>CM077090.1:50088739-51288739 GCA_039513925.1 Platanthera zijinensis | reverse complement strand
GTTCACGCTCTCGCCAACCTTGGGAGGACGTGACTCAAAGCCTTCCGGCAGGTACTCTCCGAAAGGACTCATACTCATCAGCAGGGAGGCGACCGGGAGGAAAATCGTGGTCTGCGAACCTCTTCCCACAGCGGCTACGTCCCTCACCCTCCTCTGGTCTTCTTTTCCCCATAAGCGCGTGAGACGGAGGGAGAAGTGGCAAGTGGGGAGGAATTGGCGAGTGGGGAGGAATTGGCGAGAGGGAGCCGTAGGCCTACGTCTAGGAAAGCGTGCTTTCAGCCCTAGCAGCGGGGGTATTTATAACCCTCACCGAAATAAGGGGATAGGCCGATAGGGAGCTGTACCCGGGAAGGGAAAGAGCCAGTAGGCATTTTCTCTCTCCCTCCGAGCCTCAGGCAGCAGAGTCCTGAGTTGGGCCGTCAGCCCAATTAGGTAGTGGAAGAACATTACCCAAAATTAAAAATTGACATTTAAAGAAAATGTAGCATAAAGAAACTTGGAGGCTGTCGCAACTATTAAATAAGCAGACAAATCATCATTCCAAGCAAACAGATCAAACAAAGTAAAGATTCAATCCCGCATGAAGCGGGTGGTAAGTTCGAAGGGGCGCAGAGGGCGCGAGATAGACAGAACATTTTACAGTCAGCGAACGAAAGAGTCAAAAGGCGAGAGGGGAGGCTCAGGGACTCTTGCCTTTTTGGGGGGAGACGTGGATGGCGGTAGCAAAGGAGGGGCACGCATAGGAATCTTGTTCAGACCCGCCGCCGTCGCCTTGTTTCGTTGGCGCACGGCCGCGATGCGGTCCCGAAAACTTTGGCTGAGAGACATGGGGGCAGATGCTGATAGAGAATAGAGGAAAGAGAACGGCCCCTTGCAGGGAGGCAATTTTCATACTTATAGAATAGGCAAGGGGCCCACCAAAAGATTCCCTCAATAAATTCCCTCGATTGAACTATCTTTCTGAGTTTGTAAACAACCTCGAAAAGAGCGGGGATTGTGTACAACCTCAGGCTCACGGGCGAGAGGGCCCAGGCGAGAGGGCCCAGGCGAGAAGGCCCAGGCAATGAGAGCTAGGCAAGAGGAATTATACGAGACGGCCCAAGTGCTATGTGGCGGGAGATTGGCGAGTGGGTGCCGAGAGGGGAGGCTTTCCTGACGAGTGGCCAGTTCGCCACGCGAGAGGACTCCAAGAGTGGAGATCTCGCCAAGAGGTGGTCCTCTTGTCAGGCGAGAGGACCCTATAGGGGAGTTCTCACCAGGGGCCATTTTGGTTCAAGGCCGGTTCAGATAGGGCTGGGCCCACCTTTTGGGCCCCAGGGGTGTTTTACGCTTTTACCCCGGGTGGTCTGCATTTAGCCCTATATAATAGCGGAGTTTGACTGTTGGCAGACCTAGCCAAGGGTACTCTGGTAATTTCAGTATGGTTCGATTTGGTTATTTGCAGTTCAAATCTTGAGGCCTATAAATAGACCGGTAAGGTGCCTTAGAAGAGCAAGCCTTCTTCACTCTCTTCACTTCTTCTAAGGCACCTAGCTCAGCATTGGCTAGGGAGGGGGAGAGCTTTAGTCTCTTCCGGGTACGAGGTGGGACCTCCTCGCTGAAGCCTCCGGTCTAGTTCTTGGCCTTGAGTGTAATCCTAAGGGAGTAAGCGCGAGCTGCCCCCTTTAGTTCCGAGCTTTAGGAGGAACTGACCTTGTCGATTCCAACACTAATATTCAATACCTGTATGAGTAGCATCAATATTTATGTCACATCATACCATATCAATCAGAGCTTTATTATTAATATATACCATGAGATAGGGGCACATATAAAATTATATGACTTTATGAATTTATACCCGAGGTAGCCCAATCTATGGCTTCCTCGACTCCTATGTACTATCTTTCACCTGCGTGCGCCTATCACATATACTCATAACGAGCTATTAGAACTACGAATAGAATCAAATCAATATTAACACTGAGTGTAGTAAAGTATTTGCAAGGGAGGTAATATTTGGCTTCTATTGGGTCGTGATAGTCTTCCCGCGACCACTGTCTATGTACTTCATATCATCCTGCATACGATCTCAGTCACACATAGTTTTATTAGTTTCACATGGATTATCCTCCCAGACCGTCCTTCATGCATGTTGTCTCAGAGTATAACTCGTTAGCCATCCGATATTGCCATTGAAATATTTTTCGAAGCCAAATTTCTCGAACGCACCTTTAATTCCAATGGGAATTATTTCCGAAGGCACGTTTCTTGAAGATAAATTTTAAATTCTTGTATGAACTATTTCTCGAATGTACCTTTTATTTCAAAGGAATATTTCCCATCATGGCAAAACAATTGCTATCGAAATCAAATATATCATATTGTCGTAGAAAAATGAAGCGATAGAAATTTGTCCATTTAAATAGAAACATTCGTAAGTCAAAATAAACTAACGTCGAGAACCCAAGGATTGAGTCGAAGGTTGGAGCCTCATCCCGCTCAATCAAACTCGTAAAGCATAACTAAAGCCTCGTGCCTCTGGTAAGCCCCAGTTCCTAGCTTGGCTTGATAAGCGTTATGGTCTCTTAGGTTATGA
Source organism: Platanthera zijinensis (assembly GCA_039513925.1). Classification (NCBI taxonomy): domain Eukaryota; kingdom Viridiplantae; phylum Streptophyta; class Magnoliopsida; order Asparagales; family Orchidaceae; genus Platanthera; species Platanthera zijinensis. The sequence continues at coordinate 51,286,161 of CM077090.1, read as the reverse complement.
ACCAATTTGTTCTCAATAATAGCTACAATATTTACCCAATTCACAATCATTTGTATAAAGAAAGCAAATCATGCATTTCAAATCGATCGCTTGCCCTACTTTGCATAATTGATCGGGCAAGTGACTAAGGCCACAAACTTGACTGCACTGCTCTACTAATAGAGAGATGATCAAGTTCAGCCATTATTTAGAGTTAATCTCGGAGGAATCTTCCTTCTCCAAGTTAACTCTAAATTATTAAGTAGGATTGCAATATGAAGGATAATCCAAGACATCAAACTTGACCGCAACACTCTACTAGTATGAGAGTCGAATGAGTTCAGTATTACTCAGCATTGGCCTTAATGGAATCTCTCATCTCCAAACTAATTCTAAATCATAAACCATTAGTGCAAAATAGATATTAGGCAAAGAAATCGAACACGATCGTACCGCTCTACTAATACAAGAGTTGATCGAGTTCGGGATTATTTAGGGTTAGCCTTGAAGGAATATCCCATCTCCAGGCTAACTCGAAATCAAAAAGTAGTAGCGCAAAATAGATATTAGGCCAAAACATCGAACTCGATCATACCGCTCTACTAATATGAGAGTCAATCGAGTTTGAAATTATTTAGGATTAGCCTTGAAAGAATCTCTCATCTCCAGGCTAACTCTAATTTATAAATAAGTAGAGCTAAAATAGATAATAGGGCAAGACATCGAACTCGACAATACCGCTCTACTAATATGTGAGTCGATCGAGTATGACATTATTTAGGGTTAGTGTAATGCCTCACCTGCAATAACTATATAAAATAGGTTTGACTGGGATCCCATAACATATAATCATCATAGCTTTAGCATTATAAGATGATACAAGAACTTTTTTCAATACCGAGAACACAAACATATAACAAAAACATAGAAAAACGACTAGAAGTTGTCCATACAGCAAAAACATGACTTGAACATTCATGTTCAAGTCATCAATGTATAACTACAAAACAGAGTAGCAAAGCTCCTAGTCTACCTCGACGTGCAAACTGAAAAATGTAAAAACCAAAGTAATGCAGTAAAATAGGAGGAGGTACATTTCATGAGGTTTAGGCCTTTTTTAGCCGACGAGTTGACGCGCTCCAGATTGCGATGCGTGCTCCAAAACCAACACAGAAGAAGTGGTATAATAAGGGCAAGCCAGGGCTGATCATAACTACGTATCAAAAACCCCTCCTCTCGTCCCTCCTAGCAAATTTCAAAAAACTACATCACCATACAAGTCAGCACTTTGTATGTAAATAATAAAAAACAATAACATAAAACTAGTAGTTTATGTGTCACGGACATCAATCACATTTCTACTTTGAGCAATGAATAAAAGGGGGCCTATTAATGAATCATGCATGCAACCTAGGTTTCACCTAAGACACCCTATCACATGCATGAGTCTAGCACAACATTATACATCATCATATCAAAACAATCACAACATGATGGGTGCTCTCATTTCCCTAATGACATACCAACCATCTCCCAAAACTCTAGCTGAGACCCCACCTGCATTTAGATACTCACACTATTGGGCTTGTCCACTAGCTTAGCTGTTCTCATTGTGACTTATCTTTCCAGGACACCATCCACACATGACTTACAACATCACGGGGCTAGCCAGCTGACCACAAAGACAAATTCACGCATTAACATACAAGTGGACACTAAAATCCACATAGCCATTCACAACACGCATTTTCACCCTAAAACACCATTCATTCTAAAAAAAATTAAAGGCATTACAACGACGTCTTTGTTGCAATTATATTTCTAGCACAAGCCCTAAATGTATGTCAAGTAGCTTCACGGAATCAGACCACCAACCACGATTTCAGGTTCACCCATAATGCCTAATCTGCTATCGAAATGAATCTTTAATGCAAAAATATGTCGGGGATGAACTTAATCAACCCGGTAGTTCCTCTTGAACAAAGGCAACTCGAACCCCACTCATTTGAGAGATACAGTTCCAATATGCAAAAAAGAAGGCATAGAAACAAAAGATGTCATGCATGTATCCTAAGACCGAGAGGAAGAATGTTATTATCTTATGGAACCTCTTTCTAGCAATGGAAAACTCGAATAATACTGATAAGAACGTGTGCCTTCAAGTCCTCTCTGCACTACTGGTCTCAGATCGTAGAACGGAGCTCTAAAGATCTTCCAATGGCGAAAACTAGGTTTCCTTCCTCCCCCGATTTCTATAGCTCACCCTAGCCACAAATGCACTGAATGACTTGGAAATGAAGATGGAAAAGGCCTCTGCCCAATTTAGGGTTCACGATGAACATATCAGGACCATTTGATCGGGTCCCAAAGGGATCAAGTGACCCAAAATCTTGGATTTACAGATCTGTCTCCGTTAGCTAATACATGGCGGTTGCTACTACGCCGTAGTAGCGCCAGCATTGAAAAATGCTCTATGTCTTATGTCGTCTTGACCAATGCGCTTCATGCAGACATAGCGCGCTTCAAGTCAACAAGCCTATCGCCAACGAAACCACTACTACATGGCGCTAGCTCAAGTCGACATGCTTATCGCCAGCTTTTCTCACAGGTACAACACTCAAGACAACATATTCCATGTCATCTAGAAAACATACTACCACGCGGCGGTAGCTACTACCGCACTGCGGTAATGCTAGTCGACATCTTTAGTTGACACAGCTCTAGCACACATAGCCCATGTTGACAAAATAAGGCAGAAAGGTTATCGCTGGTGGTACCCTACCATGCCACACTAATTTTCTACTACCTCTTGCCAAGGCATTACTATTTTTAAACAAATGAAAATTGAGGTGTTACAGTTAGCCTCGAAGGACTCTCTCATATTTTTACGAACTTTAAATTTTTAAGTATTAGAGCAAAAATTGACAACATGGCAAGACATCGAACTCGACCACATTGCTCTACTAATGTGAGGGTCGATTGAGTTCAAAATTATTTAGGATTAGCAGCGAAGGAAACTCTTATCTCCAGGCTAACTCTAAACTATTAAGTAGTAGAGCTAAAATAAACAACAAGTCAAGACATCAAACTTGACCACACTGCTCTACTAATATGAGAGTCGATCGAGTTCGACATTATTTAGGGTTATCCTCGAAGGAATCTTCCGTCTCTAAGCTAACTCTAAATTATTAAGTAGCTACACAAAATAGATTTTAGGCCAAGACATCGATCTCAACCATGCCACTCTACTAATATGAGAGTCGATTGAGTTCGACATTATTTATGGTTAGTCTCAAAGGAATATCTCATCTCTATGCTAAATCTAAATTATAAAGCAGTTGATCTAAAATAGATAATGTGTGAAGACATCAAACTTGACCACACCGCTCTACTAATATAAGAGTCGATCGAATTTGACATTATTTAAGGTTAGCCTTGAAGGAATCTTTCATCTTCATGCCAACTCTAAATTACATAGCAATAAAGAAAAAATATACAACAACCTCATGTCAAACATTGTCCTCCACTTATCTAATAGGAAGATACCTTCCAACAATCTAGAAATTTTAGTAATTATAATCTCTTTGATGTCCCAAATATTTTAGTGTACAATAATGATCAATATGTAGCTCACCTGCAAGATCATGTCGTGCTTGCATCCAACTATCTCCCATATTTAGAGCAATACTTTTAACTTGTATCTGCAATGTCCATTTCCTAAAACATCAATGACATCAATGAGATGTGCATGCATATTTGGGGAATTTGTTTTCGCACATGTTCAATAAAACCACCCCTTATAATTGGATGTTTCTTTGTCGCCTTAATCAATTTGACACTACCATGTTGTTGTTGTTCATCATTTATAACATGCTAAAAATGTGAATGGTCTCTTTTTGTTGATTTATAATCCTCCAAAAACTTTTTCACACTTACCTTCAGGCAACCTTTCAATTTGATGGGCATTTTAGGTTCATTTGTCTGATTTACATCCGAGTTGACTAGTTCATGCAATTTTCCTTTAATTTCTTTCTCCGGAGATCAATAATATTGCTATTTTTTTAATATTTCTTTCACATCATTCTCTATATCAACACACTCATTTTGTTCTTCCTTCACTTTGAACACATTCTTATCAAGTAATGTTAAATATTTTCACTATTTGTGTACCATCTATAAAGGAATTGCACTACTCTCTTTAATGTACAAAACAAGCTCATATGCACAAGACAATCCAAGCATATATATGTTCCTATGTATACATTGTCAATGCTCAACATACCCTTATTTTATTGTATCTTCTTCCCTTTTTATTATCTCTAATGTAACAATAGAGACGTTACCAAGTAGCTCTGAAAAAAATAAAGTTTTAAAACTTGGAAAAACTTGCATCTTACTTTGCCCCAACATTAGTTTGATTTTTGTGTGTTGTAAATTGATCATATTGTCAAGACTTTTCCAAGATGTGGTAAGATTTCCAATTGATACTTCAATGAATTTTTTGAGTTGACGATGCACCCCTCTAGACGGTTGGTAGATGTTTTCCAAAGTGCAAGTATATTTATCAGCGCATGCTGAAATAAACACCTCTTTGTATAGTTTTAAACATGTATTTGTAACATAAGTAATCACATCTAGGTTATTTGTAACATAATCAATCACCATTTCATTCAACCATATATGAAACTCATTTTCAGATATTTCATTCACAATTTGTCATACACTCAAAAATACATGACAATCTTTTTCTTTAGTAAAACAAATTTTGCAATGTGTCAAAATATTATGATGTACATGTATTGGACATACCACATTTTTTTGTTTTTTGGAAAACAACTTCAATTGTATTCATCAAAACAATATCTCGGTCCATTACAAAGACATTGGGCATCACATTCTCATCAGAAGTAAGCTTGAGGCACCCAAAAGCCCTTTTATAATTGGTTTCATTTTTAGTTGATATAAAAGCTGTTGGGTATTGCATCCACAATTGACCTGATTTGAAGAAGCCCCTGAACAAGCTAAGGTGAATTGAAAATATATTTGACAATTCTATAAAGTTGTGCTTGCAGCTATTCCATGCTAAGTACACGCCAATGTCAGGGTGCAGTTGGTCAATATACACGGGTATGCACAATGTAATCCATCGTTGAGTAGATCAGTGTATTGACTCACGTGTGCTCTCTCTATTGGAGTGTACTTATTTTCAAGTACAGGGTTAAGGCAGATCAAGAGCAGAAGAAGGAGCAAAGATGGGTCAAAGACCAAGTCATCAAAAGAAGGAAGAGAAAATTCTTCTAAGTCAAAATCGACGGGAATCACTAAGTGATTCTAGCTGACTTCGACGGGAATCGTTAGTGATTCCCGCCGATTCGACGAGAATCAGTCTGCATTCCCGCAGACTTCTTCCGACTGACAGTTTTCGAACAGGAATTCTGCCAAGGCAGAATCGACGGGAATCGTGAGTGATTCCCTCCAACTTCGACGAGAATCAGTCTGCATTCCCGCCGACTTCCTCCGGCTGATAGTTTCCCAACAGGAATTCAGCCAAGGCAGAATCGACGGGAATCGTGAGTGATTCCCGCCGACATCGACGGGAATCACCAACGATTCCCGCCGATTTTGCCTTAGGTAATTTTTCTTGCTCACTGGACCGAACCAAGGAACCGTGCGCTATTTCGGCCGGGGCTAGGGTTTCTCCTTGTGGGCCCCACAACGGTCATTAGGGTTGGCTCTAGTATTTATACTCGTGTATTTTGAACTTCTACAGCAATCCTTTCACGTGAACTCAAAAGTAGCCGACGCCATGCCCTAGCCGATCGCGGAAAATCGCCGATCGCTGTCGCTGCACGCAAGCTTGTCGTCGCCGCTGATCTTAGTGTTTATTTGATCTTCCGACAACAGTACCGAGGCAAGACGAGCGTATCACACATCTCTCTTGAGATCTCTTGTCTCTCGATTCATTGAATGAGACTAGTTCTCCATTCCGAATTGGTGGAGACGACTGATCCGATTGAGATCGTTGGTAGACCTTGATTGCTTCGTCAAGAAGTTTGGATCTACAAAGTATCGCTGCCGCAATATCTTACCGCCGCCGATCTTGACAAGATCCTCTCTAAGAGAGAAATCCGGTTGTGGACTCTTCGTAACTTTCAAGAAAACTTCTACGAACGAAGAAGGACATCGGAATCTCCAGAAGCTTTGTTTGTATTTTCTTTTACATTCAATTTTTGGTTTGTTGTAAAGGATTTTTTATTCCTTGTTGTAAGGGTTGGGTGCAACCCGTGGTGGTCGAGTTGTGACTCCTTTGTTAGAAGGGTTCCTTCCGTAGTGTGAGGATTGGATTTCAATCCGTTCGGAGAAGTGACCGAGTCGTCCCTTGGTGGGAGATAGGTCGAAGGGGGAAGTGGACGTACCCAAATCGGGGAACCACTATAATTCTTTGTGTATTTTTTGTGATGTGTTTGTTAATTTGTGCAGCTAAATTTAATTCCGCAAAAGATTGCACGACACCTATTCCCCCCCATAGGTGAATTTAGTCGACACTAGAGACTTTCAAGTGGTATCAGAGGCAGGTTACTCATCAATAAGGTTAACACCTTGAGTAAGATCCTGCTTCTAGTGTCAAGAAGAAAGAAGATCTCAGGAATGGACGGACTCAAGTATTCAGGAAAGATCCCAGTATGCACCAAGCTGAACTTTCCCAGCTAGAAGGAAAGGATCAGGTTCTACATGGATGCAGTCGACCCCCGACTCTTCATGATAGTGGAGGAGGGCCCTTATATCCCCACTAAGGCCTCCACCATTGACCCTACCAAGATGGTGCCCAAGAAGCTCTCTGAAATGTATAAGGATGAGATGGTGCTTGTCGGACTAGATAAGAAAGCTCAAAACATCTTAGTAAGCGTCGTCGATGATTCCATGATGTAGAATTTCAGCAACTGCAGGACTACCAAGGACATATGGCACTGCCTGATTATTCTGATGGAAGGCACATATGAAGTAAGGGATGATCGAAGATCCCTTCTGAACCAGAAGTATGAGGCCTTCAGGCAAGGTCCCAAGGAAGAAATCAGAGTGACATTCGAGAACTTCCTGAAGATCGTCAATGCCCTGAAGGGTTATGGCAGAGTGTTCACCGATGGTGAACTAAATGACAAATTCCTTAGATCCCTTACTAAGGAATGGGACACCAAGATCTGCGCCATCAGAGAATTTGGAAAGCTGGCAGAAACTGATCCCCAGATTCTGTTTGGGAAGCTTATGTCCTATGAGCTTCAGCTGAATACCAAAAAAGCTGAAGAAGAAGCCGATAAAGCTGCTGCCAAAGAAAAGACTGTAGCCCTGAAAGCCAATCACTCAAGGAAAGGCAAGGGTGCAGCCTCGTCCCGCTCCTGTAAAAAGGATGAGGAAGAAGACTCTGAGCCATGCTCTTCCGGATCAGAGCTATCTGAAGAAGAATTCTCCTTCATCACTCGAGAGTTCAATAAGTTCCTCAAGATGAAGAATCAAAGAAAGAGAGACGGCTCCTCCTCCAGACATCAGAAGAAGAATTACTCTTCTGACAGGTATGAATCTAAATAGAACAAACATCATTCTACTGATATTATCTGCTTTGGATGCAATAAGCCAGGTCACGTGATTGCTGACTGCCACCAAAGCAAGAGAGATAAGGGGAAGGGAGAGGAGCACAAGTCCTCTAGAGATAAGAAGAAGGAGAGGAGCTACATTGCTAAAAAGCCAAAGACACTGAGTGAATTTGATTCTTCAGACTCCATTGATGATGAGGAAGCCTACTTCGGGATAATGGGTTGCTCCGACTCAGAAGGAGAATGCCCCCCATTTACTGGGAAGGTAAAAGATCGTACCCCCTCTCTGACTCTGACTCTGAGTCTCCTGATGATGATCTCGAGGACAGCCCATCTGCCCGTGAAGCTGAGCTCCTAGAAAAGTATGAGCTTCCGTTCAATACCTTTGAGGAATGTTGCAAGAGGCTGAGGGCTCAGAAAAAGGAAGTCAAATTCCTTAAGGCCGAGGGTGTGTCCCTAAGAGAAGAGATCACTAGCTTGATTTCTCTCCGACAGGAACACATGGACCTGACTTCTGAGCACTCAGATTCTCTAAGGCTCCTTGACCAAAAATAGGAAGAAATCAACAAGCTGGAAGAACAGCTTGCGGCAGAGAGGAAGATTGTCAAAAGCTTTTCTATGCCCAAGACCGTTCTTCCTCTGGTTGATGAATTCTCTGCTCAGGCTAAGGGGGCTAGCTTAGGGCATGTGGCTGTGCCTGGTAAATCATCCAGGAGAAACAGAAATCGGAGGAAAAATAAGGCTACTAAGAAGACCCCTACTGCAGAAAAGCGAAAGGCTCCACTCGGTCCTATTTTATTCAGAAAGCCTGGCTTTCCTTGCAATGAGCAGGACTTTGAGTCAACCTATGGCCACTTCTTCCGACCCTCGATTGAAAAGCCCAAGAGCTGGTATGATGGTTGGACCTTCCCCCGCAACTATGGTGAGAGTGTCTTCAAGGCACCTTATGAGTAAATCCAAGTGGAGAATTATGGCCAATTCTCTAGCGGTCATAATAGGAAGCAGGCACCAAAGGCCAAACCTGTCACACTGAAGGAACAGGAAGTGAAGAAGTCGTGTGACTGCTGTCATCATGATGCCTCCACCTCCAGATCCAAGGCCCCGGCTAGACCCACCATTCCAAGGGTAAAGCAGGAGCCTAGGAAACGGTACAACAGGTTTGACTGTTGGTGCTGTGGAAAAGTTGGCCACTTTGCCGTGGATTGCTGGTTTAATCCAAGATACAATGAGACTCATTTTGTTAGCAATGCGAGGCCGACCACTCGTAGGGTTAACCAACCGAGGAGGAGTGTGCTAACAAGGAATCTAGGACCCAAGTTCGATTGGGTTTCTAAGGGAAACTAATTCTGTTTTGCAGGTATGTCCAAAGGCCACCAAAACGCCAATCTGGTACTTGGACAGTTGATATTCCCGGCATATGACCGGGACAAGAAGCCTGTTGTGTGATTACTCCCCAGTCGAAAATGGACCCAAAGTCATCTTTGGAGGATCTGATCGAGGAGTCACCAGGGTTTATGGTATGATTTCCAACGGTGTATTCTCTATCACAGACTTGGCCTATGTTGAAGGGTTAAACCATTACCTGATCAGTGTAAGCCAGTTGTGTGATAAAGGATATGACGTTAAGTTCTACAAGGATAAGTGCTTGATAATATCGTGTGCCTATTCGGAGACGGTATTAACCGGCATTAGGAGCAGAAATATCTTTTGCTTAGATTTTCTTAGCTTAGACTCTTCTACCCCCGTGTGCCTAGTAGCAAAAGGCAGTGCTTCTCTCTGTGAACAATGACACAAGAGATTAGCACATATTTATTTCAAGACTATTAATATGTTTTTTTTCCAATAATTTAGTAAGGGATGCCCCTACTATTAAGTGCATCAAAGATAGCCCTTGTCCTGCATGCCAGAAGGGCAAATAGACTCGGGCTACCTTTAAGGGCATTGCAGACAAAGACTCCTCCAGATGTCTTTATCTTCTGCATATGGACTTGTTCGATCCAGTGCAAGTTCATAGCTTAGGAGGCAAATCGTATACGCTAGTGATTGTTGATGATCACTCTCGGTTTACATAGGTGTTCTTCTTGAAACAAAAGTCAGATACGTTTGGCATCTTCACTAATTTTATCAAGCAGATTCAGAACGAACTTAACTGCTCCGTGGTCAAAATTAGAAGTGACCATGGAACAGAATTCGAGTCTGGTGCTATGATAGAATTCTGTGAAGAACATGGTATCTTTCATGAGTTTTCCTCCCCGCGTACTCATCAAAACAGAGTTGCGGAGAGGAGAAATAGAACGCTCATTGAAGCATGTACGACAATGTTGAATGACACTTCTCTTCCAGAGTACTTCTTTGCAGAGGCTGTCAATACGGCTTGTCATGTGCAGAACCGAGCATTGATCAACAAGAATCATCGTAAGATGCCTTATGAGATAATGAAAGGCAGGAAATCGACCATGTCCTATTTAAGGATTTTTGGCTGCAGATGCTATGTACTCAATAATGGGAAGTACCCACGTACTAAATTCGGAGAAAAATGCTTCGAAGGCATCTTCATGGGCTATAGTAGACATAGTCGGGCATATAGGGTTTTCAATAAGAAAACCCTAGTGGTAGAGGAGTCCAATAATATTGTATTTGATGAAGAAGCTTGCTTCACAGCAATTCTTCCAGTGGCATTCTTGAAGATGCAGGTGTAAGGCTTGAATAGATAAGTCTCGATGAGACTGCTAAAGATGGAACTCCCAAGTACGTCAAGGTCTCCACCTCAACGCCAACTGGAGAAGATGACGATCAGGATGGAGAAAATCTCCCAGAAGAAGGAGGGGACCGAGAAGCTGTTAGAGCTCCAGATGCCAGACTCTTAGAGCTCCGACACGTGAGGGATCATCCTAGAGATCAGATCATAGGAGATCCTCGTGACGGTGTCAGAACTCACAGAGATACAATTAACAAGATTCTGCACCATAGTTTTCTGTCACAGGTTGAGCCAAAGAAGTTCGACGAAGCGAACAAAGATGCGTCATAGATATTGGCTATGCAAGATGAACTGCATCAATTCGAACGATGCAACGTCTTGACGCTGTTTCCCAGACCAAAGAAATAGAATGTGATCGACGCTAAGTGGATCTTCAGAAATAAATTGGATGAACACGGGGTCATCATCAAGAACAAGGACAGACTGGTGGCTCAAGGTTACAAACAAGAGGAGAGGATTGACTTTGATCAAACCTTTGCACCAGTTACAAGGCTCGAGGCGATCAGGTTGTTCCTGGCATATGCCTCTCACAAAAGATTCACTGTCTATCAGATGGACGTGAAATCTGCGTTCCTAAATGGAAATTTGAAAGAGGAAGTAAATGTTGCGCAACCCCCAGGTTTTGTTAATCCATCATTCCCTAATCATGTTTACTTTCTTAATAAAGCATTATATGGCTTAAAAGAAGCTCCTCGAGCTTGGTATGAGACTCTGTCTAGTTTTCTTTTTGAGAACAAGTTCTCGAGAGGAAAAATAGATAAGACATTGTTTCTTAGGGAAGTTAAAGGCAAGATTTTACTGGTGCATATCTATGTCGATGACATAATATTCGGCTCAACGGACAACAATCTTTGCAAGAAGTTTTCTAAACTTATGCAAGGAAAGTTTGAAATGAGCAGCATGAGAGAGATAAAGTATTTCTTGGGACTTCAAGTGAAACAGTCTGAGGATGGAATTTTCATTTCTCAGACGAAGTTCATAAATGAACTCCTCAAGAAATTCGGAATGGAGAATGAAACCACTATGAGGACTCCAATGGGATCCACTGTGTATCTGGAAAAGGATGAGAAAGGGAAACCTTTTGATGAAACCAAATACAGAAGCATAATTGGATCCCTGATCTACCTTACTGCTAGTAGACCAGATATTATGTTTTCCACATGCGTTTGTGCTAGATATAAGGTGAACACTAAGGAATCTCATTATATCGCTGCAAAGCGAATTCTTAGATACCTTAAAGGTACACCAAATCTTGGCTTGTGGTACCCAAGAAACAATGATGTCGAGATGATAGGCTTTTCAAATGCTGACTTTACAGGAAGCAGGGATGATAGGAAAAGCACTTCTGAGATGTGCCAATTCCTCGGAAGAAGGCTTATATCGTGGAATAGTAAAACTAGAACTGTGTCGCAACCTCTATGGCTGAATCTGAGTACATCTCAGCAGGAAGCTGTTGCGCACAACTTCTATGGATCAGAAATCAACTCGAAGATTATGACTTGCAGTTCAGAGAAGTTCCTATATATTGCGACTCCTCGAGCGCAATTACAATTGCGAACAATCCCGTGTCGCACAGCAGAACAAAGCATATTGAAGTGCGCTACCACTTCATTCAGGAGCATGTGGAAAACAAAGATATATCTCTCTGCTATGTCCCCACGGATAAGCAGATTGAAAATATCTTCATAAAGCCCCTAGACGAGGCCAAGTTCAGTCTCTTCAAAATTGAACTCGGCATGCTGAACTATGAAGATTGAATACTGAAGGGCTTAAGGCTCTTGGATCAAGGGGAAGCATCTGCTAGGAACTCAAGATCGAGAACGGATGCAAGAACTGACAGGGAGCATTTTGCTCAAAGTAAAATCCCAGATTTGCAGAAGCCAAAAAGGGGGAGATTACCCTCTCGTCTAAGGCTAAGGTGGCTGCCAATGTTATGTTGCTCTCAGGAAAATGGTAATGAATTCCACTCTCAAATGAATTTTTAGTTTATGATTTTCATTCCCATCTGTTCTATTCACCTTAGCTTGTAGGGTTTAGGCTTCTTCAAATAGGGGGAGATTATTGGGTATTGCATCCACAATTGACCTGATTTGAAGAAGCCCCTGAAAAAGCTAAGGTGAATATAAAATGTATTTGACAATTCTATCAAGTTGTGCTTGCAGCTATTCTATGCTAAGTACACACCAATGTCAGGGTGCAGTGAGTCAATATACACAGGTCTGCGCAACATAATCCCTCGTTGAGTAGATCAGTGGGTTGACTCACGTGTGCTCTCTCTATTGGAGTGCACTTATTTTCAAGTACAGGGTTAAGGCAGATCAAGAGCAGAAGAAGGAGCAAAGATGGGTCAAAGACCAAGTCATCAAAGGAAGGAAGAGAAAATTCTTCTAAGTAAAATCGATGGGAATCACTAAGTGATTCTCACCGACTTCGACCGGAATCGTTAGTGATTCCCGCCTATTCGACGAGAATCAGTCTGCATTCCCGCCGACTTCTTCCGGCTGACAGTTTTCGAACAGGAATTCTGCCAAGGAAGAATCGACGAGAATCGTGAGTGATTCCCGCCGACTTCGACGAGAATCAGTCTGCATTCCCGCCAACTTCCTCCAGCTGACAGTTTCCCAATAGGAATTCAGCCAAGGCAGAATCGACGGGAATCGTGAGTGATTCCTGCCGACATTGACGGGAATCACCAACGATTCCCGCCGATTTTGCCTAAGGCAATTTTTCTCGCTCGCTGGACCGAACCAAGGCGCCGTGCGCTGTTTCGGCCGGGGCTAGGGTTTCTCCTTGTGGGCCCCACAACAGTCATTAGGGTTGGCTCTAGTATTTATACTCGCATATTTTGAACTTCTACATCAATCCTTTCACGTGAACTTAAAAGTAGCCGACGTCGTGCCCTAGCCGATCGCGGAAAATCGCCGTTCGCTGTCGCCGCACGCAAGCTCGTCGCCGCCGCTGATCTTAGTGTTTCTTTGATCTTCCGACGACAGTACCGAGGAAAGACGAGTGTCTCACGCATCTCTCTTAAGATCTCTTGTCTCTCGATTCATTGAACGAGACTAGTTCTCCATTCCGAATCGGTGGAGACAACTGATCCGATTGAGATCATTGGTAGACCTTGCTTGCTTCGTCAAGAAGTTTGGATCTACAAAGTATTGCCGCCGCAATCTCTTGCCGCCGCCGATCTTGACAAGATCCTCTCCAAGAAAGAAATCCAGTTGTGGACTCTTCGTAACTTTCAAGAAAGCTTCTACGAATGAATAAGGACATCGGAATCTCCAAAAGCTTTGTTTGTATTTTCTTTTACATTCAATTTTTGGTTTGTTGTAAAGGAATTTTTATTCCTTGTTGTAAGGGTTGGGTGCAACCCGTAGTGGTGGAGTTGTGACTCCTTTGTTTGAAGGGTTCCTTCCGTAGTGTGAGGATTGGATTTCAATCCGTTTGGAGAAGTGACCGAGTCGTCCCTTGGTGGGAGATAGGTCGAAGGGGGAAAGTGGACGTACCCAAATCGGGGAACCACTATAATTCTTTGTGTATTTTTTGTGCTGTGTTTGTTAATTTGTGCAGGTAAATTTAATTCCGCAAAAGACTGCACGACACCTATTCCCCCCCCCCCCCCCCATAGGTGGATTGAGTCGACACTAGAGACTTTCAAAAGCAAAACAAGAGTAAAAAATTGTATTGGTATAGTTGCAAATAGTAATGGTTGGTTTTGTAAGTGCAATCAGTCATAAATATATTTGAGAACATATTATTTAGCCGCACTGAAGTTGGATGCGCAAAAAATAAACTTTCAAAATGTATAGTACTTTCATTTGCTTAAGTGAAACTATTATATATAGAATCACTAATGCACCTAAACAAATGTTGGATTGGAGTGCGCCATCTAGTTGAGTTCTTGATAGCTTTGCTTTCTCATTGTAGATTGTTCTAAGTGATGTGAAATTCTCTGGATTTCTTTTATTTATAGCAGTTAAAATTTCACGAGGCTTATATCCGACATTGAACATCTCCACTATCTTGTGCTTATTGTCATCTAGTCTACCGACATATGAATTTGCTTCAAGATGAACGAACTTGTGGTTGTGCATACCATGTTTAACTATAATTTTTCATTCATTATTTGCATCTCTTTATCCTTTTAATGCAAACTTACACCCGCAAAGTTTGGAATTTGATTTTCTTATATTTTTTTAATGTACCCTTTGTTGTTTTGATTGACATGAGGTAACCCAGCTCTATCACAACCTAGCGTTACCCTTGGCGATGCTCTGGAGATGATAGTATCTGCTCTCAAAATAATGATAACAAACCCCAATTTTTTTGTCATTTTTCGAGCTTATTCAATCAACTCTATATTACTTTAAAAACTCAAATTAGTACAAAAATGCATTCCAACATCTTGCACCGTGTCTTTAGAGGGTTCTTCATTACCTAACAATAACAATTTTTCTACTCTTTCTTATCAAATGGAAGTATAATCGCATAAACACAGGTCACAACATTGAATTTAAACATAATAAGAAAAAAAATAGATTCTTTGACCAGGCAAAAAAATTCTCCAGTACAAATAATCACCAAAATGAAACTCTATAGAGATGATAGTGGTATAAAGCAACAAAAAGGACTCCAGAAATTAAGAAGAAGGGTAGATCTGCTCTCGTAGGAAGCCCCCGTGTTGCCTGCTTAACTTGCGAGCTGTGTGTTGAGGGTGTCAGCTGTCGTCCTTGCTAGTTGTGTGCCGGGAAGGCCGTTACAACAAGGCCCCGACGACGAGAGCTTGACTGGGGAGGATGAAGCGGACGACTGTGGGCCCTCGTGACTGGGAGGTACGACGAAGGCCGACCGCGGGCCTTCGTGTCTGCGGCCGCGAGACGCGACAACGACCGACTTTGAGACTGGTTGCGGTATTTCGTGGCTGCGGGCGCGAGGTTGGGGGCCCATGTAGACGCGAGTGCGCTACAACAGGGTGCAGTGGTGTCCGTATGTGAGCCTTATCGTGGGCTTCTGCGATCGCGTTCTTGCGATCGCGGGGTGATGACGAGCGCTCACGTCGTGGCCTGCCATGTGCCAGTAGGACGCAGGCGGTTGGGCTTGGCGATTGTATGGTGATCATGTGTGTGGATCGCGCATGATCGTGCGTGCGATGATTTTGGGCGGTTATCCCCAAGACCCCCACTAAGTTAGTGGGAGGTATGAGAATTCTGACTATTCGCAGCCCTTAATTCCTATAAATATAGGAGGTTCCCTTCATTTATAATGTACAATAATGTAATTTTACAGCTTTATTAATTATTATAAAATATTTTTGTATTTTACAGTTTTTGTTAATTATTGAATTAATAAACATTATTATATAACCCATAATTTATCGAGACTAAGGATGGCCGAGGAGGGCTTAGAGGACCTTACTTATCCCATGGGCGAGACCATACCCCTAGAGGCAAGTCAAGCCCTCTAGGGGCGAGACCAGACCCCCAAGGGAAAGACCAAACCCCCAGAGGCGAGTCCAGCCCTCCATAGGCAAGTGCAGGCTACCTAGGGGAGAGACCAGACCCCTAAAGGCGAGTCCAGCCCTCCAGGAGCGAGTCCAGGCTACCCAGGGGTGAGACCAGACCCTTAAAGGAGAGTCCAGCCCTCCATAGGTGAGTGTAGGCTACCCATGGGCGAGACCAGACCCCCAGAGGCGTGTCCAGCCCTCCAGGGGTGAGTTCAGGCTACCCAGGGGCAAGACTAGACCCCTACGAAGGCGAGATCCAGTAAAAGGGCGTGTGGCGAGTGATCCCTTTAGCAGGCACTCGCCACCGCCATGATGCTCATTTTGGCCTACTAATAACCCATACAAACAATAGATTTTGGCTATTGGATGACCACTTTGGGGTGCATTTAGTAAAACCGGAAGACAGAATTCTGCTATCAGCAGACTAGACTCGAAAAATGATAAATAAACCCTTAAGGTACCTTGGAAAGGTGGAGGAGATTCATGCTTTCTTCTTCCCCCAAGGTGCATAGCTCAACATTGGCTTAGGAGGGGAAGCGCTCTAAGATCTTCCGGGTGTTTGGTGGGACCTCCGCACTGCATCCCATGGTCTATTCTTTAGTTCAGCGAGACTGGCCAAGTGCTCTTGCTTGGGAGAAGTAGGTGCAAGTTACCCCTTATTAGGGTCCTGAACTCCACATGGGCCAATTTTTGACTTCAACACTTATTATTAAGTAATGTTACTAATTAATTATATTATTTATGAATTAGCTAACATGTTTTAATAGTTATCATAACTTAATAAGTTTTTAAATATCATAAATAAAAAAGGTAATTGTTATTCATGTACAATCCCGTATTTGTTGAGTGGGCCCCCTACTGTCACGACCCGCATTTTCTATGCATTTAAACGATATATCAGAGTAAGATAAAATACGCGTCATGATGCCACACCGTGCAAGGGATAACTGCAGACGCTCAGACAAGAACCTACTCCTAACACTTATCATGAAATTCTCAAGTTTATCTTGAAGAAATATATTTTTAGTCAAGTTTGACGACCATATCCCTCAGCTTAGTGGATCAACTAATCCATGAATGAAAATATAAATATACGTTGTGGAAAATACTTTATTTAGCTCGATTATTATCCTACATGAGCAAAGACCTCCAAAAGGACAACTCATGATATGCATACCTCAAGATTTAATATAAGTAGGAAAAGAGCTTTTACGTTCGTTAAAATATAATGATATTTGATTTAAAAGGTGACATGAGTATGAGTTAAGCATACTGATCTTTTTTATAGCTTGAAAATAACTAACATGCAATCATACCATAAATCCTTTCCAGAGAGCAAGTAAAACCAACAAATCATCTAGAAAGTGACTTAGCAGCTAGCAAGTAACTTAACATTCTACAAAATCTCCAAAATGCTCCAAGATCCCAAAAGGCCCAATATACCTCGGACTAAGCTTCTTTAAGCGTCGAATCCTTTATACGCCTTTAAACAGCTTTATCTTGAGGTATACCCAATCTCCCACCACAAACTCCATGTTCTGATGCTTGACATTGTAGTACTTGGCCTGTCTATCTTAAGCAATCAGTAGCCGTTCCCGAATCAACTGTATCGTTGAAGTAGCATCTTCAACGTCCCTTTGCTTGTACAGCTTCGATTCTCCCGTTTCTACCCAAGACAATGGTGTACGACACCTCCTTCCATACAAAGCCTCAAAGGGCGTCATCTGAATTCTGGCTTCGTAGCTGTTATTGTATGCGAACTCAATCATGTAAAGATGGTCCTCCCACCTTTTACCAAAATCCAATGCACACATATGAAGCATGTATTCCATTGTCCTATTCACCCTTTCAGTTTGCCCATCTGTCTGCAGGTGAAAAGCAGTGCTGAAGTTCAACTTGGTACCCAAAAACTAATGAATGAGACTCCAATCGTTGGATGTGAACCGTCCATCACGGTCACTAACGATGCTCTAGGGTACACCATGCAAACGGACTATATTATCCACATAAAGCTTTGCCAGCTTCTCCACGGAATCATCCTTCCTATTGGGTATGAAGTGTGACACCTTCGTTAACCGATCAACGACCACCCAAATGGCGTCGTTCCCCTTATGCGATCTCGGCAAACCTTGCATGAAATCCATAGGGATGTCGTCAAACTTCCACTCTGGTATAGACAAGGACTTTAGAAATCCACCTGGCTTCTAGCATTCGGCCTTCACCAAGGCATAAGTCTGACACTTCGCCACGTATAGCTCTATGTCTTTCTTCATACCGGGCCACCAGAACAGCCTCTTCATGTCTTTCAACATCTTTATGCTCCCACGATGAATTGAGTACTTGGTAAAATGCGTCTCGTATATCAATTCTTCTCATAATTTTCCAACATTAGGGACGCACAATCAACCACCTTTCCATACAAGGCCATCGTCAACAATGAACTGGTCATTCAACCCATCCACGGACTCTGCCACGCGACGTTTCAAGCTTACGTCCAACTCCAAGGCCTGCCGAATCCTATCCGTGAGGTCGTATTGAACCTCTGTCCAACTCAAGCATGCATTAACACTAGATCCCTTGTCAACACATGAGATCTCCAAAGACTCCAAATCACGAATTAGCCGCACATCATGCATCTGTAACCAGTTGGCCTGTGCAGGGGTTCTATGACTCAGAGCATCTTCCACAACATTCCCCTTCTCGATAATATAATGAATTTTGTAGGTGTAGTCCCCAAGGAACTCCATCCATCTTTGTTGACGCATGTTCAGGTCCTTCTGATCAATCAGATACTTCAGACTCTTGTGATCTGAATATATATCGACCTTTACTCCATAAAGGTAATGCATCCAAAGCTTGAGAGCGAATACCACAGCCGCCAACTCCAAATCATAGACCGGGTAGTTCCTCTCACGCACCTTTAACTGACGTGATCCATAGGCTATCACCGACCCGTGCTGAAGCAGAACACATCCTAAACCACTCCCAGAGGCGTCACTATAAACCTCAAAGCCTTCAAAACCACAAGGCGTACTTAAGATTGGTGTCGTGGTCAAACGACACTTTAGTTCTTCGAAAGGTTGTGCGCACTCAGGCGTCCAAACAAACTTTTGATCCTTCCTTGTTAGAGTAGTGAGGGGCAATGCTATCCGCAAGAAGTTCTCCACGAAGCACCTGTAATAGCCGACAAGCCCCAGAAAACTCCGGACTTTCGCCACCGTAGACAACACAAGACACTCTCGTATAGCAACTATCTTTGCCGGATATACCACAATCCCTTCTCCACTAACTATATGACCAAGGAACGCGACCGAGGACAACAAAAACTCGCATTTGGAGAACTTGGCATACAGTTGGTTCCTCCTCAATGTCTCCAACACCATATGCAGATGCTTAAAATGATCCTCCTCGCACTACGAGTACACCAGTATATCGTCGATAAAGACTATCACGAACTGGTCAAAGTATTCTCTGAACGTTCTGTTCATCAAATCCATAAACACGGATGGTGCGTTCGTTAGCCCAAACGGCATGTCGGTGAACTCATAATGCCCATACCGTGTGTTGAAAGCCGTCTTGGGGATGTCACTTTCCCTTATTCGCAGCTGATAGTATCCGGATTTCAGATCCAACTTTGAGTACACAGTCGACCCCACCAGCTAGTCAAATAGATAATCAATCCTTGGGATCGAATACTTATTCTTCTCCGTTAGCTTATTCAACTCTCGGTAATCAATACAGTATCGTAAGCTTCCGTCCTTCTTCTTAACAAAGAGGACCAACGCGCTCCAAGGCGATGAACTCGGACACACATAACCTTATTCCAACAGCTCTTGAAGCTGTACTTTCAATTCCGCCATCTCCTTAGGTGCTAACTGATATGGAGAGCATGACACAGATTTGGCACCTGGAACTAGCTCAATTGTGAAGTCGATCTCTAGCTGAGGTGGAGCTCTAGATAGATCTTCAGGGAATATGTCAGGAATATAACACGAACATTGAGGAGGAACCAACTGTATTCCTAGTTCTCCAAATGCGAGTTTTGGTTATCCTTGGTCACGTTCCTTGTTCATATAGTTAGTGGAGAATGGATTGTATTAGATCCAACAAAGATAGTTGTTATACGGGAGTGGCCTGTGTTGTCTATGGTGGCGGAAGTCCGGAGTTTTCTGGGGCTTGCCGGCTATTACTGGCGCTTCGTGGAGAACTTCTCGTGGATAACATTGCCCCTAACTACTCTAACAAGGAAGGATCAGAAGTTCGTTTGGATGCCTGAGTGCGCACAAGCTTTCAAAGAACTAAAGTGTCGTTTGACCACGACACTTGTCTTAAGTATGCCTTGTGGTTCTGAAGGCTTTGAGGTTTATAGTGACGCCTCTGGGAGTGGTTTAGGTTGTGTTCTGCTTCAGCACGGGTCGGTGATAGCCTATGGATCACGTCAGTTAAAGATGCATGAGAGGAACTACCCGATCCATGATTTGGAGTTGGCGGCCGTGGTATTCGCTCTCAAGCTTTGAAGGCATTACCTTTATGGAGTTAAAGTCGATATATATTCAGATCACAAGAGTCTGAAGTATCTGATTGATCAAAAGGACCTGAACACGCGTCAACGAAGATGGATGGAGTTCCTTGGGGACTACACATACAAGATTCATTATATTCCCGGGAAGGGGAATGTTGTGGCAGATGCTCTGAGTCATAGAAACCCTGCACATGCCAACTGGTTGCATATGCATGACGAGCAGCTCATTCGTGATTTGGAGTCTTTGGAGATCTCGTGTGTTGACAAGGGATCTAGTGCTAATGCATGCTTGAGTTGGACATAGGTTCAATACGACTTCGCGGACAGGATTCAGTAGGCCTTGGAGTTGGACGTAAGCTTGAAACATCGCGTGTTAGAGTTCGTGGATGGGTCGAATGACCAGTTCATTGTTGACGATGGCCTTGTATGGAAAGGTGGTCGATTGTGCGTCCTGTCCTGGGATATGGGCGCGTCCAAAGCCGTGTCCAAAGCCGTGTCCTGCTCTGTGTTTGCTGGGTTGTGTCGACTGAGGCACACGGCCTGGGACACGGGCATGTCCAAAGCCGTGTCCTGTTCGGGACTGATGGTTTCTGTGTCGATTGAGGCATACGGCCTATGATACGGGCGTGTCCAAAGCCGTGTCGGGCACACGGCCCGAGACACGGATTTGTCCAGAGCCATGTCCTGTTCTGAGATTGACGATTTCTTGTACGAAAGTGAGACATGGCCTATGACATGGGCGTGTCACAAGCCATGTGCGGACCTAGTTAGACGATTTTAAGAGTGAATTGAGGCCGTTCATTTTATTTCTAAGGGATCCGAATGCCTAGCTTTCCCCCTGTTAGTATATGGTCGGGAAATGAGGGTTTAGGCCTCATTTCTTTTGAACCAACCTCTTTCTAAGAGGTAGAGAGAGAGGAGAGCAGAGGGAGAAGAAGAAGGAGGAATCCCACCATTGTTGAAGCTTCGGAGCTCCAAATCACGAGCCCAGTACAGATCCGCGGATGCAAGTCCGTTGCGGTGCTTTTTATCCAGCTAGTTTTCAATGGCTCCGAAGCGAACCTCTAGGGTAATGATTCTCTTCTTGGAAATGTGAAGTCCTCTTCCTTTTTGCATAGGAAACTCTCTCCCGCAAGTGAGCGGTGAGTGTGAGGTATTCCTTCGGGTAGATATGGTTTATCTCAGTCAATTTTAATTTATAGTCCGGAATCGAAGTACAGACGTATGTATGGTGTGTGAAGCCTATTCGGACAAGTTGGTCTGGATCGGTGATGTTCTTTTTATGCTTGTATTGCCAGAGAAGACTCCGTGCCGTTTGTTTTATGGGTTTTCTACGTGGTAGATTACAACAAGGAGCCTTGGGGACTAACTCCAAGGTACACCCAAAAAACTGGGCAGAAGCGCATTTCTGCCATCTTGGTGGCCTGGTAGCCAACCTTGTACATAACCTGGTTAAGTATTATTGTATGATTGATACTCGGGATTCGGGGAAGCTTGACCCGCGTCAATGACTTAAATTGAAATGGCGATGTGAGCAACGGGTTGAGTGGAACCGTACCCGCTCTATGTGGTTCGGTTTAAGAGGCCTACTGATGGCATGGAGGGCGGGTCTTAGGATTCAGCCAAAAGAGACTTATTAGCTCACGATGTTGCCGTCCTAGGGGCGGTGGTGGACCGAGTTCACCGAGAATGTGCCCTGAGAGCACAGGATGTGTGGGCGTCAACAACCTAACATGAACCCACCAAAAGGATTGTATGTATGAACTAAAAAAAAACAACGAAGCTACATCCCAAAGGGGAGGGAAGAACCACTGCTACTACTGTAGAAAACCTGAGGACACCAACTCTAGCTACCCAACTTGTTACAGATTCGAGCCCGAGGCATTCAAAAGAAGGAATGCCTCAGCAAGAATGAACAGGTGGAAAAATAAAACTAAAGGTAAATAAACAAGAGAAGTTAAAGGGTTACCACTTACCAGCCCAAGATAGATTAGCTGCCAAACTACAGCATAAGAATCATAAAATAATAAGCAAATGAAGAATTTGCAGATTTTGAAGTATGAGAAGTTGCACCAAGTGCGATATGAAGCCAAACTTCATTAACATCTGCAAATGCATGCATAAGAACATATGTGTATATATATTTATGTAAACAAAAGAGACTGATCAGCTCAAAACACGTGAATCATTAACACCGGTAAAAACAGTACTAAATTGGGGGCCATATTGTCCAACACCAACCATCAGACCAAACATCTCAAAAATGCACTGTGGTGGTGGCCACATTGTCCAACACAACCCAACAACCCATAAGAAGAGAGAGAGAAAAAACCCACCAGGTGTAATGATTCACAAACTGACACTTAGGTGGTGGTCCTTTATCCACTGCAAACCAATGCCATAAATAATCATACATTATATTAATAAATAAAAAGAAACCCAAGGCTTTGCATCGGATTTCCATGACGATGCAAAGGGAGGAAAACCAAAAGTTACTAAGGTATACCCGACAAATATGACTTGACGAACTCAAAGTCACTCGACAGACACACTAAAGTTACCCGATACTAACTCTGAAATCACTCGATGCCAAGTCTACAACCACTCGACGCCTCTCTGCTTCACTCAACGCTAAGACTGAGTTCACTCAATGCACTCGACCCCAAGGCAGATTCACTCAACACACTCGACGCCAAGACAAATTCACTCAACGCACTTGACGCCAAGGCAGTTTCATTCAATGTCTGGACTTAACTCAATGAATTTTACTTCACTCGATGCCTAGTTGAGTTAACTTAACGCCTGGACTTAACTCAACAAATTTTACTTCACCCGATGTCTAGCTGAGTTCACTCAATGCCTGGACTTAGCTCTACTCCTGCCAGAAACTTTCCTATCTAAATAGAAGTTATTGGACTTAGGAATCTTTGACAACAGTTAACACAATCCATGAATAAGTTCCATAAAATAAGAGAAAGGGAGGGGTAGACAAGGCAGGAGCCAAAACACAGGTCATAGAACCCCACAACAACTCAATAAGAAGAAAATGCAATGTACTACTATTTGAATGTGGTAAAACTAGTAGTAGACAGAATAGGTGACATGGAAGTATAAAATCTAATAGTAGGATTGACAAAAAAAAATCAGAGAATGATACATAAGTAATTTACAAGAGGCTAGGCAAGGGAGCAAACCACCACTTGCCTTAAACTTCCTTATCTCAACCTTCCGAATACTCTACGACACAGATCGACCAAAAAGAATGTGCGGCAACCAAATCTGGAGAGATTTGGACAAAATGAAAGTTTAGAGCCACACACCCCAACGCCAAAAGTCCAAGAAAATAAAAATACCTACAACCAATGCATAGATCTCGACGAGAGCTTTCCGGATCTACCCTTCGTCGACGTTTTCGAGCACCGGCACTCCTACAGGCGGTGGCTGAAGGCCTCGCGATATCCATCGCCCCCTCTCTTCCGCGCTTTCGGCCCTACGACTTTGGGAAGAAGAAAGTGAATAGGGTTTTCAGTTATAAGTATTTATATATATAATATAATATAATATTATTAATAATTAAACGTCCAAACGACAAAAAACTCGAATCAACTCGGATTTCAACGAAACTTTCATCGAGGTTAAATACCAATGCTACAAAACCAACAACAAAGTTGAAATTAAGATTCGACAAACCAAACTCGGGTTAAAATTCCAAGAAGTTACAACCAACATCAACATACTAAAATCCACCGAGTCAAAACCTCGGATTCCGGTGAGAAAAAATCACGCTCCAACAATATCGCCCGTTAACTACGCATCAACATAATGCACTAACATCATTATTACATCACTACAAAAATTTAAAATAAACATTGAAAAAATCAGGGGAGTTATAGCCACTCCCCCTAAAAAAAGTTTCGTCCAGAAACTTGATACAAAATCGAATCTATTACAAAAAGAAAATAACCAAAGGTTATCGAATAAAAACACTTACCAAAATAATCTAGGAGAACGGATGAGGATGAGCCTCTCTCATAGATGATTCCAACTCCCAAGTCGCGCTCTCAACGTATTGTTTTCACCAAAGAACCTTGACCATGGGTATTGTCTTCCTTCACAATACCCGATTTTGAGTATCTAAGATACAAATAGGCACTTCAACATAAGAAAGATTAGGTTGCAACTGATGTACCGAGTCAAGGACATGCTGATCACTAAGCACACATTTCCGCAACTGGCTCACATGAAACATATCATGCACACTAGGAAAATTAGCTGGCAAAATCCAGCCTATAAGCCAACACCCCGATGCGTTCAACAACCTGGAAAGGTCCCGCATACCTGGGATCCAACTTATGGTTCCTTCCAAACCTCTTAACGCCTGAAATTGGAGATATCTTGAGAAAAACCATGTCCCCAACTGCGAATTCAATATCAATCCTTCGTTGATTAATGTTTTCTCATAACGCTCCTGAGCTATACAAAGCTTCTCTCGAATATGTGTCACAGAAGTATTCATCTCTTCCAAGGCTTCCGGATCCAACAATGGTCTTTCACCAACATCGTCCCAAAATAAGGGAGTTCTGCAATGCCTCCCATACAAATCCTCAAAGGGGTCCATCTGCAAACTCTCCTGATAACTGTTGTTATAGGAAAATTCCATCAATCTAAGTTTCTCGTCCCACGCTCCTCTGTGGTCCAAGATGTAACATCTGATTATGTCTTCCAAAATCTGATTAACCCTCTCCGTCTGACCAATGGTATACAGATGATAAGCAGTGGAATACCTGAGATCGGTACCCAACCCTTCCTACAAACTTGTCAAAAAATGAGACGTAAACCTGGAATCTCGATTTGACACAATACTTACAGGTACTCCGTGCAATCTAATGACCTCTTCTAAATACAACTCTGTTATCTTCTTTATGGAGTAATTAATCTTGAACAACACGAAGTGAGCACACTTTGTCAATCTATTAACTATGACCCACACAGAATCATGTCCTCAGGGAGATCTCGGCAAACCAGTAATAAAGTATATAGAAATACTCTCCTACTTCCAACTTGGAATATCTAAAGGTGTCAGCTTACCACCAGGCCGTCCATTATCTGCCTTAACTTGCGTGCAAGTAAAACACTCAGACACAAACTTGGCTATATCGTTCTTCATCCCATACCACCAAACGATCTTGTTCTGATCTCTATACATCTTTGCATAACCAGGGTGATAGGCAATATTAGAACCATGTGCTTCACAACATAACTTTGCTCGAATATCCTCAACAACGGGAATATAATATCTACCGTGGTACTTCAAAGTACCCGCATCATCAATTGAAAAGTCCGATAATTCCCCTTTCTCAGTTCTACTATTAATATGCTACAAATCAAGGCCATCATTTTGATGTAGCCTTGTAAGTGTAATCCAAGAAGGCTCTGCCACTTCCTGGCTGCTTGGCGATTCGCTAATCCCAACAAAAAATACCCATTAATAAAAACTCTTCCACTAAGGATTCCTCAGAAAGGTTAAAGACCTGCACGGTCTTCCTACTCAAGGCATCGACTACTACATTAGCTTTGCCTGGATGATATAGAATCTCGACATCATAATTTACGACATACTCTAACCATCTACGCTGGCGCAAATTCAGCTCCTTCGGAGTGAAGACATACTTCAAGCTCTTATGATCTGTGTAAATCTTGCACAACGCGCTATACACCAAATGTCTCCACAACTTCAGGGCATAAATCACTATCTCAAACTCCAAGTCATGAGTAGGGTAGTTCCTTTCATGAATCTTTAACTTCCATAATCCATACGCAATCAATTTTCCTATTTGCATCAATACACAACCAATCCCAACGTGCGATGCATCAACATAAACAACATACTCCACTCATTCGGTAGGTAAAGTCAACACTGGAGCAGTGCACAATCTCTTTTTCAACTCCTGAAAGGCTTCTTTGCACTTATCGCCCACAAAAAAGCTGCGTTCTTCTGTGTAAACTTAGTTAGCGACGCAGACAACGTAGAGAATCCTTCCACAAATATTCTATAATAGCTTGTCAACCCTAGGAAACTTCTTATCTCTTTAGGTGTGGTAGGTCTCTTCCAATCCATAACAACAACTATCTTCTCTGGGTATCTTCTTTGGGTCAACTGAAATTCCGTCCTTATTAACAATATGACCCAAAAAGGACACCTGAGGTAGCCAAAACTCGCACTTACTCAACTTCACATAAAGCTTATGCTCTCTTAAAGAAGACAAAACTAAATGCAAGTGCAGGGCATGCTCCTCAGTGCTTCGGGAATATACCAGAACATCGTCAATAAAAACAACCAAAAACTGATCAAAGAAATCCTTAAACACTCTGTTCATCATGTCCATAAATGCAGAGTGTGCATTCGTCAATTCAAATGACATCACCAAAAACTCAAAATGTTCATGCCGAGAACGAAAGGCGGTCTGCAGAACATCTGTCTCACGGATACTCAACTTATGGTAGCCTGAACGAAGGTCAATCTTTGAAAACACCGTACTACCACACAATTGATCAAACAAATCATCTATCCGTGGCAAGGGATACCTGTTCTTTATTGTTACCTTATTTAATTACCTATAATCAATGCACATCCTCATAGATCCAAAGCTATTTTATGGTAGCCTGAACGAAGGCCAAAGCTATTTTATCGTTGAGAGTGGTGGACACACTCAATGTCGCAGTCTGTTCTTTTGCGGCTAAGTAGTGTGGCGTTGAGTGAGAAAATTCTTCTAAGTAAAAATCGATGGGAATCACTAAGTGATTCTCGCCTACTTCGACGAGAATCGTTAGTGATTCCCGCCGATTCGGCGAGAATCAATCTGCATTCCCGCCGACCTCTTCTGGATGGCGTTGAGTGAGTGGGCCTCACTCAACGCCATGGCGATTTAGGCGCTGAGTGAGGTGGGCTCACTCAACTCCGCAGCCCTTTTCTGCGGGTAAGTACTTTGGCATTGAGTGAGTTGACCTCACTCAATGCCAATGCTGTTCTATCGTTGAGAATGGTGGATGCACTCAATGCCGCAATTTGTTTTCACAGCTAAGTACTTTGGCGTTGAGTGAGTCGACCTCACTCAACGCCAAAGTTGTTTTGGCGTTGAGAGAGGTGAACTCACTCAACGCCACAGTTGGGTTCTGCGGCTAAGTGCTAAGGCGTTGAGGGAGTGGACCTCACTCAACGGCATAGATGTTTTGGCATTGAGTGAGGTTAGCTCACTCAACGCCACAGCCTGCTTTGCTGAAGGCATTGAGGGAGTGGACCTCACTCAATGCCATAGCTATTTTGGCATTGAGTGAGGTTAGCTCACTCAACGCCACAACCAGTGTTGCAGAAAGCATTGAGTGAGTAAACCTCACTCAACGCCATTACTATTTTGGCGTTGAGTGAGGCTAGCTCACTCAACGCCACCGTCTGTTTAGGCGTTGAGTGAGTGGGGCTCACTCAACGCCATGCCGTGTTGAGTCATCTCAACGCTTTTCCCTTACCTTGATTTTCTCCCCCGAGTGAATTCCTTGATTTTGAGGTTCCTTGTCGGCTATTTTCTTTTTTATTTCCAAAAAGGCCGAATCGTGGGTCGTGGTTAGTAGTGGTGGTTTGAAGCTATTAATGGGGGAGGTGTTGTGTAATTTAGCCAAGGCCACCCTTTTTCTTTTATCTTGCTCCAGGTACGGGCTGGGCAAGAGGGTGGGAGGTCCCTAATGCTTTCACATATAGACCCCTGAGCTTTGTTTCTTGGAAATGGTGGTTGGGGGGCCGAGTTTGCCTCCAACCCGGATCCGCATTATTTTTGCTACTACCATCTCTCACAGCTTAGGGTGTTAGACGTTTCTTCCTTGGTAAATTTGCAATGTTTGGGCTTATGGTAGCCTGGTAGACTCTGCAGGATTTATTTTTGGGCAGGGTTGTTGTTGTTTCCTCGCACTTAGTTCTTTTTCTTTTGTCTTGCCTTGGACAGTGGTGCTTGTTTTCGGTTTACTTACTCTTCTTGCTTACCTTATAACCCAACATTTCTATACAGCTTACTTATTTAGCTTGCTGAGGTATTCTTTTCTTCTTTGAATGCCTCAGGATCTGGTTAGTAGCCGATTAGGCGGCTAGTTGTGCTGTGCTGTTGCTAGTGGTCTCTCATTCTGTGCAGATTAGTTCCTTAGTCTTGTGAGGTAGTTTTATTGTTTTTCTTACAAACATACATATTTGCCAGTGGGTTCGTGTCAGTGTGTTGGCGCCCACTGGTAGTTTTACCTTGATAATAGATGTATTACTTTTTGCTACTACCTTTCTGGAGTTAGTCTACTTGCTCTTGGGATGATTTATGCTAGGTTGCTAGTTACTTTTAAACCTAAAAACACTATTATAAGTATACCTCATGATCAGCATATTTTATAAAACTCATCATTATTTTCCAAATAACGTAAAAAGATCATTTTCCTATAAATATAGTATAAATCAAAAGTAGGGTCCTACGGAGTATAAGTTGTCCTCTGGGGACACTTATGCACTCTTTTAGGATGTCGAACCTGAATAAAGTATTTTCCATAGCGTATAAGTATAACTTTTAAATTGTGGACTAGGTGATCAACCGAGCCGAGGGATACGGCCTTTAAAAATATAACTGATTTTCTAATCATATAACTTATGAATTTTCATAAAGTATAGTTGATAGTGGTTTGCCTAAGCGTCGACAGTTATCCCCTGCTCGACGTGGCATCATGACGTGTGTTTTCTCCTACTCTGATAATCCGTTTTCTTCGGAGAAAATGCAGGTTGTGACAGTATCCTGAGGCATTCAAAGAAAAATGATTATCAGAGTAGGAGAAAACACACGTCATGATGCCACGTCGAGCAGGGTATAACTGTAAGACCCCCATTTTTTTTTCTTTTTCGACACCGGGGTCTTAGGCCCAGAACCGCCGCCTTGCGGTGACACCTTCGCACACGGGAAGGTCGTCACTACAAGGCGGCGGTTCTGGGCCTAAGACCCCGGTGTCGAAAAAGAAAAAAAATGGGGGTCTTACAAGTGGTATCAGAGGCAAACCTCGATCAGAAAAGTAGCAGTCCACTACCCTGGGCCACCCCCGCTCGAGTTTAGTTTGGGGACAAACTAAGCAGCGGAAGCAGTGGTGGGCCCATATGGGAAATCACATGAAAATTGTCCACTTTTAGTTAAACCTGTGAGACTTCTTATAATTGTCTTCTATAACGCAGCCCCCAGCACAGCCAACACCACAAGGCGGAGTTCAGCAGACTCCGATTGTTGCACCACCTCCCCCGGCCCCCACTCCATTCTTACACTCGGAGATGGGTCAAACGCTGACGGCCATTCTAGATGCTTTCAGGGCTCAGCAGGTTCCGGCTCCGCAGCCGAACCCGGGGGCCAATTGGATGAGCATTTTTAGAGGACTCTCTCCTCCATCTTACTTGGGGACAGAATCCGCTGTACGGACAGAGGAGTGGCTAGATATTATGTATGAAATGCTGACTGGGATACGATGTCCCTGGGAGGAGAAGGTGGCCTTGGTTGTCTCCTGCCTAGAGTCTCATGCAAAGAGGTGGTGGAAGACGCTGCTGGATACAACATTTGCTGATAGGGAGGTTACAGAAATCTCCTGGGAAGAGTTCAGGACCGCTCTCCTGGAACATTTTGTTCCACAATCAGCCAGGGATGAGTTGGAGGAACGGTTCTTACAGTTGAAGCAGGGTACCAGGACGGTGGTAGAGTACCATCGGGAGTTCGACCACTTGGCTCGCTACGTGGATTCGTATCAACTAGATGAGGCGGGCTGCACAAAAAGGTTTTATAAGGGTCTACGAGAGGACTTGAGGGAGGCCCTTCTGTTCGTTTCTGATGGACCTATCTCTCGGATCTTGGAAATGGCCAAGAGGATTGAGGCCGATTGGCACACCACTCGGGGTCGAAAAAGGCCAACAGAGGACCAGGGCCGGGGAGCCCGGAATGATCAGCGGCGGGGCCGCATCACAGATGGGAGAGAAGGAAGAAGAACAGAAGACCAACCTCGTCAGGAAATAAGACGAGAGCCGAGGGAGCCGGTGGTACTGGCTCCTCAGCCCCTTCAGATGAGGGAGGCACCAAGACCCGGGGGCATGGCATTTCCCCCACCAGAGTGCTACAACTGCCATCAAATAGGGCATATTCGGAGAAACTGCCCCATGAGGGAAGCACCTCTACCAACGCCACAGGTTGCCCCGCATGCCCAGCAGTTTGGAGGACGAGGACGTGGTCGAGGACGTGGTTTCCAGGGTACAGATCGTAGGCAGCAGAGGGAGCACATTTATGCACTGGATCTGGCTCAGCCCCGAAACCCGGAGCAAGTAATCACTGGTACGTCTGAAAATTTTGGTTTAAGTTATTCCTCATGAACTTAAATTTTATATAGAAGTGACAATCTAGGAAAGAAAACCATAGCTAGAATTCTGAGACATTTAATTTTTCCCAAAACCCCAGGAATAGTTTTCATCAGCGGCAAACCCGCTTATACTCTATTTGATACGGGTGCTTCGCACTCATTTGTATCGGAGGCCTTCATAGAAGGATTGGAAGGCGTAGAAAGATTCACGGGTCTGATGATGAGGATACGACTACCCGACGGATCAGAGTTGTTCACCTCTGCCCATTGCAACATGGAGGCAGAGATCGGCGGAAAGACGTTTGAAGCTCCAGCGACAATCATAAAGATGCCAATCTTTGATTTGATCCTAGGAATGACGTGGTTGAACTGGAATCACGCTCAGATCGATTGCTCATCTAAGAGGATTACCGTGAGACATGGAGACTCCTATCTCGTCATTGAAGGTATTAGATCTACTTTCCCTCTCATATTGTCATCTGTACAGGCCGTTAAGGCTCACTTACAAGGAGAAGAAGTGTATGAAGTAATATTTGAGATGACTGAAACCAAGGTCTCCACCTCGGATATTCCGGTGGTGCGAGATTTTGCCGACGTATTCCCGGAGAAACTGCCTGGGCTACCCCCGCACCGGGAGCAAGATTTCCGGATACAGCTGGTGCCGGGGGCCAGCAGCTAGGGCCCCTTACCGGATGGCCCCAAAAGAATTGACAGAGTTTCGAAGCCAACTCCAAGAACTGGTGGAGGCTGGATTTGTCCGACCGAGCTCTTCGCCTTGGGGAGCCCCGGTCTTGTTTGTTAAAAAGAAGGACGGAACTCTGAGACTGTGCATCGACTACCGAGCTCTAAATCGATTGACAGTCCGAAATACGTATCCGCTGCCAAGGATAGATGAGCTGTTTGACCAGCTAGAAGGGGCGCACTTCTTTTCCAAATTGGATCTGAGATCGGGCTATTACCAGTTACGGATCCAGGAAGAGGACATTCCGAAAACTGCATTCAGTAGCAGATACGGACTATACGAATTTACTGTAATGCCCTTCGGGCTCACAAATGCACCGTCAGCATTTATGAGCCTTATGAATCAGGTGTTCAAGGAGTATTTAGATATATTTGTCATCGTGTTTATCGATGACATCCTCATTTACTCAAGGACAGAAGAGGAGCACACGCAACATCTGACGCTGACTCTGAAGAAACTACGGGAGCACAAGCTTTATGCAAAGATCAGCAAGTGCCAATTTTGGTTGAAGGAGGTGACCTTCCTAGGCCATATCATCAGTGGTGCTGGGTTAGCAGTGGACCCGGCCAAGATCCAAGCAGTTCGGGACTGGCCACAATTAAAGACGGCCACAGATGTACGAAGTTTCCTAGGGCTTGCCGGATACTACCGGAAATTCGTAGAGGGATTCTCTCGTATCGCCCTCCCACTCACATCTCTGACAAGGAAGGAGGTGCCCTTTACCTGGACCCCACGGTGTGAAGAGGCTTTTCAAGAGCTAAAGGGGCGACTCACTTCGGCCCCTATACTTACCCTCCCTTCAGGGAAAGAAGGATTCCAGGTCTACACCGATGCCTCCTACCAGGGCATGGGTGCAGTACTTATGCAGAATGGCCATGTGATAGCTTATGCTTCTCGGCAGCTGAAGAAACACGAGCAAAACTACCCAATCCATGACTTAGAGATGGGAGCTGTTATTTTTGCATTAAAGGTCTGGCGTCACTATCTATACGGTGTCCACTGCGACATATACTCCGACCACAAAAATTTGAAGTATGTGGACACGCAGAAGGAGCTAAATATCAGACAGAGACGATGGGTGGAATTTTTGGCAGATTATCAGTACGAGATGCACTACCACCCGGGGAAGGCGAATGTGGTAGCAGATGCATTGAGCCGAAAGACCGCAAACACTGAAGTAGGAACACCATTGATAGCCTTGGAGTTGATTCAGACGTTTGACAAAATGCAAATATCCCTAGTATCCGAGGATCACCCTGGGCTATACCGGGAATACCTGTCATCATTAATCGCCACGGATGACATACGAGAGCGGGTCAAGGATGGACAGAGGCAGGATGCCCAGCTAGATCCGGTATTCCGGTCCTTAAAAGCAGGCACTGTGGGAGATTATACGCTGAGAGATGATTTAGTATGCTTCAGAGGACGGGTCTACATACCAGAGGGAGGCCAGATCCGGGAATACATCATGACGGAGGCTCATTGCAGTCGATATTCGGTACACCCGGGGATTACGAAGATGACTGCAGATCTGAAGAAGACTATGTTCTGGCCCGGCATGAAGAAGGATATCACCTACTTCGTGACCCGTTGCAAGGCGTGCCAATTAGTAAAAGCAGAGTGCAAAAACCCCGCAGGATTATTACAGCCCCTCCCAGTACCAGAGTGGAAGTTTGATGATATCGCCATGGACTTTATACATGGACTTCCTCGATCCAGGACAGGGAACGATTCGATATGGGTAATCATCGACCGACTGACGAAGGTGGCGAGGTTTATTCCAATCAGGAAGGATGACTCGGTGGGAGTGTTAGTCCGGAAGTTTGTGGAGCAGTTCGTTCGCTATCATGGCGTCCCCAAGTCGATTGTGTCAGATCGGGATGGACGATTTACATCCAGGGAGTGGAGGTCAGTGCAGACTTACTTGGGCACTCGACTAACATTCAGTACGGCTTTTCATCCCCAGACGGATGGACAGACGGAACGAACCAACCGGACGCTGGAGGATTTACTACGACTCTGCATATTAGATCGTGGTGAACCTTGGGAGAAATTGTTACCATTGATCGAGTTCTCATATAATAACAGCTACCAGTCTAGTATAAAGATGGCTCCTTATGAGGCGTTGTACGGACAAAAGTGCAGGACTCCGCTGTCATGGATACAGGACGAGGACCCTAAGGCATTGGATTCGGAATTTGTTGAGAACACCGAGGCTCAGGTGAGATTGATACGGGACAGGATGCTAGAAGCACAGAGCCGGCAGGCTAAGTATTACGATGCTCGGCACCGTCAGGTGGAATTCCAGGTAGGAGATCAGGTGTTCTTGAAAATCCGACCCATGCATGGAGTTACTCGGGTACGCGGACAAAGGAAGAAGCTCAGCCCAAGGTACATGGGACCTTATAGGATCCAGGAGCGGATCGGTCCCTTGGCATACAGACTGGAACTGTCACCAGAGCTGGCGAGTCTGCACGACATGTTCCATATATCCTCTCTTAGGAGAGCTCTACTACGTCCGGAACAGCAAGTTTCAACCACAGATGGACCGATAACATCTGATCGGTCAGTTCACCTAGAACCAGTCCGGATTGACGACAAGGGGGTACGAGTTCTACGCCACAAGAAGGTTCCGTTAGTTAAGGTCCTGTGGAGAAATCACGGAAGAGAGGAGCACACATGGGAGCCCCAGGACTTGATGCGACAAAGATACCCGGAACTCTTCAGTCAGGTATTCCTCGCAACCACTCAAAATGTTCAATCCCCTTCTTATGTTTAACTAGTAGAACTAAAATTTCAAGGATATGGGCTAAAATTTTGTTTATTGGGGTCTA
Source organism: Platanthera zijinensis (assembly GCA_039513925.1). Lineage (NCBI taxonomy): Eukaryota > Viridiplantae > Streptophyta > Magnoliopsida > Asparagales > Orchidaceae > Platanthera > Platanthera zijinensis. The sequence continues at coordinate 51,251,830 of CM077090.1, read as the reverse complement.
GATTTTTGACTATTTGGTCTTAACATCGACAAACGCCTTAAACCTCGCATGTCAATCACGGAGACGTGGCATAAAACTTTCAACTTACATGGGATGTTACAAGTTTCTTCCTCCCCGATAGGAGTCCCCGTAAGCTTAACCTGGATTTCGGGGACGAAATCTTTGTTTTGTTTATTGGGATTTGTAACATCCCATTTCCAACTAGACCCCTAGGAGTGGTTTTGTCATGACAAAACCACTCCTAGCCCAGGGAAGAGGCAAGTGAACCTGGTGGTGTGGACAAGGCCACTATGGTCTGCACTTAGCAGATCTCTAAACCTTGGTTAAAAGTGATCATGGGACTTCACCAAGACTCCAGGACCCCACCCATACCCTCATAACCCTAGGTAGGGGTCAATGGGTCACTAAGGACCCATGGAGAGTAGTCAATAGGGCTAAGTTGACCAAAGTCAACTATAACCCCAATTAGGTCAAATTGGCCTACACAAGGGTCAATTGCAGTCCCTTAGCCAAATGGACCCCACCCCTACCCTCATAAGCCTAGTGAGAGGCCAATAGGTCACCAAGGACCCATTGGGACCAATCAAAAAGGCTGAGTTGACCAAAGTCAACTCTAACCCTAAAATGGTCAAAATACCCTAGTTAAGGGCCAAGTGACCTTCAAGGGCCAATTCAACCCCACCTTGACCCTAGGGGAGGCCATTGGGTCACCAAGGACCTATTAAGGAAACCTCAAGGATCAAATTGACCTAGGTGGGCCCTAATCCCACTTTTGGTCAAGTTAGCCCAAATGGGCTAACTCAAGCTCAAGCCTTTTATAACGGTCCAGGCCCGCCAACCCGCGGGACCCAGCTGGCACCGCCGGCCCACCAGTAGTCCAGACCCGGGCCCACTACTGGCAGTAAGCCTATCACATTCAAGCCTGCAGGCCGTACACCCCAACCCCTCTCCATTCACAGGCAGGTTGTTGAGGCCTGGGATCGAACCCGAGACCTCCTTGATAAGGAGTTTTCAAACCACTCCTCATCACCAACTGATCTGCAGCTCAGTTGGTGATGAGGAGTGGTTTGAAAACTCCTTATCAAGGAGGTCTCGGGTTCGATCCCAGGCCTCAACAACCCGCCTGTGAATGGAGAGGGGTTGGGGTGTACGGCCTGCAGGCTTGAATGTGATAGGCTTACTGCCAGTAGTGGGCCCGGGTCTGGACTACTGGTGGGCCGGCGGTGCCAGCTGGGTCCCGCGGGTTGGCGGGCCTGGACCGTTATAAAAAGTGCACTTTTTGTAACGGTCCAGGCCCGCCAACCCGCGGGACCCAGCTGGCACCGCCGGCCCACCAGTAGTCCAGACCCGGGCCCACTACTGGAAAAAGTGCACTTTTTGTAACGGTCCAGGCCCGCCAACCCGCGGGACCCAGCTGGCACCGCCGGCCCACCAGTAGTCCAGACCCGGGCCCACTACTGGCAGTAAGCCTATCACATTCAAGCCTGCAGGCCGTACACCCCAACCCCTCTCCATCCAGGCGGGTTGTTGGTGGCCGTAGCCCCCCTTAGATGAGTCAAACTCGATAGTCAAGCCCGCACTACGGGGACTTCCCAGGAGGTCACCCATCCCAGTACTTCTCCGGCCCGAGCACGCTTAACTATGGAGTTCTTTCAACTCTCATCACCAATTGAGCTGCATCGAGTTTGACTCATCTAAGGGGGGCTACGGCCACCAACAACCCGCCTGGATGGAGAGGGGTTGGGGTGTACGGCCTGCAGGCTTGAATGTGATAGGCTTACTGCCAGTAGTGGGCCCGGGTCTGGACTACTGGTGGGCCGGCGGTGCCAGCTGGGTCCCGCGGGTTGGCGGGCCTGGACCGTTACAAAAAGTGCACTTTTTATAACGGTCCAGGCCCGCCAACCCGCGGGACCCAGCTGGCACCGCCGGCCCACCAGTAGTCCAGACCCGGGCCCACTACTGGCAGTAAGCCTATCACATTCAATCCTGCAGGCCGTACACCCCAACCCCTCTCCATTCACAGGCGGGTTGTTGAGGCCTGGGATCGAACCCGAGACCTCCTTGATAAGGAGTTTTCAAACCACTCCTCATCACCAACTGAGCTGCAGATCAGTTGGTGATGAGGAGTGGTTTGAAAACTCCTTATCAAGGAGGTCTCGGGTTCGATCCCAGGCCTCAACAACCCGCCTGTGAATGGAGAGGGGTTGGGGTGTACGGCCTGCAGGCTTGAATGTGATAGGCTTACTGCCAGTAGTGGGCCCGGGTCTGGACTACTGGTGGGCCGGCGGTGCCAGCTGGGTCCCGCGGGTTGGCGGGCCTGGACCGTTATAAAAGTAAGCGTGGTTGGCTAACATCCGATAAAATTGGAACGATACAGAGAAGATTAGCATGGCCCCTGCGCAAGGATGACACGCATAAATCAAGGAGGTCTCGGGTTCAATCCCAGGCCTCAACAACCCGCCTGTGAATGGAGAGGGGTTGGGGTGTACGGCCTGCAGGCTTGAATGTGATAGGCTTACTGCCAGTAGTGGGCCCGGGTCTGGACTACTGGTGGGCCGGCGGTGCCAGCTGGGTCCCGCGGGTTGGCGGGCCTGGACCGTTATAAAAAGTGCACTTTTTATTGTAACGTCCCTAGCCGATCCAACGTGACGATGTCACGGCTCCGCTCTAGGCGACGCTACCGGGCTGTAGCCCAAGCACCCCAACCCCTCTCCCTCCACAGGCGGGTTGTTGGTGGCCACAGCCTCCCTTTGATGAGTCAAACTCGATAGTCAAGCCCGCACTACGGGGACTTCCCAGGAGGTCACCTATCCCAGTACTACTCCAGCCCGAGCACGCTTAACTATGGAGTTCTTTCAACTCTCATCACCAATTGAGCTGCAGCTCAATTGGTGATGAGAGTTGAAAGAACTCCATAGTTAAGCGTGCTCGGGCCGGAGAAGTACTGGGATGGGTGACCTCCTGGGAAGTCCCCGTAGTGCGGGCTTGACTATCGAGTTTGACTCATCTAAGGGGGGCTACGACCACCAACAACCCGCCTGGATGGAGAGGGGTTGGGGTGTACGGCCTGCAGGCTTGAATGTGATAGGCTTACTGCCAGTAGTGGGCCCGGGTCTGGACTACTGGTGGGCCGGCGGTGCCAGCTGGGTCCCGCGGGTTGGCGGGCCTGGACCGTTACAAAAAGTGCACTTTTTATAACGGTCCAGGCCCGCCAACCCGCGGGACCCAGCTGGCACCGCCGGCCCACCAGTAGTCCAGACCCGGGCCCACTACTGGCAGTAAGCCTATCACATTCAAGCCTACAGGCCGTACACCCCAACCCCTCTCCATTCACAGGCGGGTTGTTGAGGCCTGGGATCGAACCCGAGACCTCCTTGATAAGGAGTTTTCAAACCACTCCTCATCACCAACTGAGCTGCAGATCAGTTGGTGATGAGGAGTGGTTTGAAAACTCCTTATCAAGGAGGTCTCGGGTTCGATCCCAGGCCTCAACAACCCGCCTGTGAATGGAGAGGGGTTGGGGTGTACGGCCTGCAGGCTTGAATGTGATAGGCTTACTGCCAGTAGTGGGCCCGGGTCTGGACTACTGGTGGGCCGGCGGTGCCAGCTGGGTCCCGCGGGTTGGCGGGCCTGGACCGTTATAAAAGGCTTGAGCTTGAGTTAGCCCATTTGGGCTAACTTGACCCAAAGTGGGATTAGGGCCCACCTAGGTCAATTTGATCCTTGAGGATCCTTAATAGGTCCTTGGTGACCCAATGGCCTCCCCTAGGGTCAAGGTGGGGTTGAATTGGCCCTTGAAGGTCACTTGGCCCTTAACTAGGGTATTTTGACCATTTTAGGGTTAGAGTTGACTTTGGTCAACTCAGCCTTTTTGATTGGTCCCAATGGGTCCTTGGTGACCTATTGGCCTCTCACTAGGCTTATGAGGGTAGGGGTGGGGTCCATTTGGCTAAGGGACTGCAATTGACCCTTGTGTAGGCCAATTTGACCTAATTGGGGTTATAGTTGACTTTGGTCAACTTAGCCCTATTGACTACTCTCCATGGGTCCTTAGTGACCCATTGACCCCTACCTAGGGTTATGAGGGTATGGGTGGGGTCCTGGAGTCTTGGTGAAGTCCCATGATCACTTTTAACCAAGGTTTAGAGATCTGCTAAGTGCAGACCATAGTGGCCTTGTCCACACCACCAGGTTCACTTGCCTCTTCCCTGGGCTTTCTAGGGTTTTGTTATGACAAAACCACTCCTAGGAGTCTAGTTGGAAATGGGATGTTACAATAACTGCCGGCGCTCAGGCAAACCACTATCAACTATACTTTATGAAAATTCAAGTCTACACTACAACAACTCATCTAGATGAGTACGCAACTCTTCCAGCTCGCTCGGGGACATACGGTACGGTGCCTTAGAAATAGGGCGAGTACTCGACTCCAGATTTATAACAAACTCCACATCTCTCGCAGGCAGAAGACCAGGAAGACTATCTGGGAAAACATCAGGAAACTCTTACACCACAGGAATAACCTCGATACACAGCAAACTACCAACAACTTACAAAATAGAAACCAAATAAGCACAACATATGGAATCTAAAAGCTTACGAGAACATACCGCAAAAATAATCGTGGAATCCTGGCGTGGAATGCCATACACACTCCTGGGTGGCCGTTGTCCATCTTAAAGTCCAAATGCTAAACCTTGCATTGGATAACTACATCATATCTGGACAACCAGTCCATGCCCAGAATCACATCAAAGTCCTCTAAGTCTAGCACCTCCAGATCGTCAAAAGATAGAAAATCGCCTAAAAGAATAGGACAACTCCGGATACCCTGGTCCTACACCACCGAGTCACTAGAGGGAAACTTAATGCGAAACAGATCGCCAACTTGATCAAGAGTCAGACGATGATGTTCCACGAAAGTCCTAGCCATGAACGAGTGGGTAGCACCAGAATCAAAAAGAACGTGCGCCCAACGATTCTTTACCTTAAACTTACCTATAAAATTATATACGTAACTAATCGACAAACATTGAAACTAAAGCTATGAGCTAAGAACTAGATTAGAATCTAACTTGAGATCACTTGGGTGGACGTCTGCGCTTCTTCCAAAGTCATCAAATTCATCTTGTCCTTCCTTTTATCCAAATGTTGCGGCGGCGACAATGCTTGAAGTGGAACTGGTTGCAGCGGGGGCTGATACTGCGGACATCTAGACTTCAAATGCCCTTTCTGTACACACTAGAAGCATACCTTATCTTTACTCCAACAATGGGCAACATTATGTCCCTTTTGATTACATGAAGAACAGACTAGATCTCCTTTGGGTGCGCTCTGAATTGCTAGCACTTGCTGCTGCTTCTGAACTCCTAACCTTTGGAAACACTTTTCGAATGGATGGCTTAGATGGCCACAAAAACTACACGCCTCCTTACTTCCTTTCTTTGAAGCAGGCCAGAATCCCGAGAGCTTTTACTATCGTCAGACTTTCTCTTATCCTTCCTCATTTACATAACTTGATTCTTGGCATTATTGATCGCTTTGAATTTCAAAGAAGCTTCTACTGCCTCAGCATACTTTTCAGATCCATACACACTAGCCAATTGCTGGATGTCGCTCCTAAGACCACCTAGAAAGCGCTTTACTCTGTTCGCTTCAGAGGCTACCAAATCTGGGGCAAACATGCTCAACTTGCTGAACTCTATCTCATACTCACTGACTGAGAGTTGTCTTTGCTTCAGATATAGAAAGTTGTTCATCAAACGGTCTTGCTCTACTGACGACAGAAATTTCCTCAGCAACAAGTCCTTGTAAGATTCCCACGAACATCCATCTATAAGGTTCTCTTTTTCCCTTAACCACCAGCTCTTCGCAAGACCCTTCAGATGGTACACGACGACCATCACTCTTTGGTCAGCAGATATTCTTGAATATGAGAACATTTCCTCTATAGCAATGATCCAGTCATCCAAAGCCATAAAGTAAGCTCTACCGTCATAGGTAGGAGGTCCTAGTCGCTGAAAGTGTGAAATGGAATTCATATCTGGTGGTAGAAGAATTATAGGCACTAACGAAGTAGGTGGAATAGGAACGGCTTGATCCATAGTAGGGTCCTGCACTCTAGGCCACTGTCCTAAAACAACAGTCAACAACGTCTGGATTTGCTTGCATCTCAACCATCTACATAGATAGAGCCTCATTGCTCAGCCATAACCCTTCAATCACAACCTCACTTTGCGTACCTAACGACTCGCCCTCAGACTGGGGAGTCGACCTCGTCACAACACGCTTAGCCGGCATCCTAATAACACATTGAACAACTAATCAAAACCTAGCTTAATGTTAGAACTACCCAACTTAGTTTAGACCATACAAGTATAAATACTTGCTCATGCTTCTAACTTGCTCTGGGATTTTCATAAATGATGATATGCTTAACTTAGGATGATATACTGTCATCCTATTGACTCATGTGCATAAACTATGAATGCATGAATTCTTATTCTTTTTGGTTTAAATCCATATGTGTACTTATGTCATCTTGTAAATCTTAGCTTGGCATGTGTGCTAATACTATGTTATGTTATGCATGTTGTGCTATGCATTCTAGTAAAAGCTTTAATGCATGTTATGAGCGACATATATATGAAATATTACACATCCCATACTACATAATATTGCATGTAACAAAAAGGTAAAATCTAATGGGAATTCATATGATGATTGTTATACATCTCATACTACATAACAGTCACATGTTGCTTCCTATGAGGATCCATATATAAACACATATTATGCATCTCATACTACATAATATGTCTCATATACTTCTTATCATTCTTATGAGTGTAGTGTTCATGCTTCGGCCAAGACATAATGATGACACATCGGTGTGTGTATGAAATAGAATAAGACCACTAAAACTACACCTCTGATACCAACTATCACTACCCGCATTTTCTCCGCATTGAAATGATATATCAGAGTAAGAGAAAACACACGTCGTGATGCCACACTATATAGGGGATAACTGCAGACGATCAGGCAAGAACCTACTCCTGACATTTATCATGAAATTCTCAAGTTTATCTTGAAGAAAACATATTTTTAGTTCGGTTGGACAGCCTTATCCCTCGGCTCAATGGATCAACTATTCCATGGATAAAAATATAAATATATGCTATGGAAAAAACTTTATTTAGCTCGATTATTATCCTACATGAGCAGAGATCTCCAAAAGGACAACTCATGATATGCATACATCTAGATTTAATATAAGTAGGAAAAGAGCTTTTACGTTCGTTAAAATATAATGACATTTGATTTAAAAGATGTCATGAGTATGATATAGGCATAATAATACTTTTTATAGCTTGAAAATTACTAACATGCAATCTTATCATAAATCTTTCATAGAGAGCAAGTAAAACCAACAAATCACATAAAAAGTGACTTAGCAGCTAGCAAGTAACTTAACATTCTACAAAATATCCAGTGGGCGTCAACAACTTGACACGAACCCACCAAAAGGCATGTATGTCTGAACTAAAATCAAAATAACAAAACTACCTCACGAAGGGGAGGGAAGAACCTGTAACGTCCCAATTCGCGCTAGGCCCCTTGATTGCGCTTTTGAGTCAAGGGGGCTGAGGTGAGCCCAATGGGGGTGTGGGTGAACAGGTGCGATCGTATGGGAGATGAGGAAAACAAGGCGAAACGGTGATTTTGGCCGACACGGGTATGGACACGGCCGTGTCCATACCCGTGTGCCTCATGCCAATATTAAGTTTTCAGTCAGAGAGGTACACGGGTATTGGGACACGGGCGTGTCCCTACCCGTGTGCCGAGGACACGGGTCGAGACACGGCCGTGTCTCTACCCGTGTGCCGCAACCCCGACATGGCAGAAAGGTGTTCTGGGATGAACACGGCCTTAAACACGGCAGGCGACACGGCCGTGTCACCTGAACACGGGTAGGAACACGGCCGTGTGCCTACCCGTGTCTGCGGTGTATAAAAAGGAAAAAGTTGTGAAACCCTAGCATTTCATCCCCTTTCTTCAGCCCCGAAATTTCTGAGGGAGTTCTCTTGGCTGGAGGAGGAAGAGGCTTGCCGGAGCCATCCTTGGAGGAATCGAAACGCCGCCGCCGTCAAGGGAAAAACAATGCCGCCGCGAAGGAGTGCGAGGCTCATGGCCGGCCATGGTGGTACCGCTGGACTTGAGGTGAGCTTCCTCCCCTCTCCCTTGGTGCTAGATCTATAGTTATTTTAGGAGAGACATCGACTCCATAGAGTCTTGATGGTGAGGAGGAGAGTTCTTAGGATAAGCCATGCCTAGGTTTTTCTAGGTTTAGTCTCCCTCAACCTTCTCATCATTCAAAGTGGAGATGAGAGGGGTTTTCGTTGAGGGTTTGGCTTTGAAAGGAGAAATAAGGTTGGGTGTGATTTCTGGAGAAGTTTATGCGAGGTCGTTGCAAGGAAGAAGATGAACGGATGCCGTTCATCTCGCCTTAAGATGCGTGCAGAAATCTGATTTCTGCACGCGACGACCTTCGTGGCCAATTTCGGAGGTGTTCTGGCCAGATCTGGGTGATCGACTCAACACGAAAGTCGTGGCCCTTGAAATTACCTTTCCAACAAGTGGTTGCACGTTTCCATGCGATACCTGTAGCCACGGGAAAGCGGGTTCGAGTCCGCTGCGTTCGGGAAAATCCTGTACAGGAAACTGTTTCCTGTACGTATTCGAGTTGAATTTCTGGTATGTTGCGACTAGATCTGGGTGATCGACTCAACACAAAAGTCGTAGCCCTCGCGAATACCTTTCCAACAAGGGGTTGAGCATTGTGATCGGATTCCTGTAGCTCCGGGAATCTCAGTTTTAGTATCGGGCTATCCTATGTTAATGCACTTGTTAATTTATAATGTTAGCACTCTTGCAATGGTTTCGATTTGCTCATTTGTTATCTTGCTCCCATATATCTATAATGTTGTTGTTACTATAATTTAGCATGGTTACTCATTTGGTTGTGTAATAAGGAATAACCATGTATTGGTGGGGAAATGGAGTGGATGAGAAGGGTAGAAATTAAGGGTTGAGATTGGTGTAGAATATATTTATATAGTTGGGAGTTGAACATATCTATTATGCGTAGTGTTGAGGTGAATTCATTGAATAGGTGGGCGTGAATATGATGAACACTATGTGAAGAGTACTTTGTAACCGTAATCCGAGCCCAAGGGGTTTATTAACAACCGGTGCTTAGAGTTGAAGTCTCCCTACGGGTAGCATCGAGTGAGTTGTGTTGGGGCATGTGATGTGCGACGATTCATCGTGTCGCGATATTGAGATAATGACTGTGGCAGGTCTACGGGTTCGCTAGTCGTCACACCGATGGGAGCCAATGGGTAGACCTTGGGCGGTAGGGTTATATACTTGGTGTCCATAACCCGAGATCTCCTCCGCACCATGAGAACGGTTGGGCTTGCACCTCGTGCGTTTCCGAGGTTCCACCCGGTTCGAAATCAAAGGCCAGGTTGGGCTGTGTTCTTGGTGCACATCTACCCAAGACCCCTTCTGAGCCGTAGTACGCATGTGAGCTCGGCTGTTGTGTTTTTAGCGTTGAGGCGTACGGGGGCCTAGGATAGGTAGTGTGATACCACCTAGTAGTGGAGACGCCCGCTCCACTATCGCCGTCTGGCCACGACGGACGACGCCTGAGAGGTTAGCTACCTGCTCGAAAAGTGGGAACTTCAAGTCTGTGTCGACATAGCAACTTGCATGTGCGTGCGCATGATTCGGTCATAGCATAACATTCATATCATGTCATTCATTGCATACACAAGATCCTCATCGTATAAGTTTGTATGGGCACTCTTATACGATGAGTTACTTTACTGTTAAGCCGATCCTTAACTTATAAGTTTGTATGGGCACTCTTATAAGTTAAGTTACTATTCTGATTAATTATACCTGCTGTCATATATTATAGATATTTGTAGAACTGCTAGTTGTGTAGCGTAGTTTATTCTCCACCATATTTACAGTCACTTGCTTGTTTACTTGCTTATATATATATATTGTACCTTTGTCCCTTTCTCCGCCCGGTGCCGAGGTGTCGCCGGGGGAGCGGATGTGAAGCCACTTAGTCTTATGACTAACGGTTGCTACGTCTTCCTTTTTAGGAGGAAACCCCGCAGGTAGAGCAGCAACGGACTATGCAGCAGGACAGCCAGGCCCGGATGATAGGACCTGAGGTGGTGGTGCCATCGGCACCGTCAGTGACAGTCGTGAGTGTTTTCATGTAGCTGTTTGGCAAAACATTTCTAGACTCTTGTTCTTTTGTACAAGCCTGTTGTGCTTGTTATCTTCCGCTCTTTGGACTTAAACTTAGCTGTGAAATGAACTGCTTTAATTTTCTATTATGGTTGGGTTGGCATTGTTTATGTGATATGGATTGTAGCCGGCAGAATAGGCGTCTTGTGGTAAAGGCTAACCCGTGTGTTAGTGCTACCGCAAGGCAGCTATTTCGGGCATAAGACTCCCCTCGTGCCGTGTGTTGTGTTCCGGGAGGTGGGTCTTACAAATGGTATCAGACTTAGCCGATCTTCACCTACAGTAGTCAGGTAACAATGGGCCACTCCCGTTCGATTAGTCGGTTTGGGGACAAACCGACTTAGCGGAAGCAGTGGTGTGCCCATATGTAATTCACACTAAGTTGTCCAACTTTGACATTAGTTTTAGCCAACCTGACCCTAGTTTGTACCTTGCGTACAGGTTCCAGCGCAGGTGGAGCCGGTTGGGGGCACTCCTACCCCTTCCGTTCCTTCACAATTCCAGCAGTCGGAACTGGGACAAACGCTGTCAGCCATATTGGATGCATTTAAAGCCCAGCAAGCTCCGGTGCAACAACAAGCGCCAGGCTCCAACTGGTTGAGCACCTTCCGTGCCCTGTCCCCTCCTGCCTATCTTGGGACAGAATCGCCGGTGCGCACCGAGGAATGGCTTGATACCGTGCAGGAATTGATGGCTGGCATAAGATGTCCGAACAGCATGGCGGTGACATTGGTAGTGACGCTGCTAGAGCTGCATGCCAAAAGGTGGTGGAAGTCCCTCATGGGCTCCACCTTCCAAGGGCGGTTGTACACGGACATCAGTTGGAACGAGTTCACCGAGGCTTTTCTGGATCACTTCATCCCTTCTTCTGCTCGGGATGGACTTGAAGAAAAATTTCTACAGCTGAAGCAGGGATCGAAATCGGTAACGGAGTACCAGAGGGAGTTCCAACACCTCGCTAGGTTTGCCGATTCCTATGATTTGGACGATAGAGGCTACGCGAAGCGCTTCTACAAAGGGTTGAGGGACCCCCTGAGGCAGGCCCTTTTGTTTATAGCCGATGGAAGCCTGGCAGAAATCATCGACATGGCAAAGAGACTGGAGGCGGACCACATGGGATGTGGCAAGAGACCTGCGGAAGGAGTAATTGAAGTCGGCCCTAGTAATAGAAGGCGGTCGGTGGGTCAACCGGAACTATCGGGTGGAGTACCCAATTCCGCAACCATTAGCTTTACCTCCACCACCGCAGCAGCAACATTATCAACAACCTGGGGGCCGACGTGAGGTGATATGTTTTGAGTGCAACCAACCGGGGCATGTCCGACGAGTTTGCCCGCGACTGATCGGGGATGCTCCTATTGCTCTCCCTCCAGTAGCTCCACGGGGGCGAGGGCACATGCGTGGCCGAGGAAGAGGACCACCAGGGAGAAATCAAGGACATGCACGGGAGCATGTATTCGCATTGGATATGACTCAGGAGAGAAATCCGCAGGAAGTCATCACCGGTACGTGCCAAATTTATTAATATTATATGACTTGTTAGATTTACGATACACATGATACGCGCAATTCTGGATAGTGATTACCCTTTTGGAACCTAGGCACTGTCATGGTTAGCGGGAGACCCGCCTATACGTTATTTGACACGGGTGCGTCTCACTCGTTCATTTCGGAGGACTTCGTGAAGGACTTGGAGGGAGTGCAACACTTCACGGGCATTACTCAAAGGGTGCGCCTTCCGGACGGCTCTGAGATGACGTCGTCAGCAAGTTGCGACTTCGACACCCTTATTGGAGGAAAGTTCTTTGAAACTCCGGCTACAGTGTTAAGAATCCCGGAGTTCGACCTCATCCTGGGCATGAAGTGGTTGGACTGGCACCACGCCAGGATCAATTGTGCGGAGAAGCAAGTTATGTTGAGGCATGGAGACTCGGAAGTCATCTTCCAAGGTATTAAATTCGCACCCTGTAAATTATTATCTTCAATCCAAGTTATGAAATCTCATATGGAAGGGGGCGAGGTCTATGTAATTTGCTTCGAGTTGAAGAAATTGACATTAGAGGTCAAGGATGTGCGGGTGGTGCGAGAATTTCCCGAGGTATTTCCCGAGAAATTGCCGGGACTACCCCCGCATAGGGAAGTGGACTTCCAAATCAAGCTAATTCCGGGTGCCAAGCCCGTCTCGCGAGCTCCATACCGAATGGCTCCGAAGGAACTTGCAGAGTTTAGAGTCCAGCTTCAGGAATTGGTGGAAGCAGGGTTCGTTCGCCCAAGCTCGTCGCCTTGGGGAGCGCCCGTTTTGTTCATCAAAAAGAAGGATGGCACCCTGCGATTATGTATTGATTATTGAGAGTTGAACCGGTTAACGGTGCGGAACACCTATCCCCTACCGCGCATTGATGAATTATTTGATCAATTGGTGGGATCGTATTGGTTCTCCAAGTTAGATTTGCGTTCGGGATATTATCAGCTGAGGATACAAGAAGATGACATTCAGAAGACGGCGTTCAGTTCGAGATATGGTTTGTATGAATTCACCGTGATGCCATTTGGGCTCACAAACGCCCCTTCCGCCTTTATGAGCTTGATGAACAAGGTGTTCAGCCCTTATTTGGACATCTTTGTCATCGTGTTCATCGATGATATCCTAGTCTACTCCAAGACTGAAGCAGAACACGCCGAGCATCTAACTTTAGTGCTGAGGAAGCTAAAGGAGTACACTTTGTTTGCCAAGTTCAGCAAATGCGAGTTTTGGCTTCAAGAGGTCGCGTTCTTGGGCCATGTGAATAGTGGGGCGGGGCTAGCAGTAGATCCGGCCAAGGTGCGGGCCGTGAAGGAGTGGTCGCCATTGAAGTCAGCGGCCGACATACGGAGCTTTCTTGGACTTGCCGGGTACTATCGCAAGTTCGTGAAAGGCTTCTCGAAGATCGCCCTTCCCCTTACTACGCTGACTAAGAAGGGTGTGCCGTTTGAATGGACACCCCAGTGCAAAGCTGCATTCCAAGAGTTGAAGGACAGATTGACGACTGCACCCATCCTAGCTCTTCCATCTGGGAAGGAGGGCTTTCAAGTCTACACGGATGCGTCGTATCAAGGGATGGGAGCTGTGTTGATGCAGAATGGGCATGTGATCGCTTATGCTTCAAGACAGTTGAAGAAGCATGAAGCCAGCTACCCGGTGCATGATCTAGAGTTGGGAGCGGTGGTATTCGCCTTGAAGATTTGGAGGCATTATTTATATGGCGTCCACTGCGAGATCTACTCGGATCACAAAAATCTGAAGTACGTTCACACCCAAAAGGAGTTAAACTTGAGACAGCGGCGGTGGTTGGAGTTCTTGTGCGACTACGAATTCACCTTGAACTACCACCCCGGGAAGGTTAATTCCGTAGCTGATGCCTTGAGCCGAAAGGCACCGGGAACGAGCATGGAATCCCGCTTGATGAGGATGGAGTTAATCCGGACACTGCAAGAGATGGAAATCACTTTGGTCTTTAAGAATCAATCGGAAGAGTATACAGAATATTTGGCCGCGATGAGTATAGTTTGCAATATACGAGACCGGATCCGGATGGAACAAAAGAAGGATACGGCTTTAACCCCGGCTTTCAAGTCAATGGAGGATGGGACTACGGAAGAATACTCCCTAAAAGACGGCCTCGTCCATTTTCGTGGCCGGCTTTACATCCCCGAAGGTGACAACATTCGGGAGGATATTCTAAAGGAGGCCCATTGCTCCAAGTACTCGGTGCACCCGGGGATCGCGAAGATGTACACCGATTTGAGAAAGACAATGTGTTGGCCGGGCTTGAAGAGGGATGTCAAGTACTTTGTTACTCATTGTATGGCCTGCCAAATGGTGAAGGCGGAGTGCAGAAGCCCCGGTGGAATGTTACAGTCATTGCCCATCCCCGAATGGAAATTTGAGGACATCTCCATGGACTTCATCCACGGGTTACCTCGCTCGCGCTCGGGGAATGATTCTGTGTGGGTGATAGTTGACCGGTTGACCAAGGTAGCCCGATTTATCCCAATGAAGAAGGAGGCACAGGTGGGCGTCTCTTTGTGGAGCAATTTGTGCGATACCATGGTGTGCCGAAGACGATCGTCTCCGACCGGGATGGTCGGTTTACTTCAAGAGAATGGAGGGCTGTACAGGCTTATTTGGGCTCGCGCCTCGCCTTTAGCACAACCTTTCACCCACAAACGGACGGGCAATCTGAACGAACCATCCGAACATTGGAGGACCTTCTGAGGTTGTGTGTGCTAGATAAAGGAGAACCATGGGAGAGACTCTTACCTCTCGTGGAGTTCTCTTATAATAACAGTCATCAAGCTAGTATTGGAATGGCACCTCATGAAGCTTTGTATGGAAGGAGGTGTAGAACACCCTTGTCCTGGGTGCAAGACGAAGATCCGAAGACATTGGGAAATGAGTATATTGATGACACGGACGCGGTGGTTAGGTTGATCCGGGATCGAATGCTCGAGGCTCAAAGCCGACAGGCGAAATATTACAACGCAAGGCACCGTATGGTGGAGTTTCAGGTGGGTGATAAGGTGTTCCTGAAGATTCGACCGATGCACGGAGTGTCGCGGGTACGTGGAGTCAAGAAGCTCAGCCCCAGGTATGTCGGGCCCTATGTTGTAGTGGAAAGGATTGGCCCTCTGGCCTATCGATTGGAGTTACCACCGGAGCTGGAGAACCTTCACGACGTGTTCCATGTATCGTCGCTTCGGAAGGCTTTGTTGCGGCCTGAACAGTATATCCCCACGGCGGATGGTGCCGTGGCGTCTGATAGGTCTGTGCGACTGGAGCCGGTGCGGATCGTTGATAACGAGACAAGAACCTTGCGCCGCAAAAGTGTTCCCTTGGTGATAGTGTTATGGTCTAATCACGGGAAGGAGGAGTTCACATGGGAGCCAAAGAATTTGATGCAAGGGCGCTACCCGGAATTATTTACTCCAGGTAAGAATTTTATTTGAAAGCATAGTTCCCTTTTATGTGTTTCACTCCCATAGCCTTACCCTGATTTTGGGGACGAAATCTTTTATTTTGTTTATAGGATTTGTAACGTCCCAATTCGCGCTAGGCCCCTTGATTGCGCTTTTGAGTCAAGGGGGCTGAGGTGAGCCTAATGGGGGTGTGGGTGAACAGGTGCGATCGTATGGGAGATGAGGAAAACAAGGCGAAACGGTGATTTTGGCCGACACGGGTATGGACACGGCCGTGTCCATACCCGTGTGCCTCATGCCAATATTAAGTTTCCAGTCAGAGAGGTACACGGGTATTGGGACACGGGCGTGTCCCTACCCGTGTGTCGAGGACACGGGTCGAGACACGGCCGTGTCTCTACCCGTGTGCCGCAACCCCGACATGGCAGAAAGGTGTTCTGGGATGAACACGGCCTTAAACACGGCAGGCGACACGGCCGTGTCACCTGAACACGGGTAGGAACACGGCCGTGTGCCTACCCGTGTCTGCGGTGTATAAAAAGGAAAAAGTTGTGAAACCCTAGCATTTCATCCCCTTTCTTCAGCCCCGAAATTTCTGAGGGAGTTCTCTTGGCTGGAGGAGGAAGAGGCTTGCTGGAGCCATCCTTGGAGGAATCGAAACGCCGCCGCCGTCAAGGGAAAAACAATGCCGCCGCGAAGGAGTGCGAGGCTCATGGCCGGCCATGGTGGTACCGCTGGACTTGAGGTGAGCTTCCTCCCCTCTCCCTTGGTGCTAGATCTATAGTTATTTTAGGAGAGACATCGACTCCATAGAGTCTTGATGGTGAGGAGGAGAGTTCTTAGGATAAGCCATGCCTAGGTTTTTCTAGGTTTAGTCTCCCTCAACCTTCTCATCATTCAAAGTGGAGATGAGAGGGGTTTTCGTTGAGGGTTTGGCTTTGAAGGAGAAATAAGGTTGGGTGTGATTTCTGGAGAAGTTTATGCGAGGTCGTTGCAAGGAAGAAGATGAACGGATGCCGTTCATCTCGCCTTAAGATGCGTGCAGAAATCTGATTTCTGCACGCGGCGACCTTCGTGGCCAATTTCGGAGGTGTTCTGGCCAGATTTGGGTGATCGACTCAACACAAAAGTCGTGGCCCTTGAAATTACCTTTCCAACGAGTGGTTGCACATTTCCATGCGATACCTGTAGCCACGGGAAAGCGGGTTCGAGTCCGCTGCGTTCTGGAAAATCCTGTACAGGAAACTGTTTCCTGTACGTATTCGAGTTGAATTTCTGGTATGTTGCGACCAGATCTGGGTGATCGACTCAACACGAAAGTCGTAGCCCTCGCGAATACCTTTCCAACGAGGGGTTGAGCATTGTGATCGGATTCCTGTAGCTCCGGGAATCTCAGTTTTAGTATCGGGCTATCCTATGTTAATGCACTTGTTAATTTATAATGTTAGCACTCTTGCAATGGTTTCGATTTGCTCATTTGTTATCTTGCTCCCATATATCTATAATGTTGTTGTTACTATAATTTAGCATGGTTACTCATTTGGTTGTGTAATAAGGAATAACCATGTATTGGTGGGGAAATGGAGTGGATGAGAAGGCTAGAAATTAAGGGTTGAGATTGGTGTAGAATATATTTATATAGTTGGGAGTTGAACATATCTATTATGCGTAGTGTTGAGGTGAATTCATTGAATAGGTGGGCGTGAATATGATGAACACTATGTGAAGAGTACTTTGTAACCGTAATCCGAGCCCAAGGGGTTTATTAACAACCGGTGCTTAGAGTTGAAGTCTCCCTACGTGTAGCATCGAGTGAGTTGTGTTGGGGCATGTGATGTGCGACGATTAATCGTGTCGCGATATTGAGATAATGACTGTGGCAGGTCTACGGGTTCGCCAGTCGTCACACCGATGGGAGACACTGGGTAGACCTTGGGCGGTAGGGTTAGATACTTGGTGTCCATAACTCGAGATCTCCTCCGCACCATGAGAACGGTTGGGCTTGCACCTCGTGCATTTCCGAGGTTCCACCCGGTTCGAAATCAAAGGCCAGGTTGGGCTGTGTTCTTGGTGCACATCTACCCAAGACCCCTTCTGAGCCGTAGTACGCATGTGAGCTCGGCTGTTGTGTTTTTAGCGTTGAGGCGTACGGGGGCCTAGGATAGGTAGTGTGATACCACCTAGTAGTGGAGACGCCCGCTCCACTGTCGCCGTCTGGCCACGACGGACGACGCCTGAGAGGTTAGCTACCTGCTCAAAAAGTGGGAACTTCAAGTCTGTGTCGACATAGCAACTTGCATGTGCGTGCGCATGATTCGGTCATAGCATAACATTCATATCATGTCATTCATTGCATACACAAGATCCTCATCGTATAAGTTTGTATGGGCACTCTTATACGATGAGTTACTTTACTGTTAAGCCGATCCTTAACTTATAAGTTTGTATGGGCACTCTTATAAGTTAAGTTACTATTCTGATTAATTATACCTGCTGTCATATATTATAAATATTTGTAGAACTGCTAGTTGTGTAGCGTAGTTTATTCTCCACCATATTTACAGTCACCTGCTTGTTTACTTGCTTATATATATATATTGTACCTTTGTCCCTTTCTCCGCCCGGTGCCGAGGTGTCGCCGGGGGAGCGGATGTGAAGCCACTTAGTCTTATGACTAACGGTTGCTACGCCTTCCTTTTTAGGAGGAAACCCCGCAGGTAGAGCAGCAACGGACTATGCAGCAGGACAGCCAGGCCCGGATGATAGGACCTGAGGTGGTGGTGCCATCGGCACCGTCAGTGACAGTCGTGAGTGTTTTCATGTAGCCGTTTGGCAAAACATTTCTAGACTCTTGTTCTTTTGTACAAGCCTGTTGTGCTTGTTATCTTCCGCTCTTTGGACTTAAACTTAGCTGTGAAATGAACTGCTTTACTTTTCTGTTATGGTTGGGTTGGCATTGTTTATGTGATATGGATTGTAGCCGGCGGAATAGGCATCTTGTGGTAAAGGCTAACCCGTGTGTTAGTGCTACCGCAAGGCGGCTATTTCGGGCATAAGACTCCCCTCGTGCCGTGTGTTGTGTTCCGGGAGGGGGGTCTTACAGAACCACTGCTATTACTGCAAAAAACCTGAAGCCACCAACTCTAGCTACCTAACCTGCTACAGCTCCGAGCCTGAGGCATTCAAAAGAAGGAATGCCTCAGTAAGAATGAATAAGTGGCAAACAAAAACCAAAGGTAAAAAAATAAGAAAAGTTAAAGGGTTACCAGTCCAAGAAAGAATAGTTGCCAAACTACAACATTAAAATCATAAAATAATAAGCAAATGAAGAATTTACAGAGTTTTAAGTATGAGAAGTTGCACCAAGTGCGACATGAAGCCATGCTTCATTAACATCTGCAAGTGCATGCATACAAACATATGTATATGTATATATATATATATATATATATATATATATATATATATATATATATATAAACAAAAGAGACTGATCAGCTCAAAATACATAAATCATTAAAACGAGTAAAAATGGTACTAAGTTGGGGGCCATATTGTCCAACACCAACCCTCAGACCAAACATCTCAAAAAGGCATTGTGGTGGTGGCCACATTGTCCAAAACAACCCAACAGCCCAAAAGAAAAGATAAAAACCCACTAGGTGTAATGATTCACAAACTGGAACTGAGGTGGTCGTCCTTTATCCACCACCAACCAAGGCCACAAATAATCATACAATATATTAATAAACAAAAAGAAACCCAAGGATTAGCATCGAATTTCCATGACGATGCAAAGGGAATAAAACCAAAAGTTACTAAGGTTTACCCGACAAATATGACTTGACGAACTCAAAGTCACTCGATGGACACACTAAAATTACCTGATACTAACTCTGAAATCACTCGATGCCAAGACTACATCCACTCGATGCCTCTATACTTCACTCAACGCTAAGATTGAGTTCACTCAATACACTGTACGCTAAGGCTAATTCACTCAACGCACTCGATGCCAAGGAAGATTCACTCAACGCACTCGATGCCAAGCAGAGTTTACTCAGCGCACTCGACGCCAAGGCAGATTCATTCAATGCACTCGACACCAAGACAGATTCACTCAACGCACTCGATGCCAAGGTAGTTTCACTCAATACTTGGACTTAACTCAACGAATTTTACTTCACTCGACGCCTAACTGAGTTCACTCAACACATGGACTTAACTCAACGAATTTTACTTCACTTGACTCCTAGCTGAGTTCACTCAATTCCTGGACTTAGCTCTACTCCTGCCAAAAACTTCCCATCTAAATAGAAGTTATTAGACTTGTAAATATTTAAAAACAGTTAAACCAGACCATGAATAAGTTCCATAAAATAAGAGAAGGGGAGGGGTAGACAAGGCAGGAGCCCAAACACAGGTAAAAGAACCCCACAATAACTCAACAAGAAGAAAATACAATTTACTACTATTTGAATAAGGTAAAACTAGTAGTAGAAAAAATAGGTGACATGAAAGTATAAAATCTCATAGCAGGATCAACAAAAAAATTCAGAGAATGATACATAAGGAATTTACAAGAGGCTAGGCAAGGGAGCAAACCACCACTTGCCTTAAACTTCCTTATGCCAACCTTCCGAACTCCACAACACAGATCGACCAAAAAGAAAGTGCGACAACAAAATCTGGAGAGATTTGGACAAAACCAAAGTTTAGGGCCACACACCCCAACGCCAAAAGTCCAAGAAAACAAAAATACCTACCACAAATGCGTAGATCTCGGCGAGAACTTTTCGATCTACCCTTCGTCGATGTTTTCGAACACCGGCACTCCTACAGGCGGCGGCCGAAAGCCTCGCGATATCCATCACCTCCTCTCTACTGCGCTTTTGGTCCGAAGGCTTTGGGAAGAAGAAAGGGAATATGGTTTTCGGTTATAAGTATTTACATATATAATATATTATTATTAATAATTAAATGTCCAAACGACCAAAAACTCGAATCAACTCGGATTTTTATGAAACTCGCACCGAGGCTAAATACTAATGCTACAAAACTAACAAAGAAGTCGAAATTAAGATTTGACAAACCAAACTCAGGTTAAAATTACCCGAAATTACAACAAACATTATCCTACTATAATCCACTGAGTCAAAACCTCGGATTCCGATGAGCAAACATCACGCTCCAACAACGGTGCCCGTTAACTACGCGTCAACATAACGCCCTAACATCATTATTATGTCACTACAAAAATTTAAAAAAACATCGAAAAAATCAGGGGCGTCACACCTACAAAAGGCCAAGAAAAGAAAGGCAAGTCAGGACAAAGCGAGTTGGCAAGGCGAGTAGGGACGTTCCTTCTCAACTCACCCTGGGCGAGATCTATGGGCCGGTAGGGGCGAGTGGGGGATCTAGCCCGACACTCGCTCCAGGGTCGAGTAAGTGAAGGGCAAGTGGTGCGATCAGACTCGCACTTGCCCTGGGCTCAAGGCGAGCTGCGAGTGCTAGCTTCTACAGGCACTCACCATCTTCAGGAGAGCGGAAAGTCAGCTCGCCTAGTTGTTTTCCCGGGAAACCCAATTTGTCCTGCCATTAGCTACTCCAAACAATAGGCACTTTTGGCTGCATTTAGTAAAACCAAAAGACCTGATTACACTATGGGCATGCCACTCTTGAAAAACTATAAATAGACCCCTAAGGGCAACTTTGGGGAGGGTTCATTTCTGGCTTTTTCCTCCTCTGGTTGATCCTAGTTGGCTGTAGCCTCCACATTATTTGTCGTGATTTCCAGGTAGACAGTTTGGTGTTCCCAGTGCCCTCCAAGGTGCCCCAACTCAGCATTGGTTAGGTAGGGGGAAACTCTCTTTGATCTTCTAGGCATGTGGATAGACCTACTCACTATAGCTCAAGGGTCCATTTCTTAGTTCCAAGGGTCAAGTGTTCTAACTTGGGAGAAATACATGCAAGTTGCCCCATCAGTCTAAACTACTCCTTGGACCATGGTTTCTAGGTTCAACATTTTTTGTGTGATGAGCATGGACCGTAGCTTGCACAAAAATCCTAACTAGTCCCATGTATAGAGGCAAGGAACAAGGAGACAACCCTGGAAAGTCTCTCAATATGAGTGACTTCGTGCGGAAGCGTTACTTTTTCGAGTTTAAGAAGGCGGTTATGAGTACCCTACAAACACTCCTCCATGAGGCGAGTGCTCGTCCCCTATCACACTGGTGCTCGCGCCCTAGTATTTGGGCGAGGATGCTCCAGGCAGGCATCCGGGGAAGGAGGTGGCTATTGGAGGAGGCGACCGGGATCACACTGGTCGAGGGTTGTTCCCTAGATCGACGACTGCATGCCATCCATGCGAGTTGATGGAGCGAGTTAAGTTGGCTCGCCCTACAGGTGGGGGTAGTCCATTCAACAAGTTGATCATTTCAGCCTCGGTTCCAGAGGAGTTTAGAGAGCTGTAGATGTCATACTACATAGGAAAGGATGATCCCATTTAATACCTTCACTGGTTTTAGGATGAAATTTTTATCAGACAGATGTCAGATGCTTTTAAGTGCCGCATCTTTACCTTCACGTTCAAGGGGAAGGTAAGGGACTAGTTCCACCAGTTCCCCCGAGGTAAATCTATAACTTTGAAGATCTACGTCAGAGTTTCCAACTATGTTTCTCAACATCTAAGAGGAGGAAGATGGGGCAAATGCCCTCTTTCTGATCAAGCAAGCACTAGAAGAGATGCTAGGGAGTTACCTAGTCTGGTTTCGGGAAGAGATCCTCCTTATTCAAGAAGTACACGAGTACACCTTACAACATGCATTCACCCTCGGGCTGCGCCAGGGTTTTTTCAAGATGGGGTTGACCCGGGTTCCCCCTTGCCCTTCAAGGAGCTAATGGAAATGGCGGAGAAAGAGATCAAAGGAGAAGCCGCGAACCACGCATTCATGAAGGATATAGCCAAGTTGGGAGAGAGTGAGCTAAGGTAGCAAGGAGGATTCAGGCAATATGAATGGAGGAGATGGGAAGAGCCAAGGGGACAAGGGTTTCAAGGACACTACGGAGGGCAAGTGTCAGGATGGGGACTTCAAGAATTGAATAATCAGCCAACACGGAGGCCGCTGGGAGGGCCGGTTCAAGGTCGGGGAAGAGGAGTCGCTCAGGGTGGGCGAATTCCTATGGAGGGCAAGGGCGGTTCAACCCTCCGAGGTAGAGACCGACACCAAGGCCGCTCCTTCCCCCACCCCAGCAGGCCATGTCAATCAGCCGAAGAGGAAGAAGGGAGACAAGTGATGAAGTGGTAAGGAGAGGAAGGGGCGGGGTGGCGGTGCTCTATTGTGACTTCTGCCAAGTGGAAGGCTCCGCAACATCCACCTGCCCGAAATTCTTAGAGTTGAGAGGGGCAATGGGCCCGAAAGAGCAACCGCCAAAGGTGCAAATTGAGGAAGTTGAAGTGAGAGGAATGGATGAGGAAGACCAGTGTGAGGACCGGGCTGACGTGGGCACTCAGGGAGGAATAAAGTGATACATGGGGGGGATTGAATCCATCCGAAAGGGGATCCTCCACACCATGTTTCGTCAGAGTTCCGTTTCGACCTCACAAACCCTACCCCCATAGGAGAAGATCACCTTCACATCGAAGGATATGCCTGATCACGAGGATCCGTTCTACGACGCATTGGTGATACAAGCAATCATCGAGAACTTTACAGTCTCGAAGATCTTAGTGGACAACAGAAGATTGATTAATGTTATCTTTAAGAAGGATTTTGACGAGATGAAGGTAGAATCCAAGAGGGTGTTGGCTGCAGAATTACCTTTATTTGAGTTCTTAGTCGAGAGAAAGGAGGAGGAGGGAGGAGTCAGGCTCCATGTGATCTTGGGCAAGGGCAAACCCACCTTGGAGCGAGTTTGGGTGGCTGTCCATACTCAATATTTTTTAAAAAAATTTAATAGTATTAGCCACAGCCCATAGCCGTGGCTAATACCTTAAAAAACTTAATTGTATTAGCCATGACAAAAGTCGTGGCTAATACTCTATTTATTAAAAAAAAATAAGTATAACCCACAGTTTAAACTTTAAACCGTGATGTCCTATTCTTAAACCTCCGACAACTCGCGACAAGCACGTGAAAGACCTCCCCCTCTCTGATTGATGTAAGCCATCACCCTCTCAATCGGACCGATAAAAGCCCTCCTCTCAATCCGACCGACGGAAGCCCCCCTCTCAATCCGACTGATGGAATCCTTCCTTCTCTCAATCTAATGCCTCCAAAGGTTTGATTTCATCTATTTTTTTGTAGATTTAGATTTTGTATATGAGGATCTGTTTTATTTATCTAATCATGATATTATCATCCATCAAACCACCAACGAAAGCTTCAGTGGATTGCATTATATTTCTTTTAAAGCAATGATTAACATTTTGTGGTAATGATGAAATATATGAATCAGGCAATAGAGGTAATTTTCTTGAACTACTTAAATTTCTTGCGGACCATAATGATAACATCAATAAAATTGTATTGAGAAATACTCCCAAAAATCTTAAATTAGTAACACCAAGTATCCAAAAAGGTATTGTCCAAGCTGCATCAATAGAGACTACAAATATCATCATTAAAGACATTGCCAAAGCTAAGTTATTCACTATTTTAGTTGATGAAGCTCGGGATTCATCTATTAAAGAGCAAATGGAGATATCTTTACGCTTTGTTGATCAGAAAGGAAAGATAATTGAGTGCTTACTAGGAATTTTTCATGTTGAAAATACAATCGATTCATCATTTAAGATAGCAATTGAGAATGTTTTTTTTCTAAATATGGGTTGAGCATAACAAGTTTACGGGGACAAGGGTACGATGGAGCTAGTAATATGCAAGATGAATTCAGTAGTCTTAAAACATTTATTATGATAGAAAATCAATCTATATATTATGTACATTGCTTTGCTCATTAACTTCAACTGACACTTATTGTAGTCTCAAAGAAAAACAAGAAATTTATTCTTTTTTAACTTGGTAACAAATATTACAAACATTATGAAGCATCTTGCAAACGTAGAGACATCCTCCAGGAGAAGCAATTTATACAAGTTATTGAAGAAATATCAAGTGGTCAAGTTGTATCAGGAAGAGGCTTGAATCATGAAAGAACTTTGAAAAGAGCAGGAGAGACAAGATGGAAATCCCATTATAGAACTCTTTTGACTTTAATTGCATTATTTTCATCAGCTATTGATGTCCTTGAGTTCATTGAAGTGGAATCCACACTTTCAGAGCAAAAAGTTAATGCTAGTGATTTATTAAATGCTATGCAATATTTCGAGTTTGTATTCTTGACCCACTTAATGAAGAATTTTTTGGGGATCACCAATGAGTTGTCACAAGCATCGTAAATGAATGATCAAGACCTTGTTAATGCTATGACTCTTGTCAAAATTTCCAAGTTACAATTACAACAAATGCAAAACAATTGATGAGATTCTCTATTTAACGAGGTGTCTCTCTTTTGTAATAAACATGAAATTGTCATTCCGAATACTGAAAGCAAATTTATTGCTCGAGGGAGATCAAGCGTAAAGTAAAATAAACTACAAACCTTCATTTTTATTGTGTCGATATATTTATGCAGTGATAGATCTACAACTTGTTGAGTTGAATAATCAATTTGATGAGGTAAGTATAGACTTGCTTTTATGTATGACAAGTTTAGATCCAAGTAATGGATTTCTTGCATTTGATAAACACAAATTGATTCAATTTGCTGAACATTATCTCATGGACTTCTCTCAAATTGCATTAATGGAGCTTGATAATCAACTTTAATGTTTTACTTTGGACATCCGCTCAACTGGTGACTTCTTAGAGGTGGTTGGGCTTGGAGGATTAGCTCAAAAACTAGTTAAATTAAAGAAGGATGTTCTTTATCCACTGGTATATTTTCTTGTGAAGCCAGCACTATTACTACCCATCGCAACTACAACTGTAGAAAGAGATTTTTCTGCAATGAAGATTATCAAGTCATCATTACGTAATCACATGGAGGATGAATGAATGAATGCTTGTCTAGTGACATATATTAAAAAAGACAAATTTTCCACCATCAGCAATGATGAAATTATGAAATTGATTCAAAACATGAAAAATCGCAGAGGAGTCTTATAAGCAAGGTTATTTATATCTATGTGCAACTTTTGTATAATGTTTTTCATAGTAATGTACTTGTTTCATATTATTTATTTTTTTATTTAATTTTGTAATTTTATGTCCACCCCCACTTGAAAAAAATTCCTGCATACTCCACTGATCTTGGGGGGACGGTCCAGGAACTGTCAGTTCATCCTTGTGGATGCTCTGAGCAGTTATAATGCCATTTTTGGTTGACCCTATAATGCCCCAAGTTTTTCGTAGCCAGGAGTTTGACTATGTGAGCTACCGCCCGACGGTAGGGTTAACGCCGACGGTAGTGTTGCAGAATTATTGCAGGAGTGTTCAGTAAGTTACCTCACTGGCGGTAGGTCGATACTGCAAGGTGGTAGGTGGATCGATTAAATCAGTGACCACCCAACGGTAGTTCTAGCATTGATGGTATCTTGGACGATTTAATCGGCGAGGCTTCGGTGGAATACCGCGGGGAGGTAGCGATACTTCGGGGCGGTTGAAGGAAAATTACGGCATGGACACGTGTCGACCCGTGATTAGAGGTTTTGGGAGGCGGGTTTGCAGAACAAACCGACGTTTGAGGTACCATACGGAGGTAGCTAGTTACCGCGCGACGGTAGCTCGGTTTAAGGCCGGGATTGTTGAGTTTCGTTACATTTCTTGTCTCATGCCTTTCTTCTTCCGAATGGCTGAGTGAGAGGAGAGCAGAGCAGACTAATATGAAGGAGATTCCGTCATCGTTGGAGTTTCGGAGCTCTGAGTCACGAGTCAAGTTCATATCCACAGAGGCAAATCTGTTACGAGTGTTTTCATCCTGCTAGATTCTCTCCAATGGCACCAAAACGAATGTCAAGGGTAACGGTCCTTTTTATTGGACATAAGAAGTTCTTTATTTTGGCATGTGAGGGTAGATGCTCCATAAACTTGTGGAAGTAATTCTCCTGATGGGTTGATCCGTGTATCTGCATTAGCTTTGCATTTAGAATTTTGAATTGAAGTACGAAATAGGCATGCTATGTAAAGCCCATCCGGACATGTTGGTCTGCATTGGTGATGATTGTTTTATATGCAAGAGAAGACTCTGTGGTAAGGGTGTAGATTTCAGAGTCATGGGGTGTGTAGGTTGCTGCAGAGATAGTGCTAGAGTAGATATCTAGGAAAACACCTGTTTGGAGGGGAAGAATTAATAGTCTGTCCCCTACCACACGGTGATAGTTCTACCATCTACAGTAGTTCCCAGTGAGCATTATTTTGTGAGGCCCGTCTCTTAGAGACCTGGAGCCATTGTTTTGTGAGGCCTGTCTCTTGGGGACCTGGGGCCATTATTTTGTGTGGCCTGTCTCTTGAAGACCTAGGGGCCATTATGTTGAGCTGAGAGCCCAAGGGGCCTAGTTTAGACGGCCATGAGTGTTATCCTTGGATCATAATAGAGTTATGAATTATACGGATGGGAAAGGTGAGGCTGACCCACATCCCGACTTATTGCTCCAGATGATTTGGGCACCGAGAAAGAGATGAACTGTACCGAACCGTATGTCGATCGATTTGGAGTGAGTTATTGAGTGGTTCATGGGGATCACCTTAACTTTGTTGTAGCCATAGGGGCGAGTCTTGTCTTTGACTTCGGCCCGAAAAGACTAGAGAATGCTCAAACTATGCTGACCATTGCAGAGAATGGAGATGTGACCCTTTGGGGTCCGGTGCACTGAGAATGTGCCCTTAGTGCACTGGGCATTTGGAAGGCCATGCCAACATCTGCGGTGAATGGTGCTTAAGTTGAACGTTCTGATTGCCATTATAAATCTATGTTTAGTGCCTGTAGGGAAGGAGCACCGCCACCTTGAGTGAGGGGTGGAGTTGTTTTAATTTAGTCAGCTAATGCTGACCGTTGCTTTGTATGCAACCTTTATGGTGGAATGATTTTGTGCATGTACAGTTGAGCTGAGCTGAAAATAGTGGGCTGAAGCCCAAGGTTGCTAAATTCTATGCCACCCTCGAAGGCCAAAATGAAGTTGTGTTTTCTATTAACTATTTCATGTGTGGATGGCCTGCGTGCTGAAGTATGTAAGCCATTACCATTTAAGAAAACTTTGTAAGGCCTTAAGTCCATAAATGTTTGTGCATTTATCTCATCATTCCATTTTGGTTTAGTTGGCATATATATGGTTGGGTTATTATTATAATTTAATCTATCTTCCGCTAGAATGCACTTTGAGTTAGGATGCGTGTTTGGATTGTGGTCTGCAATGTGTAACTCCACTAACTGTCCGTAGAATATGACATATGCGACGGATGGGGGTGTTATAATTTGGTATCAGATTCAAGTGTCGGTCTTTCTTATTTGAATTCGTTGACGAATTATTTAAGGGGTGGTGAGCACGTGTATGTGTGTTACCGTTATAACATGAAAGAAACCAAGAATTTCCACATAGGAATGAAAATACACATGTTTGAGGAACCTACGTGTTCATATAATTGATTTTTAAATTATTATTAATTACTTAATTGCGTGTTCCATGATTATAGGTGACTAAAAGCGGTGTGTGATAGCCTCTGCCCAATCGCTTGGCGGTTAGTAGTGCACCGATGGAGATGTCTACACCTCCTCTTTCTGCGTAAATGGTCTGAATGATTTTTGATGTGTGTGTCTAAATGATCAATATCGAACATGGAAGGCATGTGCAGTACCCTATCCCTGGGGTGGCTTCGATGCTGGTTGGCGCTCTTGATCAGACTGTAATAAGAAGAGCCTCAGATCAACAGTTGGACATGTGTTTGGTGTAGGGAGAACACTCAGTTGATGACTACTTACATGTGTTTGTCATGTTAAGGTGTTATCCAGGGTTTGAGTTGGAGGATGAGTAGTCCATGGTCAATAGATTTTATAATGATCTGTGCGATGATCTACGACTTCTATTGGTTTCACCAAAGTTTTTTGGATTCCAAGCATTGGTGGAGTCAGCTAGATCTTTGAAAATAGACTTGGCGATATTCCATCAAGCGCCAAAACTCAAAGTACCAAACTCATCAAATACTGGGTATCAGAGATGGATTAGGAAGTCCGAATCTATTGGAACAACTTCCCCTTCTATTGTGTAAAGCAACTACTAGTCAAACTTTGCGTATTTGCTACGTTTGTGGTAAGATAGGACATATTACCTAAGAAGTCCGTAGTGATATCCCAAGGACAAAGAAGGCAAGGTCTGGAGAAACCTTTGAGCGAGACCCAGTTATATGTTATAATTGTGGCAAGCCGGGACACAAAGCATGCGATTGTTGGAGTGGGCCTCCAAAGATAGAGGAAAAGATAAGAGGCCATAAGCAAAGTAATGATGTGACAGGTATGGTTTAGTTTATAGCTTTTAAACTGCATTATATACTTGTGATCAGATTCACTGTTGGTTTATGACTAGTTTAGAGTAGTCTTTATTCTACTCTTGGATTATCCTAAGAGAGCACTTTTCGTTACATGAACTTCTCGCTCCTTAATAACTAAGGTTTTCTTATTGTTCATCGTAGTGCCCCCCATTGTGACGTAGGATAGATTGGTTATTTATATATATACCTAATAAATGAGTGTTATAGTGCGGAAAGGAAGTCAAGATGTTGTTTAAAGATCATATGTAGTTTGGTCTTAGTCATGGACTGACTCTCGGAGCATCATGCATGTGTTGATTACAACTCAAAGGAAGTCACACTAGGGTAGAACACCGAATGCGAGTCTAAGTTTGCGGGTATTTCCTAAGGATCTCCCCGAGATTCCACCTCAACAAGAGATCGACTTTATTATTGAGCTAATGCCAGGTGCGAAACCTATGTCACACTCATAGTACCGTGTACTGCTAAAAGAAATGGCAGAATTGAAAGTGCAGCTTCAAGAACTATTAGAGCAAGGTTATGTGTGTCCAAGTTCATCACCTTGAAGCGCATCGGTACTTTTTGTGAAGAAGAATGATGGAAGTTTGCAACTATGTATAGATTATGGGGAGTTGAATAAGTTGATAGAGAAGAACAAGTATCTGATCCCGAGAATCGATGATCTGTTTGACCAGCTAGTTGGATTGACTGTGTACTCAATGCTGGATCTGAAATCTAGATATTAGCAGTTGAGAATCAGGGAAAGTGACACAACCAAGATGACATTCAATACATATTATGGGCATTATGAGTTCACTGTCATGCCCTTTTGGGCTGACGAATGCATCATCCATGTTTATGGACTTTAAGAACCAGATGTTCAGAGGGTACTTGGACTAGTTTGTTATAGTCTTCATTGACAATATCCTTGTGTACTCAGTCTGAGGAAGAACATGCGAAGCATTTACACATTGTTTTGGAGACCCTGAGGAGGAGTCAGCTGTACGCCAAGTTCTCTAAGTGTGAGTTTTGGTTGTCTTCGATAGCATTCCTTGGTCATGTTGTTAGTGGAGAGGGAATTATGGTAGATCAGACGAAGATAACTACGATACGAGAGTGGCCTGTGTTGTCTTATTTGGCAAAAGTCCGGAGTTTTCTGGGGCTTGCCGGCTACTACAGATGCTTCGTAGAGAACTTCTCGCAAATAGTATTGCCCCTCACTACCTTGACGAGGAAGAATCAGAAGTTTATTTGGTTGTCGGCATGCACAAAGCTTTTGAAGAGTTGAAAAGTCATCTAACCACGGTACCTATTTTGTGCTCGCCATGTGGATCAAAAGGCTTTGAGATCAACAATGATGCCTCAGAGAGCGACTTAGGCTGTGTTTTACTTCAGCATGGGAAGTTGATAACATATGACTCGCGCCAATTGAAGTGCACGAGAGGATTTATCTAGTCCATGATTTGGAGTTAGCGGCCGTGAATTCGCTATAAAACTGCGGAGGCACTACCTGCATGGCGTAAAGGTCGATATCTTTACAGACCATAAGAGCCTAAAATATCTGTTAGGTCCGAAGGACTGGAGTATGCGCCGGCGGAGGTGGATGGATTTCCTTAGGGACTACACCTTCAAGATACATTTATTCTTTGTAAGGGAAATGCTATTGTAGATGTGCTAAGTTACAGGATTCCTGGACAGGCAAACTAGATACAGATGCATGACGAGCATCTTATTCGAGATTTGGAGGAATTGAAGATCTCGTGTGTTGATAGGAGGTCTAGTGCTGAAGCATATCTGAACTTAACTGAAGTGCAGTACGACCATACAGACCTGATTTAGCAAGCATTGGAACTGGATGACAACATGAAGCTCTACTTGGCAGAGCCTTTGGATGGGTCAAATGGCTAGTTTGCTGTTAGTGTTGGCCTTTTGGGGAAAAAAATCGACTGTGCTTCCCAAATAGGGGCAAATTATGGGAGGAGTTAATGTACGAGGCACATTTCACGAAGTACTCAATTCACCCGGGGAGCATAAAGATGTTTAAGGACATGAAAAAGTTGTTCTGGTGGCCAGGATTGAAAAAAGAACATAACTCTATATGTGGCAAAGTGTTAGACCTGTTCCTTGGTAACGACCGAGTGTTAGAAGCCCGGTGGATTTTTGAAGTCTTTACCTGTACCGGAGTGGAAGTTCGACAACATATCTATGGATTTCATGCACGGAATGTCGAGATCACAGAAGGGGAACGACACCATATGGGTGATCGTTGATCGTCTAACGGAAGTGTCACATTTCATTCCAAATAGGAAGGACGATTCAGTGGAAAAGTTGATGAAGCTTTACGTTGATAAGATCGTACAATTCCACGGTGTGCCCCATAGCATCGTTAGTGATCGAGATGAGCGCTTCACGTATAAGGATTGGATGCTTATACATAAACTGTTAGATACCAAACTGAAATACAGTGCGACCTTTCATCTGCAGATGGATGGTCAGACCGAGAGGGTAAACAGGATGATGGAGGACATGAATCGCATGTGCGCCCTAGATTTTGGGAAGAGGTGGGAGGACCACCTGTTTATGATCAAGTTCACCTACAATAATAGCTATCGTGCAAGTATTTAGATGGCTCCCTTCGAGGTCCTTTATGGTAGAATGTGTCATACTCCCTTGTCGTGGCTGGAGATGGGCGAGTCAAAGTTGTTTAAGCAAAAATAAGGTGAGGATGCTATATCGACTATTCGTACAATCTTGGAGCGGTTAATGGTCGCTCAGGATATGCATGCTAAGTATTATAATGCCACACATAGAAATGTTGACTTCACTGTGGGCGATTGGGTGTATCTGAAGATCAAACTGTTCAAGGGCGTATCAAGGATTCGACGCATGAAAAAGATAAGTCCGAGGTACCTTGGGCCGTTTGAGATATTAGAGTGCGTTGGTGAAGCCACCTATCGATTGAAGCTTTTGATGAAACTAAGTGGTCTGTACGATGTATTCTACATATCGGTATTGTGGAAGGTAGTATAAGATCCTATGCAAGTGGTTGTTGTGGATAAAGTACCGATCGATAGTGGGTTGACAACGAGGGTCAAGCCCGTTTAAATAGATTACTCAGAAATCAAGCAGTTGCGGAATAAGTCGATCAAGCTGGTCAAAGTCTGATGGGATAACCATGGCCGTGAAGAATTGTCATGGGAATGCGAGCAAACCATGATAGTGGAGTATCCTGAGCTATTTCTTTGAGGTATACTCTTGTAATATTGATACTTCTAAATTTTCCTGCAACATATAAATTTCGGGACGAAATTTCTTTAAGTGGGGGAGATTTGTAACACCCCAAGTTTTCCATAGCCAGGAGTTGGACTCTGTGAGCTATCTCCCGGTGGTAGGTATTGGGTCCATTGATCCCAATGTCCTAGATTTGAATAAGTCCTAGTATACAATATATACACATATGGTGATCTAACTTGTGCTCAAGTTTAGTGATTGCAGGTTGTCCTATAACATTGATGGGATAGATAGCCTAAGTGTCTAAGTAAGGTAAACTCTTACCTAAGGTGTGGATAGACATAAATCTATCTAAGTTCACAGGAATTGAGTGAAGGCTACTTACTCAGCTCCATATGACTTATAGCGCTGAGTGGAGCCTATATAGTCAAAGCCAAAGTAATGGCAGACTGAAAATGAGGCTAAGTTCACAGGCGTTGAGTGAAGTTAACTCACTCAATGCCATACAACAAAAGGCTGTGAGATAGGCTAATGCTGTAATAGCCTAAGTAGAAATGAGCAGAAAAGTAACTAAGTCCACAGGCGTTGAGTGTAGCTCACTCACTCAACGCCATAGCTTCATAATCGTTGAGTATAGCTCAGTCAGTCAATGCCACAAGAAAACTGTGAATATTTACCAAGTCCACAGACGTTGAGTGAGGCAAGCTCACTCAACGCCATGTGATAATGCGTTGACTAACTCTCAAAGGGAGTGTTCTTTTTTAGACACAGAAATTTAGCTAAGTCCAAATGCGTTGAGTGTAGCTCACTCACTCAATGCCAGATAACAGAAGTGTCTATTAAGTAGTTTGGCATTGAGTGGAGCTTACTCACTCAACGCTAAGTAGTAGTAAATCTAGCAAAGGCAAAAAGCATTGAGTGAGGCACGCTCACTCAACGCTCTATGCGCTTAAGATGCTACAGACAAAAAAAATTGGCTAAGTCAAAAAGCGTTGAGTGAGGCTTGCTCACTCAATGCTCTCAACGCCAAGCATGCAGAAGTGGCTGAAGAATATGCTAAGGCAAAAAGAATTGAGTGGAGCTTGCTCACTCAACGTTGTCAACGGCTAGGTAGACAGAATTCTATCTAAGTATTTTGACATTGAGTGAAGCTCACTCACTCAACGCCTATGCTAATGTTGCTTGATTTTGGCTAAGTCCACAGCTGGTGATGTCAGCAAGTCAACAAGTCAACATTATTCAAATTGATAGCGGGAAAGCTATAGTACAAGCCAAAAGTCACCGCTGAGCTACTGTACGATAGTTGGAGTTAAAGAAAGGTTGCAGCTGGCATTAAATGTGAGGGGACCACTGCTCAAAGAGCCGTTGGGACATAGTTGATAAAAAAAACTTTTACAGAGGAAGATAGATTTTTAGAGGAGCCGTTGGGTGTCATTATTCCTCACCGTCATTATTGCTGTGATTGAAGAACAAGAAGCTCAAGTCAGCAAGACTAAGAGCAAAAATAAGTTAGCTGTTTATCTTTATCATCAGCTACAGCAAGATCAGAGCAGTTATCTGAAGAGGAAAAAGAAAGTTAGCTGGTGTCATTTTTTATCTGCACCAGCAAGGTCTTCACAGATCCAGCTTCTACTTTGAAGATCTTTTATTGGAGGCTGTGAAAAGGAAGTCAGGGCTGAATCTCCTCAGCCCAGGAAATAAAGTGGAAGAAGAACTGTTGTATGCAAGTTGCTTACAGCACAAGTCTCCTTATCCTTAATATTGTGATGAATTTGAGCAGAGAATCCTTCAGCTCAGTTAGCAGTTAGTTTTGTTGCAGTCACTTCACAGTTTCAGCAGGAAAAATCCCTGGTGCTGTGAAGAAGAAGTTAGGACTAAGTATATCTCAATTTAAGTAAAGGTAGACTCAGGGAATATATTCATGGAGTCAAAGTTGGGATGAGTCTATCTCAATCAAGGTAGATTGGCACAGAGAAATTTCTCTTGTGTCCAATCAAGACTCACCAACCCACTTCCTGTTGGATCCCTAGTTTGGATTTAGGCTAGGTTCACTATTTAGGATGTTTGACCCACCTTGTATAGCCAGGGTCAAGTCTATTATTCCTAGAGTTTAGGCTAGTCATTTGAATCAATCTTCATGGACCAGCCTGTAGTGGACTTCAAGAGACTCAAGACTTAGAAGAATTCAGAGTTCAGATTATTAGTTCGAAGTTCTTCAAACTCAGCTCGATGATCTTCGATCTCACATCGACGAACTCAGAGTTCTTTCTCTGAGTTGAGCTCGATGATATTCGAGCTCAGGTCGACGATTTCTTCCTCTAGACAGATTCTCTTATCGACGATCTTGGAGCGTAGATTTATAAAGATATTTCCAGATTGAGGTTCGCTGAGCTCAAGTCGATGAACAGGATTTCTCAGCTCGACAAACTTGGAACTTCGGACGACGAAATCTGCCCAGAGGTCGACGAACTCTATCTCGAGTCAAAATGATAAGTTTTCCCTCTTCTGTCCCTAATCCATTCTATTATTTGGCAGAAATTCTCTGAGTAATTAATGCTCATATTCTCAAGAATATAGCCGTTTGGCAGCAATAATTATGGATTTCGTAAGAGTTAATTACTTGCTTATTTTATTGGGATAGTTGAAGAAACTCATTAAAGAATATATTTCCAGCCGTTTCATTCTCCAGAATCTAATCAACAATTAATTCTTAGAATTCAAAATTCAAAAAAGCAGAATTAGACAGCAGGATATAAAAGAGATTTTTTTGAGACGACTCTCAAGAAGTAACATAGAGAGATACAGAGAAAAAGAGATACAGATACACAGAACAAAATACAAAACAACATCATCTCCTTCACTGCATAGAAAAACAAGCAGTTTTCCCCTTGATCTTATAGAAGACTGAAGAAGAACATCAAACATATATCAAGTGTCCTCTTCAACTTCTACTCCAGGAATCCTCAAAGACAACAATTTTAGATCTGTCTACAAGGTTCTGGATTTCAGCAAGTCAAGGCTGAAGACCTACACCCTGAGCAAAGCTCCAATCTTCCTGAACTTTTCAACATCTCAGAAAGAGCTTTGACACCAGCAATCCACTGAAGTCTTCTCTGTTGTATAGAGAAAGAGAAGACAACATCACCTTTCTTAACCTCCAGTACAAAGGGTTTATTAACTCCCTTCAAAAGTTTCTTGTTGATTTTTGGGCACCTGATCAAAATCCTAAAGGTTTGTCAGATCTCCCTGCAAATAGATCTTGTGGTGACAGTGCACCTGAGCAAAAACCTGTAGCGGCAGTTACCTGATCAAAAACCTGATAGTGGATTCCTATCAGGGTGGTAGAAGAGTGGATATACCCAGATTTGGGGAACCACTATAAATTCTTGTGTTATCTGTGTGTTCATTTTTCTTGGCTTTATTATACTGTGATTGTGTAGTTTAGCCTAGTTTCTATTTCATTACATATAACTACTACTATCACTTTTTTTATTGATATAGTTTAAAAAACACCCAAAAGATTTTAAATTACTCTATTCACCCCCCTCTAGAGTAAATCAGATCTATCCCTTATCTTTCAATTGGTATCAGAGCGGTGTTCCTTTGGTTTCACAAGCTAACACTTGAACCAAAAGATCCTAGATAGATCTGATTTTTTGTTCCTAGTTATTTTGTTTATTTTATATCATGGTACAGAACAAGGATTATGCAAGCACCAGACCTCTACTTTGCAACCTGAACAAGTTTGCAATCTGGAAGACAAGAATTAGGCTTTATATGAACTCGATTGATGAAGACATATACAATTCAATTTTGATTGGACCACCAGCTCTTGAGGTTACCACTACTGCAACTTCGAGCACACATGCTGTTCCACCACCTGAGTGGACATATGCACAGAAGAAGGCTAAGATAGCAGATTCCAAGGCCATGAACATCTTCACACAGACTATGTCAGATGACATATTCCAAAAGGTGGCTGAATGCACATCTGTTAAAGCCATCTGGGACTCTCTCAATTAGATTGTTGCTAGATCTGCTGATGAAATAAAAGATAGAAGGTATAATATCATCTCCCAGTATGAGAACTTCAAGCAGGAAGAATCTGAGTCAGTGGGTGATATGTACAATAGACTTAGCTCAATTGTCAATGAGCTAAAAACCCTGGACAAGGACATACCCTGACTGAGATCAATGACAAGATTCTCATGTGCTTCCCCAGCTCATGGGATTCCAGGATCTTGCCAATAAGGGAAGCCAGAAGTCTGAATGAGATCACTACTAAATCTCTTTTGGGAAAACTCAAATCTTATGAGCAGTTGATGAAGATCAGAGAAGCTGTCGAGCAAAATACCTCCACACCAGGAAGAAAAGAGCCAAGCATTGTCTTCAAAGCAGTTGAAGGATAAGAAGCTCCACCTGCTAATTATGAGCTTATAGGGCTACTAGCAAGAAGATTCTACAAGATAGCTAGAAAGGACTTCAGAAGAAAGTCATCTAAACAAGATGACAAACCTAGGTATGACAAAACACCTACTAAAGAGATTGTGTGTTTTTGATGCAGGAAACCAGGACATATTATTTCAGAGTGTCCAAAGAATCAAAAGGAGAGAAGAAGAAAAAAAGGAGCCCAGGAAGCAACATTATAGCAAGCCCTCCTCTAGCAAGCATAAGAGGAAGGAGAAAGGCTTTGTTGCTGAAACCTGGAGTGAAACTGAAGAAGAATCCTCATCTTCCAACTCAAGTGAAGATGAAGAGGAAGAAAAAGCAAGAGAAGTTTGCTTGATGGCTATTGATGCATCAGGCAGCCTCTTAGAAGCTGAGCAGTCAGACAGTGAAGAACCTCAATCTGAAGAAGATCAGGTACTGTCCTCTTTTGATTTCAATTCAGATGGTTTTAGAATTGAATTTAAATCACTATGTATTGATTTAATAAACTCTGAGAAGAAAATCAAACTCCTTAGAGAAAAACTAACTGAACAAGATAATCTTCTTTCTAA
This sequence comes from Platanthera zijinensis, assembly GCA_039513925.1. Classification (NCBI taxonomy): domain Eukaryota; kingdom Viridiplantae; phylum Streptophyta; class Magnoliopsida; order Asparagales; family Orchidaceae; genus Platanthera; species Platanthera zijinensis. The sequence continues at coordinate 51,214,788 of CM077090.1, read as the reverse complement.
AAATATTAAATTAAAAGATGAATTAACTTTAGCCAATGAATTAATCATCTCTCTAAAAACTGAATTAGCTGAGGCAAGGCAACTTGAAGAATCCCTAAATGGGAGAAACATCAAGTTGATGAACATCACAAGCATAGTAAATGCCAGACTTAATGGTAAGCTGGGCTTAAGTGCTTCATCAAGCCAACCCCCATTAATTCAGAAAAACATACTGTTAACTCCAATTAAATTTGTTTCTGAAAATGGCAAAGAAAAGGTAGATGATCATAATATTAAGCAAATAGAATTGAATTAGAAAAATAAGAAAAAGAGAAAGAACAAGAAAAATCCGAACTATAAAAATGTTCAGCAGATTTCGTCAAACTCCGATCGATGAAATGTGTACAGTTCGTCGAACTCAAGTTGATGAACTCCGAACGCAAACTTTTATTATGATTATTCTCTGAACTGCGATCGACGAAATCAGTATGGTTCTTCGAGCCGAGATTGACGATATTGGGGCACAAAGAATGAATACTTTCATTCTTTGAGCGAAGTTTGACGAACTCATCCCCATTCGTCGACCTCAGATTGAAGAACTTACCAGAATTCATCGACCCAAGTTCAAAATAACAGAAATTTTAATTCTTACAGATCATTTAATCAACCAAGAGAATATATTAATCCATTCACCCAGTTGATAATTCCACCAAGAAGATATCACCCCCTAGGGTATAAAAATCAACCTGAATATTCTTATATTTCCAGTTTTAACTATGAAAGAAACGGACCCAAGGTAACCTAGGTCAAGAATAACTAATCTATTTAATTGCAGGTGAAAGACTATCCCACCACAGAGGAACAGTGGTACCTGGATAATGGCTGTTCAAAGCACATGACTGACAACAAGGACAATCTAATCAACTACAAGTCTAAGCTAGGTCCAAAAGTAATATTTAGTGACTCCAACTATGGCCAAACTAAAGGCTATGAGAAGGTTAAAATTGGAACTGTCACTTTTAGGAAGGTAGCATATGTAAGTGGACTGAAGCACAACCTGATATCCATAAGTCAATTATGTGATGAAAGGTTTCAGGTATCATTTAATAAAACCTCATGTATTATTACTTCAGTAGATAACAAAGTTGTTTTAACTGGAACTAGAGTAGGGAATATTTATGTAGTTAACTTAAAGTCTACTAAATCTAAAATATGTCTATTTAATCAAACAAGCAACAATAATGAACTTTAGCATAAGAGATTAGGATATGTTAACTTAAAAAACATTACTAAACTCTATAGGGACAACCTTATTAGAGGATTGCCGTCTTGCCCCTACAAGAAGGAAAGCCTTTGTAGGGCTTGTCAATTAGGCAAACAAACCAAAAACAGTTTTAAGTCACTTAATAAGAGTGATTCACCTAGGATTCTGTATTTGCTCCATATGGATCTTTTTGGACCCATTGTTGTACAGAGCCTACAAGGGAAATATTATACCTTAGTGATTGTATATGACTTCTCAAGGTTCACTTGGGTATTCTTCTTGAGGAACAAGTCTGATAACTTTTAAGTTCTTACAGAGTTTCTTAAGAGCATAAGAATTGAGTACTCTACTCTAGTTGCATTGATTATAAGTGATCATGGTACTGAGTTTGAGTCTCTTCCCATACAAGAATTCTGTGAGAAGGAAGGTATCAGGCATTGTTTCTCTGCTCCTAGAACTCCTCAACAAAATGGGGGTATGAACGATCAAGTGCATACCCAACTGCACCAAAAGCCCGAACTGTTGGAGAGGGCGCTACTTAATTTCTTAAATAAGTAGCAAAGCGCCATGGGTCAAGTGAAGGAACGCCGGACCCAACAATCTCCCCCGGCGTCCAGCACAACCCATCAGCTCAGATGTGGGGTTACCATATGGACCACATGGCTCAGAGGTGGGGTTACCACATGTCCATGGTTTGCCTCACCAGTCGGACCCACACAGGTAGAAGGGAAAATCGGGATTTAATAGCGCCCCCCCGGTCTTGAACCCGTGACCTCTTCTGATACCAATTGAAGGATCAAGTGCATACTCAACTGCACTAAAAGCCCAAACTGTTGGAGAGGGCGCTACTTAATTTCTTAAATAAGTAGCAAAGCGCCACAGGGTCAAGTGAAGGAACGCCAGACCCAACAGGGTAGCTGAAAGGAAAAATAGGACCCTGATTGAAGCTGCAGGCACATTACTTGCAGATGCTTACTTACCACTATCTTTTTGGGCAGAGGCTGTAAGCACAGCAAATTATGTACTTAATAGGAGTCTGATACATAAGCTTAAGGGCAAGACACCCTATGAACTACTCAAAGGGAAGCAACCTAAAGTAGATTACTTTAGAATTTTTGGTTGTTTATGCTACATTTATAATAATGACAAGAAATATCTTTGAAAGTTTGAAGACAAGGCTGTAATGAGAATTTTTCTAGGATATTCCCAAGTCAGTAAGGCATAAAGGGTATATAATAAATCTACTATGGAAATGGAAGAGACTGTACATATATCATTTGATGAAACTAACATGTTTTATAAGGAGAAGAATCCTTCTACCAGAGAAACTTTATAAGTACCATACTTGTGTGAGAAGTTAGATGAGTTGACCCTCACCAATGAGGTTGTTCCACATCCTTCTCCACATACTGTTGAAGAAAGTGAAGATGATCTCACTGAGTTTAGTGAATAGCCATCAACAGATACTATAATTCCACAAGAGGAATTAATTCCCCAAGCTATTGCTGAACCAACTCTTCCTACTGAATTTGTCACACTTAGAGATCACCCTGCATCTCAAGTGATTGGTGATATGTAAGTAGGTGTGCAGACAAGGCATCAACTCCACCAAGACATGATGCATGCCTGCTTCATATCTCAAACTGAGCCCCAATCCATAAAAGATGCTGAGCAAGATCCACACTGGATCATTGCAATGCAAGATGAGCTCAAACAGTTTGAGAGATGTAGAGTTTGGGATTTAATTCCAAGACCCAAAGACTACCCATTCATTGGAACTAAATGGGTATTCAGAAATAAACTAGATGCCCAAGGTATTATTGTCAGAAACAAGGCAAGGCTAGTTGCTCAAGGCTATAGATAAGAGGAAGGCATTGAATATGACCAGACATTTGCACCTATTGCAAGGATGGAAGCAATTAGAATCTTCCTTGCTTATGCTGCCTACAATAAGTTCAAAGTATATCAAATGGATGTCAAAAGTGCATTCTTAAATGGTAAACTTAAAGAAGAGGTTTATGTGTATCAACCACCAGGTTTTATCTCTCTAACCCATCCTTCTGATGTCTTTAAATTGCATAAGGCTCTCTATGGTCTAAAGCAAGCTCCAAGAGCTTGGTATGACACCTTAGCTAGCTTTATTCTAGAGAATAAATTCTCTAGGGGCATAGTAGATAGGACATTGTTCACTAGACATCATAAGGATCAAATCATATTAGTACAAATTTATGTAGATGAAATTATTTTTGGCTCTACTGATTCCAAACTATGCAAGAGGTTCTCTGACCTAATGCATTCCAAGTTTGAAATAAGCAGCATGGGTGAGCTCTCTTACTTCCTTGGCCTCCAAGTGAAGCAACTGCCTGATGGCATCTTCATATCCCAGTCCAAGTATGCTAAGGAGCTAATCAAAAAGTTTAGGATGTTAGATGCCTTAGCAAAGAAAACACCAATGGATTCTAATGCTGTGATTGACTCTGATGAATATGGCAAGCCTGTTGATCAGAAATTATATAGGGCATTGTTAGGTCCCTGTTATATCTCATAGCAAGTAGGCCAGACATAATGTTTGCTACATGCTTTTGTGCTAGGTTCCAGGCGAACCCTAAAGAATCTCACCTAAATTTTCTAAAAAGGATTTTAAGATATATAAAGGGTTGTCCTAGTGTAGGACTCTGGTATCCAACTGAGTCAGAGTTTGAGTTGCCTGGATACTCAGATGCTGACTTTGCTGGATGTAGAGTTGACAAAAAAGCACCTCAGGGACATGCCAGTTCCTTGGTGCTAGACTTGTGTCCTAGTTTTGCAAAAGCAGACATCTGTGTCTACTTCAACTGCAAAAGCTGAGTACATAGCAGCTGGCAGCTATTGTTCCCAAATACTGTGGATTCAGAACCAACTCCTAGATTATGGTTTCAACTTAAATAATTCAACCTTACTATATGATAATACAAGTGCAATTTCCATTGCATAAAATCCATTGCATCATAGTACAATTAAGCATATAGAAATAAGGCATCATTTCATGAGAGATTGTGTGGACAATAATAAAATTAAGCTTGTCTATATCTACACTAATTTACAAAGAGCAGACATCTTCACCAAACCCTTGGATGAGAGGAACCATCTATTCTTTATGAATCAGCTTGGTATGATAAATGGAGAAGCTTTAATTTAATTTCTGTCTGTCATCGAAGAATTTGTCACAGTTCGTCGAACGGAGATCGATGATCTGAGAGATCTTCTTGAGATTTTTCTATTGGGTACATTGGAAACTGTGTACCTGATTTGGATGAAGCCTCACTTAACTCAATGATATACATCAATGTGTATTTGATGAGATGTTGAGTTTCAATGTGCAGGTTAAAGAAATGTAGAAAAATATTCTAAGTATAAGTATTGACACTTGTGAAGGAAATATGTCGACACCAGAAGCCAGATTGTGTCAACACACAAGACTTGTGTCGACACACATAAATTCTATCAGTAGCAATTGTGTCGACACATAGGACTTGTGTCGATACACATAAGAATTCTATCAACACCAACTATGTCGAGACTAGAAGCTATTGTGTCGACACATAGGACTTGTGTCAACACATTCTACAGAAGCTGTGTCGAGAAGATAAAGAAGGGTTGTGTTGACATTATGTGAGCTGTGTCGACATAATCAAGAATTGTGTTGACACGTAGTCTATTTGTGTTGACACATATGAAGTATTGTCTCGACGCTTTTTTGTTGAGATAGAGTACAATGAGGTATCAGGTGTCAATACTGAAGACTTGACAACTGTCATAATTAACAAAGCTGTCGCATCTGTCAGAGCTGTCAGAAGGCAGTTATGAACCGGATCAACCAATAACCTCAGATGGGATCTATATAAAGACCTGTTCTATCGTAAAAAGAGAGATATCGAAGAAGGAAGGAATTGACTTTTTCTAACAGTTGAAATCTACAAGTCATCAAGAGAAGGCAGATCCTAAACAAGTCTGTAAGAATAATTCAGATCTATTTTGAATAGAAGAAGGAAGCTGGATTAAAGATCATCTCCAACTTCATAAGAAGATCAACCTTACTTTGTTCAGATTCAAGAAGCTTTGAAGAAGCTAAGACAGGTTGGATCTTAAGAAGTCAGATCAATCAAGATCTGATTAAGAAGCCTTCACCCCTTTCTCTCTCTACATGGGTGAATGATTTATCATCTTAATAATCAATTTTTATGTAAGATCTTTTATAGATCTGAGTGTAGGAGAGTTATCTCTCTGAGTTGTAAGCCTAAATTTATAAAGGCTGAGGTAGGGCTGAGTGCCTGAGGTAGGATCTTTGTGATCTGAGTTATAGGCCTGGTGATAAGGGCTGAGGTAGGGCTGTTTGCGTGAGGTAGGATTCTTGGGAAGAATCTGAGTTATAGGAATTGAAGAAGTCTTAACTGCAGGAACCAGTTGGGTTCTGAGTTGTAAGATCTGAGGATCTGAGTTAGTGGAAGGAAGTTTGGCTGAATCTAGCTCTCAACTAGATAGGTAAAGTGGAGAGTGGACGTACCCACGAATTGGGGAACCACTATAAACACTGTGTGCTATGCTGTGTTTTTCTATGCTTATTTTATCATATGCTGTGATATTTGTAGCTTAATTAGCTATGCTAAGATTAACCTTTTAATTGCCTAAGTTAAAATTAGATTTGAACCTATTCATCCCCCCTCTAGGTGTTTAGGATCTTTAAACCAAATCTTTCAAGTGGTATCAGAGGGAGGTTCACTCAAACATAGACCTAACAGTCTGAGTTGATCTCCAAGGCAGTTATCTGTTAGCCAGAATGGGTTCAGGTGAAAATCAGAAGGAACTTGGATCCATGAAACTTCCTATCTGTAGGAAAGAAAATCTTGGCATATGGAAAGAGAGGGTCAGATTGTTCATGGAAGCATCTGATCCAAGAATTTACATCATAGTTCTATAAGGGCCATTTATTCCTATGAACATTTCAGTTCTTGATGCCAACCTCAAGACTCCAAAAAGTTATTCTGAAATTATTAAGGAAGAGATCATCCTAGCAACCTTAGAAAAGAGGGCACAGAACATAATTGTGAGTGCCATAGATGATTCTACATTCCAGAATCTGGTCCATTGCAAAACCTCCAAGGAGATGTGGGACACTTTGATTGTCTATATGGAGGAAATAGAAGAAGTAAGAGAGGATAGAAAGTCTATGCTAAATCAAGAATATGAGAGTTTTAGAAAAGCAAAAATAGATAGCATAGCTGAATGCTATAAGAAATTCTTTAGAATTGTAAATGAGCTAATGACCTATGGAAGAGTCTTTAGCACATATGAACTAAATGATAAGTTTCTCAGATCACTAACCAAGGACTGGGATACTAAAATATATGCCATCAGAGAGGTGGCCAGGCTTGCTGATACACCTCCACCAACCTTATTTGGAAAACTATTATCATATGAGATGCAGCTCACTACCAGAAAGGAGGAGGAGAAAAGCAATAGGTTTGAATACAAAGAAAAGTCATTAGCCTTCAAGGCTGAAGCCACAAGAAAGGGAAGGAGAAAGTCTCCTTCTCCTCCCAGGAGAATTGCTGAAGTTGAATCAGAAAATACTGACATCAACACTTCAGACAGCCACAACTCTGATGAAGACTTTGTTGCCTTCATAAGGCAGTTTTAAAGGTTCATGAAGAAGAAGCAATGGAGAACAAAGCCATCTTCATCTTCCTCCAAGGATGACTACTACAAGAAGAAGAAAACTTCTAAGGATGATAGGTATGGCTCTAATCCCAGTAAACAAACTTATTCTAAAATTATTTATTATTGCTGCAATAGGCCAGGATATGTCATAGCTGACTGTCCTGATAAAAGAAAGGAATCTAATGATAAGAAGAAGCATCAAAATAAGGGCAAGAAGGAGAGATCTTTTGTTGCCTAGAAGCAAAAGAGTTGGACTAACTCCTCATCATCAGAATTTAGAGAAGAGGCTGAAGCTGAAGCCTATATTGGATTGTTCACTACTGAAGCAGATTTTGTAGAAACTGAATTCTTGCAAATGCTGGACTCTATAAATGGGATTGAAGATCATCATTGTAGAGGGCTGATGGCTCTGTCGGAGGAAGATCAGTGCCAGGATCAGCCTGGTCCCAGTAAGGTATACAATCTAACTTCAGTTTCTGATTATTATACTGGATCAGAATCAGAAGCATCTGCATTAAGAGATGTGGATGGTTTTGAATCTGAAGGGTATGTTCATCAACTAATTGATGAGTATGGTGGTCTGTTGCAAGCTCTTAAGATAAGTAAAATAATTGTCAAAAAACAGGCTAAGGAAATTGCATCTCTCAAATTGGCTGCACCAGATTACACAAAAGTGCTGGATTTGAAGTTGAATGAAGTTGCCAAACTGAAAAACACAACTATTATTCAGATGGGTACAATTACCTTAAAAAATGATCACATCAAGAGTCTGGAAGTCAGACTTTAAAGAGAAAAGGATCTTGTAGCTAAATTCTCAAAGCCAAAGTCAGACTTACCCTTAATTGATAACTTCATTTCCCAAAAGGGTAAGACAGGATTAGGCTTCAAGGGAAGAACAAGGGCAGCTAATTCCAAAAGAAAAGGCAAAGCCCTAGTTCAACCACTAGCTTCCAAACCTCCTATTTCTTTTAGGAAAGTGATGCAGCCTACTAACAGGTATGAACATGACATCACACATGGTCACTTTAAGTATGGTTATCAAGATGACAAGGGTGTAAATGCTAATAGGGCAGCCCATAAGCAAACACACCATGTTTTTCAGGAATCATCCGTGTTTGATTCACCAGCCCCAGCACTTAAAAAGACTGTTGTTCGTATAGACTTGAGGACTGCTGACAGCAATGCTGTTAAGCCTGTACTTAAAAGAAGGTATACCAGATATGAGTGCTGGTGTTGTGGCAAAGTGGGCCACCATGCCATTGATTTTTGGCACAATGCTAGTGTACAGAAAAATGCCAGCTTACCTATTAGAAAGGCTGGAGACAAGCATGTCAAATTTCAAGCTAACCTGAACCTAGGACCCAATAATAATTGGGATTCTAAGGATAGGTAATTTTATTTGATGCAGGTGAGTCCAAGTGACCATACCCCAATATGGTACTTGGACAGTAGATGTTCCAGGCACCTGACTGGAATAAGAAGAATGCCGAAGGATTACTCTCCCATAAAAAATGGACCCAAAGTGATATTTGGTGGATCTAAAAAGGGGGTCATCAAAGGGTTTAGTAAAATTTCCAATAGCTCTATCACTATCACCTAAGTGGCTTATGTGAAAGGTCTGAAACATAACCTAATAAGAATAAGCCAACTAAGTGATCTTGGTTATGACACTTCTTTCCTCAAGGGTGTGTGCCAAATAAGAAGGTCAAGTGATCAAGAGATCATTCTAACAGGCACTAGGAAAGGAAATATCTACTGTCTTAATTTTGGTTTTGATAGTAAAAACTCTCCTATCTGTCTAGTTGTAGATGAGAAAACATCTCATTGTGTCTAATGGTACAATAGGCTAGCTCACCTAAACTACAAGTCAATAGACCAACTCTTTAGTATAAAGTTAGTGAGGAATGGTCCTCAGGTCAAGTGCATTAAAGTGGGTGTATGTTCAGCATGCCAAAAGGGCAAATATACCAAGACCTCTTTCCATGGCCATGATACCAAATATTTTATGAGATGTTTATACCTCCTGCATATGGATCTATTTGGTCCTATCCCAGTTTATAGTCTAGGTAGGAAAGCTTACACATTTGTGGTTGTGGATGACTATTCTAGATTTATATGGGTTTTCTTCCTGAGGCAAGAATCTGAAACCCTTACTGTCTTCCAGAATTTTATTAGGCAAATTCAAAATGAACTTAAAAATTCTATGGTCAAAATCAGAAGTGACAAGGGGACAGAATTTCAGTCTGAATGCATGATAAGGTTCTGTGAAGAACTTGGGATTCATCAAGAGTTCTGCTCACCTAAAACTCCCCAGCAAAATGGAATTGCTAAAAGAAAGAATATGACTCTTATTGAGGCTGGTAGAACACTACTAAGTGACACTTCTCTCCCAGAATATTTCTAGGCTAAGGCAGTAAACACTGCTTGTCATGTTCTCAACAGAGCTTCCATCACCAAAAGCCACAAGAAGACACCCTATGAGATTATGAAAGGCAAAAAACCAAATTTAGCCTACTTTAGAATCTTTGGTAGCAAGTGTTATATTCTTAATAATGGTAAGTACTATTTAACTAAGTTTGCTGCCAAATTCCAAGAAGGGATATTTGTTAGGTATAATAATAATAGTAAAACATACATGGTCTACAACTTGAATACTCAAGTTATAGAAGAATCTGTCCATATAGTCTTAAATGAATCTAAGTTAATTAACTGTGAGCTGTCAAGCACTTCTTCTAGCTCGACAGGGTTGAAAGATAAGATGGACAAGCTAATCATCAGTGAAGACCAACCTATGAGATAGGATGAGAAAAATGATGGATGCTGTCCAGGGGGGGTACAAGACCCACAAGCTGAAGATGAAGACAATGAAGTACAACTTGGTGAGGAAAATGAAGAAAATCAAGAGGTGGACAGATGTCCACCAGTAATAAGACATCTGAGGGATCATCCTGCACACCAAATCATTGGTGATGTAAGACATGGAGTTCTGACCAGAAGCAAGAGAATGAACACAGTTCTATGTTCAAGCTTCCTATCCCAGATGGAACCTAAGAAATTTGAAGAGGCTATACAAGACCCAAATTAGATTGATGCCATGCAGGAAGAACTGAATCAATTCAAAAGATGTAAAGTCTGGAAGTTGGTTCCTAAACCAAAGAATCATAATATCATAGGGACTAAGTGGATCTATATGAACAAGTTAGATGAAAATGACATTATTGAAAGACTTATTTTAAGAGCCTAGACACCTAGAGGGGTGGGGGTGGGGTGGGGTGAATAGGTTCTAATTTTCTTTAATAATTTAGGCAATTAACTAGTTCTTACTTAGCACAAAAAATGGAAATCACAGTACAGAAAACACAGTACAGCATACACCAGATTTATAGTGATTCCCCAAGGTATGGGTACATCCACTTCCCCCTTCGCCTATCCAGTAGAGAACTGGATTCAGCCCACCTTCCTTCCACTTGCTCAGATCCACAGATCTTACAACTCAGAACCAGATTGGTTCCTACAGCTCAGAATTATATAAGTCTTACCTAAGATTCTTCCCAAGAATCCTACCTCAGGCCTCAGCCCTACCTCAGTCTTTATCACTAGGCTTACAACTCAGACTTTTACCAGTCCTACACCTCAGGAACTCAGCCCTACCTCAGCCTTTATAATTACAGGCTTACAACTCAGATCTTACAAAAGATCCTATAAGAAATTAATGGTTTAAAAGATATAAAGATATCACCAGATAGAACTCTCTATAGGTGTGGGCTTCTTGATCAGTTCTTGAATAAACTGAATCTTCAGATTCAACCTGACTTAGCTATTTCAAAGCTTCTTGATATAACAAAATAAGGTTGAACTTTACTTGATGTAGAAGTTGATCTCCTGTCAGCTTCTTCCTTGAATTCAGAATAAGATCTGAATCTTCTCTTGCATATTGTTCATAATCTGCCTTCTTAAGGGTCTCCCCTTTTCTTGTTGTTTAATTCTCTTTTTGGATGATTCACCCTTTTTTATATCTCTGTCTCCGTCTCTTCTGGTTGTTAAGGATCAGTCCCTTATATAGAGTTTCCTCATGATTACCAGCTGATTCGGTTTTTAATAACCTTCTGACAGTTCTGACAAAGGTGTCAGACATGTTGGTTATGACAGCTGTCGAGTCACCAGTCATGACAGCTGGTTCCTTAAAGAATTTACAACTCAGCATGAACCGCTCAGCAGGCTGCTTCACATGTGTCAACACAAATAGACTAAGTGTCGACACAATTCTTGATGATGTCGACATAACACTCCATATGTTGACATAGTCATTCTTTTGCTACTTGATATAGCTTTTGTTTGTATGTGTCAACACAAGTCCTGTGTGTCGACACAACTACTCCTGGTCTTGATATAACTGATGCTGACAGATGGCGTTGAGTGTATGTCCATCTATCGTTGAGTGTGTATCGACATAAGTACTGTGTATAGACACAACTGCTTCTGGTCTTGACATAGCTGATGCAGACAAATGGCGTTGAGTGTTTGTACAACTATCATTGAGTGTATGTCGACACAAGTCCTATGTGTCGACACAAGTCTTCAGACCCAGTATAGCTGTTGCTGTAAGATGGCGTTGAGTGTGTATCGACACAAGTCATGTATGTCGACACAATTTTTCTTTAGGTGTCGGCACAATTCCTGAGTGTCGACACATACCTTTCTTATGGTATCGACATAACTCCTGGGTGTCGACACAAATTCTTCATTAGGTGTCGACACAATTCTTGCCTTAGGTGTTGACACAATTCTGGGTGTCGACACAACTTCTTCTTCAGGTGTCGACACAATCCCTTGGTGTCGATACAAGCCTTGCTTCTAGTGTCGACACAACTTCTAGGTATCGACACAATTCTTCACGAATGCCGACACTTGTACTTAGAGAAATTTCTTGCAAACCTTACACCTGCACAATGAAACTCAAACATCCATCAAATATAAATTGAAGTATATCATTGAGTAAGATGAGGCTTCTCCAAATCTGGTACATATTTTCCAGTGTACCCAACAATCTCCCCCTATTTGGAGAAATCATAACCCTTAGTCAAAGATATACATGACTCATCATAAAGCACATAAAAATAGATATACATACATTTCAGTGCAAGATAACATATAAATAATATAAACAACTAAAATCAATAGTGAAGCTGATTTTATTTATTAATCGGAAAATTCTAGGTTTACATGTTTTTCCTTAGAACAAAAGCAAAAAGTTACATTGTTCTATACATAAGCCTATCTATCCTATGATTGACTAGGCTCCTTGATTACAATGCCTTTTCCAGATTTAATCTTTGCCTGCATAATAGGTTCTGTATCATCAACAGGTTTCTTCCCTTTGAGATCCTTCTTCTTCAGTTATTCAGCCTTTATGCTTTGCCTTTCAAAATAGTGAAAAGGCTTGCGGAAGTACCTGCTAGGCTCCAGAGCATTAGCGGTTAACTTCTCAGATTTTGCACTTCTTCTGTACTGAAGATTGGCTTCTTGCCTGGCTTGATACTTATTCCACTCTTGCTCAGAATACCATTTACCCCTATCATAGGTCTTATCCTTTACATCCTTCCAGGCAGTCAAAATAATATTCCTGGAAGTAGGGCTCCATTGCTCAAAATCTGGCTTCAACTCAGCCTGTTCTCTGAACCTTTTATTGGATAGCTGTGCTTCCTTCTGAGCTTCCTTGGCAGCCTCTAACATGTCTACTTTTTCAATGATCACATTTGGTGCCTCCTGTTGAGGGTTGTACATTATCTGCACTCCTTGTTGAACCATGTCAAAGTCAGCAGGAGGGTAAATAACCTATGCAACTTCAGGCTGATCTCCTTCAATATTAGCAGGTTGCACTCCAGACTCAGCAGTATTGTCATCATCACACAAAGGAGGAAAGACAAGTGTAGCTCTGATGGTATTAGAAACCCATTTTGCATGATCAGAGCCATCTTTGACTAATAATCTCTCCCCCTTTATGAATTCTCTAGTTATATGATCCTTCAGATTAGTCTTTTAAAACCTTATTTGATGAGCCAGATATTCTGTACCTTCTTGATAGTAGGCTTTAAATTTAGTCAGGTAATCAGAAATGGTCTTTTAAGAGGCTCCAATGGCTGTTTGGATAGCAGCTCAATCTTCTTGTATTTGCTTTGATATCTCAGTTTTCAAATCAGTTGAAACACTTCCCAGTTTTTTGAGCATTTCTTCATGGGAGTCTTTGAGATTTTCATTAGACCTAAATTGATTTTCTAAAATATATCCTTGCTTGGTGGCAATGTCCTCAACCTCAGTCTTCAACAGTTGTTGTTGCTCAGCCAAATATACTACAATATTGCCTCTCTTATGGAAGCAATCTGTCATCTCTTTCTTATGTAGATTGACTTCAAATCTGATTGATTTTATGTTCTGAGCCAGCTAAAACTGCAGTTCATTATTTTACTCATCCACATACTTCTCTAAAGACTGCATTTGTTCATCCAATTTTACTTGTAGTTGGACTAGTAATGAACTTAAGTCCATGCTTGGAGCAGGTGGTGGTGTGACTGTTTTGCAAGGCTTTCTTGTAGCCTGAGCTCTTTTTCCTTATTGCAATCATCTTCCTCTTCTTAGCCATAGAGGCTTCCTCATCATCAGAGGGTTGTGATGAGCTTTCTATATCAACTATTTCTTTATTAAATGGGGCATTCAGTAGCTCCTCCCCCTCATTTCTTGGAAGATCCTTTTCTACCTATGATTGCTCCCCCTCAGTCCTTGCAACTGGTAAATCAGGAAATAGCTCTTCCATAGTAACCTCTTGCTGCTTCTGTACATGAGGAACAAGGTTAGTTTGGAAAACACTCCCTGGACTTCTAGATTTTTGTTCAGGGCCTGCTCTATAAAGGAGATACTTACTTGCTCATTATGAGCGGTATCTTTTATCTGCACATCTTGTGCTTCCTTCTCAGCAATGTCCAGTGCTTCTTTATTTATATCTAATATAATATCCATTACTGTATCAGCTACATACTCACTCTCTAGAGTAGCTGCATCAATTCCTTCCCCTTGAGCAGGTAGCTCAGAAAGTACAGTATCTTGTGCTACTGGTTCAGGATTTTCTCCCCCTGGAGTGGAGACTATCTGTTGCTCTGGGAGCACACTGCTCTCCACTTGATCTTGAGCTTCTTTTTGTTGCCTGTCTTCATCTGAACTGAAGACTACTTCCTCTTCAGAATCACTGGAGGATTCTTCTTGTTGAACAATTTCTTTCTTATTTTTCTGGACCTGTGTTTGTGGAGTAGAAACCTCTTTTGCCAATACTCTATCCCATCTGGATAGAATCCTTACATCCATTCTCCTCATATGGTTGATCTTGGATCCAGGTAGTTGGTTCAGAACATCTGGTATTGTAGAAGCTAGACATAAGCTTAGAATCCTTCCCAGATTTGGTTTCTTTATTCCTTCTTGTATTTTGTCAAACACTATTAATGCCCAGTCTATTTTTAGCCTGAATATTATTCTTGTCATTGGATTGAACATAGAGGATGAAATTCTATTATGCCCACCTGTTTTACACAGGATCACCTTGCCTACGATTTCAGACAGAAACTTTCCCTGTGAATTCATCCCTTTCCTGGTAATGGATGATCCTACTTTGGTACTAGGGTTTAGCCCGCACCAGCTTAATGCATTTTTTGTCATGGATGGACTTATGTCATCATCATCCTTAACCTTAGGAAGTTAGAGTGACTTCCTGATCGTCTTCAGTGTAAGTTTCACTCGGGAATCTTGAACAGTTGCTTTGATCTTCTTCCCATCAGTGTCCACGGTTACTGATGAATAAAATTCCATTACTTCCTTTTTCCAAATCTTAGTTGGTTCTGAGACTAAGAACTTCAACCCATTTTCTGAAATTAGGATAATTACTCCTTGGATGTCTTTCGATGCTGTCGTGAATCCACCACGAACAAGCTCATAACCTTCATTCATCTTGTCTTCCCTGAGGGCCGCCATTGACGAAAGGGAGAGAGAGAGAAGAGAAGAGAAGTGAATATCTATGTCAATACAAGGTCTAGAGTCGAGAAATCTGAAGGCATAGTCGACAAGATTTTATCTTCCCCTATTTATTGTCTATTGGTAAAGGGTAGGTCAAAGGACGCATCTTACTTAGTAAAAATACATGTCGACATAGTTGTACATGTGTCGACATAAAATACTTAGGTCACGACAAAACTTAATTTTAGTCGACATGTCTATGTGTTGATATATCTATGTGTCGACATACTTGTGTTAGTGTCGACACGGGCTGGTCATGTCTCGACATAGTTGTGTCGACACCTATTCTTCTGTAGACACAGATACTGATTCTGTGTCGACACATCCTTTTTCTTTGACGAGACAATATACTGAGTGTGTCGACACAATTTGTTTGTGTCGACACAAACTTTGTACTTAGACAAATTTCTTGAAAAATATTGTGCTTACATATTCTACTTAGGAATGCTAGAGCTGACCTATTCTACGTTCAACATACCTAATTCAATTTTAAAATAATTGAATTTAGTTTCATCCAGAGATTTTGTAAAAATATCTGTAATTTGACTATTTGTGTTTACAAATTCTAGATTAATATCTTCCTTCTTCACATGTTCTCTTATAAAATGAAACTTAATTTCTATATGCTTGGTTTTACTGTGAGATACAAGATTCTTAGTAATAGAAATAACACTAGTAGAATCACAGAATAGTGGAATTCTACTTATCTTGATGTTATAGTCTTCAAATTGATGCTTTATCCACATCAACTGTGCACAGCAGCTGCCTGCAGCTTTATATCTTGACTCAGCAGTTGAGATAGCTACAGTTGTTTGCTTTTTGCCGCACCATGACACTAGACTTCCACCTAGGAATTGACAAGTTCCTATATTACTTTTCCTGTCTTCTTTGCATCCTGCAAAATCTGCATCTGAGAAGCCTGTCGAGAGAGTGCATTTATGCGACATATCATCTTCTGCTTGACGGTAGGTTGTTACCGCACGACGGTAGCAGGATAGTTACATCGTGGCTACGTATCGACCTATGATTGGAGGTTTTGGGCAGTGGGCTTGCTGAACAAGCTGATGTTTGTGGTACCGCGCGGAGGTAGCTAGTTATCGCGCGATGGTAGCTTGGTTTAAGGTCGGAATTGTTGAGTTTCACACCATTTCTTCTCTCGTGCCTTTCTTATTCCGAATGGCCGAGTAAGAGGAGAGCGGAGGAGACTACGAGGAAGGAGATTCCGTCATCACTGGAGTTTCGGAGCTCCGAGTCGCGAGTTGAGTTCGAATTCGCATAGGCAAATCTATTGTGGTCATTTTCATCCGTCTAGATTCTCTCCCATGGCACCGAAATAAACATCAAGGGTCACGATCCTTCTTCTTGGACATGTAAAGTCCTTTGTCTTGGTATGTGAGGGTAGACGCTCCACAAACTCATGGAAGCAATTTTCCCGATGGGTTGATCTGTGTATCCCCGTTAGTTTTGCATTTATAATCCGGAATTGAAGTACAGAAAAGGCATGCTATGTGAAGCCCATCCAGACAGGTTAGTTTGGATTAATGATGATTGTTTTGTATGCCAGAGAAGAATCCGCAGTTAGGCTATAGATTTCGGAGTCACGGGATGTGTAGGTTGCTGCAGAGAGAGTACTAGAGTAGATATCTAGGAAAACACCTATTTGGAGGTGAAGAATCCATAGTCTGTCCCCTACCACGCGGAGGTAGCACTACCATCGGCGGTAGCTCCCAGTGAGCATTGTTTTGTGAGGCCTGTCTCTTGGAGACCTGGGGCTATTCTTTTGTGAGGCCTATCTCTTTGAGGCCTGGGCTATTCTTTTGTGAGACCTGTCTCTTGGAGAACTGGGGCCATTGTTTTGTGAGGTTTGTCTCTTGAAGACCTGGGCTTCATTATGTTGAGCTGAGATCCCGAGGGGCCTAACTTTGGCTGTCATAAATGCTAGCCTTGGACCATAACAGAGTTATGAATCATACGGATGGGAAAGGGGAGACTGCCCCCCATCACGGCTTGTTGCGCCCAACGATTTTGGTATCGGGAATGAGCAGAACTGTACCCAACCCTATGTCGATCGACTTGGAGTGAGTTATTGAGTGGTTCACGGGGATCACCTTGATTTTGTCATAGCCATAAGGGCGAGTCTAGTATTTGGGTTCGGCCCAGAAAGACTAGAGAATGCTCAAACGATGCTGAGCATTGTGAGAACCGAGTGTGACCCCTTGGGATCCGGTGCACCGAGAATGTGCCCTGAGTGCACTGGGAATTTGGACGACTGTGCCAACGTCTGTGGTGAATGGTACTTAAGTTTCTCATTTTAATTGCCATTATAAATCTATGTTAAGTGCATGCAGGTAAGGAGCACTGCCACCCCGAGTGAGGGGTGGGGTCATTATAATTTGGTTAGCTATTGTTGACCGTTGCTTTATTTGCCACCTTTGGGGTGGAATGATTTCGTGTAGGTGTAGCTGAGCCGAGCGAGAAATAGAGAGCTGAAGCCCATGGTTGCTAAATGTTATGGAGGCCCTCAAAGGCCAATGTAAAGTTGTGTTTTCTATTTACTGTTTCATGTGTGGACGGCTTACGTGCCGAAGAATGTAACACATTACCATTTGAGGAAACTTTGTAAGGCCTTAAGGACATAACTGTTTGTGTATTTATCTCATCATTCCAGTTTTGCTTAGTGGACATACGTATGGTTAGGTTCTTATTATAATTTAATCTATCTTCTGCTAGAATGCACTCTGAGTTAGGATGCGTGTTTGGATTGTGGTCTGCAATGCGTAACTCCACTAACTATCCGTAGAATATGGTGTCGGGCCCCGACCAGACCTTCTGTTATATCCTATGCGATTGATGAGGGTGTTATAATTAGGGGTGTTATAGACCCCTCATCATCACATTCCTTTGCTCCCCTACTCGTTTCACTAATTTCTAAAGTTCATCGATAGAGGAGTTCAGGTCCGAGTTTGGGGAGATCCAAAGGTGGCAAGGTAGTGCTATATCACCGCTGTCAACACTATCTTTTGGAAGGAAGAGTCTACGGAGATGGACATGATGATGGAAGACCAGGCCAGGTTGGCGACGACAATGTAAGTAGTGGAGAAGGAGGTACTCACCCAGGAGGGAGGATGGAGAAGGTGCAGGTCAGTAATGGGATGAGCTTAGAAGACTAGGGGAATATCCCGATGTATATTTAGTAGAACATGGATGTATTCACTTGGAGTACGGCGGGCATGTCAGGAATTGATACAGATATAGAGTGTAATCGCCTCAATCTCGACCCAGGTGTTTGTCCTACCCGTTAGAAGAAGAGAGTTGTTGCTGATAAGCTGAAGGATCCCATCTGGGAGGAGGTGGGCAAGCTGTTCAAAGTCAGGTTTATATCAAGGATCCAGTATCCAGGACGAATCTTTAACATGATAATGATAATGAAGAGTGATGGTAGGTGGAAAATGTGTATCGATTTCACTTCATTAAATGAAACATACTCTTAGAATTGTTATCCACTGTCTCGAATCGATGCACTGGTTGACTCAGCTATTGGTTTTCCTATAATTAGTTTTCTATATGCATTTTTAGGTTACAATTCGATCTGCATGCACCCACCTGACATCAAAGATGTGTCCTTCATCACAAGAGACGAGTGTTGCTGCTACAAGATGATGCCTTTTGGACTAAATAACGCAATGACAACTTATTGAAGGATGATGGACTGGGTTTTTCAAGAGTAGAAGGGAAGGAACTTTGAGGTCTATGTTGATGGCTTGATGGTTAAGAGCAAGGATGTCAGTTCTCATATTCAAGACTTACCAAATATTTTCAGCACCCTGAGGAAATTCAAGATGTGGCTCAACCCCTCAAATTGCATCTTTGGGGCCAGCAAGGGAAAATTCTTTAGTCACTTCCTCACCCCAGTAAGGGTAGAACCTAACTCAGACAAGGTAAAGGCAATCCTAGAATTGGCATCGCCCAAGAGTGCAAGGGAGATCCAATGCCTCATAGGGAAGTTTATGGGGCTAAGCAGGTTTCTGACTCAGGATGGCGTGAAGTGTTCACCTTTTTTCAAAGTACTGCGTGGGAACTAGAAGTTTGAGTAGATGCTTGAGTGTGAGGAGACCTTCTAGGCATTGAAGATGCAACTCACACAAGCCCCACTGCTCCAAGGGCCAAAGGAAGGGGAGGACCTAGCCTTGTACCTTGGGGTACGGGCAGAGAAAGATAGCTTTGTCCTGGTACGAGAAGAGGCCTAGGGGAAGATGCATTTGTCAATCGACTATGTAAGCAGGGTCTTAAGAAAGGCCGAGCTCAAATATCCTATAATAGAGAAGTTGGTATACACCCTGATCATCTCAGCTAGGAAGCTCTGGCCATATTTTCAGGCACACTCCATTCGAGCAGTGACAGACCACCCCCTTCATAACATTCTAAAGGGAGTATAACATTTAGGTAGGCTGTCCAAGTGGTTGGTTGTGTACAGCGAGTTCGGCATCACCTTTGTCCCTCGACTATCTATAAAAGCTCAAGTAGTAGCCGACTTTCTAGTAGATTATGTGGTGGAGGTGGAAGAATCTGAGTCTCCCTAGTAGGTAGCCTAGAAGGTACTAGTGGATAGAGCATCGTGAAAGCACTCCTTAAGTGGAGGGGTAGACTTAATGATCCCCTAATGGAAGAAAATTGAGCATGCTATCAACATCCATTTTTCGGTCACTAATAACCAGGAAGAATACAAGGTCGTGATCACATGACTATTTCTGGCCAAGGAATTGGGAGTTTAGGATGTGAATATTTTGGAAGACTCAATGGTGGTGGTCCCCCAAATCAAGGGAGAGTTCGAGATAAGTGAACCCACACTCTAGTGATACCTTGTTAAGGTCAAGGGTCGCATCGGTCAGTTCCGTACTTTCTCTATCTGACATGTGCCAAGGGAGGAAAGAACCCAAGAAGATTGACGAGCCAAGTTTGGTCCCCGGGTTGGAGGAACAATGATATAATTATTCTGACTGTCCATTGAGGAGAGGGAGCTAATGGAAATTGAGGAACACCCCACGTGGATGGATGGTACAAGTCAGCATATTACCTATTAAATGAGGGAAGACTGTACCGGAAGGCCTGTTAGGACTCCTGACATGATGTATAGAATAAAATGAAGTCCCAAAAATCTTGGAGGAGATTCATTCTGGGGAGTGCGACAACCACTCCACGAGTCTGACCATAGAAGGAAGCATGTTGTGGAAGGGTTACTTCTGGCTAACTCTAAGCAGGGAAGTTATGGATTTTACCAAAAGGTGCTAAAAGTGTCAAATATTCGCACTACTCCAACTCTTGCCGGCTCAAAGGGTCAAGAACAATACAACACTGTGTCCCTTCGTGATTTGGGAAATGGACATGACAGGACCTGAAAGATTATTGATGATGGTAGTCTAACACACCTAGGGGGTGAATAGGTTGTCTAGCAACTTAATTTCTTTTTAGTTTTCAGCAGTTATAAGAAATATAAAGTATAACCAATCAAGTACAACACACACCAATTTATAGTGATTCCTCAGAGTATGGGTGCATCCACTATCTCTCTACACTTATCTAGTAATTTGCTAGACTCAACAAAGTTCTCCAATATTCAAATACATGAGCATTCAACTTAGAATCCTTAGAATCTCTCAGGTTTACACCAAGACCCTACCTCAGGCTCAATAACCCTATCCCAGGCTCAATATCCCTACCTCGGAGTATCCAACTCCAACCTTAGATCTACATAGAGATCCTACATCAGATACAACAACCCTATCTCAGACAATAACCCTACAACTCAGGCAACAACCCTATAAGTCAAATCTATCACTAGATCCTATAGGTGGAAGTTTGTAAGTTAATACAACTAAAGACAATATATAAATGGACCTTGATATTTTTGAGTCTTTAGTTGACTTTGCTATGAAAGCAACTTTCTTGAAGCAGCCCCTAATTTGAGTAAATCTTCAGGTAGAGTAGATCAAAGGCTCTTCTTCTTGATCTTCCTTGCTCTTTCAGAACTTCTTTAGAGAGAGCTTGCTCAGTGAAGACAGATTGCGCCGCTACTTGAGTTTTACGATTCAACAAAATTGAGCAAAAGTTGCAACCATACTATTCTATTGCCCTAATTATTCTTTACATACCTTTAAAATTTCTAACGGTCATTTGCGTAGAATAATTCCTGTCAATGTTTGGGCAGGAATAGAAAGAACTAATGGGTCTTTATGCGCCACTGCAAAATTTGAAATCCCGCCACTACGCGTGCTCAACGATAATAAAAACCATGTCAACATGATATTGTTGAGAAAATTCTTCTTTCTTAACGATATCTCCCTTAACATTGAAATCTGCCTCTTCCGCAGCTTCTCAAAGATAACGATTGGAAGAAATCCATAATTAAGTTGATATCGTGGATAACAATATACTGATCTCAATGGTATTTTTCTTTAGTGTCGTAGCTTTCTTCTACTAATGCTTTGGGACGATACCATCTTGAAGCACACCTTGTTCAAGACGATACCTTTGAGAATACTTCAACTATTTGAACGATAATTCTCCAACTGCACTTATTCTTCTCTAAACTTGTTTTAGAGATAAAAATAATTCATGCATAGATACAAAATAGATATATCATCAAATACAATATGCACTTATCATTGCAAGAGATGCTTCTTTAAATCCTGGAATATTATGAGCAATATTCCCAACAATTTCCCTCTATTTGAAGAAGTTAGAACTCCTGACCAATGATAAGATGCATTAACAATAAAATATATCATCTCAAAAATATAACAATGAACAAAGAAAACATTCAACTTAACCAATCCTAGATAGATGCAAATGAATATATATATATATATATATATATATATATATATATATATATATATATATATATATATAGCAATGTTACGTGCACACCAAGTTTGGCTATGTGCACCAAAATGATATGTGCACACGAGAATATTTTATTTGCAGCCAACCATTATATGTGCACTCAAAATGAAACATAACAAAATAGCATTTTAAACATAAATAAAGAGTTGTGTAATAGTCTATATAATCTATAAAGTATACCACACTTCCCAAAACTATTTGAATTTTTCAAACTCAGTAAATAACACATAATCTTATAGCTTTTCATTCTCCAAAATACTCTCAAAATCTTCAAACTGTAAATGTTTGCTTGAACATCCTCCTGCATAACATAGAACATTTGTGAATGAGTTTTCTTCTTTGAAAGAAAATCTCTTGAACACATGTATTATCAATTGCTTTAAAAAAAATTTAAGCATAAAACCTATTGAAACAAATGATTCCTAATTTGGAATGTGGCATAGATCTCTTCATTGAAATCAAAGCTCTCAAAATTTCTTATGTAATCTACACGAGAAAAAAAATAAACATAGAGGTTACATTGTAAAAATAGGAATATGCGAAAAAATGATTTGACATACCTTCTTAAGGATCAGCTAAGTTGACTACATCAAATTTCGTCTCTTTGGTTAAATACCATTTTTCTACAATCAATTCATAATATCTCAACCATGGAGAGAAAATAGGTGGTAGTAGAGTCTTCTTTCATCAATAGCCGGAAGAAATTATTATCGTTGACATATCAAATATAAATTTTGATTCAATTCTCTGGAGGCGCAGAATGCAATAACAAAAATGTGAAAGACTGGTATTTTGAGTAATAAACCAAGACAATATTATAGCATGATGTGACTACTAGCCCAATATCAGGCATAGTCATCCACTTTTCTAGAGGTGCTGGAGTTGCATTACAATCTGACTGCCTTCTATTACCAAATATGATAGTGTACAAACTTTCGTTATTTTTCATTTCCATAGTCAAATCATGATGCCCTCAATAATGGGAGAAGATGAATAGTACCAATCGAAACCCAAGAATCAATGGCAGACCTCAACAATGGAGCAGGTTATCGAAACCCTTACAAATCTGGCGGAAGGGGTTTGTCGGCGATCGGAATGGGGGTCGACGATCAGAATGAGGGAGTTCGCTGGCAACTAAACTGTAGCATCAATGGCGTCGACTGTGTGGAGGAGTTCATCGGCAATAAAAATCAGGTAATGGAATGGGGGCATAGACGATGGCAAAGCTTAGTTCGCTGACTGCTTGGGAGGGAGAAGATCGAGTACACCGTATACGCATGGAGTTCACCGAAAACTTTTGCTTGTGCTTAGGGAAACTGTGCAATAGATGGTAGGAATAATAAACTGGGAATAATGGGTTTATTTAGAGTGCATATAGCGAAAATACGCTTGTCTTTAACAATTATATATATATATGTATGTATGTATATATATATATATATATATATATATATATATATATATATATATATATATATATATATATATATATATATATATGGCCGAAGAGTTTAAGCTAAATTAAACATAAACTACATCCCATCTCCATTCTCAGCATAGTTCTCAGCTATTCAGGAAATAAGAAATTTGTCAACTAACTTGTCAATGTCATAATCTGAATTTGAGCTTGTCTCTGTTTGGATGGGTGTTGTATATGCTTGTCCAGTGTAGAATAGTCTCTTTCCAGCTTTTTTCTTCTTGGCCTCCTTCCATGAAAAACACATGAAAGGTTTAGGAATATATCTGGAAGGTACCCTTATAGGAATTTGCCTATCCAGATTCTCTTTGATGGCATTCTACCAAAGGTTCTTCCTCTCCAGATGCTTGACCCATTCCTCAGAAGGATGGGCTCTATAAATATCATATCTTAACTATCCATTGCTTCTCCAAGCATCCATGATAATGGTCTTGGAGTCATCACTCCACTATTCAAAATCTGGATCACCCATGTTCCACTTTCTCTGTCTGGCCAGGTACTCTTTAGGATGCATTATGACATCCCTTTCTCTTTTCTCTACTCTTTGCACATCTTTAGGATCATATCTACCTTTTTCCTTGATGAGCTCTTCACCAGGTTCTATGAGGTCCAGTTAAGGCAAGTTGAGTGCCACCTTAGTTCCTTGGAGATTCTAGAGGGATTGGTCAGCTGAAACACTCCCCCTTTCCAGATTCTTCTCCAGATGAAGAGAATTGGCCTCAAATCTGCTAGAGAGAGTTTGAAATATGTTCTCATTTTCTTCCAAAATAGTATCTTTAGACTGTTCAGCTAGCTGTATTGCCTGAAGCTAGCTGAAGTACACATATTATTCACTGTGATTCACACCTTTTTTTATAGTCTCATCATTTTGGCTCACATATTGTTTCACACTTGACATGTCGTGTGTAGTTAGCCTTAGGCCTTCATCCATTGATCTTAATATTTACATATTTTGATGGACTGTACTAGCTGCTTTATCAAATCACTTTGTAATTCCAGTATTAATGTGAGCAATGTCACCCTTCAGAAAATCTAAATAATCCATGATTTTTGCTTTGACTTTTTGAATCTATGTCATAATCTCTGCTTTCATTCCTTTAATAGACTCATCAATTTTGTTTTTCAAAGATGTTGCTTGCTTATCTAGTAAAGCTTTCAAAGATGTGAGAATTGTGTTATCAGTAGTTCTTGAGGATGGTTGAATGTGTGACACTTGAGGTGGTACTTCAACAGTAACTTGGTGTAAGCTGATCCTGAGGTCCTCTTGACCAGCCAACTCAGTGCGAGTTGCCATCTCAGCCTTTAGGGATAATGTGAAGCATTCTCGTAGAGTAGGGACCTCAGATTGAGGCTCCCCCTCACTATGATCATCATTCCCACTTAAAAAATCTTCCAAATAATTAACTTTCTCTTCTCTAGCAAGCTCCTCCTCAGTTGGGGCACCAGACTTTACTTGACAACTACCTCCCCCTCAGCAGATGTAACTACTTTTAGAGGAGTACTTGTATTAGCTAAATCAAGATTCACTTAACTGCTAATATCTTGAAGATTTTCTTCATCCCCAATGGAAGGTGACAAGTAAGGATTGTGGATGGGTTCACTATCTACTTGGTCATCAACACCCTTTCTCTGTAATTTAGATTCAGAAAATTCTTCCACATCCACCTTCTTTTCTTTATCTTTACTTCGCCTCTTCTTCTCAGATTGACCTTTGGGAGGTACCCTGGTATATCTCTCCAATGTCTTGATATCTAATCATTTTATATAATGGATCTTCATTCCTTATTTCTTGTTGAAATTCTCAGGATAGGCATTGATCAGATATAGTGAAAAAAACCTACCCAAATTTGGATCTTGAAGAATGTCCAAGAGTTTCTGGAATACCACTAAGCCCCAATGGGTTTTCTTATGAATAATGACTCTTGTAACCAACTCAAACATTGATTTTGAAATCTTATCATGTGAGCCAACTTTGTAGAGGATGAACTTTCCTATGTTATCTGTCAGCAGTTGCCTCTCTAGTTAAAATACTTTCTTTTTAGAGAGTCATATCTCTCTCCACAAAATTCACACCAGTCTAAGGCATCAACAATTTCTTCAGATTAAATCTCCTGTATCTCTTCTATATCAATAGATGGGAGATGCAATGTCTAGATAATCCTATTATGGCTAATTTTAATATTTACATTGCTTATCTTTTTCTTGATTGAATTCCTAGATGAGGATACCTTTGCATGTGAAAAGAATTTAATAGTTCATCTTTCAGAATCGGGTTGGGATCAGATAGAACGAATTCTAGTCCAACAACATCCAACATAGTGATGAATTCATTGATTTCATCTGAAGCATTCTTGAATCCAAATCTCACTGCTTTATATCTTTCATGTAAGATCCTTACAGGTTTTGGTACCATTTGACTAAAGACCTAATCATTGAATGTAAAGAGAGAGACTGAGAAAAGTCGACGGTCTTCTAGGGTTAGAGGTTTTATGTTCTTAACTAAACCCTTGGATTATGTATATATATTTATATTTAATATATCTATTAGGTTCAAATGAAAAACAAAGCGTCGTGCACCTTTGGTGATCATGAAAATGATCTGATGATTGAAAATGATTTGAGAATAAAGATAGCATCCATCAAGACGATACCATTTTGACTGAGAGGTATTGTTGAGCGTCCTCTCAACAATCTCAACAATATAGCTGAGATTGTCTCATCTCAACTCCTCTACCCTTCTAGGCCTATCTTCAATCAATACGACAGAATAACTCTTGAAAGTGAGTCAATTGACTCATACTTATGTGTACCTACATCCATGGTTAGTATAACCTAATATACTGCCAGATGATATTTTCTAACAGCACTATAATATTAAAGATGGAATGAATAATTATGCAGATACAATGGAATACTACTAGAATGATAAAACTATTCCAAGTTAAGCATTCTTAATTCAATCTTAAAGGAATTAAACTTTGCCTAATCTAGTTGCTTGGTGAAGATACCTGTCACTTATTTTTCTATGAGAACAAACTTGGGGCATATATCCTCCTTCATAACATGCTCTCTAATAAAATGATACCTAATCTCTATATACTTAGTCCTGCTGCGTGATTTAAGATTTTTAGCTATAGAGATTGCACTGGATGAATCACAATACATGGAAGTTTTACTTATCTATAGGTTGTAGTCCTGCAATTAGTGCTGAATTCATAGGAGCTGTGCACATCAACTCCCTGCTGATATATACTCTGACTCAGCTATGGAAGTTTCCACATAATTCTACTTCTTGATGCTCCAAAAGATCAACCTCCTTCCTAGGAACTGACATGTTCCTAAGGTACTCTTTCAATATTCCTTGCATCATGCAAAATCTGCATCTTAATATCCTTTTAGTTCAAAATCATTATTCCTAGGGTACCAAAGGCCAAGTTATTGGGTGCCCTTAAGGTATCTCAAAATCCTCTTTGTAGCTGAGTAATGAGATTCCTTGGGACAGACCTGGTACCTAGCACAAATACATGTAACATACATGATATTAGGTATACTAGTAGTCAAGTAAAGTAAGGACCCAATGATACACATATATTTGGATTCATCAAAAGTTTTTCGTTTCTCATTCTTATCCAGGGATATATTTAATTCCATGGGAGTTCTAATTGTGGAGTCAGACTCCATCCCAAACTTTTTAGTAGCTCTATAGTGTACTTAGTCTGAGAGATGAAGATTCCCTCATCAGACTATTTCACTAGAAGACCTAAAAAGTACTTGATCTCCCCATACTGCTCATCTCAAACTCCCCCAACATTGGATTGGCAAATCTCCTATAGATGTTGTCATCAGTAGACCCAAATATGATATCATCAACATATATTTGGACTAAGAGACACATGTCACTTATTTCCCTTAGAAACAATGTGTTATCTTTCTTTCCCCTTAATAACTTATTCTTAATGAGAAAGGTAGGAATGGTTTCATACCAAGCCCTTGGGGCTTGCTTTAACCAATATAAATCTTTCTTAAGAAAATGTCCATGATTAGTAAGAGTTGAATAAACAAAACCTGAGCGCTGCTCCATATATACCACTTCTTAGATATTACCATTTAGGAATGCTGATTTGACATCCATTTCATAGACTTTCAATCCTTTGAATGCAACATAGGATAGGAACATTCTTATACCTCAAGCATTACAACTGGGGAAAAATTCTGCTCAAAGTCTATGCCCTCCTCCTGTCTATATCCTTTGGCTACAAATCTAGCTTTGTTCTTTACAACTACACCATCCTTATCCAATTTGTTCCTGAAGATCCACTTGGTGCCAATTATGTTGTGTTCAGTTGTCTTTGGCACCAACTTCCATACCTTGCACCTTTTGAATTGGTGCATGACGCTTATCCAGAAGGGATCTTGATTTACTTCTTCAAACTTCGTGGGATTCACCTGAGATAGGAAGCTCAGAAATAGAACTTCATTATGGATACTGTTCCTAGTAGTGGCTCCCTAGTTTGCATCCCTAATAAATGAGAGTGCTAAGATGATCTCTCAAGTGTCTAGTTGTTGCAGATAGACTGTCAGCAGCTAGATATATTCTAGCAATAGCCACAACATCTTCAGCTACCTGATCTTCTTCAGATGGTTGTATATCTTCATAAAAGTCTTCATCAGGTGGTGAAACCTTGCTTGATTTGGGCTTGTCTTGGATAGACAGCTCTTGCAAGCTTTTTTTGTACCTGTTGTGTTAGGAGCACTTGACCAACCTTTGTATATAAGGCTAGTCTCATCAAAAACAACAATCATAGATTCTTCAATAGCATGGATATTCTTGTTAAATAATCTATAAGCTCTACTATGTGAGCTGTATCTAATAAGAATACCCTTACAATACTTCTCAACAAACTTAGTCAGATGAGATCTTCCATTATTCAAAATGATACATTTGCAACCAAAGATTTTAAAATATGAAATTATTGGTTTTTTGCCCTTTAGAAGTTCATAGGAAGTTTTGCAATGGGACTTGTTGATAGAGGCCCTGTTCAGAACTGTTGGGTCTATTGATCCCAATGTCCCTGATTTGAAGAAGGCCTACAAGACAATGGCATACACATCACTAATGGTTGCAATAAGTTCTTTGTATATAGGAGATTACTTGTTACAATGATAAAATAGGTCAGGTGGACACAAGGAAGGATGCATAAATGACAAAAATCTGTCTAAGTCCATAGACATTGAGTGATGACAGTTCACTCAATGCCAGAAAGCCAAAAGCTTTGAGTAAAGCATGGAAAGTCAAAGCCTAACTATTTCTAAGGCAGAATTTTAGTTAAGTCCAAAAGCGTTGAGTGAAGCCAATTCACTCAATGCCAGATGACAAGAAGTGTTGAGTCAAGCTCAAACAGTCAAAGCATCTGAGAATTAGAGCAGGATTCTGGCTAAGTCTAGAAGCGTTGAGTCAAGACAGTTCACTCAACCCATAAAGAAGAAAGCATCGATAGAACAAAGTGATGTCAAAGCTTAAGAAGGAGTAGACAGAAAATCCGTCTAAGTCTAGAAGCGTTGAGTGAAGGCAGTTCACTCAACGCCAGCTCAACAAGAAATTCTACAAAGTTCAGAAGCATTGGGTGAAGGTTGTTCACTCAACACCTCAACAAGATGGCAGGCTAAGACGGGAAGCTTTGAGTTAAGACAACTAACTCAACACCTCCATTCAGAGAAGCGGCTAAGTTTAAATGCATTGAGTGACAAAGGTTCACTCAACACCTACTTAAATAAGATAGCCAAAGTCTATATTAATTGAGTATTTTCAACACACTTAATGCCTGAATATTTGGCTAAGTATTTTAGCACTGAGTGACATACCTTCACTCAATGCCTCTGATGAATTTTCTGAAATCGACTAAGTCCACATGTGCTAACATCAACAGAAATTTAAAATGTTACGGGAAGTCTACAGTACACGACAAACAGCGATGCATGCCTCCTGTACTGCATTTAATGCAAAAGCAAGGTTGCAGCTACCAAATCTGGGGGCCCATTGCTCAAAGAGCTGTTAGACGACGAGATAGAAAAGGAATCAGATCAGTGAGAAGACATTAACTTTTGGAATAACACTGGACTTCATCTTCTTCCTCTAGATACTTTGTAGAGCCTG
Source organism: Platanthera zijinensis (assembly GCA_039513925.1). Taxonomy (NCBI): domain Eukaryota; kingdom Viridiplantae; phylum Streptophyta; class Magnoliopsida; order Asparagales; family Orchidaceae; genus Platanthera; species Platanthera zijinensis. Next base: position 51,185,256 of record CM077090.1, on the reverse strand, counting down.
AAGAACAATTCCAAACTTCTGATCTAATAGTTCAAGTAGTTAACTGTTGTGATTAACACCTTTATCAGTAAGTTCAGAGAAACTTCTCTAAGGTAGAAGAGGAAGTAGCCAAGGCTAACCCTAGCTGTAGCATCTTCACAGCTCAAGTAGTTTTTTTCTAGAAGAACATTTTTTGGAGCTGTGAAGAAGATATTTGGACTGATTTAACTCAGTACAGAGGAGGAAGACACAGAGAAACTTTCTCTGGTGTCTATTATACATAAACCAACCTTTCAACTTCCTATAGGATCTTTTCAAGATCTGAGTGTAAGCCTAATTTTATAAAGGATGAGTGTGAAAGTGGAGGATAAGATCAGTCTGACTCTAGAGGGGGGTGAATAGAGTTTGTTAAAATAATTTTTCAAAATAAAACTTTGCAGAGGAAGAGTTAAGTTAATATAGTATGTGTATTGTACTGCAGCAATAAAACAGAAGTGATAATAAAAAGAAAACAAAAGATTCATATCACACAGCAAAGAATACACACCAGCAACCAAACATAAGAAGCTATAGTGGTTCCCCAATCAACCTGGGTACATCCACTCTTCTACCACCCTTGGTAGGAATCCACTCAGGATGAGTTGATCAGGTGTCCTAACACCAATGAGCTTTTGATAAGGTGCTCAAAAACCAAAACTAGATTTTTTGATAAGGTGTATTGCACCACTAAGTTTTGACAAGGCTCTCATAACCAGATTCAGAACTTTTGAAGGGAGTTTTGATAACCCTTTTACAGCAAGAAAATAAAAAGGAAGAGGTTAAGTTGTCTTCTCCTTCTCAATCACTGAGAGAAGACTTAGTGGATTGATTGTGTTGTCAAAGCTCCCCCTGAGATGTAGATGGTTCAGGAGTGAGAGCTTTGCTAGGGTGATAGGCCTTCAGAAGCTTCAGATATCCAGCAGAAGATGATTTCAGCAGAGACTGAAATATGAAATGTCTGGAGTCTTTGATGTTGAAGCTATGAACACTTTTCAGTATGCTAATTTTCAATAAAACTCTTCAAGATTGATCACTTGATTTTTCTCTGAGTTGATCTCTCTATCTGTGTATGTCTGTATTCAGTAGTTGTGTGTGTTCGGTGGTTATTCTCTTGATCTGCTGTTGTGTATATTATTCTCTGATGATCCTCTGTCCAAGATAGCCGTTAGCAGTCATAAATGTCTTCCATAAATATTTTGACTTCTGGAGGAAAGTCCAATAAACATTCTCTGAGAAATTCCTTGAAACTTGCTCCAGAATAAATGAAAACGGCTAACAAATCTCTTGAAATAAATGCTGAGAGAATTTGAAAAACATTCCAAAAGCTGACTGAATTTGAATCCTTAAAGTCATCGATCTCTCAGAAAAATGTCGATCTGAGCTCTACGATCGTTGAACTGAGCTCAGAGATTGGATTGAACATCAGACAGAAAACGTCGAACTGAGCTCAGCGACCTGAAGAATAAGTGAGGATAGATCGTCGAACTGAGCTTAGTGACTTAGAAACAAGCTGAAGGCAGATCATCGATCTGAGCTCGAAGATCGTCGACTGGAGGTCGACGACTTAGCAGAGTTGAGCTCAGAGATCGTCTAACGGAGTTCGACGTTTCGTCGACCTAAGCTCGACGATAATTGTCTTTGTCTCAGCTCTAAGTCTTGATCCTTGAATGGTCCTGGGGGCAGCTTCAAACCTAAGTTCTAAGCCCTAGAATCATTCTAACTTGACCTTTTCAAGTATACATCTAGGTCAAACTAATTTCCTAAAAACATAGTGATCCTTGCCCAAATTAGTAATAGGATGTTCCAACAATCTCCCCCTATTTGGGTTAGGATTACTATTTACAGAACTCAGTAATAAATACAAAAACAAATACAGAAAAGCAAAAATATTAAATCAATAGAGCAGAACATGCAGCATAGCAGCATTGAGATAGAATATCTGCAAGTGTTTTAAAATGAATGTACTGACTGCTTACAGAGATCATTTCTTTTCACTTTCTTTCTTAAATAAGATTTCCCTGTTGGGATTGAGAGCCTCTTTCTTTGACCTTCTGTCATCTTCTGCACCTAAGGAGGTTTGAGATCTTGGCCTGGGAACCACAGCCTCAGGATGAAGTTTCATGTAATCCACATGGTCAAAGAACTTCCTTGAAGCATATCTTTCCAGTTCTGCCTTCCTTTGCTCTGATAAGGTAGTGATGTTGGAAGTGTCTTTTCCTTGCTCTCTGGCCTTCTTCAACTGATCTAAGGCAGCAAGTTCTTTCATCCTAGCAGTCCATGATAAAGGATTATTCTCTGGATCTTCAAAAGGGATTGCAGGTTCATATCTATTAAATAGTTTCTGAAGCAGTAGAAGTCCTTGTATCAACAGTTTCTTTGAGTTTATAAGGGAAAGGACCTTGAGTTGAGTCCATATGTCTTTGTCCTTCCCTCTGTTGTCTTGATTGAATCCTGTGTTCTCTCTGATTACCTCTGTATTATCCACTTCTGGACTGATAACCTCTTTGATATTGCCCTCTGGGATGATATCTCTGTGAAGATTGGGAGGAGCTTTGCTTTGGAGCAGAGGTTTGAGAAGCTGAGCCTCCACCTGATCCTGAATCTGGAGGAGGAGGAGGAGGAGGCTGAAACTGGGATGAACCTTTCTCATACTTATCCAACTTTCTTCTTTTACTCATGGCCTTTAGCTTGTTTTTAGAATACTGCATCCAAGATTCAGTTATCTGGCAGTCATGTAGAATGTAATAGGGTATGTCATTAACATCCTTGGCCTTTGCAGGAGGGACCTTCATCATGGCCTTACTTTTAGCTTTCCTTTTCCTAACAATAGTGCTAGCAGAGTCTTCAGATTATGTATTGAATTGATCACTTTTAGAACTCTGTGGTCTGTCATACAAATCATCTATACTTTTGATGTATTTCTCTTGTTGTTTCAATTGTTCAGGAGTCAGAACAGGAGTAGCAGCAGTAGCAGATACACAACCTATTGAAGCAGCAACAAGAGCAAAAGGAATTGGAGCAGCAGGTTCTTCCAGATAAGTAGTAAGATCTTTATCAGCAACAGCATCAGCATCAGCAGACAACATTTTAATGTCAGTAGATCTAATAGATATAACAGCAGTACAAACAGAAGCAACAACATCCTCAACCTTAAAAGAGTTGACATATGATGCAATCAGGCTGGGATCACATTCTGAAATAGGCACAATGGCCTTAGTAAGATCTTCAACTTGCTGAACTGGTAAATATCTTCTATGAAGAGAATCAAAAGCACTCAACAGTGACCTGAGGTCCACTATAAACACTGGAACTGGAGCAGCAGCAAGCACTTCATCAGCTTTATGAGGCATCTCCCCCTGCCTTGATTCAGTAGGAACTGGATCAAGGCACCCAGAGGAAGGGATTGCCTGAGAAGAGAGAAAAGAAGATAGCCTGTTAGACAGCTCCTGAACATGTTTCAGGAGTGGAGCCATTGTGGTCTCCAGCAATGAGGATAGCCTGGGGGCTAGCAGCTCATACAACCCATCTGCCAGTGTAGGAAGATCTACATGCTCAAGATGGGCTTGAGTAGAGGTAGGAGTTGATGTTGCTGGCATAATGGTGGATGGTGTGGTGGTAGGAGGTATATGGATGGATGGTTGAGATATTGGGATTGTGGAGATAGATGATACGGGTGTGGAGATGGATGGTGAGAATGATGGTTGAGCAAGGATGTCATTCAGGAGCTGTTGGTAGGAGGAGGATGATGGAGGCTCAAGAGGTGAGGAGGGGGAATCATCCATGAAGGAGTCATCCAAGATGTTGAAAGATGGAACAGAAGAATCAATGGGTGGATAGTAGTACAGAGGGTGAAATGGTTCTGAGGTGGTGGCTGGAGGAGATGAAATAGGTGATGAAATTGTCATGGGGGGAGGAGATGGCTGAGTGGATGGTTGATGAGGAAGGTAAGGCAGAAATAATAGGAGGAGGAGAAGGAGGAGCAGAGGAGGAATCAGGCAAATCTTCTGCTGGGGTAGAGACCTGAGGGGAAGTGACTGTAGTAGTCCTTGTGCCTGAAGCAGATGGTACTGCAGCAGCCCTGTTGGGGTTGATAATCTGCCTGTCCCACTTGCTGAAAAGGGCACAGGTGAGCCTTTTGGATGCATTGATGTGCATCCCATTTGAAACAAGTAATTCAGGGCACCTGGAATGCAGGAAAACCCCTAGAATCCTCCCAAAAAAAACACAACTTTTGTTAATTTTCTTCTTGATCAAGTCAAAGAAGATAGTTCCCCAATCCAGATGTTTTTTGTCAACTATTGCTCCCATTAAACAGAGCTGATACCTTGAGATGGTATCATGAGCAGAGTGCTTTGCCAGAAGTACTTTTTCCACAACATCAGCCAAAAATTGAAATTCTAATGATAGATTCTTTTTCAACAGCTTATTAGGGTGTACAGCAGAGTGACCAATTCTATCTAACATGGAATCAAATTCTTCTCCAAACAAATTAATAGAGTCATCTCCAGTACTTAAGGTGAAAACTTCAATCAGAAGAATAGGGGACAATGGTACCTGAGTCCCGTTGATCGTGCCGACTATAGTATTTTCATTCTCATTGGATGCAGTAAAAACCCATTCCTTTATTTCATCTGCCGCAATCTTTATTCTGGTGGTCATAAACTGAACTAACTGCTGTTCTCGGAAAAGATTCAGAATATCTTTGAACCTCTGATCGCTGCCATCAAAGAAGTTCATATCTATGTCAAAACCTGTATCAAATTTCATTTTGGAAAGAGCGGCAACCGACACCGCCATTTGTACCTGCAAAGATTGAACAAACATGACCAAGTGCAGCAAGAGTTTGGAGGGAAAGAGAAAAATTTGCAGAAAGTATGAAAGCGTAAAAGACGAACGGCGGCCGAAAAAATGATTTTATATTAGGGTTCGAAGCCGAAAAGGAAAAATCGTTGAACTCTGTTCGACGATTTGGGCTTCTAATGGAATACGAAGAGGTTTCAATGTCGTCGATCTCCGTTTGACGACATTGACGAGCGTCGAGCTCTACTCGACGACCGCTTAACAGAAAGAAGGATAGCTCAAAGCTATCAGGCGACGCTGAACTCAGGTCGACGATTCAGGAAATTTCGATATGCGTTCGACGATTTTTGGAAAACCGTCGATCGCCGTTCGACGATTTCTGGGGAAAACGTCGAGCGCAGTTCAGAGACGGAAACTATCCTACAGACATAAAGAGAAATGAGTTTTTAGCCTAATCTTGGTCTGTTTTTAGATTTTCAAAATCTTGGAATTTATTTTAGGCTTCCTCCTTCTAACATGCCTAACTGATTTAGGAAGAATGTATGTTTCTTTTCATCCAAGGGTTTGGTGAAAATATCTCCCCTTTGCAAATCAGTTGGGATATATTGAAGTTCAATTTTATTTTTCTCAACATTATCCCTTAGAAAATGATGCCTAATTTCTATGTGTTTTGTCCTACTATAGAGGACTGGTTTTTTGCAATGGAAATAGCACTGGTGTTGTCACAAAATATTTTAGACTTCTCTAAGTTACCATAATCTAGGAGTTGATTTTGTATCCATAAGATTTGTGAACAACAACTACCTACAGCCATATATTCAGCTTCAGCAGTTGAAGTTGACACATATGTTTGTTTCTTACAAAACCATGAGACAAGTCTATCACCAAGAAACTGACAAGTTCCACTAGCGTTTTTCCTGTCTATTCTGCATCTAGCATAATCAGCATCTGAAAATCCAGTTAAGTCAAATGCTGAATCTTTTGGATACCAGAGACCTAGATTTGGATAGCTTTTAACATACCTAAGAATCCTCTTTACTAAAGTTAAGTGTGACTCTCTAGGGCTAACTTGGAATCTAGCACATATACATGTAGCAAACATTATATCAGGCCTACTAGCTGTAAGTTATAATAAAGAGCCAATCATTGCTCTGTATGTTGTCTAATCAACTGGTTTCCCATGTTCATCAGCATCCAATACAGCATTGGTAGGCATGGGTGTTTTCATACATGATGCATCAGACATACCAAATTTCTTAACCAGCTCTTTTGCATACTTGGTTTGAGAAATAAATATGCCTTCAGCATATTGTTTGACTTGCAATCCCAAGAAAAAGGATAGCTCACCCATGCTACTAATTTCAAATTTAGAGTGCATAAGCTTGGAAAACTTTTTGCACAATTTTGAATCAGTAGAACCAAAGATAATGTCATCAACATATATTTGTACTAGTAGGGTATGTGACTTATGGGTTCTAACAAAAAGAGTTTGGTCTACTCTCCCCCTAATAAAATCATTTTCTAGAAGAAAGTATGCTAGGGTCTTATACCATGCTCTAGGAGCTTGCTTTAGACCATATAATGCTTTATGTAGTTTGAAAACATAGTCAAGGTGAGTTGGAGAGACAAAACCCGGGGGTTGTCTGACATAAACTTCTTCTTTAATCTCCCCATTAAGAAAAGCACTCTTCACATCCATTTGGTAGACTTTGAATTCCTTGTGAGTAGCATAAGCTAGGAAGATTCTTATGGCCTCTAACCTTGCAACTGGTGCAAAGGTCTGGTCATAGTCTATCCCCTCTTCTTGAGAATATCCTTGAGCAACTAGCCTTGCCTTGTTCCTTACAATAATTCCTTGATCATACAATTTGTTTTTGAACACCCATTTTGTTCCAATAATGGAATGATCCTTTGGCTTAGGCACTAGTTCCCAAACTTTGTTTCTTTCAAATTGATGCAACTCCTCTTGCATTGTAATGATCCAGTGTGGATCTTGCTCTGCATCTTGAATGGATTGAGGTTCAATTTGAGAGAGAAAGCAAGTGTGCATCAGGTTTTTGTTGACCTGATTTCTGGTTTGCACACCAGCTGAGATGTTTCCAATCACTTGGGAGATTGGATGATCTCTTGATGTTACTAAATCAACAGGGGTTGTTGATTGTTCACTAACCTGTATTGTTGTTTCCTCTTGTGGAATATCAACTGGCTCTTCAAGAAGATTTTCTTCCAGATGTTTAGCAGCTTCTTCATCTTCACTACTTTCATCCTTTTGAGTAACTTGCAATCTGTCCAAGTCTTCAGCTAGAGAATGTACCTACAAATGTTCTATGGTAGAAGCATTCTTCTCCTTGAAAGACATATTAGTTTCATCAAAGGAAATATGGATAGATTCTTCTATTTTTTGAGTAGTTTATTATAAACCCTATAAGCTTTACTGATCATGGAGTATCCTAGAAACACTCCTTCATCAGCTTTTGCTTGAAATTTTGCTATATATCTCTTGTCATTGTTGTGAATATAACAAATACAACCAAAAATTTTGAAGTAATCTACTTTAGGTTTCTTACCTTTGAGTAATTTATAGGGAGTCTTGCCCTTCAGTTTATGTATCAAACTTCTATTCAGTACATATTTGGAGGTGTTCACTACCTCAGCCCAAAAGGATAGAGGAAAGTGAGCATCTGACAACAATGTAGTTGCAGATTCAATTAGGGTTCTATTTTTCCTTTCTGCTACCCCATTTTGTTGAGGAGTTCTAGGAGCTGAGAATGTATGCCTGATCCCTTCACTCTGATAGAACTCTTGCATAAGAAGAGAATCAAAATCTGTCCCATGATCACTTCTGATCAGGGCAATATGAGTATTGAACTCACTCTATATACATTTGAGAAACTCTGTCAAACACTTAAAGTTATCAGACTTCTTCCTCAGAAAGAACACCCATGCGAATCTTGAGAAGTCATCTACAACCACTAAAGTGTAGGATTTCCCTCCTAAGCTTTGTATTGTAATGGGTACAAAAAGATCCATGTGTAACGAATACAAAATCCTAGGTGAATCACTCTTGTTAAGTGACTTAAAACTATTTTTAGTTTGCTTGCCTAATTGACAAGCCTTGCAAAGTCCTTCCTTCTTATAGGGGCTAGAAGGTAGTCCTCTAACAAGGTTGTTGATGCGTGGATTACGGCAAGCGCACCGGTCGCACAAGTAATAAAGTTTGGGAATAAATCCCCGAGTGTCGGTCTCTTGAGGAACACAGTAAGGGATGAGTTAATGTCGAGGCGGACTTGAGATTGAAGTCCTCGGGTCGGATCTAAAAGGGGGGGTTTAGATGGTGGCGGAAACAGAAAGTAAAATCTACAAGCTACTCCTATGCAACGCCGCTATGCGATGCTTCGCCAGGCGGGATGGAAGACTAGTCGGGCCGCAATGCACCGAATCGCTTGGCGGATGGAAGAGTAGGCTAGCGGATGAGGTGGTTAGAATGGCGGAATGAGGGTCGTGAGCACCTCTTCGCAACGCACGCCACTAGCAATTGCTAGTGCGGCAAGGGTGGATGGATGGTGGAATGATAAGGCGCACCTCAAGCAATAATAACAAAATCACACAAATCACATAGACATGACAAAGTGCAAGATCATTAACTACAATAAAGTATACTTCATCAATACATGGAAAATAACTAAGCTAACAACAACAAGAGGAAGAGGTGTGCGAATCGACCGAATCCGAAGCCTTGTTGAGGGTTCACGGTTGGAATCCCGGGTTGTCAATCCGAGTCCAAGCTCGGTCCTCAACTGCGTCCGGGGTAGAGGAGGCTGTCACTCACTCCCAATGGACCCGTCTTCTTCGTTGAAATGACCCGTAGATTGCGGCTCCGGCCCTTCCTTGCTTGATGGAGAAAGCTCGGTCAAAACTCCGCTTGAAGCTCTAGGATGAAGGAGGAGGCCGAGAGGAAGCTCCGGCGTTGATTTGGCGTTGAAAGCTTGCCCGGAGACCCTCCCTAAGGTGGGAGATGGAGGAAGACGGCGGAAACCCTCGTTCGGGACGAAAAACGGCGGAAGAATGTCGAACTCTGGAATAGGGCGAAACCTGCGCTATTTATAGAAAACAGAATTTAAACAGCGCGCACGATCACTGGCGCACGACCAGTGGTCGTGCGCGATATAGTCAGTGATCGTGCGATATGGAGGCAGAAAAGTGGAAAAAGATATAATGACTGCGCACGACCGGCAGCGCACGAGCAGTGATCGTGCGCGGTATGGCTGGTGATCGTGCGATATGGCGGGACAGAACTTTCACAGGAGAGGTCATGACTGCGCACGACCGATGATCGTGCGCCAAAGAGGTCGATGGTCGTGCGTGGGTAAAAACGCACGACCACTGACTCCTTTGCCAAAAATGGTGAAAGTCCGATGCCGGACGCCCACACGATCCCAGAACCTGCAGGAAAACTGGACGGGATGTCGATCATGGCAGTCACAGACATAAATAATATGCAAGCAAAAAGGGAAAATACACACACACACAGAAATAGGCTAAAAGAGTGCACAAGACGTGGAAAACCGTAGCGAACCAAAAGAAGTGCAAATGACGCTAAACGGTGTGCAAAGACGAGAAAATAAGCCTAGATGAGTCCAAAAATAGGTATATAAAGAGGACTCATCACACCCCCAGACTTAACCGTTTGCGCGTCCCGAGCAAACAAAACCTAAGCAGACAGGGAAAATGAACTAGCTAACAAAGAAATTGCAAAACGGAGTACCATGCGAAGTCGCATGCTCGCGTGCATAAAAATAAAGTAGAGGAAATTCTTAAGTATACAAAATATTTTATATTTTTCACAATGCGTAACAAAAAATTTATTATTACACAAAAGTAGAATCACGGTGAATCATCCGGTCCTACGCTGGAAGAAAGTAGACAGGCCACTAAGGTGAGCATTGCCGAAGACCGGGGCTCAAGATTACCCCCAAAGGAATCCACCAATGTCGGAAACCATAAGCTTGCCCGTTCGCACTCTCTCCACGGCACTAGTCAACTCAAGCGCAAGTCCGTAGGACTTCGGGTAATAATGGGGCTTGGGTTACGGTGAGATAAACAATGATAAAAAGAAAGGCTTATGCACCTAACCCAAATGAGCTAGCCTAAAAGAATCCCTCGGCAAACCACAATATAACCAGGTGCACCACACCCCCAGACTTGATTTGTACAACATGGGTGTGTGCACCGCCTACTCCAAATCCAAATCTTCTCAAATAAATATTTTCAATCAAACTTTTTCTTTTTCTTTTTTCTTTTTTTCTTTTCTCTTTTTCTCTTTTAAATATTTTCTTTTTCTTTTTACAAAATCAGCACATTTTTCTTTTGGGCACAACCACATATCACAAATACAAATCACCACATCACAACCCAACATAAAATGTAAACTACTAAAGCTCGAATTGGGTGTGCGATTAGGATCGGCTATGAGGCTTTGGCGAATATAGTGGAGCTGAATCAAAAGGAAGGGTAGGCACAAAGGGGCTAGCAAGGGCGATGTTAGGAACGGTACAAAGCTCAACCGGGCCAAAATGATGGCCTACATCACTCTCACGCTAGACTAACCGTGTACCAATGCTTCAAGAATAGCTTGGGGCAAGTTCTTAGCAACCGAGAAAGATAATCCTTCCTCCCGACTCAAGCAATACGAGTCTAGTGGCGGCTACACACATTCCTACGCTACCGTTTGATTCACACCGGATTCACCAACTTTTGAGTAGAATAAGAAATATTTACGCAAATAGAAAAATATAGAGCTATAAGCATACAGAAAAATTAAATCTACACAAATTTCTATACAAAACGAGAGCAGTTGACTAGAAACACAGCAAGGCCAACATTTTACTCCGTCGCGCAATCCTGAACTAGCACAGAAATTTTCCAAATCGAACAAAGATACAGGTTCAACTCGTGACACGCAAACCGCTAAGCTCGCGCTCATGTGGGTGCAGTGGTGTGCGATGCAATGAACTTAAACAAAATAATAATGTAAAAGCTTCTAGTATGCAAAAGAAATGTGCACGTGCAAAAGGTAAACTGACTCTCCCCCAGACTTAAACTAAACAACACATCAAATGATAGAGAAATTTAAATCAAAAAGAGCTAAGGGAAGAGGTTACCCAATGCTCAGCTAGTGAGCATACCAGAAGACGCGTGAAAACTAGGAGCAGGCCCGCCATACGAAGAATCACAACCCCGCCAATGCGTAGTTTCCATGAAGACCTGCAGGGGTGAGCTCCGCAAAAACAAAAGAAAAATATACAAAAAGAAATACTAAACTAAGCTAGACATAAAAAGTAAAATGCAGAAATTTAAGATAACTACTGGGGTTATTGTCATCCCAGCACGACTTATTCAGCAAAAGAAAAGTTCTAGCTAATGGGCCTATGAAAGAGAAGATGAACAGGTAACTGTTCCATTATCCGTTGCGGTAGCAAGTACCGATACGGAGAAAGAGCAGTTACCCCTCTACCTGAGTAATAATACCTGCGACGCACAGGTAGAGGAAATAGGAAGTAAGATGAGGAGAAGCACTGGTCCTCACTCATCTCACCACAAAAAATATCCTTGCCTAGCAAGGGGTCATCCCACACAGGCGCGTAGGAGTCAACGGCTTGAGCACAAGGCTCATCGTCATCCCAGCACATCAGCGGAGAATCAACCCGCACAGGCTCAGATATGGAAGGGGGATCAAGGAATAAAAGAGAAGAAGGACAAAAACAATCAGAAATCGGGGGAGTGATCCCGGTATCACTCCCAGCAGGATCCAAACAATGATCATCGTCAGTGTCATATGAGTCGTATTGGGGAGAATCCGAGAACTCGAAGTCCGCGGTGGAAAGGGGGATCGCCTCGTCAGATAGGGGGGTGCAAACCTCCTCATCCGAAAGGTAATACTCCTCGTCCCACCGGGGTGCGAAGAAGTGTTCCGAAGATCCACATTCTCCGTCGGAGATACTAGAATCCTCATCCTACTTCGGCGCAACCTCGGGCACCGAATCATCCACAATAACGGCCTCATCAGCCGACTCACAAGAAAAAGGAGTAGAAAACTCCGGCAAAAATTGCGGAGGGGCAAGGCTGCTCTCAAAATCAGGCATAGAATGCGCAGGCCCCATCGCAACATCATCCGCAGATGCCACCCCGTCAACGATCGGAACACTCTCATCGTCCCATACAGGATCGTCCATGAGTTCCCGATCCACTCCTTGCGGGCTAACATCCGAGTGAGAATGATCACTCAGAGGAAGCTCGTAAAAAGGGGTTGAGGAACCCATGAAGGAACTATATGCGGCGAGAGATTCTTCCGTAATCTCAACGGGCAAAGATCGAGCAAGGTGCGCCATGTCAATGTATGGGCCAGGCAACACCCTAGTAGGCCTATCCATAGTAGTCTCCCGCGAACAGGGGACTGCTACGGATGCGTCCACAGAGGTAGAAGGCTTGCACAAGCGAGGGCAATCCTTCAACATATGGCCCACACCTTGACATAGAATACACCGAAAACAGTGCTCGGCATTAGAAACAGCTATGGCATCGATGCATCTCCGCAAAGCGTCAATAATACGACTCTCGGCAGCAGAATCCATCGCGAACAAAAATATTTACCGGAAATTACTACACACAAGAATAAAATAACTAGGATCTGCAATATTAAAAAAAAGGAAAACAAGGAAGGGACAAGAAAAATAAAGTAAACAATTTCAAAAACTAAAATAAAGACAAAACAGGGTATGAACAAATGGACAAGGGCGACTATCTCGCATCTACCTCTTCAAAAACTCAAACGACTGTGTTCCCCGGCAACGGCGCCAAAAACTTGATGCGTGGATTACGGCAAGCGCACCGGTCGCACAAGTAATAAAGTTTGGGAATAAATCCCCGAGTGTCGGTCTCTTGAGGAACACAGTAAGGGATGAGTTAATGTCGAGGCGGACTTGAGATTGAAGTCCTCGGGTCGGATCTAAAAGGGGGGGTTTAGATGGTGGCGGAAACAGAAAGTAAAATCTACAAGCTACTCCTATGCAACGCCGCTATGCGATGCTTCGCCAGGCGGGATGGAAGACTAGTCGGGCCGCAATGCACCGAATCGCTTGGCGGATGGAAGAGTAGGCTAGCGGATGAGGTGGTTAGAATGGCGGAATGAGGGTCGTGAGCACCTCTTCGCAACGCACGCCACTAGCAATTGCTAGTGCGGCAAGGGTGGATGGATGGTGGAATGATAAGGCGCACCTCAAGCAATAATAACAAAATCACACAAATCACATAGACATGACAAAGTGCAAGATCATTAACTACAATAAAGTATACTTCATCAATACATGGAAAATAACTAAGCTAACAACAACAAGAGGAAGAGGTGTGCGAATCGACCGAATCCGAAGCCTTGTTGAGGGTTCACGGTTGGAATCCCGGGTTGTCAATCCGAGTCCAAGCTCGGTCCTCAACTGCGTCCGGGGTAGAGGAGGCTGTCACTCACTCCCAATGGACCCGTCTTCTTCGTTGAAATGACCCGTAGATTGCGGCTCCGGCCCTTCCTTGCTTGATGGAGAAAGCTCGGTCAAAACTCCGCTTGAAGCTCTAGGATGAAGGAGGAGGCCGAGAGGAAGCTCCGGCGTTGATTTGGCGTTGAAAGCTTGCCCGGAGACCCTCCCTAAGGTGGGAGATGGAGGAAGACGGCGGAAACCCTCGTTCGGGACGAAAAACGGCGGAAGAATGTCGAACTCTGGAATAGGGCGAAACCTGCGCTATTTATAGAAAACAGAATTTAAACAGCGCGCACGATCACTGGCGCACGACCAGTGGTCGTGCGCGATATAGTCAGTGATCGTGCGATATGGAGGCAGAAAAGTGGAAAAAGATATAATGACTGCGCACGACCGGCAGCGCACGAGCAGTGATCGTGCGCGGTATGGCTGGTGATCGTGCGATATGGCGGGACAGAACTTTCACAGGAGAGGTCATGACTGCGCACGACCGATGATCGTGCGCCAAAGAGGTCGATGGTCGTGCGTGGGTAAAAACGCACGACCACTGACTCCTTTGCCAAAAATGGTGAAAGTCCGATGCCGGACGCCCACACGATCCCAGAACCTGCAGGAAAACTGGACGGGATGTCGATCATGGCAGTCACAGACATAAATAATATGCAAGCAAAAAGGGAAAATACACACACACACAGAAATAGGCTAAAAGAGTGCACAAGACGTGGAAAACCGTAGCGAACCAAAAGAAGTGCAAATGATGCTAAACGGTGTGCAAAGACGAGAAAATAAGCCTAGATGAGTCCAAAAATAGGTATATAAAGAGGACTCATCAGTTGTCCTTGGATAGCCTAGCAATGGTTCTAAGGTTAATATGTCCTAGTCTCTTATACCATAGTATATTAGGTCTGGATATGGAATTGAATAGGCAAATATCTACTTTAGATGAATGAAAATCTACTAAGTAAATGTTACCTTTTCTGTTACCTGTTAACACAGTTGTGTTGTCTTCTGACTTGACCTTGCATATAACTTTGTTGAAAGTCACTTGATATCCTTTATCACAAAGTTGACTGATACTTATCATGTTGTGCTTGAGTCCTTCAACATAAGCTACTTTCTTGAAGGTGACTATTCCAATTTGGACTGCACCATATCCTTTTGTTGTTCCAAAGTTTGAATCACCAAAAATTACTTTGGGTCCAAGCTTGGCTTTAAAGGATGTGAAGTTGTCCTTATTCCCTGTCATGTGCTTTGAGCACCCACTATCCAGATACCATTGCTGATTTGATGTTGGATAGGTCTTCTCCTGCATATAAACAGCTTATATGTTTTTGACCCAGTTTACCTTGGGCCTAGGTTGATATCCCTTAAATTCAGAAATGAAAGACATCCCAGGTTGACTCTTATAACCTTCAGGATGGTATCTCCTAGGAGGTACTATCCATTCAGTATAGGGGTTGAAACCTTGGGATGTAGGACTTCTAGGATTGAATCTAGATGTACCTTTGAAAGATTGTACAAAGCCTTGATCTCTGTTCGACGATCGTCGAGCTGAGGTCGACGATCTTGGGTCAGATTGTCGAGCTCTGTTCGTAGATCGACTGTCCTGGAGTTTAGAGTTCAGGTGTCGTCGAGCTGAGTTCGATGATTTTTTCTTGGATCGTCGAGCGCCGTTCGACGATCATCGAGCTCTGTTCGACGCATTCTGTTGAACTATAACTTTCTTTGTCAAATCTGCATTCTTCCTAGCTACCTCTACAACTTCCTTCCCTTTATCAGAGATAAATTTGATTGGAGTTGTCAGAACTATAAGTTGGCTGGATGAAGCTCCCAAGTTCAGTGTATTATTAAGTCTAGAGTTCACTGTGCTTGTGATATCCATCAGTTTGATGCTTCTCCCATTAAGGAATTCTTCAAACTACTTGGCCTTGTATAGTTCACTTTTTAGTGAAGCTATCTCCTCTCTATAGCATTCTAACTCTTCAGAGAGTTTGAGTTTCTCTGATTTTAAAGTGCTATACTCAGACAGTTGTTTTCTGAGGGAAATGATTTCCTTCTCAGACTCTAATAGATCTAGGCATAGTACTTTAAACTCATGTTTAAAGTCCTCAGAACTGAAATCAAATGAATTGATTACCTGATCTTCTTCTAGTTGAATTTCTAAATCTGACTCTGACTCTTCTGCTTCTGAATCTGTTTGAGAGGCATTGATAGCCATCATGCAAAATTCCTTTTCATCAGCATCATCCTCATCATCACTAGAGCTGGATGATGCTTCAAAATCCTCTTCAGTTTCACTCCCTTCCTCAGCAACAAATCCCTTCCTTGTATGTTTGTTCTTGCTGGAGGAGGGTTTGTCTGAGCTGTTCTTCTTAAAGTCTTTCTCCTTTCTCTTTCTCTTCTATCTTTCTTGTCCTTGTTTTTATTTTCTGGACAGTCAGGCAAAATATGGCCTGGTTTCCTGCAACCAAAACAGATAATTTCTTTGTTATTATTTGATTTACCATACCTTGGCTTATCATGTCCCTTGTATGACCTTTTTCTGAAGTCTTTTTTGGACATTTTGTAGAATCTTTTGGCCAATAAGCTGAGTAGCTCCTTATTGTCTGTGACCTTTTCTTCAGGCAGGTTCTCAACAGCTTTGAAGGCTATTGTCTTCTCTTTCCTTGTGGCTGATGAGGCAGCCTTCTGTTCTTCTTCTCTATTTTTAATGAGCAGCTCAAAAGATTTGAGCTTGCCCAGGAGAGCTTCAGTGGTAATATCATTTAGACTTCTGGCATCTTTGATTGACCAGATTCTTGAATCCCAAGTACTGGGGAAACACATTAGGATTTTGTCATTCAGCTCAGTCAATGAGATTTCTTTATCAAGAGTCTTTAACTCATTGACAATTAGACTTTATCTGTTGTACATGTCTGCTATTGACTCAGCTTCTCCTTTCTTGAAGTTCTCATATTGGGATGTGAGATGGGATCTTCTATCTTTTCTCTCATCAGCAGATCCTGAGACAATCTCAGAAAGTTTGTCCTAAATTCCTTTGTCTGAGTTGTATTCAGCTACCTTCTGAAATATCTCATCAGTCATTGTCTGAGCTAAGATATTCATGGCCTTGGCATCTGCAATCTTCCATTTCTTTATTTCAGCATCTGTTTCTGAAGGAGGTGGAACAGCATTTGTACTTGAGCTTGCTGGTGGACTTGGGCACACTGTCAAAATAGAATTAAATATGTCTTCATCAATAGAATTCATATAAAGTCTAATCCTAGCTTTCCAAAGTGCAAACTTGGATAGATTGCACACTGGAGGCCTGGTGCTTGCATAATCTTTATTCTGTGCCATGTCTTTATATAAAATTAAATATAATGAAAATAACCCTCTTACAAGATTGATCTTATCAAGGATCTTTTGGTTCATGTGTTAGCCTGTATGAACAACCAACCTCCCTCTGATACCAATTGAAAGTGGAGGATAAGATCAGTCTGACTCTAGAGGGGGGGGGGGGGGTGAATAGAGTTTGTTAAAATAATTTTTCAAAATAAAACTTTGCAGACGAAGAGTTAAGTTAATATAGTATGTGTATTGTGTTGCAGCAACAAAACAGAAGTGATAATAAAAAGAAAACAAAAGATTCACATCACACAGCAAAGAATACACACAAGCAACCAAACACAAGAAGCTATAGTGGTTCCCCAATCAACCTGGGTACATCCACTCTTCTACCACCCTTGGTAGGAATCCACTCAGGATGAGTTGATCAGGTGTCCTGGCACCAATGAGCTTTTGATAAGGTGCTTAAAAACCAAAACTAGATTTTTTTGATAAGGTGTCTTGCCACCACTGAGTTTTGACAAGGCTCTCAGAACCAGATTCAGAACTTTTGAAGGGAGTTTTGATAACCCTTTTACAGCAAGAAAAGAAAAAGGAAGAGGTGAAGTTGTCTTCTCTGTCTCAATCACTGAGAGAAGACTTAGTGGATTGATTGTGTTGTCAAAGCTCCCCCTGAGATGTAGATTGTTCAGGAGTGAGAGATTTGCTAGGGTGATAGGCCTTCAGAAGCTTCAGATCTCCAGCAGAAGATGATTTCAGCAGAGGCTGAAATATGAAATGTCTGCAGTCTTTGATGTTGAAGCTATGAACACTTTTCAGTATGCTAATTTTCAATAAAACTCTTCAGGATTGATCACTTGATTTTTCTCTGAGTTGATCTCTCTATCTGTGTATGTCTGTATTCAGTAGTTGTGTGTGTTTGGTGGTTATTCTCTTGATCTGCTGTTGTGTATATTATTCTCTGATGATCCTCTGTCCAAGATAGCCGTTAGCAGTCATAAATGTCTTCCATAAATATTTTGTCTTCTGGAGGAAAGTCCAATAAACATTCTCTAAGAAATTCCTTGAAACTTGCTCCAGAATAAATGAAAATGGCTAACAAATCTCTTGAAATAAATGCTGAGAGAATTTGAAAAACATTCCAAAAGCTTACTGAATTTGAATCCTTAAAGTCGTCGATATCTCAGAATAACGTTGATCTGAGCTCTATGATCGTTGAACTGAGCTCAGAGATTGGATTGAACATCAGACAGAAAACGTCGAACTGAGCTCTACGATCGTCGAACTGAGCTCAGCGACCTGAAGAATAAGTGAGGATAGATCGTCGAACTGAGCTCAGTGACTTGGAAACAAGCTGAAGGCAGATCGTCGATCTGAGCTCGAAGATCGTCGACCGGAGGTCGACGACTTAGCAGAGTTGAGCAAATAGATCGTCGAACGGAGTTCGACATTTTGTCGACCTAAGCTCGACGATAATTGTCTTTGTATCAGCTCTAAGTCTTGATCCTTGAATGGTCCTGGGGGCAGCTTCAAACCTAAGTTATAAGCCCTAGACTCATTCTAACTTGACCTTTTCAACTATACATCTAGGTCAAACTGATTTCCTAAAAACATAGTAATCCTTGCCCAAATTAGTAATAGGGTGTTCCAACAGAGTGTATGCCTATTTTATAAAGGCTGGGCAGTAGGATTCAAGCTGCGAATCTGAGGTAGGATCCCTGTGTGGATCTGAGTGTAGGGTCGTTAGCCTGAGGTAGTATTTATTTAAGATCTGAGGTAGTAGAGTATTCCTCTCTAAGTTCTAGGGCTATCCTCCTAGCCTGAGTATAGGACTATTAACTTAGCTAAGGTAGGTGATCTTTGAATCACTGAGCTGTAGGAGCAAAGCTTGCTCTGAGTTGTAGGACTTTGTGCCTGAGGAAGGTCTTAGAGGAGACTAAGAGATCCTGAGGGATCTGAGTTGTAAGCTCTTAGGAGCTGAGTTTGGTGAAGTACCTTGTCTAACAAACTGTTAGAAAGGTAGGAGGGACAGTGGATGCACCCATAATCTGGGGAACAACTATAAATCTTGTGTGTGTTGTTTGTGCTTGTCTTGAAAGCTAATAAACTAAATCACAACACACCTAAAAACAAAAAAAAGCATAAAAGACCTAAAAACCTATTCACCCCTAGGTGTTTATCTATCCTTGAAACAAAATACTTTCAAGTGGTATTAGAGGGAGATTGCTTAAATAGGACTTAATAGTCTGAGTTGATCTCCAAGGGTAGATAAAAGAATTGTACTTATGGTTTCAGGAGAGAACCATAAGGAGCTGGGTTCTATGAACCTTCCAATCTACAGGAAGGAAAGTTTTGGGATCTAGAATGAGAGGGTCAAGCTTTTCATGTAAGCATCTAACCCAAGGATTTTTATAACTGTTCAAGAGGTACCCTTCATCCATATGAAGATCTTAGCAATGGATGCAATAGTCAAGATCCCCAAGAAGTACTCAGAGATGACCAAGGATAAGGTCAGTCTAGCCTCCATAGACAAGAGAGCTCAGAGCATTATTGTCATTCTATTGATGATTCTACTTTTACGAATCTTGTTCACTACAAGACTTCCAAGGGGATGTGAGACACCTTGGTTGTATACATGGAAGGCACTAAGGAGGTTAGGGATGACAGAAAATCCCTACCCAACCAAGAATATGAATCCTTTAGAAAGAACAAGAAGGATAGAATTGCAGAAAGTTATGAAATTTTTTTCAGAATTGTGAATAAGCTGAAGACATATGGGAGGGTCTTCAGGAATTATGAGCTCAATGACAAGTTCCTCAGGTCTCTAACTAGAGATTGGGACACAAAGATCTGTACCATCAGAGAAGTGGCAAAGTTGGCTGATACTCTACCTCACACACTGTTTGGGAAGCTGCTCTTCTGTAAGATGCAACTATCTGCCAGGAATGAGGAGGAGACTATCAGCAGATCTTAGGCGAAGGAAAATGTTATGGCCTTCAAAGCTGAGAGCACCAAGAAAAGCAAGGAGAGGATTGCCTCTCCTCCAAGAATCCATGCTGAATCAGACAGCACAGATCGAGCACATCAGATAACAACATGTCTGATGGGGAATTTGCTGCCTTCTCTAGGAAGTTTCAAAAGATGATAAAGAGGAAGCAGTGGAGGAGCAGACCTTCCTCCTTCTCTCATCATAGGAAGCACCACCACAAGGCTGAGAAGAAATACTCCAAGGGAGACAGGTATGAATCTAAACCTAGTTAAAAAGTTTCTTCTAAAGTTGTTTGCTATTGTTGCAGCAAACCTGGGCATGTAATTACTGACTGCCTAGTCAAGAGAAAAGATTCTGGTGAGAAGAAGCATCACCATCTCAAGGGCAAGAAGGAAAAGAACTTCCTTGCCAAGTCTGAAAAGAGCTGGAGTCAGAGTGACTAATCTTCCTCAGAGTCTGAAGAAGAAGAAGAAGCCTACATAGGGCTATTTGCTGCTAAAGAAGTTGAAGACTATCTTGCTGCTAGGATAGGTATCAGGGCCCCTCTGTCACATTCAGACAGTGACTCATAGGAGGATGATTAGGATGAAGATGCCAATAGCTTATATGGGCTAATGGCCATGTTAGATGAAGAATCCTGCCAGGATCAGCCTGGTCCAGAAAAAGTACAATCTCTATCTAGCTCCTCATCTGAGACTGACTATGAGACTAGTCCCAATTCAGAAGCATCTTAATCCAGTGATGAAGATGACTCTGAATCTGGAGAAGATGTCTATAAATTGATTGATAAGTATAATGCCCTTCTGGATGCTTTGAAAATAAGTAAGAAGTTGGCCAAGAAGCAGGCTGAGGAGATTATCTCCCTACAGCTAGCTACTTCCCAGCAGTCTGAGTCAACATCCTTGCTGGATCAAAAAATGAGGGAAGTTAGCCAACTGAAGGCTATCTCAATCATCTAGATTAGGACCATCAACAACAAGAACAAGATCATTAGGGATCTTAAAGAGAAACTCTAGAGGGAGAAAAGAATTGTGGATAGTTACTCTAAGCCTAAGTCAGTGTTGCCCTTGATAGATTCCTTCACCTCTCAAAAGGATAAGAGGGGTTTGGGATTCAAAGGAAACACTAGAGTTGCCCATCCCAAAGGAAAAAACAAAGTCCCAATTCAATCCCTCGTATCTAAGCCTCCCATCTCTTTCAAGAAAGTGATGTTACCTTCAAACAAGTATGAACAAGTGAGTATCTATGGTTATTGGGTGAATGGAAGATCCACAAGTATGAACAAAAATGTTCACAACTATCATGAAAGATATATCAAGGGGATGAGTGCCTTTAAGGCTCCCCATACGGAAATTCAAATGGCCCATCATGGACCATTTGTATTTGGTGCACCAGCCCCCACACTCAAGAATGTGGCAGTGGCTAGCTCTCAACACCAACCAGTAAAGACTCAGAAAAGGAGTAAGTCTATCAGTAAGCCTAATTTGGCTATCTCTGATGCTATCAATAGTATTTCCTATACAAAGAAGATTGCTTTCGATGGCATTCAGAGCAAGCCAAGTAAGTATACTAGAAGATTCTATTTCAGTTAGATCCTTGCTAAAAGGAACTTGAAGAAGGCTGCTTCTCTTCCTTTTGTAAGCTAACCAAACTGCCAGACCTGCTAAAAAAAGAAGATACAATATACATGAGTGTTGGTATTGTGACAAAGTTGGTCATTTTGCCTTAGATTGCTGACACAATCCAACTGTGCCCAGATCAAGTGATAGTCTTCCTGTCATAAAATCTATAGGAAGACAATTTCTTTTTCAGGCTAACCAGAACCCAGGACCCAATAAAAATTGGGGTCCTAAGGTAAATTAAATTATGTTTTGCAGGATAGTCCAAGTGTCCATACCCCCATATGATACTTGGACAGTGGATGTTCCAGGAACATGACTGGAACAAGGAGCAACCTAAAGGAGTACACTCCAGTGAAGGATGGACCCAAAGTAATCTTTGGTGGTTCAGATAGAGGAGTCACCAAAGGCTATGGTAAGATCACCAATGACATAGTCACCATCTCAAAAGTGGCTTATGTTTAAGTGTTGCAACACAACCTAATAAGCATAAGTCAACTCTATGATCTTGACTATGTCATTATATTCCACAAGGATGAGTACCAAATTAGACCAAGAGGTCATCTTGACAAGCACTAGGAGTGGAAATGTTTATTGTCTAAACTTTCTATATTTAAGCAAAGACTCCCCTATATGTCTAGTTGCAAATGAAAAAGTCTTATATTGTGTACAATGGAATAAGAGACAAGCTCATTTGAACTATAAGACCATTAGTAAGCTATTCAGTGAAGAGTTAGTGAGGAATGGTCCTTAGATGAAATGCATCAAGGAAGGTATTTATTCTGCATGCCAAAAGGGCAAACAAACCAAAGCTTCTTTCAAGAGAATTGAGACAAAAGACTATGTGAGGTGTTTATACCTTCTACATATAGACTTGTTTGGTCCTATGTAAGTTCATAGTCTAGGAAAGTCTACACCCTTGTGGTTGTTGATGAATTCTCCAAGTTTGCTTGGATTTTCTTTCTTAAGAAAAAGTCTGAAACCCTTGATATCTTCAGGACTTTTGTCAAGCAGATTCGGAATGTATTGGACAGTACTGTGGTCAAAATTAGAAATGACCATGGGACTGAATTCTAGTCTAAAGGCATGACAAGTGAAAGTATCTAGCGTCTACCTAAATCACCTAGAGGGGGGAGGGGTGAATAGGTGAAGTTTGCGTCTTTTTGCGTAATAAAAATAATCTAAAGAACAAGCACACAAATGCAGAGATTTTATAGTGGTTCCATGAATTGGGTATGTCAACTGTCCTGCCTCGCCTATCTCCCTCGAAGGGCAGATTTGGCTACTTCACCAAACTCAGATTTCGTCAAATTATACACCTCGGAGCAACTCCTACACCTCAGAGACGAAGCTCCTACCACTCGGAGAACAAACTCGCCTACAACTCAATCCGCAAACTGGATCTACCCACTCGATCCACAACCGGATCTACTCTCTCGATCCACAAAAGGATCTACAAAACTCGTAGAAAAATCTCCTAACATATTCAAAATAAAATTACAACAACAACACACGATTCCAATCTTGATCCGATGTTCTTTGAAAGTTGGAAGTTGAATCTTGGAGAACTCAGAACCTTGAAATCTTGGAACTAGAACCTTGATTTTCGACCAACAAGGACTGGAGTAAATCAAATCTTGAACGTAGAAGCGATCCAGTCAACGATGTCATCGGTGAAGAAGATGGTTGCTCGACGTTGCGGCCGAACGAGAGAAAGTCGTGAATGGCGTAGGTCGGCCGATGAGATTTTATATTTCGAGAAATGTGAAAATTGATTCGTGAAATTAGGTTTTCAAGATCTGTCAACATTTCAAAATTACTCTAGGTATTTATAGAGGGATCAAAATGAAACGGCTATAAAAAATTTCCAAAAATGAAACCTAAAAAGCACTGTACATGGCCGACCGAACCCGTGACAGAAGGAAGAAATTTTTGGAAAAATGACCTAAGTCAAATTTGTCGAGTATCGCTGAGTATCATAATGATACTCGTCGAATACATCTTGATATACGATGAAAAGGACTTAGACAAAACATCCCAGGTCGGCTGTTCACTTAACGCTATAGCAAGGAGTCATATTCGACGAATTCGTCGAGTATCATTTGACATACTCGACGAATTTGTTGAGTATCGGTTAACAGACTCGACGCTCTCAATGCCATTATACTCGATGCTTTTGCTCACTCAACTCCATAGGCAGCATTCGTCAAATATCGTCGAGTTAACTTAACATACTCAACTCTTTGATATTCGATGAATTAGACTTTGAAAAATCTAGAGAATTAGTGTCGACTGGACTCGACGGATTCGGCGTGTATCACTTAGCATATTCGACGAATTCGGCGAGTATCGTTAGATACATTCGACGAATTCGACGAGTATGCACAATGATACTCGACGAATTTTACTTCATAGATTTTTCACTTGTCCAAATACTTTATCCTAAGTATATATGACTAATTCGACGGGTATTGGTAAGTATAGTTGACGAATTTGGCATGTATTAATGACGATACTTGATGAATTCGACGTGTATGCTTAACCATACTCGCCTAATTTTACTTAGGTAAAATTCTATGTTTCTGACTCCTGGTCTTTGGCCTTCCTTGATCTTTCTCCTATACTTATGATAGAAGTACACCCCTATAGAGAGATTACACGTGAGTCAACACATTGGCCTGCACAATGAGGGATTATATTGTGCATTCTTGTGTATACCGACTCACTGTAACCTGACATTGGTGTGTACTTGGCATTGTAAACCTGTAAGTACATTACTAAAAAGCAATATCAAATACAACCTCAATTCATCTTAGCTTGACTTGACCCTTCTTCAAATCAGGGTTATTGTGGATACAATACCCAACAATAAGATTCTGTGAAGAACTATGGATTCATCAAGCTTTTTCTTCTCCAAGAACACCCCAGCAAAATGGGATTGCTGAGAGAAAGAATAGAACTCTCATTAAAGCTAGAAGGACTTTGCTAAGTGACACATCTCTCCCAGAATATTTCTAGGCTGAGTCAGTAAATACTGTATGTTATGTCCTAAATAGAGCTTCCATCATCAAGAGTCATAAGAAGACTCCCTATGAGATCATGAAGGGAAAAAAAACCAAACCTAGCTTACTTTAGGATCTTTGATAGCAAATGATATGTGCTCAATAATGGGAAGTCTTATTTGACTAAATTTGTTGCCAAATCCTATGATGGGATATTTGTTGGGTACAACAATCATAGCAAGACTTATAGGATCTACAACTTGAAAAATCAAGTTGTGAAAGAGTGCATAAATTCAGTGTTTGATGAATCTACTTTGATTAGCAGTGAGCTACCAAGCTCCTCATCTAGTCCTGCAGGTATAGAATTGGTGATGGACAAATTGTCCATCAAGGAAGCTCTTCCTGCTGCCCAAGATAAAGAAGGAGTGTATATTATAAGAAGAAGGTCAAAGCTCACATGATGAGGATGAAGAACAACATGCTCTAGCCACTAAAGTTCAAAATGTTGAATGAAGAATGCCCCAAGCAGTTAAGCATCTAAGAGATCATCCCAGACACCAGATAATTGGTGATGCTCACCAAAGAGTTATAATTAGGAGCAAAAGTCTCAACACAGCCCTGTATTCAAGCATTCTGTCACAAGTTGAGCCCAAAAGATTTGAAGAGGCCAACATAGACCAGTTTTGGATTTTAGCAATGCAAGAAGAACAAAACCAGTTTAAAAGATGTAAGGTCTAGAAGCTGGTTCACAGACCACAAGGACATAATATCATTGGAACCAAGTGGATTTACAGAACATGCTTGATTAAAATGGCATTATAATCAAGAACAAAGCTAGGATGGTGGCTAAGGGATATAGATAAGAAGAAGGTATTGATTTTGATCAAACCTTTGCCCCAGTAGCTAGGCTAGAATCCATCAGACTATTCCTTACATATGCTGACCACAAGGGATTTAAAGTCTACTAGATGGATGTGAAGTTAGCCTTCCTGAATGGTGACTTAAGGGAATAAATCTATGTTGAGCAGCCATCATGTTTTTTTAATCCTAACTCTCTTGATTATGTTTATGGATTTAGGAAAGCTCTATATGGGTTGAAGCAAGCCCCTAGGGCATGGTATGAGACCCTTTATAGCTTCCTCATTGAGAACAAATTCTCAAGGGGGAAGATAGACAAGACTCTATTCCTAAGGGAATCTAAGGGCAAGATCATCCTAGTCCTAATTTATATAGATGACAAAATTTTTGGGTCTATAGATAACAACCTTTGCAAGAAGTTTGCCAAACTTATGTAAGGGAAGTTTGAGATGAGTAGTATGATTGAGCTCAAGTAATTCTGTAAGACCCCATTTTTTCTCTTCGCCTCCGGGGTATTATGCATAGAATCGCCGTTTTACATTGACACAAACACTCGGGAAGGTCACCACTATAAAACGTCGATCCTGCCGAGAGTATCGATCACCAAATAAGTAGAAGTATATAGTTAGAACAATTAAGTCTAAGTCCACAAATCACATATAATATATGAAAGAGAATCACAACACTGTCCACAGAGTAATTGAACGAAAATAAAAAAATAGTAAAGATAAATGACAAAGATACAATGGGCTCTTGATCGGTACATCATGTCCTCACTACAACACTCTCGCAGAAGCAAACTATACTAATCACTCACAGATCCTGAGGCTGGTTCTCCTGTACTAGACTTGCCCACCTCCATGTGCACCGTACTCTGCTGGTGCTGCATCTCCTGCTGCTCCCTGTCTCCCATCTGGAGCCCCTAAAATGTTTGGTCCACCGACCGTTAGTCAAAATACTAAGCCAAATATCATCCCTAACTCCCCCCACGAATCCTAGGCACCATGCAGGAAGAAGGAGAGCGAAGATATTAAGGTGGAGAGTGAAGAAGAGCAGGTGACGACGGACCTATCTTAGCAGTTATATATTCACAAGCACATTGTAACAAAATCTATGCTAGTATTTCTATAGAAATAGAGCAGTATAGACAAGTAAGTAGAGAGCATCACAGAAAAATAAAGTTATAGGAGAGCACTGAGAAAATAACCTTAATGTATAAACATGCCCACACAAGCTTATAAAGTTAAGGGATCATTTTGCAGGGCCTAACGTATAAAAAGTCTCATACCAATTTATACGTTAGGGTAAGGGTTGAAATGTGATGGTGACATTATATGCTATCTTATGTAGGTTAATGATATGTTCATATAAGAGCAACACACACACACACACACACACGACTCTATGCATACAGAGCTTTAGTTCCCCCATTTAGAGTTAGCTAAACTCTCAGGTACCTGCCGTCGTGGAAAACAGAGGCAGTGGCTTGGGCCACCCCACCTCTAGGCCGACATTCACACCACCTAACCTAGGCCTTTGTATGCCTCAACGCGAAGAACATACCGCGGAGCCTCTGCGTACTCTATTGGCAAATTCACCAGTCTTTTCCTTGCTAAGTATAAACACACCTGCCGAGTCATCGTATCGACGTTGGTGTGAACGATCATCAAATACTGAAGACCCACCATTTTTCGCACATGCAGCCATGAATTCCAGAGCCATCGGCTCCCTGGACTAACCTGTCCGTTATAACTACCGTTCGAGCCTTCGACTCGCCGGGCTAACTTTCCCATTTCCAAAACCACCGAGCCTATCACTCGAGTGACCAAACCAAGCTAACCTTCCGATTAATCGGGGTGACTGAAAGTGAAGCCCCAGTATTTACTAGTTGCTCTTTTATTGTTTTAGTCTTACGGTTTAAGGTTAACATTGGACTGCCTATGGCATTCCCTTTGAAGGGCTCTAGAGGGCACTAGGAACTATGATGGGCTGAATCCTAAAGCTCCCTTTCATAAGGTACTTATTATTGTTGGTATCTACCCATGTCCATACTTTCCTAATCTTACACTTGAACTAAACCTAAGTGTATTTAGACTTCCTCCAAGGGAACGACGATCCATCATTGATCCCGAGAAAAACCTTGCATCCTAGTCAACCAGGCTATCACAACTTGACTCCTACTTATGATCTCTTTCTTATCCAAATCAGACCAAGTACACCATCTATCACACCTTCCCATTCCAAGGCTTACATGTTATCTTATTTCTACAGGTTTACTATGTGCATACCTAATGAGCTACATGATGTGCATGAATGATGACCCCCTCCAAATATTCATCCAAATGACCTAATATTATTACTGAGAGTCTAACATAATATTTTAAATATAAATCCAAAATGTAATATTTTTTCAAATTTGTTTGGCATTTATTTAATTTTCAGCAAAATCAGACCAGCTATGCTTTTGAACATCAAGTATACCTTTTTGACATGGTATGACCTCAAATAAATTATGACAAGTGTATATCATCAAAATAACAGTAAGTACTGAAATTTACAACTTTTCCAAAAAGGTTTGACCACCAGACTAATTATTGATTAAACAACCTCATTGATAGGGCAAAGCAGGAAATAATAGAAATAATCATCCAAAAATTATATAAAAATTATCAGATGTTAAAAGTGACTAGAAAAGACAACTTACCAAATTTAGTAATTTTCCAAATAAATTTTACTACATAAATAAATCATTTAAGAATATTCTACACATGGCACATTGTGAAGCATCCTATATAAAAGACTTTCAATACTTTTATAAAAATTCACAGAGCAAGATGAAGCCTTAAGATGTCCTCAAACCAAATTTCATGACTTTTAAGTGAGTAATTAGTTCATAATAAATTCCTTGATAAATAAGATAGATACTAGGTTTGTGAATAAAGTACCAAAAATAATGCTCCAAAATTCATAACAAAATTCTCAGAGATTAGTGACAACTATTTAAGGTTACTGCATAAATTTCATGAATATCCAAGATCATATAACTAGGTAATAAAATCATGAGTAAAAGTTCCCTAATGGGTCCTAAACTATTTTAGGGGGGATGTAAGTTTCTTAAGGTCCTAAAATCACTCACTAGGGCTTAATTCAACCCTAAGAACTCTTCTACCAAGTTTCAAAATATTCCAAGGACATATGGTCCCTTGTCCTTCATTGAGCTCAAAACTCAACCCTAGGGTTACCACTAGGGTTCTAGGGCACACCAACCCTAAACCATCCAAAATCTTCTGTAAGTGTATTTTGTATGACAATAAATCAGTGGCAAAAATCCAACCCTTTTGGTGAGGATTGGCCACACAACCCATTAAACACCATTTTCCCTAATTTGCCCCCTTAGGGACCAAACTTTGGTCACACCAATACATACTTAAATCAACCCCACATGAGTTGAGATTTTTATCAGTGATCTATCATGACACTAAGGGTCATTCACTAAGAGTTTGGGGAATTGTGAGGTCATTAAACCCTCTAATTAACCCATACATGGATTATTAGATTTTTACAAAAACTATAGGAAAATATTTTCCAAAAATTCCCATTTTTGGACTTATTAGGGGTATTGATATAAGTGGCCACCAGTCCAAATTTCAAGCCACTTGGATGGCTGGATTGATGGGGTCACTCGATTTACTCGCTAGCTAACCCTATGTATAGACTGCACCAATTTGAGTGATGTGGTCCGACCACTGACCCAAATGGGTTGAAACAAATTTTACAATAAATTAGACCTCAAGGACTACAATTTTCATGTTGGCCACTTTTACTGTATAGGACTCTAAGTATTTTTAATATTTCAAACCAAATACTACATAAAATGTGACAGAATCATTAAATAAGATACTATTTAATCTATAGTATAAAATCTGATTCAACACAGATCTTAAAGCCAAACAGACAGAATCGGTGCGTATCCTTCCTCTGGCCGACGGTCATGATTCCTCCGGCCTGATGCTACTTCCATGACCATTTCCCGGCCACCCGACCACCTCCCTAGCCGGCCCCATCATCACCACCTCCGTTGAGGTGGTGGCTATCACTGGGCGGCGGCACAGCCACCGGAGGGGATGTTTTCGGCGAACCCGCAACTTCAACTTTCATGGAATTTCTTCAAATGTCCTCAGTGGATCGGGCTCAATTGACCCTGATTTCTCTCCTAGTCGAACTAAGATGCTAGAACAGAGGGAGAGGGGGAGAGGTTTACATGTAGCCGCGTTTGGCACCGAGTACGGTGGTGGTGAGCCATGGACGACAACTTCTCCGACTATCTCCTTCCTCTAGCTATTGATTTCCACTTCTCTGGACTCAATGAAGACGATGGTGGCCTTGGTTTTTGGCTGGGAGTGATGGCTAGTGTTTCTTGTCTCTTACTTTTTATAAGAAAAAGTAGGGCTTAAGTTGTTTGCCACATGTCAGTATAATGTTGGACCGCCAATTAGTTTGAGTTGCTTTGCCACATGTCACCTTAGTATTGGACCGTCAATCATTTCTTTAAATGAGTCTTCTTGAGAAGATAAATGTATTAAATAGGTTGTTGAAGAGATCAGGTTCAAACGTGCTGTCAGCATATATCCCGAAAACCTGGTTCAGTTATACAGGTGAACCAGACTGAAAAATACTCTAAGTCCAAAAGCATTGAGTGGTGTCGAGACCACTCAACATCGCGTTGATTAGCCTAGAGACCACTCAACGCCACGTTGAGTTGCGTTGAGTGGTGTTGAGACCACTCAATGCCGTGTTGAGTGGTGTTGAGACCACTCAATGCCACATTGAGTGGCATTGAGTGGTGTTTAGACCACTCAATGCTGTGTTGAGTGGTGTTCATACCAATCAATGCCACGTTGAGTCACATTGAGACCACTCAACGCTGTGTTGAGTGGAGTTGAGTGGTGTTGAGACCACTCAATGCCGTGTTGAGTGGCATTGAGTGGTGTTGAGACCACTTAACTCCGCATTGAGTGGCATTGAGATCACTCAATACCGCGTTGATTCCACTCAATGCCTCAGCATCTAAAATGTTTCTAAGTCAAAAGCATTGAGTGGCATTGAGACCACTCAATGCCGCATTGATTCCACTCAATGCCTCAGCATCTAGAATGTTTCTAAGTCAAAAGCGTTGAGTGGTGTTAAGACCACTCAACTCCGCATTGAGTCCACTCAACGCCTCTTTGAATGGTGTCGAGTTAACTCAACCCACTCGACGCCTTGTCGAATGGCATCAAGTGCACTCAACGCACTCGATGCCTATTGACTCTAGAATATTCTTTTTCTAAGTTAGAGTTGATTGAACCCCATAGTGGGTCCTATATGAATCCACCCTAACCCTTGGGTAAAACCTAGTCTATCCCCATTAATCCACCACATGTCCTTCCCTAATCTTAGTTAAGGGGTCTAGTTGTTTGAGGGATGTTACAAATCCCAATACAAAAAATAAAAATTTCATCCCGGAAATTAAGGTTATGCCTACGAGGTTCTACTTAAATTAAAGCATTAACATCCCTCAAAAAGTTAAAGGCATACCTGACTCAAAGAGATCGGGGTATTTCTGCTGCATTAGATCTCGTGGCTCCCAGGTGTGCTCCTCCTACCCATAATTCCTCCACAGGACCTTGACCAGTAGAACCTTCTTGCACCGCAATACCAGCACTGTCATATCATCAATCCTGATCGGCTTTATGCTAACTGATTGATTAGGTGCAACTGGGCCGTCGGTGGTAGAAATCTGCTTCTCGGCTTTAGTAGAGCCCTTTGAAGGGAGGAGAAGTGGAAGACGTCGTGTAATCCCGCCAACTTTGACAGTAGCTCCAATCTGTAAGCCAATGGGCCGATCTGCTCTAGGATCTTTTAAGGCCTCATATACCTCGGACTGAGCTTCTTCTGCCCGCGTACTCGCGATACTCCAAGTATCAGATGTATCTTTAAGAAGACCAGATCTCTAACCTAGAACTTCACCTGACGATGCTGTGTATTATAATATTTGGCTTGTCTGCCCTAGGACTCCAGCATCCTATCCCAGATTAGTCTCACCTGAGCATTAGTGTCCTCTACAAACTTTGAGTCGAGTGCCTTTTGATCCTCATCCTGGATCCAAGATAGTGGGGTCTTGCACCTCCGTCCATACA
This sequence comes from Platanthera zijinensis, assembly GCA_039513925.1. Classification (NCBI taxonomy): domain Eukaryota; kingdom Viridiplantae; phylum Streptophyta; class Magnoliopsida; order Asparagales; family Orchidaceae; genus Platanthera; species Platanthera zijinensis. The sequence continues at coordinate 51,153,936 of CM077090.1, read as the reverse complement.
ATGCTTCGTAAGGGGCCCTGCCTATACTGGACTGATGACTGTTGTTATACGAGAACTTGATTAATGGCAACTGTCTCTCCAATGTCTCCCCGCAGTCCAGGATACATAAGCGTAAGAGATCCTCTAGTGTCTGGTTGGTATGCTCTATCTGTCTATCCGTCTAAGGGTGGAAGGTTATACTGAATGTCAACCGGGACCCTAGATAAGCCTGGACTGACCTCCACTCTCTGGACATAAACCGTCTGTCTCGATATGACATAATCGACCTCAAAATGCCATGATAGCGGACAAACTGCTCCACGAACTTCTGCACCAAATCACCAACCAGAGCTTCCTTTTTGATTGAAATAAATCTGGCCACCTTCATTAACCAATCGACGATCACCCATATCGAATCGTTTCTCATATGTGATCGGGGGAGACCATTAATGAAATCCATGGCTATGTCATCGAACTTCCACTCTGGCACCTGTTGTGCCTGCAATAATCCGGCCGGGCTCTAACACTCTGCCTTTACGAGCTGACAAGGCTCGCAATGTGTCACAAAATAAGTGATATCCTTCTTCATGCCCGGCCAATACATAGTCCTCTTTAGGTCAGCTGTCATCTTTGTAATCCCTGGGTGCACTGAGTACCGGCTACCGCGTGCCTCTGCCATAACATCCTCCCATATCTGGCCTCATGCAGGTATATAAACTCTACCTATAAAGCACAGAAGCCCATCCCACAGAGAGTAGTACCAAGCCGTGCCTTCCTCCAAGGCCCTGAATATCGGCTCCATCCTTGCTTCCATCCTTTGTCTGTATCTGATGCGATCTCATATGTCATCAGTGGCACTCATCGAAGCCAGGTACTCCTCATAAAGCTATGGATCATCCTCGGATACCAGAGATTTTCGCATGTCCTCCAACATCTGTATCAACTCCATGGACATTAGCTGGAGCTCTTCTCCTGATGTGGTGGCTCTCCGACTCAGTGCATCTGCCACTACATTTGCCTTCCCGGGGTATTAATGCATGGTGTACTAATAATCTGATAGGAACTCCACCCATTGTCTCTGTCGGATGTTCAGCTCCTTCTACGTATCTATATACTTCAAATTCTTGTGGTCCGAGAAAATATCGCAGTGGACACCATAAAGGTAGTGCCGCTAGAAGATAACTGCTCCCATCTCCAAGTCGTGTACCAGGTAGTTCTGCTCGTGATTCTTCAACTGGCGGGAGGCATAAGCTATCACGTGCTCGTTCTGCATCAGAACGGTACCCATCCCCTGATACGACACATCCATATAAATCTGAAACCCTTCCTTCCCAGATGGATGGGCAAGGATAAGGGACGAGGTAAGCCGACTCTTCAGCTCCTAGAAGACAGCCTCACACTATGGCATCCACACAAAAGGATCCTCCTTCTTCGTCAAGGATGTAAGAGGAAGGGCAATCCGGGAGAATCCCTCCACAAACTTCCGGTAGTAACCGACAAGTCCTAGGATTCTCCATGCGTAGGTGTCCGTCTTCAGTGGTGGCCAATCTCGTACTGCCTGGATCATCGCTGGGTCCATTACTAGTCCTGCTCCATTAATAATGTGGCCCAAGAAAGCCACCTCCTTTAGCCCAAAACTAGCACTTACTGAACTTAGCATACAAATGGTGCACTCAGAGCCTCTCTAGAGTCAGTGCCAGATGATGAGCATGCTCCTCCTCCATCCTCAAGTAAATGAGGATGTCATCAATAAAAACAATGATGAATACGACGAGATAGACCTCGAATACCCGGTTCATCAGACTCATGAATGCAGACGGTGCATTCGTGTGCCTGAATGGCATCACGGTGAACTCATAAAGTCCATATCTGCTGCTGAAAGCGGTCTTCGAGATGTCCTCCTCTAGAATATAAGATGGTAATAACCTAACCATAGATCCATCTTCAAAAACTAGTGAGCTCCCTCCAATTGGTCAAATAGCTCATTGATACTCAGCAGAGGATACATGTTCCAAACCGTCAGCCTGTTCAGTGCTTTGTAATCAATGCACAATCTGAGCATCTCGTCCTTCTTCTTCACAAATAATACTGGAGCTCCCTATGGCGAGGAGCTCGGCCTGACAAACCCGGATTCGACTAACTCCTGTAGCTAGCTTCAAAACTCTACCAACTCCTTCGGGGCTATACGATATGGAGCTCTGGATACCGGCTTAGCCTCTGGCACGAGCTGTATCTAGAAGTCTTTCTCCCGATGCGATGGTAGCCCTGACAACTTCTCCGGAAACACATCTGCAAAATCTCGTACCACCGGATTGCTAACCATAGGGTCCTGGGACTCAGTCATCTCGAACAACACCTGATATACCTCGTCCCCTACAGGTGAGCCTTGACGGCTTGAATAGAAGAAAATAGATGGCGGGAGACCGGAATAGTACCTTCGAAGGTCGCATAAGTTTTGTTATATTTCAGTACGATCTTCCTCGCTGGTCAATTTATCTGAGCGTGGTTCCATGCGAGCCATGAAATTCTCAGAACAAGATCGAAATCCATCAAGCTTAAGATCATCGCCGAAGCTTCGAGGGTTGACCCATCAATGGTCACCCTTAGAAGGTATTTTGCCGTAGAACATACCTCCATCCCATTGGGGATACGCACCCTCCTTGTGACTCCCTCATAATATCTGATGCCCTCCAGGTCCCTGATAAAGTCCTCTGAGATGAAGTTGTGTGATGCCCGCGTATCGAATAGGGTATGGGAAGGCTTGTCGTATACCATCACTACCCCTGAGTTTATTAAATGTCTTAGATGTCTAGTTATAATTTCTTTCCTATTTCTAGAAATTCTACATTTATATAGCCTCTAGGAAAGAATTTAAAATTACTGTTGTACCTGCTATCACCCTCTCTGGGTCCGGGGCTGAGCCAAATCCAGGGCATGCACCTGCCCTCTGTCCTGTCTGCAGTCACTGCCCTGAAATCCACATCCTCATCCACATCCTCGACCTCCAAGATGCCGAGCAGGTGGGGCATCCTATAATGCTAGAGGTGGAGCTTCCCTTATAGGACATTTCCTCCGAATATGTCCCGGCTTGTTGCACCGATAGCACGTCGGTGCCTCCTCCATTAGCCTCAGCATCTCCTGCATCTGTAAGGGCTGAGGAGATAGCACTATCGGGTTACTCTGCTCCTACCGGTCCTCCTGGCAGGTCTGGTCCCTGTTCCTCCTTTCTCCAATGACCCGACCTCTCTACTGATATCTCCTTCCACTAATCATGGCATCGTTCGCCAATCTTTTCCTACCCCGGACTGTGAGCTGGTCTGCCTGCAGCTTCTTGGCCATCTCCAAGATCCTGGCCAAGCTCCCATCAGAAATAAATAAAAGGGCCTTCCTCAAGTCATCGTGAAGGCCCTTGTAGAACCTCTTTGCGTAGCCGACATCGTCCAACTGGTACGAGTCTGTAAAGTGGGCTAAATGTGTGAACTCTCGATAATACTCAAATATTGTCATGTTTCCATGCCTCAACTGCATGAATCTATCCTCCAACTCGTCCCTTGCCGACTGTGGTACAAAATGCTCCAGTAGTGCTCTCCTGAAGTCTTCCCAAGAAATGTCTGCATACTCCATCCCAGCAAAGGTAGTGTCCAATAGTGACATCCAACATTTCTTCGCATGGGACTCCAAGCAAGAGACTGCTAATGCCACTACCTCCTCAGTCGGGCATCGAATCCCGGCCAGCATCTCGTAAATAATATCCAGCCACTCCTCTATACACATAGCTGACTCTGTCTTGAGGTAGGATGGCAGAGAAATACCTCAAAAGACGCTCAACAAGTATGCCCCGGGGTTTGGCTGAGGAGCCAAAGCTTGTTGAGTCCCGAATGCCTCCAAGATGGCCGTCAATGTATGTCCCATATCTGTTTACTGAAATGGAGTAGAAGCCGGCGGAGGTGGAGCAACATTCTTAGCCTGAGGTATGCCCTGCCGAGGGGTAGGGTTTGTCATAGGCTACATAAGGAAAAGCCAATTGTCAGGTGGTTTACCTATAAATTAGCTGAAAAGTGGACTACTGCATATGATTTCCCTTATGGGCACAACATTGCTTCCGCTGCTAGTTTGTCCTCAAACTAAGCTTGTGTGGGGTGTCCCAGGGTTTTTGTGGACTTCTTTTCTTCGGATCGAGGTGATGAGAGTTGGGGTGCATGGTCTGCAGACTATTTGAGGATGAACCTTTCGAGCTGGATGTTGGGGGTGCCGACGATCGTCCTTTCGAGCCGTGGGTTGGGGAGTCCGTTATAAAAAGTAAAAACTATAGGAAAATGTTTTCAAAAAATTACCATTTTTGGACTTGTTAGGGGGTATAGATATAAGGGACCACCAGTCCAAATTTCAAGTCACTGAGATGGCTGGATTGATGGGGGCACTCAATTTATTTTCTAGCTAACCCTATGTATAAATTGCACCATTTTGAGTGTTGTTGTCAGACCACTGACTCAAATGGGTTGAAATAAATTTTAACATAAAGTAGAACTCAAGGGCTACAACTTTTATGTTGGACACTTTTACTGTAGTGGGCTCTAAGTATTTTTAATATTTAAAACTAAATACTGCATAAAATGAGACAAAATAATTAAATAAGATACTATTTAAACTATAGTATAAAATCTAATTCAGCACAGATCTTAAAGACAAATAGATGGAATCTGTGCATCGTCTTCCTCCGGTCGATGGTCACGATTCCTCCAGCCTGGATCTACTTCCATGACCATTTTCCGGCCACCCCGCCACCTCCCTGGCCGGCCACCACCACCTCCATTGAGATGGTGTTTATCGCTGGGCGGCGACACGACCGCCGGAGGGGCTATTTCCGGCAAACTCACAACTTCAACTTTCATGGAATTTCTTCAAATATCCTCACTGGATCGGGCTCAATTGACCCCGATTTCTCTCCTAGTCGAACTAAGATGCAAGCACAGAGGGAGAGGGGGAGAAGTCGACCTGTGGCCGCATTTGGCAGCGAGTACGGTGGTGGTGATCCATGGCCGACAACTTCTCCGGCTATCTCCTTTCTTTAGCTATTGATTTCCACTTCTCTGGACTCAATGAAGACGATGATGGCCTTGGTTTTTGGCTGGGAGTGACAGCAAGTGTTTTTGTCTCTTCCTTTTTATAAGAAGAATTAGGGCTTAAGTTGTTTTCCACGTGTCAACCTAATGTTGGACCGCCAATTAGTTTGAGTTGTTTTGCCACGTGTCACCTTAGTATTGGACCGCCAATCATTTCTTTAAATAAGTATTCTTGAGAAGATCAATGTATTAAATAGGTTGCTGAAGAGATCGGGTTCAAACATGCTGTCATCATATATCCCGAAAATCCGGTTCAGTCATACAGGTGAACCAGAATGAAAATACTCTAAGTTTAAAAGCATTGAGTGGTGTTGAGACCACTCAATGCCGTATTGAGTGGTGTTGAGACCACTCAACACCGCATTGAGTGTCATTAAGACCACTCAATGCCGCGTTGAGTGGCGTTGAGACCACTCAATGCCGCGTTGAGTGGCGTTGAGACCACTCAACGCCGTATTGAGTTGCGTTGAGACCACTCAACGCCGCGTTGAGTGGCGTTGAGTGGTGTTGAGACCACTCAACATCGTGTTGAGTGGCATTGAGTGGTGTTGAGACCACTCAGTGCCGCGTTGAGTGGTGTTGAGACCACTCAATTTCGTGTTGAGTCCACTCAATGCATTGAGTGCATTGAGTGACGTTGAGATCACTCAACACCGCATTGAGTCCACTAACGTCTCTTTGCATGGCATTTAGTGCACTCAATGCACTTGACGCCTCGTCGAATGGCGTCGAGTGCACTCAATGCACTCGACGCCTATTAACTCTAGAACATTCTTTTCCTAAGTTAGAGTTGATTGAACACCATAGTGGGTCCTATGTGAATCCACCCTAACCCTTGGGTCAAACCTAGTCTATCTCCATTCATCCACCACATGTCCTACCCTAATCTTAGTTAAGGGGTTTAGTTGTTTGAGGGATGTTACAACTTCTTGGGCCTCCAAATAAGGCAGACTGAAGATGGATTGTCTATCTCATAGTCTAAGTTCACTAGGGAGTTAATTCAAAAGTTTGGAATGGAGAGTGCCTCCACTATGAAAACTCTCATGGGGTCAAGTATGTCTGTTGGGTATATTGGTCACAATGTACTTGATTTGAAGAAGTTCTTTCAGTTCAATGATATACATAGTTGTCTTTGATGAATATTAAGTCCACATGTGCAGAAAAATAAAGCTAAGTACAAAAGCGTCGAGACACAAGAGCAGTGTCGACACTTTTGTAAATTATATGCTGAGATAAGGAGAAAGTTGTGTCGATACTCAGGACTAGTGTCGACACACTTAAATAAAAAGTGCTGAGTCAAGGAGAAAGTTGTGTCAACACCCAGGACTTGGGTCAACACTATGATACAAGAAAGCAACTGTGTCGACACTCAGGACTAGTATCGACACACTCTACACAAGTTGTGTCGAGATAAAGACCAGTTGTGTCGACACAGAAGAGCAAGAGTCAACACACTCTTTACAAACCATATCGAGACTGAAGACAACTATGTTGACACTCAGGACTAGTGTCGACACACTTCACCAGTTGATTCAAGAATGGAAGCAAGCAGTATCGACACTCAGGACTAGTGTCGACACATTCTACATCAGCTGTATCGAGATAAGGTGATGGTTGTGTTGACACATTCAGAAGTATGTCGACACCACTACAAGAGTAGTGTCGACACATCCAATAGTCAAGTTACATCACATCTAACATAATTATTTCTTAAGTATAGAAATCAAGCCGGAGGTACTGACAACTGTCAGAACTGTCAGAACTATCAGATGTCAGTTATTAACTGGATCAGCCGGTTACTCCTAACAGAGCCTATATAAAGGGATAAACTCTTTAGAAAAAATACACAAAAAAAGAAAGGGAAAATTTATCAAGGCTAGAAGCAATCAGCTAGAATTTAGAAGGTGGAGAGAAGTCAGATAGAGAATTTTCTTCAACATCCTCCAGCCTAGATCAACCCTAATTTCAACTTCAAGAAGCTTTAAAAAGCTAAGAAGGGTTGGATCAAATCTTTCACTACAAGATCAATGGAATCAAATACATTAGAATCAGATCAAGAAGCAGTCATCCATTTCTCTCTAGCTGGGTGATTAACTCTGAATCAATTTCTTTTTTCCTTTGTTAATCTTATAAAGATCTACCTGTAAATCTGTGTGTAAGGGATTTAATTTCTCAGAGTTGTAAGCCTAAGATATACAGGCTGAGGTAGGGCTGGGATTGCTTGAGGTAGGAGAAGTGGGTAATTCTCTGAGTTGTGGGGCAGGATTTGCCTGAGGAGTAGGAGTGTGGATTCACTCTAAGGTAGAGTTCTGTGGAAGAACTTGAGGTGTATGATCTTGGTGATCTGAGTTGTAAGACTTGTATAGTCTTAGTTGTAGGAGCCAGCTGGACTCTGAGATGTAAGATCTGAGAATCTGAGTAAAGGAAGAACAAGGAGTTTGGCCAAATCTAGTTCATTGCTAGATAGGCTAAGGGGGAAGTGGATGTACCCATAAATTGGGGAACCACTATAAATTTGGGCATTTGTGCTGTGATTGTTATGCTAAGCCTATTTTATATTGTTGTTTAGATTATTTTGGTTATTTGGCTGATATAGTTGATTTAAAGAAAGCATATCACTGAATTAAAAAAATAGCCAAGATTCAAATTAGACTTATTCACCCCCCTCTAGGTCACTCTCAATCCTAAAATAAATATTATCAATGTCTATAGACAAAGATGAGGCAGGAAATCTTGTAGATGAAACTTTGTATAGAGGCATAATTAGGTCCCTATTATATCTGACTGCAAGTAGACCATACATCATGTATGTAACATGTGTTTGTGCTAGATATCAGGTTAGCCCTAAGGAGTCTCACCACTCTACTACTAAGAGAATTCTGAGATATCTTAACGGCACAACAGGTCTTGGCCTATGGTACCCTAGGAATAGGGATTTGGAACTAACTAGCAATTCAGATATAGATTTTGCAGGCTGTAGAGAGGACAGGAAAAGTACATCAGTCACCTGTCAGGTCTTGGGAGGAAGACTTGTGTATTGGAGCAGCAAGAAGCAGACTAGTGTTACTTTCAATAGCTAAGTCATAGTATATATCAGCAGGAAGTTGTTGTGCATAATTATTGTGGATCCAGCATCAGCTCCAGGACTACAACATCAAGATAAGTAACACCCTCATGTACTGTGATTCAACTAGTGCAATCTCTATTGCTAGAAATCCCGTATCTCATAGCAGGACTAAGCATATTGAGATTAGGTATCATTTTATTAGGGAGCATGTGGAGAAGGAAGATATCAACCTTGAATTTGTCCCTACAAACAAATAAGTGGCTGGCATCTTCACTAAGCCACTAGATGAAGCTAAATTCAACACCTTCAAATTTGAATTGGGTATGTTGAATATAGTTAAGCTTCCGTAGCTCTCCTCAGTATATTATACTTGTCTTGTTGCAGGTAGAACAATTTCTACAAGACAGTAAAAAATAATTAGACTAAGTATAAAAGTGTCAAGTGCGCTGAGTGTATAGTCTCTAGCATTGATTGCGTTGAGTTCACTCCAGGAATCGAGAGCATTAAGTGCATCGAGTTCACTCAACGAATGCTCCCAGGTTGTCTATATGTGGCTAAGTTACGATAATTAATCCTAGTCATTGATTAACGTCTTGATCTTAAACAGGCACGCGCCTCTCCACCTTCTAAAATAAAAACTAGTATAAATAGAAGGATTTGTGTATAAGACAAGATACATTGTTCCTTGCCATTCTCTGTCTGATTACGACAAATCGATGGAAAAGCTTCGTAAGACTTCCGAATTTTGCAACTAAAATGGCACCAAAGGGTTTGTATTTCCAATTTGAAGGATCAGAGTTCGTTCTCAATGGGTTCATAGATGCCCCAGAAGAGGTGCAGTTCGTTCTACACTTGCTCCAGGTCACTGACCTAGATTTTGTCCTGTTAGAACCCTGCTTATTATGGAAGAGAGAAGTTCTAAAATTATACACCAATGCAAAGGTAGAGACATCTGCCAGTACAATTAAGACAGTTATCAGTGGCAAGAAGATAAAAATATCTCCTAAAAGAATGAGTAAGGAACTGCAACTGCCAAAGCTCACATAATCTGATGGGGAACAGGAACTAGATCAGTCTAATATCAGGTCAGCACTGAAGTTGTGTGGACTATCCAAGCATACCACTAACTCAATACTAAGGAGGGAACTAAATCTGAAAGGTAAGTTCCTAGATGATGTGGTTTGAAAGGCTCTGTTGTGTAAATCTTATTCCCACGATAAGATTTCCAAGAAGATGTTTGAGCTTCTAGCAAGGATAATCCTTTCCAAAAGGACTGATTTAAGAAGAGTTCTGTTTGACAGAATAGTAGAGTGCTTAGCTGAACCTAACATGGGGAGAATTCTATCCTTGTTTCTACTCCAAACTATTCCAGGGATCCTTAATCAAAGGTTAGGAACAAGGATCCATCATATGAAAAGGATGGATTCTAAGATGCTGGATAGATGGGACAGGGTCCTGCGTCCACATAGTCAGACTTCCACAAAGAAAAAGAAGCCAATAGTTCAGGTTACAGAGGAAAGTACTGAAAGCAGCTCAATAGAGAAATCAGAGGAAGGGCCTTATGAGCCTAATCTGCCTGGTTCTACTGAAGAGACTAGAAATGACATGAGTGCACAAGTGTCCATATCCTCTGACCCTGTAGTAAGGACTCATGTCAGTAGGACTCAATCTGAAGAGGCTCTAGTAGTTGCTGTGGAGATACCTTCTGCAGAAACTGCTCAACAAGTGGCTGAAGATATAGTCACTAAGATATCTGTTGTGATGGAGGTGGAGGCTTCTAAGTCACAAGCTCTAATTGAAGATGCTCCTGCATCTTTGATTGAAGATCAACAAGGTTCCTTGAGTCCTCAAAGTGAGGGGGAGAATCTTCTGGATACGGTCGTGGAGGAGGAATTTGATGAGGGGGAGTAACTCCAGGCTCCTCAAGAGACAAATCTACCTACTGAGAATATGTAAGAAGATGTTGCTGAAGACTTGCATGTCACTGAGGACATGGCAGTGTTTGAGGGGGAGATTCAACCTAAACTCCCTACTCAAGGTACAATTTATGAAATAGAACCTTCAGAGACAGAAAAGGGAACTGCTGCTATTGAGAACATGTGCACACAACATTCATCTTAATTTGAGATGGATGATTCTGCTACCACGGAAGGTGTCAGTATGGTTCAACAACCAGCTCCAGTCACTGATGAAGCTACATCCACAGATCAGATGTCACCCCTCTTTCTAGCCCAGATGGAAGGGCTACTGGATGATCAAAGAATAATGCTTGAGAATTTTATTGATGATTCAATAAAGAATCTTAGGAATGAGCTCTCAACAGAGATCAAATCTATCTGATTTGAGGTCAATCTGCTGAAGGCCCAAACTATCAAATTTTTCACAAGAGCAGCTCCTGTTGTTGACTATATTATAAACAACTTGGATAAGATAAGCAATCTTCAAACCATAGTAATAGAAAATCAAAATATCACTACTGGAAACTTGCTGACAGTTCATAATGCTAACAAGGTATTCCGAGATGCACAAACGACCTCTCTTACCACTAAATTGTATGCCTGCACCAAACTTCTGGATGATCACATGCTGGAAGTCAAGAACCATGTTATCGTAGGTGTAAATTATCTTGATGTGCAGTTGACCAAAGCCTCTACCTCCCAGTCCAAGGCTATTACTGAAGAAGCAAAAAATGGGGGAGAAGGAAGTCATCAGAACAAATATAGAAAATGTTATATGGGTGTCAAATGTCATAAGAGGATCCTTTGGTTTGGATCAAGTTCAGTATGATAACATCCCCATGGTCCCTGACCAAGTTCAACAGACACTGAATAAGGGGCAGATGGCTCAACATGATGGTCTATATGATGACCAATAGTATGATAAGAATGCAGAACAAGGTCTTCTCTATCAAGATGATGCTCAGTACTTGCAAGAAGGTGCACAGGGGGATGAATCTTCTATAACTGCTAACATTCCTATAATTTCTACATTCAGCCCCACTATTGAGCAAGAGGTAAGGGCAAAAGGCAAATCTATTGCTGAGAAGGTGGATGCAGCCAGGTTGAGCAAGAAGAGATTCAGGGAAGAGATGGAATCAAGACCTAACTTTGAACAATAGAGTCCTTAGTCCGGGACAATCATTCTATCTAACTGGGATCTTGTAAAGAATAAGAAGACAGAGAGGGGAAAGCTCTACAACTCCCTAGAGTGGGCAAAGTTTGAAAAGAATGAAAGGGATAGGAAGAAGTTCAAAAAGGACAAATGACTAGGCACTTTGATACCAGATGCTATGGAGTCTATCAAATACTTCCCAAAGTCTAACAGTTACTTCCAGAGACAAAAAGAAAATAAAACTGAAGCTAAAGATGAGGAGCCTACCAAGTAGCCATGGAGCAGTGGCATTGTGATAAGAGAACCTGAAACATAAAAGTGTTTCTTATTTATCTTAAGGGCTGAAGGAAATGTTCTTTTGTTTTATGCACAACTCAAAAAAAAATTAATCCTTCCATTAATATAATTTTGACTGAATGAATAGACTTTAATTCCTCTGTATTATGTGATAGATTTAACTTCAAGACAACCTAAACACCTAGGGGGTGAATAGGTTCTTTTCCTTGTTTTAAACTAAGGTAGAATATAGCTTCAGTTCTTTAATATAAATCTCAAATCTCTACATCTAACACAACATATACAATCACAGAATATAAAATAACACAAGCATCACAGATTGCACATAGGTTTATAGTGGTTCCCCAAGGTCTGGGTATATCCACTTTCCCCCTTCACCTATCTAGCAGTGTGCTAGATTCTGCCTAACTTCTTCCTTCTTCTCAGATCCACAGATCTTACAGCTCAGAACCCTGAAAGGTTCCTACAACTCAGAACCTTATAAGGTTCCTATAACTCAGGCTAACAAGCCTTACCTCAGCCTTACCACAAGGCCTATAACTCAAAGAACCAATTCTCCTACACTCAGGCTCAAACATCCTTACCACTAAGAGATCAAAATCTCCTACACTCAGCCTTTATAACACAGGCTTACAACTCAGATCTTTGAAAAGATCCTACAGAATTTAATAAGTAATTTGATGGACTCTTACCCTTGTTGAAAGAGAAAGGATAAGAGAATTCTTAATCAGCTTCTTGATGAGACTGATGACTGAAATCAACCTGTTCTTAGCTTTCTTCAAAGCTTCTTGAATCTGAACATAGTAGGGTTGATCTCCGTTGAAGTTTACTGACTTGCAGCTTTCTTTCTTGGAATCCAGATATGGATCTAGATCTACTTAGTAGATTAGTTCAGGATCTACTACTTAAGAGACTTGTGATTGTCTCCTTCTTGACCCCAAAACAGCTGGAGCTCTCTCTCCCCAAACCTTCTGAAGTTTCTTCTGAATTCTGAATGAATTCACCTTAGACAAAATCTGAGTGGATAAACACTTCAGTATGTCTTCTTAGATCTTCTCACAAAGATCTCCTTCTATTTGCCTTGCACTTTCTTGATCAACGATCAATCTCTCTGTTGGAACACCCTATTACTAATTTGGGTAAGGATCACTATGTTTGTCTTAGGAAACCCAGTTGACCTAGTTGTATAGTTAAAAAGGTCAACATTAGAATGAGTCTAGGGCTTAGAACTTAGGTTTTGAAGATGCCCCCAGGACTTCTGCAAGATCAAGGATAAAGAGCCAAGTCTAAAGGCAATTATCGTCGAGCTCAGGTCAACGATCGTCGAACTCCGTTCAACGTTCTCTGAGCTCAACCTTTGCTGGATCGTCTAGCTCAAGGTCGACAATCGTCTAGCTCAAGGTCGACGATCGTCGAGCTTAGTTCGACTATCTCTGTCTGCTTCAGGTCGACGTTTTCTGTTGAAGTCTAGGTCGACGATCTCTGTCTTAGTCAGTTCGACTATTTCTGCCTGGCTTAGATCTATGATAGTCGATCTCCGATCGACGTTTTCTGTCAGCTTTGGTTATTATATCTCAGAGCTCAGGTCGACTATCTTCGAGCTCAGGTCGACGATTTTTGTCAGAATGATCTATTCCATCTCTGAGCTCTGGTCGACGTTCGTGGAGATCAGATCGACGCTTTTCCTGAAGAGATCGACGATTTTAAGGATTCAAATTCTGTCAGTCTTTGGAATGTTTTTTGAATTCTCTCAGCATTTATTTCAAGAAGATTTGCCAGCCATTTTCATTTATTCTGGAGCAAGTCTCAAGGAATTTTTCAGGAATGTTTTATTGGACTTTCCTCTAGAAGACAAATTCTTTATGGAAGGCATTTAATGTCTTATAACGGCTATCTTGGAAGAAGAGTCTTCAGAGAATAAGATAGTCTTCTCTTCCTTTCTAAAAGGGACAATTAATCAAGAGTCAATATAGAGACAGAATCAAGAGACACACTCTGTTACAGAAGAGCAACAAGAATTAAGCTGTGACAGATAACCATATTCTTGCTTACAGAAAAGTGAAAAAAGGCCTCATCTCAAGAACTCCAGACACCTCATCTTTCAGCCTCTTTGCTGAAACAATTCTTTACTGGAGATCTAAAGTTCTGAAGGCCTATCACCCTGTGCAAAGCTTCCACTCCTTAACCATTCTACATCTTAGGGGGAGCTTTGACATCATCAATCCACTTGTGCTTCTCTCATTTGATTGAGAACAGAGAAGACACCTTCAACTCTTATTTTTCTTTTCCCGCTGTAAAAGGGTTCTTGAACTCCCTTCAAAAGTTCTGTCTGGTTCTGGGAGCCTTGTCAAAACTCAGTGGTGGCAAGACACCTGATCAAAAAATCTAGTTTTGGTTTTTAAGCACCTTATCAAAAGCTCATTGGTGTCAGGACACCTGATCAACTCATCCTGAGTGGATTCCTACCAAGGGTGGTAGAAGAGTGGATGTACCCAGGTTTTTGGGGAACCACTATATTTCCTTGTGTCTTCTGGTTTGTTTGTGTGATTTGTTTGCTGTGTGCTGTGCTCTTTACTTAGTTTTTTAAATTCTTACTAGCACTCTACACTATACTATAAATTAAATTTTATATGTGTTGATATTTTCAAAGATGTGAAACTTATTTAAATAAACTCTATTCACCCCCCTCTAGATTTGAGATAGATCTTACCCTCACTTTCAATTGGTATCAGAGGCAGGTTGGTTGCTCATATAGGCTAACACCTGAACCAAGTGATCCTTGGCAAAATCTATCTTTTAAGAAGGATATTTCTTCTTATAATATATTTTACTCTAAGACATGGCACAGAACAAGGATTTTGCAAGCACCAGACCTCCAGTGTGCAATCTATCTAAGTTTGCACTTTGGAAGGCAAGGATTAAATTATACATGAACTCTATTGATGAAGATATTTTCAATTCTGTCTTGACAGTTTGTCCAAGTCCACCAGAAAGCTCAAGCATAAATGCTGTTCCACCTCCCTCAGGAACAGATGCAGACATAAAGAAATGGAAAACTACAGATGCAAAGGCCATGAACATCTTAGCTCAGACAATGTCTGATGAGATATTTCAGAAAGTAGCAGACTGCAACTCAGCCAAAGGAATTTGGGACAAGCTCTCTGAAATTGTCTCAGGGTCTGCTGATGAAAGGAAAGACAGGAGATCTCACCTCATAACCCAATATGAGAATTTCAAGAAAGGAGAGACTGAGTCAGTAGCAGATATATACAATAGATTGAGTCTGATTGTCAATGAGCTAAGGACCTTGGATAAAGAAATCTCATTGACTGATCTTAATAACAAGATCCTAATGTGCTTCCCCAGTACTGGGGACTCAAGAATCTGGCCAATCAAAGATGCCAGAAGTCTAAATGAAATCACTACTGAAACTCTCTTAGGCAAGCTCAAATCCTATGAGCTGCTTATCAAGAACAGAGAGGAAGAACAGAAGGCTGTTTCACCAGCCTCAAGGAAAGAGAAGTCAATAGCTTTTAAAGCTATTGAAGATCAGCCTGAAGAAAAACTCACAGGCAATGAGGAATTGGTCAGCCTACTGGCCAAAAGATTCTACAAGCTAGCCAGAAAGGACTTCAGAAAAAGGCCATACAAAGGACATGACAAACCAAGGTATGACAAGTCAAATAATAATAACAAAGAAATCATATGCTTTGGTTGCAGGAAACCAGGCCACATTATGCCTGACTGTCCAGAGAACAAGAACAAGGACAGAAAGGATAGAAGAGAAAGAAGAAAAGAAAAAGATTTCAAAAAGAACAGCTCAGACAAAGCCTCCTCTAGCAGGAACAAAAATACAAGGAAGGGTTTTGTTGCTGAGACATGGAGTGAGACAGAAGAAGATTCTGAAACTTCATCTAGCTCCAATGATGATGAAGATGATGCTGATGAGAAAGAATTCTGAATGATGGCTATCAATGCCTCACAGCAAAACTCTGATGAAGAATCAGATTCAGATTCAGAAAATCAACCAGAGGAAGATCAGGTAATTAGCTCTTTTGATTTTAATTCTGAGGACTTCAAAAATGAATTTAAGACATTATGCTTGGATTTATTAAGATCTGAAAAAGAGATAATCTCTCTCGGAAATAAATTATCTGAATACAGTGTCCTAAGCTCAAATAACCTCAAACTCTCTAAGGAGTTAGAATGCTGTAGGGAGGAGATAGCTTCACTGAAAAGTGAACTGTCAAGAGCTAAAAAGTTTGAAGAATCCCTAAATGGGAGAAGTATTAGACTGATGGACATTACAAGCACAGTGAACTCTAGATTCAATAGTACACTGGGCTTGGGTGCCTCATCCAGCCAACCTATAATATTAACAACTCCAATAAAATTTGTCTCTGACAAAGGAAAGGGAGTAATAAAGGTAGCTAGGAAGAATGCAGATCTGTCAGAGAAAAATCCAGTTCAATAGATTGTGTCGAGCAGAGCTCGACGATCGTCGAACAGAGCTCGACGATCTAACCACAGATCGTCGACCTCAGATCGACGATATTCAAACTCTGAACTTCGCCATAATCGATCTTCGAACAGAGATCGACGATCTGACCCAAGATCGTCGACCTCAGCTCGACGATGGTCGAACGGAGATCAGGTCTGTGAACATTCCTTCAATGGCACATCTAGATTCAGTCCTAGAGGTCCCACATCCCAAGGCTTTAACCCCTATACTGAATGGATAGTACCTCCTAGGAGATACCATCCTAAAGGTTATAAGGATCAACCTGGGATGTCTTTTGTTTCAGAATTTAAGGGATATCAACCTAGGCCCAAGGTTAACTGGGTCAAAAACAAATAAGCTGTTCTTGTGCAGGTGAAGACCTATCCAGCTTCAAACCGTCAATGGTATCTGGATAGTGGGTGCTCAAAGCACATGACAGGGGACAAGGACAACTTCACTTCCTTCAAATCCAAGCTTGGACCCAAAGTAATTTTTGGAGACTCAAGCTTTGGAACTACAAAAGGATATGGTGCAGTCCAAATTGGCTCAGTCACCTTCAAGAAGGTGGCATATGTTGAAGGACTCAAGCACAACTTGATAAGTATCAGTCAACTGTGTGATGAAGGATATCAAGTGACCTTCAACAAAGCCATATGCAAAGTCAAGTTAGAGGACAACACAACTGTGTTGACAGGTAACAGAAGAGGTAACATTTACTTAGTGGATTTTCATTCACCTGTAGTAGATATTTGCCTGTTTAATTCCATTTCAAAACCAAATATTTTATGGCATAAGAGACTAGGTCATATCAACCTTAGAACTATTGCTAGGCTATCTAAGGACAAACTTGTTAGAGGACTACCTTCTGGCCCCTACAAGAAGGAAGAACTTTGCAAGGCTTGTCAATTAGGCAAGCAAACTAAAAGTAGTTTTAAATCAATTAATAAGAGTGATTCACCTAGGATTTTGTACCTGTTGCACATGGATCTTTTTGGACCCATATCAGTGCAAAGCCTAGGAGGGAAATCCTATACTTTAGTGGTTGTAGATGACTTCTCAAGATTCACTTGGGTATTCTTTCTGAGGAAGAAGTCTGATAACTTCAAGTGTTTGACAGATTTTCTCAAATGCATTCAGATTGA
Source organism: Platanthera zijinensis (assembly GCA_039513925.1). Lineage (NCBI taxonomy): Eukaryota > Viridiplantae > Streptophyta > Magnoliopsida > Asparagales > Orchidaceae > Platanthera > Platanthera zijinensis. The sequence goes on along the minus strand of CM077090.1, from coordinate 51,136,716 downwards.
GTTCAACACTCACATTGCCCTGATCAGAAGTGATCATGGGACAGAGTTTGATTCTCTTCTCATGCAAGAGTTCTGTCAAAGTGAAGGGATTAGGCACACTTTCTCAGCTCCTAGAACTCCTCAACAAAATGGGGTAGCTGAAAGGAAAAATAGAACACTCATTGAATCTGCAACTACATTATTGGCAGATGCTCACCTACCTCTATCCTTTTGGGCTGAGGCAGTGAACACCTCCAACTATGTGTTGAACAGAAGCCTGATACATAAACTGAAGGGCAAGACTCCCTATGAATTGCTCAAAGGGAAGAAACCTAAAATAGGCTATTTTAAAGTTTTTGGTTGCACTTTTTTCATTCATAATAATGAAAAAAAATATCTAGCAAAATTCCAAGCTAAAGCTGATGAAGGAGTGTTTCTGGGATACTCCATGATCAGCAAGGCCTATAGGGTTTATAATAAATCTTCCTGTAAAATAGAAGAATCTGTTCATATTATTTTTGATGAAGCTAACATGTCTTTCAAGGAGAAGAATGCTTCTACCATAGAACCTTTGCAGGTACATTCTCTAGCTGAAGACTTGAACAAATTGCAAGTTGCTGAAAAGAATGAGAGCAGTGATGATGAAGAAGAAGTTCAACATCTGGAAGAAAATCACCTTGAAGAGCCAGTTGTTGTTCCACAAGAGGAAACAACAACACAGGCTGGTGAACAATCAACACCCCCTATTGATTTAGTAACAACAAGAGATCATCCAATCACCCAAGTAATTGGAGAGATCTCAGTTGGTGTGCAAACTAGAAATCAGGTCAACCAGAACCTAATGCACACTTGCTTCCTATCTCAAATTGAGCCTCAATCCATTCAAGATGCAGAGCAAGAACCACACTGGATCATTGCAATGCAAGAGGAGCTACATCAATTTGAAAGGAACAAGGTTTGGGAACTAGTGCCTAAGCCAAAAGATCATCCCATTGTTGGAACAAAATGGGTCTTCAGAAATAAGCTGGATTATCAAGGAGTCATAGTCAGAAACAAGGCAAGGCTAGTTGCTCAAGGGTACTCTCAACAAGAAGGAATAGACTATGATCAGACCTTTGCACCAGTTGCAAGGTTAGAGGCCATCAGAATATTCCTAGCTTATGCTGCCCACAAAAGTTTCAAAGTATACCAGATGGATGTAAAGAGTGCATTTCTCAATGGGGACATCAAAGAGGAAGTCTATGTTAGACAACCACCAGGTTTTATCTCTCTAACTCACCCTGATTATGTTTTCAAACTGCATAAAGCATTATATGGTCTCAAGCAAGCTCCTAGAGCATGGTATGAGACCCTAGCATGCTTTCTTCTAGAAAATGATTTTGTTAGGGGGAGAGTAGACCAAACTCTTTTTATTAGAACCCATAAGTCCCATACCCTACTGGTGCAAATTTATGTAGATGACATTATTTTTGGTTCTACTGATTCAAACTTGTGCAAAAAATTTTCCAAGCTTATGCATTCTAAATTTGAAATGAGTAGCATGGGTGAGCTGTCCTTCTTCTTAGGATTGCAAGTCAAGCAACATGCTGAAGACATATTTATTTCTCAAACCAAGTATGCTAAAGAATTGGTTAAGAGATTTGGTATGTCTGAGGCATCTTGTATGAAAACACCCATGCCTACCAATGCTGTATTGGATGCTGATGAACATGGGAAACCAGTTGATCAGACAACATATAGAGCAATGATTGGCTCTCTATTGTACCTTACAGCCAGTAGGCCAGATATAATGTTTGCTACATGCATATGTGCTAGATTCCAAGTTAGCCCTAGAGAGTCACACCTAACTCTAGTTAAAAGGATTCTTAGGTATGTAAAAAGTTGTCCAAATCTAGGTCTCTGGTATCCAAAAGATTCAGCATTTGATTTAACTGGATTTTCAGATGCTGATTATGCTGGATGCAGAATAGACAGGAAAAGCACTAGTGGAACATGTCAGTTCCTTGGTGACAGACTTGTCTCCTGGTTTTGTAAGAAGCAAACATCGGTGTCAACCTCAACTGCTGAAGCTGAGTATATGGCTGCAGGCAGTTGCTGTTCACAAATATTGTGGATACAAAATCAGCTCTTAGACTATGGCTACAACTTAGAGAAGTCTAAAATTTTCTGTGATAATACTAGTGCTATCTCTATAGCACAAAATCCAGTCCTCCATAGTAGGACAAAACACATAGAAATTAGGCATCACTTTCTAAGAGATAATGTAGTGAAAAATAAAATTGAACTTCAATATATTCCTACTGATTTGCAAAGGGGAGATATTTTCACCAAACCTTTGGATGAAAAGAAACACAGTTTCTTCCTAAATCAGTTAGGCATGTTAGATGGAGGAAGCCTAAATTAAATTACAAGATTTTGAAAAGATAAAACAGACCAAGACTAGGCTTAAAAATCAATTCTTTTTGTGTCTGTAGAATAAGTTCTGTCTCTGAACTGAGCTCGATGTTTTCCCAGAAAACGTCGAACGGAGATCGACGTTTTCCCATAAATCGTCGACCGGAGATCGACGGTTCTTGAAGCGTCGATCTGAGTTCAGCGCCGCCGTTAGATCTAGGCTTTCCTTCTGTCTGCTCCTTGGTCGTCGAGCGGAGCTCGACGCTCTCAATAACATCGAACGGAGTTCGATGCTATTGGCGTCTCTTCAAATTCCCTCTGTAGCCCAAATCGTCGAGCTGAGATCGACGTACTGTCGAACTGAGCACTACGATTTTTCTTTTTCGCGTCGAACCCTAATATAAAATCATTTTTCGGCCACCACTCGTCGTTTACGCCTTCATACTCTCTGCAAATTCTCTTTCCCTCCAAAACCTTCTACACTTGGTCGTGTTCGTTCAATCTTTGCAGGTACAGATGGCTTCAACTGCTGCCGCCCTTTCGAAAATGAAATTTGACACCGGTTTTGATATCGATATAAGCTCGTTTGATGAAAGCGATCAGCGCTTCAAGGATATTATCAGTTTGTTCAGAGATCAGTAGCTGTTGGAAATAATGACTACCAGAATGAAAATTGCTTCAGATGAAATCAAAGAATGGTGCTATTCTGCGACAGATGAGAATGAGAATTCTGTCATCGGCTTCATAAGAGGGACCCAGGTACAACTGTCCCCGGCTCTCTTAACTGAAGTGTTTCATCTCAGTACTGGAGAAGACTCTATTGAATTATCTGGAGAAGATTATGATTCAATGCTTGATAGAATGGGTCACAATGCTGTGAACCCTAACAAACTTTTAAAGAAGAATCTGTCATTGGAATTTCAGTTTTTGGCTGATGTAGTTGGAAAAGTGCTGCTGGCCAAGCACTCTGCCCATGATACAATATCAAGATATCAAATTTGCTTGATGGGAGCTTTAGTCGATAAGAAACACCTTGATTGGGGATCCATCTTCTTCAACCTAATTAAGAAGAAGATAAATAAGACTGCTGTAAGCTTTGGGAGAATCTTAGGGGTCTATCTGCACTACAGATGCCCTGAGCTGTTAACCTCCTCTGGGATGTTCATCAATGCATCCAAGAGGCTTTCCTGTGCCCTATTTAGCAAATGGGACAGGCAAATCATCAACCCTACAAGAGCTACTGCACCACTTCCTTCAGGCACAAGGACTGCTTCAGTCACTCCACTAGCAGAAGTGTTGCCTGCCTCTCTTCCTCCTCCAGCTGTATCCTCCCCAGCCATTTCCTCCTCTCCTCCAGTCACAACCATAACCACATAATCCCCAATTACCATTTCCTCACCAGTTTCATCCCCTCCAGTATCCACCTCAGAAGAATTCCATCCTCTCTTCTCTTATTCAACCTTCACCCTACCATCCTTTTCCCTTGTAGATGATTCCTTCATGGATGATTCTCCTTCCTCTCCTCCTGAGCCACCCTCTACTTCCTCTTTTCAACAAATGCTTCATGACATCCTCTCCCAACCATCCTTCACACCATCTCTTGCTTCATCTATCTCCACCTCAACCTCTTCTATCTCCACAATTCCATCCTCAGAGCCATTCATTCCCTCTCCACCTTCCTCCACACCTTCAGCTCCAGCCAACATCCCTCCATCTACCATTACTCCTACCTCTGCTCAAGCCCCACTTGAGCATGTAGATCTTCCAAGGTTGGCAGACAGACTTTATGAGTTGCTAGCCCCCAGGCTGACATCTCTGTTGGAGACTTCCCTGGCTCCACTCCTGAAACAAGTTCAGGAGCTGTCTACCAAGCTTTCCTCCTTTTCCTCCTCCCAGGCAATCCCTTCTACTGGGTGCCTTGATTCAGCTCTCCTTGAACCAAGGCAGGGGGAGATGCTTTATGAAGAAGTGGATGTGCCAGTGGTTGCTCCTATTTTTGCATTAAATCTTCAGAGCCTGCTATCTCAATTTGATACAGTTCATTTCAGATTTCTGCCAGTACCTCTCACTGAAGATCTGTCTAAGGCCATTATGCCTGTATCTATTTGTGATCCCAGCCACATTGAATCCTATATCAATTCCTGGAAGGCTGTGGATATTCCTGATGCTGCTACTAAGGCCATTGTGCCTCCTGTTGTTGAAACTGCTGCTGCTGCTGCTGAAGATATAGAAATGATTCCAGTAACTGCTGCTGATGAAGAACTTGCTTTCTACCTAGAAGATCCCACACCTGCTGCTATGACTGCTCCTGCTCAAGTGTCTGCTGCTGCTGTTGCTCCTGCTCTAACTTCTGATCAGTTAAAGCTTCAAGAAAAGTACTTGAAAAGCATTGATGATCTGTATGACAGACCACAAAGCTCAGATAGTGACCAATTCCAGACTGAATCAGATGACTCTGCCCATACCATTGCCAAGAAGAGGAAAGCTAGAAGCAAAGCCATGATGTCAGTTCCTCCAGCTAAAGCAAAAGACTCCAATGATATTTCCTACTACATTCTGCATGATTGCCCCATTTCTGAGCCATGGATGTAATACTCCAAGAATCAACTGAAAGCTATAAGGAAGAGAAGGAAGCTTGATAAATATGAAAAAGGATCTTCACAATATCAGCCTCCTCCTCCTCCTCCTCCAGATTCTGGATCAGGCTCAGCCCCTCAAGCTCCAGCTTCAAGGCAAAGCTCCTCCCAATCTTATCCAAGATACTATCAAAAGGGACAACATCAAAGAGGATATCAATCCAGAAGGGGTCATTACAGAGGAAATCAGAGAGGACAAAGATCTTATCAAAGGGAAGGACAAAGCCACACTGACTCTATTTCAGGTCCTTTCCCCTACAGGCTGAAAGACACAGTTGTTTCCAGGACTCCTCCTGCTTCTGAATCTCTCAACAGGTATGAACCTCCTGTTCCTTTTGAGGATCCTGAGAACAATCCTCTATCCTGGACAGCAAGAATGAAAGAGCTAGCTGCTCTTGATCAACTAAAGAAAGCCAGAGAGCAAGGCATGGACATCTCCAATATAACAACTTTATCAGATCAAAGGAAGAAAGAATTGGAAAGATATGCTTCAAGAAAGTTTTTCAACCCAGAAGACTACATGAAGCTGCACGCAGAGACTGTAGTTCCAAGGCCAAGATCTCAAACTTCTCTAGGTGCAGAGGATGACAGAAGATCAAAGAAAGAAACCCTGAATCCTAACAAAGAAATTTTGTTTAAAAAGGGAACTGAGAAGAAGTAAAATTGTGTAAGCTAAACTTCATCCTCCTCTGGATAATTGCTGCTCTTTCTCTGTGATCTGCTTGCTGCTACATCTTTGCTTAGTTAGCTCTTGTTTTTGAATGTATGCTTATTCATTTCTTAATGTTATTTGTAAATAGTAATCCTAACCCAAATAGGGGGAGATTGTTGGAACACCCTATTACTAATCTGGGTAAGGATCACTATGTTTGTCTTAGGAAACCCAGTTGACCTAGTTGTATAGTTGAAAAAGTCAACATTAGAATGAGTCTAGGGCTTAGAACTTAGGTTTTGAAGCTGCCCCCAGGACTTCTGCAAGATCAAGGATAAAGAGCCAAGTCTAAAGGCAATTATCGTCGAGCTCAGGTCAACGATCGTCGAACTCCGTTCGACGTTCTCTGAGCTCAACCTTTGCTGGATCGTCTAGCTCAAGGTCGACGATCGTCTAGCTCAAGGTCGACGATCGTCGAGCTTAGTTCGACTATCTCTGTCTGCTTCAGGTCGACGTTTTCTGTTGAAGTCTAGGTCGATGATCTCTGTCTTAGTCAGTTCGACTATTTCTGCCTGGCTTAGATCTATGATAGTCGATCTCCGATCGACGTTTTCTGCTAGCTTTGGTTATTATATCTCTGAGCTCAGGTCGACTATCTTCGAGCTCAGATCGACGATTTTTTTCAGAATGATCTATTCCATCTCTGATCTCTAGTCGACGTTCGTGGAGATCAGATCGACGCTTTTCCTGAAGAGATCGACGATTTTAAGGATTCAAATTCTGTCAGTCTTTGGAATGTTTTTTGAATTCTCTCAGCATTTATTTCAAGAAGATTTGCCAGCCGTTTTCATTTATTCTGAAGCAAGTCTCAAGGAATTTTTCAGGAATGTTTTATTGGACTTTCCTCTAGAAGACAAATTCTTTATGGAAGGCATTTAATGTCTGATAACGGCTATCTTGGAAGAAGAGTCTTCAGAGAATAAGATCATCTTCTCTTCCTTTCTAAAAGGGACAATTAATCAAAAGTCAATATAGAGACAGAATCAAGAGACACTCTATTATAGAAGAGCAACAAGAATTAAGCTGTGACAGATAACCATATTCTTGCTTACAGAAAAGTGAAAAAAAAAGCCTCATCTCAAGAACTCCAGACACCTCATCTTTCAGCCTCTTTGCTGAAACAATTCTTTGCTGGAGATCTAAAGTTCTGAAGGCCTATCACCCTGTGCAAAGCTTCCACTCCTGAACCATTCTACATCTTAGGGGGAGCTTTGACATCATCAATCCACTTGTGCTTCTCTCATTTGATTGAGAACAGAGAAGACACCTTCAACTCTTATTTTTCTTTTCCCGCTGTAAAAAAGTTCTTGAACTCCCTTCAAAAGTTCTGTCTGGTTCTGAGAGCCTTATCAAAACTCAGTGGTGGCAAGACACCTGATCAAAAAAATCTAGTTTTGGTTTTTAAGCACCTTATCAAAAGCTCATTGGTGTCAGGACACCTGATCAACTCATCCTGAGTGGATTCCTACCAAGGGTGGTAGAAGAGTGGATGTACCCAGGTTTTTGGGGAACCACTATATTTCATTGTGTCTTCTGGTTTGTTTGTGTGATTTGTTTGCTGTGTGCTGTGCTCTTTACTTCTTAGTTTTTTAAATTCTCACTAGCACTCTACACTATACTATAAATTAAATTTTATATGTGTTGATATTTTCAAAGCTGTGAAACTTATTTAAATAAACTCTATTCACCCCCCCTCTAGAGTTGAGATAGATCTTACCCTCACTTTCACTCTCAATAGTTGTGTTAGTTGTGTATGTTATGATCTGTTATTACTATTTCCTTCTTCTGAATCCATCTATATATATAGACTTCATCCATGGTAACCGGCTGATCCGGTTTCTAACTAACTTCTCACAAGTCTGACAGTTTCATTAAAGTTGTTGGAATGCACAGCTGTCAAGTCCCCAGTTAGCTCTTGAACCTTTGTCTCTGTCAGCAAAGCATTGAGATTAACTGTCATTATGTGTCGATACAAATTACCAATATGTGTCGACACAAACTACCAATATGTGTCGACACATGTGACTTAAGTGTCGACACAGACTTTGGTAGAGTCGACATAACTGCCTTGATGTCGACACTGCTTCTTGACACTGCATCTTGATAATGTGTCGACATAGAGTATTTGTGTCGACATAAACACTTCTCCACTCCACAGCAATCAACTATGTTAAAACTTTGCTGTGTGTCGACACAAGTCCTTTGTGTCGACACAGTTGATGTAGACTAAGAATTCTGTGTGTCGACACAGCCTCCCGGTGTCGACACAGTTGATGTCGACTAATACTTCTGTGTGTCGACACTGCCTCCCGGTGTCGACAAAGTTGATGTTGACTAACTATTCTGTGTGTCGACACAGCCTTTTCCAAGTGTCGACACAAACTTGCTGAAGTGTCGACACAGCTTCCTCTGGTGTCGACACATGGACTTAGAAACTTTTTCCTGCATTTTAGCAAATACTTATCCTACACATGTAAACTCAAAATAACATCAAATACACCTTGATGTATAACATTGAGCTAAGTGAGGCTTCTCCAAATCAGGTATATATTTTCCAATGTACCCAACAATCTCCCCCTATTTGGAGAAGTTATAACCCTTTTGTCAATGATATACACCACTTATGATAAATAAATATGATGATGTGTATAAGCATTTTTAATAGGGTAACTTATAAACAAAACAAATAATAAACTGACATCACAAAATAAGGATGCAAACTAAATGAACATGGAACATTGTTTTGTTTATTATATCAAAAGGTTTCTTAACACTGTTTACATAGATTTCTTTAAAAACCAAGAATTACATAGTTCTTGAAAAATCTAGTAAAACTAAACTAAGGCTGGACAGGCTCCTTGATGACTATTCCTTTCCCTGATTTAATCTGAGCCTACACAGTAGGTTCTGTATCTTCAATGGGCTTCTTGCCTTTCAACTCAGCCTTCTTTTGAACTTCAGTCTTAATCCTTTGCCTTTCAAAATAGTGAAAAGGCTTAGGGAAATACTTGCTAGGCTCCTGAGCATCAGGAGGTAGCTTCTAACTCTTAGCCTTTCTTTTGTATTGAACTATGGCTTCCTGCCTTGCCTCATACTTCTGCCACTCCTGCTTATTATAACATTTACCCCTTTCATGAACCTGGTCTTTTACAGCTTTCCAGGCAATTAATATGATATTTCTAGAAGTGGGGCTCCATTGCTCAAAATCAGGTTTTAACTCTGCCTGCTCTCTGAATCTCTTCTTTGATAATATAGCATCTTGCTGAGCTTTCACACCAGCTTCTGGCATATCTACCTTTTCAATAATAACATTAGTAACTTGTTGTGGAGGGCTGTACATAGACTGAACTTTTTGATGTATCATTTCAAGATTTATAGGGGGTAAATAACTTGGGCAACCTCAGGTGGATCACCTTCAAGTAGAGCTGGTTGCACACCTGACTCAGCCACATTATCATCATCACATAAGGGTGGATATCCCAGAGTGGCTCTAATACTGTTGGTTATCCATTTGGCATGATCAGAGCCTGCATATACCAACACCCTCTCCCCCTTTATGACTTCTCTGGCCACATGATCTCTCAAATCCTCTTTTTGAAATCTGATTTGCCCATTTAGGTAATTGATTCCATCTTTAAAGAATGGCTTTAACTTTTGAAGCTTATCAGAAATTGTTTGCTGAGAAGTAGTAATAGCTGTTTTAAAGGAATCCAAGGCTTCTTGTAGCTTCTTATCAAATTCTTCTTTCTCCTTATTTCTTGCCTCAGTCATTGCAATAACCGTGTTCCTTACTGCAGTGACTATCTCATTGTGAGATTCAGTCAGATTGTCATTCATTCTTATTTGATTCTCAAGGACATAGCCTTATTTGACAGCAATATCATCCACTTGTTTCTTGATGTCTGCTTGTTGCTTTGCTAGAAATACCACAGCATTGCCCCCCTTGTGGAAGCAATCTGTCATCTCTTTCTTATTATGATTGACCTCAAACCTGATTGACTTTATATCTTGGGCTAGATCAAATTGAAGGGCCTTATGGCTTTCATCCACATATTTTTCAAGAGCCAATCTCTGCTCATCAAATTTCACTTGTAAATCAACCAAAAATTTGCTGTAATCAGTCTCAGGAGCTGGTTATGAAGTAGTAGCTTGCAATGATTTCTTATAGCTCTGTCTTCTCCTCTTGAAAACCATCAGTTTTCTTTTCTTGATATTTACAATATCCTCATCCTCTGAATCAGAGGAACTATCAATATTTACTCTTTCTTTGGGACTAGGAGGAATCTCCTTTTCAGTCCTATGCTCCACCTTCTCAAGGTTAACTTGCTCCCCTCAACTGCTCCCTTTATGTCAGGAAATAATTCTTCCAGGGTGAACTCTTGTTGAGTGTGAACTGCTTTTTCTGGAGCATCAGCAACCATAGATGTATCCTCAATGATCACATCTAGTGCTGGACTGTTGACATGAGGTGTTTCAAGAATAGAATGTGAACTCATTTCACTTGCCAATTGAATGCTTTCTTCCCCTTGTCCTTGTGCAGAATGTTGCTCCACCTGCAACTGTGCAGTAACTGTTTCCTCATGGACTTGGGCAGTTTCAGTCAGGTCCTAGACCTGTTCCCTAACTTGCTCCCCCTGTACTTGTGCACTTATGGTGTCCTCCTGCACATGATCATGCTCAGTAATGCTATGGACTGGTGATTTTGCTATTGTCTCTTGAGTATCCAAATCAGGTATGTCCTTTGAGAGGACCCTATCCCATCTGGATATTATTCTGATGTCCATCCTTCTCATGTGATTTATTTTAGATCCTGGAAGCTGATGCATTACCTTTAGAATTGCTCCAACCAGGTATAAACTCATTAATCTAGCTAGATTAGGCTTTTTGATTCCTTCCTTTATTTTCTCAAGCAGAACTGCAGACCAATCTGTATTAATCATATAGATTATTCTTATCATCAGATTGAACATAAAGGCAGAGATCCTATCATGGCCTCCTGGTTTACACAAAATCACCTTCCCTACTACTTCAGATAGAAATTTTCCTTGTTGATTCATTCTTTTTCGGTTTATTGCTGCTCCAATCTTCATGGTTGGATCCAATCCACAACACTGGAGAGCCTCCCTTGTCTTTGAGGCTGGGACCTCTTCTTCATCCTGAATTCTTGGAAGGTGAAGAATCTTTCTTAAACTTTTTAGAGTAAGTTTGACTCTATGACCATGAACTGTCGATTTAATCTTCAGTCCAGTGGAATCCACTGTTGCAGCAGCATAGAACTCAAATACTTCCTTCTTCCATATCTTGGTAGGTTCAGAAACAAGAAACTCCAATCCATTATCAGTAACAAGGGTGATGACCCCTTTAATCTCCATCGCCGCATCATCAAAAGCATTGCGCACCAGCTCATAGCCTTCGTTAATGTTATCTTCAATCTTTGGCGCCATTGGAATGGTGAGAAAGATAGAATAAAGAGAAGAAAGTTTGTCGACACAAGGGTTTAGTCTCGAAAATCTGGAGAGCGTGTCGACAGAATTTGTTCTCGACCTATTTATACCCTTCTAAACAAAGAAGGTCAAAAGATGGGCAAAAATTGTCTAAATGTGTCGACATTGTTGAAAAGTGTCGACACATACTTCTATTGTCTCGACCACGACGATGACTACTATGTGTCGACACCAATTGATGATATGTCGACACTGGACATACTTAGTAGTTCATCACAAATTCTGTGTTGACTCTTATTGAAAGTGTCGACACAATTTCTGGAAGTGTCGACACCATTACTCTGGATGTGTCGACACCACTAACTAAAGTGTCGACACCACTTCTCTGGATGTGTCGACACAGATTTACTGAAGTGTCGACATCACTTCTCTGAATGTGTCGACACAGATTTACTTTGCCAAATCTGATAATCTATCATATGGTCAACATTCCTAATTCAATTTTAAATCTATTGAATTTAGTTTCATCTAGAGGCTTAGTAAATACATCTGTAATTTGATAATCTGTCTTAACAAATTCTAGTGAGATGTCCTCTTTCTCTACATGGTCTCTAAGAAAATGGTATCTTATTTCTATATGCTTAGTCCTACTATGTGAAACAGGATTATTAGCAATAGATATAGCACTTTTAGAATCACAAAACAAAGGTGTTCTACTTGCCTGAATACCATAGTCTTCTAGCTGGTGTTGAATCCATAACAGCTGTGCACAGCAACTTCCTGCTGCCACATATTCAGAATCAGCTGTAGAAATTGCCACACTAGTCTGCTTCTTACTATTCCAAGACACCAATCTTCCTCGTAGAAATTGACAGGTGCCTATAGTGCTTTTCCTATCTTCTTTACAACCTGCAAAGTCTGCATCTGAATAGTCTGTTAGTAAAAAATCTCCATTCCTAGGGTACCAAAGGCCTAGATTAGGTGTGCCCTTTAGATATCTCAAAATTCTCTTTACTGTAGTGTAATGAGATTCTTTAGGGTATGCTTGGTACCTAGCACAGACACATGTTGTATACATAATGTCTGGTCTACTAGCAGTGAGATATAGTAGTGAGCAAATTATACCTCTATACAAAGACTCATCTACAGGTTTACCTGCATCATCTTTGCATATAGGCATACTTGTTCCCACATAAGTTCTCATGGTGGAGGATGATTCCATACCATATTTCTTAATTAACTCCTTGGTGAACTTAGACTGGGATATGGACAAGCCATCATCAGTCTGTCTTACTTGGAGTCCCAAGAAGAATTTAAGTTCTCCCATACTGCTCATTTCAAACTTCCCTTGCTTAAGTTTAGTAAACTTTTTGCAAAGGTTACTTTCTGTAGACCCAAAGATTATATTATCTACATAAATCTGGACTAAGATTATATTTCCTTTGGACTCCCTTAGGAATAGAGTTTTTTCTATTTTCCCTCTTGAGAATTTGTTCTCAATAAGGAAAGTAGACAAGGTTTCATACCAAGCCCTTGGGGCTTGCTTTAACCCATACAAAGCTTTCCTAAGTCTATAAACATAATCATGTTTGAGAGAATCTACAAAACCTGAAGGCTGCTCTACATAGACTTCTTCTTTTAGATTTCCATTCAAGAATGCTGATTTTACATCCATTTGGAATACTTTGAATCCTTGATATGCTGCATAGGCAAGGAACATTCTAATGGCTTCCAGTCTTGCTACTGGGGCAAAGGTTTGATCAAAGTCTATACCCTCTTCCTTCCTGTATCCTTTTGCAACAAGTCTTGCTTTATTCTTCACAATAATTCTACTCTCATCCAATTTATTCTTAAAGATCCACTTTGTTCCAATGATATTGTGGTCTTTTGGTTTAGGAACTAACTCCCAGACTTTGCACCTTCTGAACTGATTTAGCTCTTCTTACATGGCATTAATCCAGTGTGGGTCTAAGATAGCTTCTTCAAATTTCGTTGGCTCTAACTGAGATAGAAAGCTTGAGTACAGCACTGTGTTCAAGTTCTTACTTCTGGTTTGCACTCCATGTCTTGGATCACCAATTATCTGATTTACTGGATGATCTTTTAAGTGTCTAACAGCTATAGGTAGTCTTTCTTCAGGCTGAATACCTCCAGTTTCTTCAATGTGTTGTACCTCTTGATTTTCTTCAGCTTCTAGAGAGTCTTGTACTCCCCTGGAAAGTAGCCATTATTTTCCATTTCTTGATCTGTAGTTGAATCTTCTGCAATGGAAAGCTTGTCCATTCTCTTATTTATACCTATTGGACTACATGAACTACAAGGCAACTCACTGCTGATCAATCTAGTTTCATCAAAAACAACATGTACAGATTCTTCTACAACCTGTGTAATCAAGTTGTAGACCCTATAAGCCTTACTATTGTTGATGTATCAAATAAATATCCCATCTTGGGATTTGGCAGAAAACTTAGTTAGATAAGACTTGCCATTGTTAAGGATATAGCACTTGCAACCAAAGATCCTAAAATAGGATAAATTTTGTTTTCTACCTTTCATAATCTCATAGAGAGTCTTTTTGTGGCACTTGGTGATAGAAGCCCTGTTGATCACATGACATGCAGTGTTTACTGCCTCAGCCCAGAAATATTCTGGGAGAGAAGTGTCACTCAATATGGTTCTACCAGCCTCAATCAATGTTATATTCTTCCTTTCAGCAATACCATTTTGCTGTGGTGTTCTAGGTGAGAACTCTTGAAAAATCCCAAATTCCTCACATAGTCTTGTCATACTTTTAGATTGAAATTCAGTTCTATGGTCACTTCTGATTTTGACCACTGTACTGTCCAGTTCATTCTGAATTTGTTTGATAAAACTATGTAAAACACTTGGGGTTTCTGATTTTGGTCTCAAAAAGAACACCCAGGAATATATAGAATAGTCATCTTCCACCATAAAAGTATAGACCTTCCGACCTAAACTATGAACTGGCATAGGACCAAAAAGATCCATATATAAGAGGTATAGACACCTCACTGAATCCTTGTTTTCAAGGCTATGAAAGGAGGATTTTGTCTGCTTGCCCTTTTGACAAGTTGAACATATCCCTTCCTTTATACACTTAACTTGATGACCATTCCTCACTAACTCTTTGCTAAAGAGTTGGCCAATTGTTTTGTAGTTAAGATGGGTCAGCCTCTTGTGCCATTTGACACAATGAGAGGCTCTTTCATCAACTACAAGACAAATAGGAGAACCTTTGTTCTCACACTCAAAATTAAGACAATACACATTTCTTTTTCTATGTCCTGTCAAAATGACCTTTTGATCACTTGACCTTTTGATATGACATCCATTCTTAACAAATGAAATGTCATATCCTAAATCACTCAGCTGACTTATGCTTATAAGGTTGTGTTTCAAACCCTTCACATAGGCCAGTTGATTGATAGTAATCTGATTACTAGAAATGTTACCAAATCCTTTGATGATTCCTTTTTCAGAGCCACCAAAAATTACTTTAGGCCCATTTATGATAGGAAAGTATTCCTTCAGCAATCCCTTTATTCCAGTCATGTGCCTAGAATATCCACTGTCCAAGTACCATATAGGGGCATGGTAACTTGGACTCACCTGCAACAAAGAATTACTTTCCCTTAGAACCCAAGTAAGTCTTGGGTCCTTGGTTCAAGTCAGCTTCATATTTATCAAATCTACCTACTGCTCTTCTAACAGGTAGACTGTTGTTCTTCCTAACACTAGTGTTGTGCCAGCAATCTATGGCATAATGACCTGTCTTTCCACAGCACCAACATTCATACTTGTTATATCTATTTTTAGATACATTCTTGATTGTCTGATTGACAACAAATCTCTTGTATTGTGTTGGTACTGCTGCAGCTATACCCACTAGTTTCTCACAAACATGAGGTTTATGAACATGGGCTACCTTATTGACATAAGCACCCTTGCCATTCAGAACTTCAGTCTTACTATGACCATGAGTATTCTCAAGGTCATACTTGTTAGAAGGCACTTGTACCTTTCTAAAAACTATAGCAACTTTAAAATTCAGTGGCTGGACTGAGGCTTTGCCCTTTCTTTTGAATTGGACAGCCCTGGTGTTACCCTTAAAGTATATTCCAGCCTTACCCTTTTGAGCTACAAACTCATCTATTAAGGGTAAAATTGATTTTGGCTTAGAATAACTAGCCACCAAATCTTTCTCCTTTTGAAGTCTGACTTCCAGACTTTTAATTAGATCATTTTTGTATGTGATTGTGCCCATCTGAATAACAGTTATAGTTTTCAGCTTGGCAATCTCATTCAATTTTTAATCCAACTCTTTCTCTAAACCAGATGCAGCCACCTTAAGATCTGCAATTTCCTTAGCCTGAGTTTTGGCCAGGTTCTTGCTTTTCTTTAGTGCTTGCATCAAGTCCCCATATTCATCTATCAGCTAATGAATATCACCTTCAGACTCAGATCCATCAACATCACTTGATGCAGATGTAGCTGACTCTGTGCCAGTACTACAATCTGAATTTCTAGACAAACATTGTACCTTGCTAGGACCAGGCTGATCTTGGTATTTGTCTTCTTCTGATACAGCCATCAGTCCCATACACTGATGGTATTCTTGTTTATATATGGAGTTCAGCAATTGCATAAACTCATCTTCTTCATCAGCTGCATAAAGAACAATATATGCCTCAGCTTATGATTCAGACTCTGAAGTTGGTCGGTCTGTCAAGCTTTTCTCCTTCTTAGCAACAAAGGATTTCTCCTTATTGCTCTTTTGTTGAGTCTTCCTTTTATCAGCAGACTCCTTTCTTTTATCTGGACATTCAGCCATAACATGTCCAATCTTATTACAACAGTAGCAAACAATCTTTGATGTTGTAGATTTGCTAGGCTTAGACCTGCTCCTGTCCTTCCTTGATGACTTTCTATTTTGATAATAGTCATCATGTAACACCCCTATCCGTCGCATAGCATATAGCAGTAGGTCCGGTCGGGGCCCGACGCCATATACTACGGACAGACCGGTTGGTTACGCGTTGGAACTATACAACCAATCACCAACGTCCTACACAGAGTCATTCTAGCGGAAGCAAGTTATTAAGTTGCACAAATTTAAGAACCCTGCCAAGCAGGAATGTCCACTACAGAAGTAACAATAGGAATGAAACTACAAAAGTACCGGCCTTAAGGCCTTACAAGGTTTGCTTAACAAAACATGTCTTACATACTTCGGCTCGCAGGCCGGCCATACATGAAATAAACGGAAAGCATAAAAAGGGTTAGGCCTTCGAGGGCCAGCACCGAAAATGGGCTTTAGCCCACTATTTTCCGCTCGGCTCCGCAGCACCTGCAAGCACAAACCACCGCCCGGTGGCAAACAAAAGCAACGGTCAGCAATGCTGACCAAATTATAACGATCCCGCCCCCAAAATCGGGGCGGCGATGCTCTTTCCCTGCACTTTATTAGTATAGGCAATATTTTAATGTGAATACACATCAACACAGGCGTAGGCTCGCACGGCCACACACCCCGTGCACTCAGGGCACATTCTCGGCGAACCGGCCAACGTCACATCAATTCAAGCCATAGACGTTCCCAATCCACCACCGCCTCCTGGACGGTCATCCATATGAGCATTTTGCCTTCCTGGCCTTGGTCATGACAATTTAAGCCATAGACCGCCGAAGACCCTCATCCATGCCAACGGTACTACCGAACGACATAGACTGGGTACGGTTCCGCCTGACCCGTGCTCATATCGCAACGGCAATTTAAGCCATATGCGCAGGTCAAGACTCACCGAGTCCCGTTTCCGCCAAAACAATCACATAACCCGGTTATGTTCACGTTGGCTCCCCGGCCACCGCGTTGGCAAAACCCGCTTTTGCCCAGTTTTCCGGGTGCACCTTGGAGTTAATCTCCAAGGCTCCCTGATGCAATCTACCACGTAGAAAACCCGAAAAACGCCCAAACACCCGGAGTCTTCCCCGGTTCATATGCAATGCAACATCACCGATCCGGACCAACATGTCCGAATAGGCTTCACACACAATGC
Source organism: Platanthera zijinensis (assembly GCA_039513925.1). Classification (NCBI taxonomy): domain Eukaryota; kingdom Viridiplantae; phylum Streptophyta; class Magnoliopsida; order Asparagales; family Orchidaceae; genus Platanthera; species Platanthera zijinensis. Next base: position 51,119,474 of record CM077090.1, on the reverse strand, counting down.
CTATGTCCGTTTTCGCATACGGACTCTACACAAGGGGGACTTCACATATCTACCCCAAGGAACGCTCCAACTCTTCGCTCACTCGCGAGAGCGGGCTTCCTATGCAAAGGAAAAGAGGGCTTCACATGCCCAAGGATGAGAAATCGTTACCCTTGCATTCTTCCGCGGCGCCATCAAAAACTATACGGTTGGAAAGCACCGCAACGGCGTCGCCTCCGCGGATCTGGACTCGGAACGCGATTTGGAGCTCCGAAGCTCTTCCGGCGGCCGGATCTTGGACTCCTCCTCCAAACTTGCTCTCCCCTCTCTCTAAAACTTAGAGAGAGATTAGCCAAGAGAAATAAGGGTTTCAAAACCCTATTCCCGACTAAAACCACCCAGGAGCAGCCCCCCACCGTCGGATCCAAAGCCAAGGAAACGAACGGCCCGGATTAAATCCAAAAATCATAAAATCTGGGCCGAACACGGGTTGGCACACGGCCGTGTGCCTGGCCGTGTAGCTCATTCGCCGTCTCGACCCAAATTGAAAACCAGCACACGGCATTTAACACGGCCTCCGACACGCCCGTGTCGCCTGCTACACGCCCGTGTCGGGACCCGTGTCACGCCCCCCGTGTGCAATAAATCAACACTTTGCAGTCAGAGGGGTACACGGCTTGGTGATACGGCATCGGACATGCCCGTGTCAAGCTAGACATGCCCGTGTTCGTGCCCGTGTCACTGCCCGTGTACACAACCGCACAGCACAGGTGTGACACGGCCTGGGACACGCCCGTGTCCTAGGCCGTGTTCCACCACGCGACCATCGTCGACCTGAACTGGTCGACGACACGGCCCGAGCTCGACACGCCCGACACGGCCTCCGACACGCCCGTGTCGGGGCCCGTGTCACCTGCACCAAAAACCTGTCTTGGCCAAAATCGATCCCCGTCGCTCCTACAACATTTTGGGGTGTTACAATTCTACCCCCCTTAAAGAATTTCGTCCACGAAATTAATAAAGGACAAACAGGGCTTAACGTAAGACAGTACCTGAGCGGAACAATTCCGGGTACTCCTCGAGCATAGTCTGCTCCCATTCCCAAGAGAGCTCCTCACGCCCGTAATTATCCCACCGGACCTTAACCATCCGGATCTCCTTGTTACGGAGTCTCTTGACCTCAACATCTTCGATACGAATGGGCTTGACCCTAGTCGTCAACCCTTCGTCCACCGGCACTTGGTCAACTGCGATCACCTGCGAAGGCTCTTGCACCGCCTTCCGCAACACAAAAATGTGGAACACATCATGTAATCCACTTAATTCCTCTGATAGCCTCAAACGGTATGCCGCTTCGCCGACTCGCTCCAGAACCTCAAAAGGTCCAAGGTATCTTGGGCTCAGCTTTTTCAAGCGTCTCACCCGCGAAACCCCCTTGAACGGCTTCACTTTCAGATATACCCAATCGCCTACCGCGAACTCCACGTTCCGGTGCTTGGCATTGTAGTACTTCGCCTGCCGGTCCTGAGCGATCAACAAGCGCTCCCGAATGATCCGCACTAACGAGGTAGCACTCTCCACCTCTTGCTTCTTGTACAACCTTGCCTCACCCGTTTCAAGCCACGATAATGGTGTGCGACACTTCCTACCATACAGGGGCTCGAAGGGCGCCATTTGTATACTCGCTTGATAGCTATTGTTGTACGCGAACTCCATTAAATAAAGATGGTCTTCCCAATGCTTACCGAAATCCAGAACGCACATGCGTAGCATGTCCTCCATCGTTCTATTGACCCTCTCGGTCTGCCCATCCGTCTGCGGATGGAAAGCTGTGCTGAACTTTAACTTTGTTCCCAGCATCCGCTGCACCAACCTCCAATCATTTGACGTGAACCGCCCATCGCGATCACTCACAATGCTACGGGGCACCCCATGCAGCCTAACAATATTGTCAACATACAACTTTGCCAACTTCTCCACCGGATCATCCTTCCTATGCGGAATGAAATGCGACACCTTGGTTAGCCGATCTACGATCACCCAGATGGTGTCGTTCCCCTTCTGCGACCTTGGCAACCCATGCACAAAGTCCATAGATATATCGTCGAATTTCCACTCCGGTATAGGCAAAGACTTCAGAAATCCTCCTGGCTTTTGGCACTCCGCCTTCACCAAGGCGCACGTTTGGCACTTAGCCACGTACAACGCCACATCTTTCTTAAGCCCCGGCCACCAAAATAACTTTTTGAGATCACGATACATCTTCGTGCTCCCTGGGTGGATTGAGTACTTGGTATGATGAGCCTCGTACATCAACTCCGCCCGGAGGTTACCCCCACTCGGGACGCACAATCGATGACCCTTCCTTAACAAACCATCTTCCACCGAGAACTGGGAATTTGACCCATCCAGAGCGGCCTCCAAAAGCTCTTTCATGGAGTCATCTAACTCCAATGCCTGCCGAACCCAGTCAGCCAGGTCATACTGCACTTCTGTCCAGTTTAACATTGCTTTGGCGCTCGTCTACCTGTCAACGCAACAGATATCAAGCTCCTCCAACTCCCGTACTAGCCGCTCATCATGCACCGACAACCAGTTGGCTTGGGCGGGGGCCTTGCGGCTCAGCGCATCCGCAACTGCGTTGCCCTTCCCGGGTACATAATGTATTTTGAAGGTGTAGTCCCCTAGGAACTCCATCCACCTCCTCTGCCTCATATTAAGGTCCTTTTGATCCAACAAGTATTTTAGGCTCTTGTGATCGGTGTATATATCGACCCTTACGCCGTATAGGTAGTGCCTCCACAACTTGAGTGCAAATATCACGGCCGCCAACTCCAAGTCATGCACCGGATAATTTCTTTCATGCACCTTCAACTGATGCGATCCATACGCTATCACGCTCCCATGCTGCAACAACACGCAGCCCAAGCCACTACCCGAAGCGTCGCTATACACCTCGAAGCCCTCGGTCCCACTCGGCGAACTAAGCACTGACGTCGTGGTCAACCGTCTCTTCAGCTCCTCAAAAGCTTGCACGCACTCTTACGTCCACAAGAATTTTTGATCCTTCCTTGTCAACTTCGTGAGAGGTAATGCTAACCACGAGAAGTTCTCTACGAAGCGCCTGTAATATCCGGCAAGCCCGAGAAAGCTACGGACTTCCGCGACAGAAGATAACGCAGGCCACTCCCGTATCGCAACGATCTTCGCCGGATCCACCGCTATACCTTCCCCACTCACTATGTGACCAAGGAACCCTACCGAGGGTAGCCAGAACTTGCACTTGGAGAACTTTGCGTAAAGCTCATTCCTCCTCAAAGTGTCCAACACCAAATGCAAATGCTTGAAGTGGTCTTCTTTGCACTGCGAGTACACCAAAATATCGTCAATAAAGACGATCACAAAGCGATCCAGGAAATCTCCGAACGTCCTGTTCATCAGATCCATAAATACCGATGGCGCATTCGTCAGTCCAAACGACATGACCGTGAACTTGAAATGCCCATACCTCGTACTGAACGCCGTCTTCGGGATATCACACTCCCTGATCCTCAGCTGATAGTACCCCGACTTCAAGTCCAACTTGGAGTATACCGACGATCCGACTAACTGATCAAAGAGATCATCAATCCTCGGGATCGGGTACTTATTCTTCTCCGTTAGCTTGTTCAACTCTCTGTAGTCGATACACAGCCGCATACTACCATCCTTCTTCTTAATGAAGAGGACCGGTGCGCTCCAAGGCGACGAGCTTGGACGCACATACCCTTGCTCCATCAGCTCCTCTAGCTGAACTTTCAACTCTGCCATCTCCTTAGGCGCCAACCTATACGGAGCACGTGACACCGGTTTGGCCCCCGGTACGAGCTCGATGGTGAAATCAATCTCCCGCTGCGGTGGGGCTCCGGGAAGACTATCCGGGAACACATCGGGGTATTCGCAAACCACGGGGATGCTATCCAGCGGAGACTTTGGCTCCACAGCCCCCACTATTGCGAAGAACAGCTCTGCACCAGCACGAACTGCCTTCACCACCTGAAGAGCAGACATCAGTGTCCTGCTCGACCCCTTTAACCCCTCGAATGTAGTCTCCCACCCTACACCCAGCTTGACCTCCTTCCGGTCAGAGTCAATCCAAGCTTTCTGCTCTGACAGCCAATCCATTCCAAAGATCACGTCGAACTCTACTAGCGGCAGCAATGACGCTAGCAAGTCGAACTCTTGGCTCCCAATGTGAACCTTTATGGCGCACACCCTGTCCGCACGCATCGAGCACCCATTCGGTAGCAGCACATCCAACTTGTCCTTCGCCATCAAAGAAGGGACTCCGATGCGCGATATAAAGCTTTCGGACAAGAAGGAGTGTGAAGCTCCCGTATCGAACAGTGCCCGTGCCGGACTATCACTAATCACAACAAAGCCTATACAAATAATATTAGGCTAACCAGCAATAGATAACGGTATTAAAGCTAACTTGCTATAAATTAACTCATACCTGTCACCACATCCGCTTGCTTGATGGCCTCCTGCTGGCCCAAGTTATAGAATCTAGGCTGAGTCAGAGCATAGTGGGACGCGGTCGACTCCACCGCTTTGCCCTTCTCCTCGTAGGTAGCTCCTTGTTTCCTTTCGGACTTTGAGCGTCCACTCCAGCAATCACGGGCAAAGTGCCCCGGTTTTCCACACGTGAAACAAGCGCCCGGGGTTCGATTGGTAGTTGCCCCCGAGGTACCTGAAGCAGCTGGACCCGACGTCTTAGCTTTCTTATAGAATCTGCGGTAGCCCGACTTCGACGTAGTCGGTGCCTTGAACTCCGCTTTCTTACTACCGGATTCCTTCTTCGCTTGGACATTCTTTATGTCCTTCTCCAAGGACCGGGCCGAACTGACCAGGGTCATGAAACCCTGCGCCTTGGGCCCCGACAGTAGCAATCTTAGATCATCTCTTAGCCCTTCATAGAAGCGGCTCGTCTTGCGCTCCTCGTCTGCGAAGGTAGCGCCGGCATATCTCCCCAACCGAGTAAACTCGTGGAGGTACTCATCAACGGTGCAATCCCCTTGCACCAACTTCTGAAATTCGCTTTCTAGCGCAATTCTCTGCGCCGAGGGGAGGTATCGAGCCATGAACAGTCTCGCAAACTCCTCAATCGGAACTTCGGCCAATGGCCTTCCTCGCAACTGATGTAGCTCTAGGCCTTCCCACCACAGTCTTGCGTCCCCATCCAAAAGGAACGTCGCTATAGTGGTCTTCTGCCACTCTTCCGTTTCCGTCGCAGTCATCACCCTGTTTACCCTTGAGAGCCAATCCTCTGCTTGGGTCGGGGTTTCTGTCCCCGTGAATACCGGTGGGTGAAAGCCCATCACGTGCTTCAGTTGTCTTTCCGTTGCTCTCCGAGGAAACTCTGGCTCCAAAACTACTTGCTCAACTCTCCTTTGCTCTGCCGTCTGAAGCGGTACTTGCTCCGCAGCAGGAGCAGGCTGCTGCACCTGCCTTGCAGGCTGCGCATTGATCATTGTCATGACCGCTTCTGCCACCAACCTAATGGTCTCGGCAGACAAAGGTGTTGCAGGCACATCGCTTGGCGCACTGCTCGCCTCAGAACCTGGCCGTTCAGACGGCCCAGCGCCACTTCTGGTCACCTATAATCGTGCAAAACACCGATAAGCGACCCAAAAATTACTGCAAACAGCAATTATAGGAACACGCAGGTTCCTCAAACATGTATATTTTCATTCCTAAGTGGACATTCATGGGTTCTTTTCATGTTATAACGGTGACGCACACATGTGCTCACCACCCCTTAAAGTGAATTCGTCCACGAATTCATTTAAGCTTGACCGAAACCAGTAGTCTGATACCAATTTGTAACACCCCTATCCGTCGCATAGCATATATCAGTAGGTCCGGCCGGGGCCCGACGCCATATACTACGGACAGACCGGTTGGTTACGCGTTGGAACCATACAACCAATCACCAACATCCTACACAGAGTCATTCTAGCGGAAGCAAGTTATTAAGTTGCACAAATTTAAGAACCCTGCCAAGCAGGAATGTCCACTATAGAAGAAACAATAGGAATGAAACTACAAAAGTACCGGCCTTAAGTCCTTACAAGGTTTGCTTAACAAAACATGTCTTACATACTTCGGCTTGCAGGCCGGCCATACATGAAATAAACGGAAAGCATAAAAAGAGTTAGGCCTTCGAGGGCCAGCACCGCAACATGGGCTTTAGCCCGCTATTTTCCGCTCGGCTCCGCAGCACCTGCAAGCATAAACCACCGCCCGGTGGCAAACAAAAGCAACGGTCAGCAATGCTGACCAAATTATAACGATCCCGCCCCCAAAATCGGGGCGGCGATGCTCTTTCCCTGTACTTTATTAGTATAGGCAATATATTAATGTGAATATACATCAACACAGGCGTAGGCTCGCACGGCCACACACCTCGTGCACTCAGGGCACATTCTCGGCGAACCGGCCAACGTCATGTCAATTCAAGCCATAGACGTTCCCAATCCACCACCGCCTCTTGGACGGTCATCCATATGAGCATTTTGCATTCATGGCCTTGGTCACGACAATTTAAGCAATAGACCGCCGAAGACCCTCATCCATACCAACGGTCCTACCGAACGACATAGACCGGGTACGGTTCCGCCTAACCCGTGCTCATATCGTAACGGCAATTTAAGCCATATGCGCAGGTCAAGACTCACCGAGTCCCGTTTCCGCCAAAACAATCACATAACCCGGTTATGTTCACGTTGGCTCCCCGGCCACCGCGTTGGCAAAACCCGCTTTTGCCCAGTTTTCCGGGTGCACCTTGGAGTTAATCTCCAAGGCTCCCTGATGCAATCTACCACGTAGAAAACCCGAAAAATGCCCAAACACCCGGAGTCTTCCCCAGTTCATATGCAATGCAACATCACCGATCCGGACCAACTTGTCCGAATAGGCTTCACACACAATGCCTATGTCCGTTTTCGCATACGGACTCTACACAAGGGGGACTTCACATATCTACCCCAAGGAACGCTCCAACTCTTCGCTCACTCGTGAGAGCAGGCTTCCTATGCAAAGGAAAAGAGGGCTTCACATGCCCAAGGATGAGAAATCGTTACCCTTGCATTCTTCCGCGGCGCCATCGAAAACTATACGGTTGGAAAGCACCGCAACGGCGTCGCCTCCGCGGATCTGGACTCGGAACGCGATTCGGAGCTCCGAAGCTCTTCCGGTGGCCGGATCTTGGACTCCTCCTCCAAACTTGCTCTCCCCTCTCTCTAAAACTTAGAGAGAGATTAGCCAAGAGAAATAAGGGTTTCAAAACCCTATTCCCGACTAAAACCACCCAGGAGCAGCCCCCCACCGTCGGATCCAAAGCCAAGGAAACGAACGGCCCGGATTAAATCCAAAAATCATAAAATCTGGGCCGAACACGGGTTGGCACACGGCCGTGTAGCTCATTCGCCGTCTTGACCCAAATTGAAAACCAGCACACGGCATTTGACACGGCCTCCGACACGCCTGTGTCGCCTGCGACACGCCCGTGTCGGGACCCGTGTCACGCCCCCCGTGTGCAATAAATCAACACTTTGCAGTCAGAGGGGTACACGGCTTGGTGACACGGCATCGGACACGCCCGTGTCAAGCTAGACACGCCCGTGTTCGTGCCCGTGTCACTGCCCGTGTACACAACCGCACAGCACAGGTGTGACACGGCCTGGGACACGCCCGTGTCCTAGGCCGTGTTCCACCACGCGACCATCGTCGACCTGAACTGGTCGACGACACGGCCCGAGCTCGACACGCCCGACACGGCCTCCGACACGCCCGTGTCGGGGCCCGTGTCACCTGCACCAAAAACCTATCTTGGCCAAAATCGATCCCCGTCGCTCCTACAACATTTTGGGGTGTTACAAATCAACTGGCTGTGATGTTGAGGGCCTAGATTTCCATTGCTTCTTCTTCTTCAAGAATCTCTGAAACTTCCTTGTAAAGGCTGCAAAATCTGCATTTGAATCACTGCTATCTGAATTTTGGTTGTCTGAATTATTTGAGGTAATTTAAGCAACTTCCCTAGGAGGTGATGGAGACATCCTCCTATTCTTTCTAGTGGCTTAAACATTGAAGGCCACAGACTTTTCTTTATGCTCCCCTTTAGCATTTCTTTCCTTCTCATTTCTAGTCATTAGTTGAGTTTCATAAGACAACAACTTTCCAAATAAAGTTGGAGGAGAAATATATGCAAGTTTGGCCACTTCCCTAATGGCACAAATCTTTGTGTCCCAATCCTTTGTCAAGGATCTTAGGAATTTATCATTTAGTTTATATGTACTGAAGACCCTTCCATAAGACATCAGTTCATTTACAATTCTATAGAACTTCTTATAGCACTCAGATATACTATCTGACTTCCCTTGTCTAAAGCTTTCATACTCCTGATTTAACATAGACTTTCTATCTTATCTAACTTCCTCAGAACCCTCCATGCAGACTATCAAAGTGTCCCATATTTCCTTAGAGGTCTTGCAGTGAATCAAATTCTGAAAGGTTGAATCATCTATGACACTTACTATGATATTCTGGGCTCTTTTATCCATAGTTGCCAGGATGATCATCCTTAGTCATCTCAGAAAAATCTTTAGGAGTTCTTTGATTTGCATCTAGAACAGACACATTCCTTGGAATATAAGGACCTTCTTTTACTGTAATATAGATCCTTGGGTCAGAAGCCTCCATAAACAACCTGACTCTTTCTTTCCATATACTAAATATCTCCTTCCTGCAGATGGGTAGTTTCATAGAACCTAGTTCCTTATGATTTTCTCCAGAACCCATTTTCTTGATTCTTGATTCTGCCTTAGGGATCTAACTGAGACTGTTAAGACCTTCTTTGAGTAACCTCCCTCTGATACCACTTGATAGATTTAACTTCAAGACAACCTAAACACCTAGAGGGGGGTGAATAGGTTCTTTTCCTTGTTTTAAACTAAGACAGAATATAGCTTTAGTTCTTTAATATAAATCTCAAATCTCTACAGCTAACACAGCATATACAATCACAGAATATAAAATAACACAAGCATCACAGATTGCACATAGGTTTATAGTGGTTCCCCAAGGTCTGGGTACATCCACTTTCCCCCTTCACCTATCTAGCAGTGTGCTAGATTCGGCCTAACTTCTTCCTTCTTCTCAGATCTACAGATATTACAGCTCAGAACCCTGAAATATTCCTACAACTCAGAACCCTATAAGGTTCCTACAACTCAGGAAAACAAGCCCTACCTCAGCCTTGCCACAAGGCCTACAACTAAGAGAACCAATTCTCCTACACTCAGGCTCAAACAGCCTTACCACTCAGAGATCAAAATCTCCTACACTCAGCCTTTATAAAATAGGCTTACAACTCAGATCTTTGAAAAGATCCTACAGAATTTGATAAGTAATTTGATGGACTCTTACCCTTGTTGAAAGAGAAAGGATAAGAGAATTCTTGATCAGCTTCTTGATGAGACTGATGACTGAAATCAACCTGTTCTTAGCTTTCTTCAAAGCTTCTTGAATCTGAACTTAGTAGGGTTGATCTCCTTTGAAGTTTACTGACTTGCAGCTTTCCTTCTTGGAATCCAGATATGGATCTGGATCTACTTAGTAGATTAGTTCAGGATCTACTACTTAAGAGACTTGTGATTGTCTACTTCTTGACCTCAAAACAGCTGGAGCTCTCTCTCCCCAAACCTTCTGAAGTTTCTTCTGAATTCTGAATGAATTCACCTTAGACAAAATCTGAGTGGATAAACACTTCAGTATGTCTTCTTAGATCTTCTCACGAAGAACTTCTTCTGTGTGCCTTGAAATTTCTTGATCAACGATCAATCTCTCAATAGTTGTGTTAGTTGTGTATGTTATGATCTGTTATTACTATTTCCTTCTTCTGAATCCATCTATATATATAGATTTCATCCATGGTAACCGGCTGATCCAGTTTCTAACTAACTTCTCACAAGTCTGACAGCTTCATTAAAGTTGTTCGAATGCACAGCTCTCAAGTCCCCAGTCAGCTCTTGAACCTTTGTCTCTGTCGGCAAAGCATCGAGATTAACTGTCATTATGTGTCGAGACAAACTATCAATATGTGTCGACACATGTGACTTAAGTGTCGACACAGACTTTGGTGGAGTCGACATAGCTGCCTTGATGTCGACACTGCTTCTTGACACTGCATCTTGAGAATGTGTCGACATAGAGTATTTGTGTCGACACAAACACTTCTCCACTCCACAGCAATCAACTATGTTGAAACTCTGTTGTGTGTCGACACAAGTCCTGTATGTCGACACAGTTGATGTAGACTAAGAATTCTTTGTGTCAACACAGCCTCCCGGTGTCGACACAATTGATGTCGACTAATACTTTTGTGTGTCGACACTGCCTCCCAGTGTCGACACAGTTCATGTCGACTAACTATTTTGTGTGTCAACACAACCTTTTCCAAGTGTCGACACAAACTTGCTGAAGTGTCGACACAGCTTCCTCTGGTGTCGACACATGGACTTAAAACTTTTTCCTGCATTTTAGCCAATACTTATCCTGCACATATAAACTCAAAATAACATCAAATACACCTTGATATATAACATTGAGCTAAGTGAGGCTTCTCCAAATCAGGTACACATTTTCCAATGTACCCAACATTATGCAATTCTATATCTATTTTATCTGCTGCATATCTGTTAGTGCAAATCATTGTCTTAGGTTTTTGGCTTCTTCAAATAGGGGGAGATTGTTGGATCCATTGATCCCAATGTCCTTGATTTGAAGAAGGTCTACAAGACAATGGCATATACATGTGTGTAACTAATGGTTGCAATAAGTTCTTTGTATACAGGAGATTACTTGTAACAATGATAAAACATGTCAGATGGACACAAGGAAGGTTGCTGAAAAGACAGAAATCTGTCTAAGTCCACAGGCATTGAGTAAAGGCAGATCACTCAACGCTAGAAAGCCAAAATCTTTGGGTAAAACATGGACAGTCAAAGCCTAACTATTTCTAAGGCAAAATTTTGGTTGAGTGAAGTCAGTTCACTCAATGCCAGATGACAAGAAGCGTTTAGTCAAGTTCATGCAGTCAAAGCATCTGAGATTTAGAGCATGATTCTAGCTAGGTCCAGAAGCATTGAGTGAAGACAGTTCACTCAATGCTTAAATAAGAAAGCATCGATAGAATAGAGTGATGTCAAAGCTTAAGAAGAAGTAGACAGGAAATCCGTTTAAGTCTAGAAGCATTGAGTGAAGGCAGATCACTCAATGACTGCCCAACAAGAAATTCTACTAAGTTCAGAAGCATTGAGTGAAGGCTGTTCACTCAATGCCTCAATAAGATGGCAGGCTAAGGCGGGAGGCATTGAGTGAAGACAACTCACTCAACACCAATATTCAGAGAAGAGACTAAGTCCAAATGCGTTGAGTGATAAAGGTTCACTTAATGCCTACTCAGTTAAGATAGCCAAAGTCTATATTCGTTGAGTATTGTGAACACACTCAATGCTTGGTACTGTAGAATATTTGGTAAGTGTTTTGGGACTGAGTGATATACCTTCACTTAATGCCTATGATGAATTGTCTGAAATCGACTAAATCCACAAGTGCTAACGTCAGCAAAAATTCAAAATGTTGCTGGAAGTCTACAGTACATGACAAATGGCAATGCGTGCCTCCTGTACTGCATTTAATGCAAAAGCAAGGTTACAGCTACAGAATCTGAGTGGTCCCATGGCTCAAAGAGCTGTTGGATGGCGGGATAGAAAATGAATCAGATTAGTGAAAAGATATTAACTTTTGGAATAGCACTGGACTTCATCTTCTTCCTCTCGACACTGTTATAGAGCCCGAAGAACAAGTCTAAACTTATGATCTAAGAGTTCAAGCAGTTAGCTGTTGTGATTAACACCTTCAACAATAAGTTCAGAGAAACTTATCTAAGGTAGAAGAAGAAGCAGTCAAGGCTAACCCTAGCGGCAGCATCTTCAGAGCTCAAGCAGTTTTATTTCTGAAGAACATTTTCTGGAGCTGTGAAGAAGATATCTGGACTGAGTCAACTCAGCACAGAAGGAGGAAGACATAGAGAAACTTTCTCTGGTGTCTATTCTACATCAAACAACCTTTAAACTTCCTGTAGAATCTTATCAAGATCTGAGTGTAAGCCTAATATTATAATGGCTGAGTGTAGAGCTATTTTATAAAGGCTGAGTGGTAGGATTCAGGCTGTGATTCTGAGGTAGGATCTCTGTGTGGATCTGAGTGTAGGGCTGTTAGACTGAGGTAGGATTTGTTTCAGATCTTAGGTAGGAGAGTATTCCTCTCTGAGTTGTAGGGCTATCCTCCTAGCCTGAGTGTAGGACTATTAACTTAGTCTGAGGTAGGTGATCTTTGGATCACTGAGGTGTAGGAGCAAAACTTGCTCTGAGTTGTAGGGCTTTGTGCCTGAGGTGTAACATCTCATTTCCGGCAAGACCCCTAAGAGTCGGTCTGTCGTGACAGAACCTTAGGGAGCCCAAAATTTAAGGTCCATCAACCTAGACTTAGAGTCACGGGTTGGTCATGCCCGTGACCGACCCGTCACGCCCGTGACTAGGGCGTGACCCCTTCGACGATCATCGATCTCATGAAGATGATCGTCGAGCGCAGATTTTTGCAACCCGGGCCTGTCACGCCCGTGACATACGTGTCACGCCCGTGACATACGTGTCACGCCCGTGACCTAGGGCGTGACCCCCTTCGACGATCGTCGATCTCCGTGAGACGATCGTCGAGGGACGAATTTGCATCAAGGCCCCATCACGCCCGTGACTTAGGTGTCATGCCCATGACCAAGGGCGTGACCCCCTTCGACGATCGTCGATCTCAGCGAGACGATCGACGAGTGCAGAATTTGCATCATGGACCTGTCACGCCCATGACCTATGTATCACGCCCGTGACCTAGGACGTGACCCCCCTTCGACGATCGTCGAACTCAGTTAGACGATCGTCGAACTCAGAACTTTCCACAAGGGCCTTTCACACTCGTGGCCTACGTGACACGCCCGTGACAAGGGCCGAAACGTCAGCCAGGCTGGAAATTTTTGTAACCGAAGTCATAATCAATTATGATTATGGGAATTTACAGCATGAGTATTTATGAGCCGTTTCTTTCTCTGATTACTTAATAAAATGAGGAAGAGTTGACCCAATAGGAAATCGCCACCTGGATCAGTCTTCTCATCTTCCACCGTTTCTTTCCCTGCACCATAACCAAAATAATATTAAGAGAGAGAGAGGGCATTCATGGCCATGAATGTTTCATCCTTTCCCCTCCCCACTTGGAGACCTATAAAAGCCCCCTTAGAGCAAGAGGAGAAGGTTACACTCTAGACCAAACGAATTCAGATTTCTGCTCTTACTGTAGGGGAAGTTCGGGAACGCCACCACCGCGCCATGACAATCCGATGTTCATCTCGTCTTCAAACTGCGAACAAGGTCCTCCTCTACTTCTTCTCTTATGGGTAGATCTTAGGATCTTAGGAATGAAGTTCGTGCTCAACGGAGCCGAACATATCTCTATTTTTCATGGAAAACCATGAAAAATATATTTTTCAGGTACGCCGGAAACCGCCACCTCCGGCGGCCAAACCACCACCGACCGATAGCCATCGCCTCGACGGAGGTGGTGGTGGTGGTGGCTGGCCAGGTAAGTGACCGGACGGCCGACGATGGATCACGGAAGGGTTACAGGAAATAAGGTTTTTCTGAGTTTCTGTTTCGGGTTCTGTTTGGTAGGGGAGATGAACAGTAAAACATTAGTATAATATGAAAATTAAGTACATAATATATAAGGTAAATATACATAAAATAGGCTTATTTTGATGCTGCAAACCGAAGCATTTAAGGGCCGTTTTAGGAAAAATGGCCAGTTACGAAAGTTGTAGCCCTTGATGTCTAGTTTAATTTAAAATTGATTTCAACTCGTTTGGGTAAGCGGTTTGACAGCAACACCCGTTTTAATGGGGGTTGTACCTAGAGTTGAGCAGAAACTAAAATGGATGCCTACTCTTCTTCCTTTGTCCAATTGACTTGAAATTTGGGCAGGGGGTTACCCTTAGCCATATATAAAGGCTGTCCAAAAATGGGAATTTTTGGAGATACTTTTCCTAAAGTTTTTGTTTTAATTTAATAAACTTAGAGGAATTTATTTAAGTGGTCAAATGACCTCCAAAGCCACCCAAATTTTGGTGAGTGGTCTCTAGCTATAAAAATTAGCTCTGCACAAATTTTCAACTCATTGAGATGAGTTTTGGATAGGGATTCACCTATTCTTAACTAGGCAATAGTGAGGTATTTTTGAGTAAAAAGTGCACTAGAAGTTGGAACGGTCAAATCACCTCAACAGAGACTGATATTTTGGCCACTGACTTGGAAGGGTTATTATAACCCACTTGGAGAAAATGGTGAGAATAGGGGTCGGTTTACCCTAGGATCCAAGCTCAAACCCTAAATGGAGGGTTTTGAGGGTTGTGAAGGACAGGGGGCAATTGCTCTAGTATTGTTTTGAGATTCAGTAGAGTCAACATTAACATAATATAAATCATCTGGATGGAATCTTGGAGGATTTGGAGATAGGTAGATACCTCAAAACCCTAATCTTAGCTTTAGAGTAAAATACTAATTAAGCACAATCCATCACTAAACATTATCTAAAGGCTGTGAAACTTGGGTAGAGTGAGTTTTGGAGTGGGTAGAATTTATAGAAATTTTACTGGAATTTTATGATGTTTATTTCAAGCACTGCATTTGTAAAGCTGATTATAGCCCTGATTGATGTTTTAATTATTTGTATCTTTCTGATCATTGAAATCTCATGAAATCTTGGAACTAAATGTTTTAGGACATAATGGTCAGCCATGAATTTTTGTATAATTTTTAGTTGAGTAAATCCAGTACTTCCTTCACAAATGATAAAAAGAGGTTATATGCTTTGGAAATTAATTATGGATGATATTATTACTGAAAAATTATGAAAGTTGCCCAATGCTATTTTTAAGGCTTTATCTGTATAGTATAATTTATTTATAATTTTTGGAAGAATATTCTCTGTACTTGATTCACAAATAACGAAATATAGAAGCTATGGCTAAAATAGTTTTAGTGCCCTTTTGATGATAGAAAAGTTATGATACTTTGGATTTACCATATTGAGATAACATACTATTTATTATAATTTTGTTGGACATCTTGCATTAGTACTTAGGGTAGTTCATGTTCAAACCGGTAGCCCTTGGAATTTTTGAGGAAATTAATTAAATGACCAGATAAATTAGGAAAATTACCACATTCTGTATTTAGGCTAATTATAACATGATAAGTCTCTAGTAAATAACATAGGGCATTTGGATGAATATTGGATCATTGTCTAACCGGTTCGACATTTAGTCTAGGTTGGTCTGGTTAAATTGCAATAGGACATGATCTGGGATAGTGTTGGAGTTAGCCATTTTATCTGGGAGGATAGATATGGATGATATCACAATAGAATGAAATGAAGAATAAAGAGAAGTGGTGTTAACTAGAGTTAAGAGGTGCTCGGGTTTGACGAAAGATCGTCTTCCCCGAAGAGAGGAAGGTCAAAAATCACCCAAGGTTAGCCTATCGTAACATGAGAAGGGAATGGGTAAGGGAATTCAATCAATAATAATAAGTGCCTTGCAAAAGGGAACGATGGGCTTCAGCTACCATCATATTTCCTAGTGCCCTTTGAGAGCCCTTCACGGGGAATACTGGGGGCAGTCCTGGGTTAACGTAAACTGTAATAATAAGCTGACAAGAGTAACATAGTAATTAGGGTTGCACCTTTCACAAACACTGTTAGCATAAGAAGATTGATGGGAGCTTCGGCTCAGTTGGTTAAGAGACTGATGGAATGGTCCAAGGAGCTTCGGCTCGGTTTGTTAAGAGACGGACGTTTTTTGTCCGGGGAGCTTCAGCTCGGTTTTTGTGTGATTACGATTAAATTTGCATGTGCATAAAAGGAATGAAAATTAAGGTGGTGGGTCTTTGGTATTAGAGGGTCGATGCACCGATGCCAATACGCTGACTCGGTAAGTGTGGTTTTTACACTTCGCCAAAGCTAAGTCTGGTGCGCCAGCCAGCAAGAGTACGCGGGCGTCCGGTTAGTGCACCAAGCGTTGAGGCGTACGATAGGTATGACTGGTAGTGCTTTACTGGTTTAGAGGTGGGCTAGGCCGAATCCACCGCTTTCGTCTGCCACTACGGAGGTATCCTGGGAGGTAACGGCTCCGAAAGGGGGAACTAAAGGTCTGTGTGCACAGAGTCGGGTGTGTGAGTTGCACTTGCATGTTCCATCATACCCACTTGCATGTCATAACATGATCGATTTATTTAACCCTGACACCTAAAGTATAAGTGGTATGGGATGCTTATACATTAGGACCTACAAAACGACCCCTTGGTCTATAAGCTTGTGTGGGCAAGTTAATAAATTAAGGTTAAATTCAATATATATGTGCTGCTGTTTGATAACCGACATCCCAACATATAAGTGGTATGAGACACTTTATACGATGGGAGCCTTGTAGAAGATCCCTTGGCTTATGCGCTTCTGCACATAAGTTAAGGTTACTTTTCCTACTTTCTATTTCGGCCATATTTATTATAGAATTGCTAGATTAGTTCCGCTGCCACCTGTTTTCTTTTGATTCATTATCCACCTTCATGTCCTTCCCTTTCTTCCTCTCCGCTCGGTACCTAGGAGCCATGGGAGAAGGGGTAGGGGATGATATGGCTTAGTCTTTATGACTAACGGTTTTCGAACCGCATCATTTAGGGGATCGTGGAGCCCAGCATGGAGGAGCAGCCCGAGAGACCAGTGCGCTTGGAGATGGGGCAGTCTAGCTCCGGAGTTCATACAGCCGGGACCGTGAGTCTCGACCTTGAGTAGTTTCTATTTTTGCTTCCGCATGAGTGATTTGTAGTGAGGACATGTTGTACCAGGCTTAAGCCCGCATTTTTAGTACTCTGATATACTATTCTGTGGACACTCCCTTCGTGGAGTTTTATTTCTATATATGTGATTTATTTCAGTGGACTTGCTTTTACTTCATTTTATGCTACCTTTCTGTGATCAAATTGGCCGGCAGAATCGGCGCCTTGTGGTGATGACCCTTCAGGACGTGAAGGTGTCACCGCAAAGCGGCGATTCTGGGCCTAAGACCCCGGGTTTAAAAAGAAAAAAAGGGGGTCTTACATGAGGTAGGTCTTGGAGGAGACTGAGCGATCCCGAGGGATCTGAGTTATAAGCTCTTAGGAGCTGAGTTTGGTGAAATGTCTTGTCTAATAAACTGTTAGAATTGTTGGAGAGATAGTGGATGTTTCCATAATCTAGGGAACCACTATAAATCTTGTGTCCATTATTTGTGCTTGTCTTGAAAGCTACTAAACTAAATCACAACACACCTTAAAACAGAAAAATCACAAAAAGACCAAAAAACCTATTCACCCCTAGGTGTTTAGCTATCCTTGAAACTAAAGACTTTCAAAAACATAGCATGTCGTATTGATTGCCTCAACCTAGAAATACTCTAGTAGTGAAGAATTACTAAATAATGTTTTGTTAGCCTCTATTAAGGTCATGTTCTTTCTCTTAACCACTCCATTTTATTGTGGAGTTCTGGGAGAGGTGAACTCCTGCGAGATACCTTGCTTTTGACAGAATTGTGTCATTGCACTATATTGAAATTTTATACCATGGTCACTTCTTAATTTGACCACAATATTGTTCAGTTCATTCTTAAAGAACTTGACAAAAGTCATGAAGACATCTTGGGTATCTGACTTTTTCCTAAGGAAGAAGACCCATGTAAAACTTGAGTGATCATCTACAATCACAAAGGTATACAACTTCCCTCTTAAACTCTGAATGGGAATAGGACCAAATAAATCTATATTCAACAAATAAAGATATCTAATAGAGTCTTTGGATCCAATGCTCTTAAAGGTGACCCTAGTTTGCTTGCCCATTTGGCATGCATGACAAAGACCCTCTTTAACACATTTTAGATTAGTGTTATCCCTTACAAATTTTTTAGAAAATAGCTTGTTTAATGTCTTGTAGTAAATGTGAGAAAGTTTCTTGTGCCACTAAACACAAAGAGACTCTATCTCATTAGCTACCAGACATACAGGAGTGGAAGAATTATGATAAATAAAATCTAAACAATAGATATTACAACTCCTAGTGCCTAAGAGAATAGTCTTTAAGTCAATTAACCTTTTGATCAGACACTTATCCTTGTGAAACTCAATCACATAGCCAAAGTCACATAGTTGGCTTATGCTTATGAGTTTGTGTTGCAACCCCCAACATTAGTTACCCTTGTGAATGATACTATGCCATTAGAAATCATATCATACTCCCATGTTAGAGCCTTTAAATATGACCTTAGGTCCATGTTTCACATGAGTGTAATCCTTGAGAATACTCCTTGTCTCAATCATGTGTCTGGAACACCCACTGTCTAAGTACCAGATTTGCTTCAGGTTGGTACTTGAACTAACCTACAAGATAAATTCATTTTACCTTAGAAGTCCAACTGAATTTGGGTCTTAAGTTCATGTTAGCATTAACAATAACATTTTTGCTGGGAGCTACTCTAGCAGGAAGACTCTTCCTTGTCCGTGGCATAGAGGGATTGTGCCAATAATCTATGATAAAGTGTCCCACTTTACCACAACACTAACACTCAAAAATATTATATCTTCTCTTCTAAACTTTATTGGAAGTTGATGGCTCATGAGAGTGTCCGTGTTCAACAGAGAAGGCACATACATTCTTCCTATTCCTTTCAGCAATCACTTGGCTGTGTGCTCAATGATAACTATTCTTACTCGACAATATTGGCTTGATAGCTGACATTGTGTTGATGACATCTGATATTACTTTGTGGGAATGAGCCTGCTTTTTCACTAGAATGGGTTGGAAAGATGCCACCTCTTTACCCTTGAGTGTAGGGGCTGGTGTACTAAAAATAAATGGTTCAAAATGAGCCATCTGAATTTCCTCACGGGGAGCCTTCAAAGCACTCAACCATATTCCCTTTCTACCTCCAAGTTAGGTGCACTATTTCCCTTACTATAGGTGCTTCCATTCTTCTAGTGATCATATATACTATCATGGTCATACCTGTTAGAAGGAAGTATCACCTTCTGAAAGGTGGTTTGAGGCTCAACAACAACTGTCTTTCCCTTAGCCCTGACTATAGCTCTCCTCCTATTGTAACCTACTCCACTCCTGAGTGGAGCAGAGAAACTATCAATTATAGGTAGCATAGTCCGTGGCTTTGAGAATTTGGCCACTAGAATCCTCTTTTTGAGGAGCTTATCTGCCAAGTCCTTAATGACCTTGTTCTTTTGATTGATAGTACTAAATTAGATGATTGTCATCCCTTTCAGCTGACTGGTCTCTCAACTCATTTGAGTTAGTTGGTTAGCAATCTTCTCCATTTGATTCTTAACAAGCTTCTTGCTCTTCTTTAGTGCTTCCAGAAGAGTACCATACTTATCAATCATATGATCAAGATCATAATCAAGATCTGAATCATCTCCTCATTAGGTTATGAGGGTACTTCAGATTCTGCACCCTTCTCATACTCAGAATGAGAAGAGGACGTGTTTAGAATAATTATCTCATCGGGAATATATTATTCCTGATCATCTTCATCAGACATGGCCATCAAGTCACAACTTTATTCTTCTTCCTCATTGTCACTATCTGAGTGTGACAAGGGGGCTCTTATGCCTTTCCTTATAGTAGGTGCATCCTTCTTGAGCAAACAACCCATTATAGGCTTACTTTCTTTCAAAAATAGAGGAGTTTAAGTCACTTTAACTCTAGTTTTTCTCCTTCTTGATAAGAAAAGCCTTTTCAGACTTCTTTCCCTTATAGTGCTTTTTCTCACAAGCAGCTGCTTTCTCTTTTCTTTTGACTGGGAAGTCAGATATAATATGCCCAGGTCTGCTGCAGCAATATCAAATAAAATTAGAAGAAAATAGTTTTAGAACCATACCTTTTCCCTTTGGGGCCTTTCTTGGCTCTTTCAGATTTGATGTTCTCCTTCTTATAGTTGGAGGAGGAGGAAGGTCTTCCCTTCCACTTCTTCCTCCTTAACATCAACTTTTGAAATTGTCTTAAGAATGTATCAAACTCCCCATCAGACATATCAGCATCGGAAGTGTTGGGTTCAGAAGACTCTGACTCAGTCACTTTCTTGGGAGGAGAGAGGATTCTCTCCTTATTCTTCCTGGATCCCATAGCCTTGAGGGCCACAGTCTTCTTCTTCTTGTGAGACCTAACAACAACCTCCTCCTCCTTTCTTGCATTTAGTTGTATCTCATTGGAGAGTAGCTTCCCAAAGAGTGTGTGAGGAGGAATGTTGGCCATGTTCCTTATCTCCCTGATGGAATAAATTTTATTGTCGCAGTCTCTAGTTAAAGACATAAAGCACTTGTCATTTAGCTCATAATCTGTGAAGACCCTTCCATAGATCTTTAAATCATTAACTGTCTTGAAAAACTTCTCATAACATTCAACTATATTATCCTTGCTGCCCTACCTGAAGGCTTTATACTCCTGATTGATTGGGGATTTCTTGTCATCCCTAACTTCCTCAGTCCCTTCCATGTACACAATAAGTGTACTCCACATTTCCTTTGTTGTATGACAGTGAATCATATTTTGGAAGGTGGAATCATCAATTGCACTGACTATTATATTTTTGGCTCTTTTATCCATAATAGCCAGTACAATTTCATCCCAAGTCATGTCAGCATACTTCTTTGGGACATAAAGATCATGATCAATGATGGAGGCCTCCATGGGGATGAATGAACCTTCCTCAACTATGATATAAATCCTAGGGTCTGAGGCTTCCATGAACATCTTTACCCATTGCTTATATATGTCAAAATTCTCCTTTCTGCATTTGGGGAGCTTCATTGAGCTCAACTCCTTATGGCTATCAGTTGAAAACACGGTGATAATATAGACTACCCTAGTAGGATCTTGGTCAGGATGTTAAGTCTTATTTTGACCAACATCCCTCTGATCTAACTTGAAAGATTATTTATGATTGTATTATAACTCACCCTAGGTGGTCTAGCAACTTGTTGGTATCTTTTTAGTTTTCAGCAGTAATATGAAATATAAAGCATAACCAATCAATAACAGCACACAACACATGCCAATTTATAGTGGTTCTCTAGGGTATGGGTATATCCACTGTCACTTAACACCTATCTAGTAGTGTGCTAGACTCAGCAAACTTCTTCAATACCCAACTTTAAGAGCTTACAACTCAGATTATTCAGAATCTCACAGGCCTACACCAAGACCCTACCTCAGGCTCAACAACCCAACTTCAAGCTCAACAAACCTACCTCAGAGTATCCAATTCCTACCTCAGATCTACACAGAGATACTACCTCAGGCATAATAACCTTACCTCAGGAAACATCCCTACAACTCAGGAAACAACCCTATAACTAAGGCAACAATCCTACAACTCATATCTATCACTAGATCCTACAAATGAAAGTTTGTAAGTTAATACAGCTAAAGACTGTATATAAATGGACATTGGTATTACTGATTTTTTAATTGTCTTTGGTGTGAAAGAAACTTTCTTAAAGCAGACCCTGATTTGAGTAAGTCTTCAGGTAGAGTAGATCTGGGGATCTTCTTCTTAATCTTCTTCGCAATGAAGAAGACCTAACTTGAGTTGTGAAGCTTGACTCCTTGCTCTTTCAGAACTTCTTCAGAGAGAGCTTGCTCGGTGAAGATAGATTGTGCTGCTGCTTGAGTTTCATGATTCAACAAGTTGAGCAAAAGTCGCAATCGAACTATTCCATTGCCCTAATTCTTCTTTATATACGTTTGACATTTCTAACGGCCGTTTGATTAGAATAAGTCCTGTCAAAGTATGAGCAGGAATAAAAAACTGACAGGTCTATATACGCCACCACCAAATTTGAAATCCGGCCATTACACGTGCTTAATGATAATAAAAACCCTGTCAGCACGATATCGTTGAGAAAATTCTTCATTCTCAACGATATCTCCCTTAGCGGTAAAATGTGACTCTTCTGCGGCTTCTCAGAGAAAACGATTTGAAGCAGTCCACGATCAAGTCGATATCATTGAGAACAATATACCGATCTAAACGATATTTTTCTTTAGTGATGGAGCTTGCTTCTATTGAAGCTTTGGGAGAATACCGTCCTGAATAACACCTTGTTTTAGATGATACCATCGAGAATACTTCAACTATTTGAATGATAATTCTCCATCGGCACTTACTCTTCTCTAAAATTGTTTTAGAGATAACAAATAATTCCTGCATAGATACAAAATATATATATCATCAAATACAATATGTACTTATCAGTGTAAGAGTTGCTTCTTCAAATCCTGGAATATTGTGAGTAATATTCCCAACAGGACCCTTCCCCCAAGCTAGCGGGTAAAGAAAGTTTCTCCTAGTCATGATATGTTATTTATCAAAGTGGTTGGAGGTGAAAGTGCTAGCCAAGGTGACCTCACAGGTGATCAGGAACTTCATGTGGGGGGAGATAATCTGTTGGCATGGGCTACCTTTTGCAATAATTGCAGATAATGGATCACAGTTTGCCAATGAGGAATTTGTCAGCTTCTATAACCAACAGGGCATAAATCTTCATTTCACATCAGTCCACCATCCATGATGTAATGGGTAGGTGAAAGAAGCAAACAAGATAATCGTGAACTTGCTGAAAAAGAAGGTAGATAACTTAAAAGGTAACTGGGTAGAACAAATCCACTCGGTCCTTTGGGTTCTAAGAACTATACCTAACATGGACACGAGGGAAGCTCCTTTCAAGCTCTCTCACGACTCCGATGCCATGTTGCCAGTGGAATTCAGGGTAAGTCTACGCGTGTCGCTGCCTCCAGTAAAGGAGACGAGGAGTAGATAGTTGAAAATGAAAATGAGCAACGACTCCCACTGGATCTCATGAAGGAACTCCGTAACTTAGCAATCATCTGAAAGGAGGAGGTCAAGCACTGAATGGCTAAGTATTTTGACAAGCATTTCAGAATTAAGCAATTCACAAAGGGATATCTGGTCCTCAAAATTGTCGACGTGGCTAGAAGGTCGGTGGCGGTCGGGAAGTTAAATCCCAACTTGGAGGGTCCTTATATAATTCGAAAGCACTTAAGATAGGAGGATACCACCTCCAAAATCCTGAAGGTGTCCCCCTAGTTCGCACATGGAGTGGTGACGACTTGAAGCATTTCTATCCATGATAAAGAATAATAAAAGTGTTATTTCTGAAACCTCCTTTTCTTTCCTTATGTATGTATATTTATGATGAAATGAGAAATGTGGATTGGTTGAATGCCCTGAGTAGGTCTTGCTGAATAGACTCTCACTAGTTGGCAGGGTTGGAAGAGTACTCGAGTAACAAGTTGATATGAAATGAGATTGGTTGACTGCCCCGAGTAGATCCTGCTGGTCGGGCTCCAACTAGCCGGCAGGGCTAGTGGAGCACTCGAGTGGCAAGTTGATTTGAAATAGGATTGGTTGAACTTCCCGAGCAGATTTCGCTGACTGGGCTCCCACTTGCCGGTAGGGCAGGAAGAGCACTCGAGTGGCAGGTTGATATGAAATGGGATTGGTTGAATGCTCTGGGCAGATCCCACTGATCGGGCTCCCACTAGACGACAGGGCTGGAAGAGCACTCAAGTGGTAGGTTCAAATGAAATGGGATTGGTTGAACGCCCCTAGTAGATCCCACTGATTGGGCTCCCACTAGTCGGTAGGGCTGGAAGAGCACTCGAGTGGTATGTTGATATGAAATGGGATTGGTTGAACTCCCAAAGCAGATTTTGCTAACTGGGCTCCCACTTGTCAGTAGGGCTGGAAGAACACTCGAGTGGTAGGTTAATATGAAATGTAGATTGGTTGAACGCTTTGAGCAGATCCCGCTGATTGAGCTCCCACTAGCTGGTAGGGCTGGAAGGGCATTCAGGTGATAGGTTGATTTTGGAAGCGGTGGTCGAGCACAGAAGCAAAGTAAAATCATAAGGCATGGGGAACTGGGCGAGTGGAATCGTGTTAGGGTCACTCTCGGCCATTGGGTACTCGCTAATCCAAAAGGGGCCAGCATCAGATGAGGGAAGCAAGCACAAATCGAGTAGGGCTATGCTCCCTCTTCTCACGCACACTGAGCGCTCGCTCACTCAGAAAATGTCAAACAAATCACACCTAGAACCCACTGACCTAGTTCTAGCGGGATGAAAGTGCGTAAGGTGAGGCTTGAGTATCGTGAGGCTAATATTTGATGAATTACGACGCAAACACAATCTGAACATCAAGGTTCCGCGACAGGCGAGCCCAGGGTTTAGGGGACGAGTTGCGAGTAATGAATAGCTAACAAAAATATATATAAATAATGGAAAGCTGGAAACAAAATCACAATCTACCCATATATAAATAAAGGGCATTTGGAAAAGTGCACCCTCGAAATATAAGCTTTTGGCAAAATGCACCCCGAAAGTTTAAAATTGGCAAAATGCACCCCCCAAAATGATTTTTTTGGCAAAGTACACCCTCAATAGGCAAAAAACAAAATGGTCAAAATGTACACTATAGGGTGCACATTGCCAAAAAAATCATTTTGAGGGGTGCATTTTGCCAATTTTAAACTTTCGGGGTGAATTTTGCCAAAAGCCTATATTTCGAGGGTGCATTTTGCCAAAAACATGTTTACAAAATATGGCCTTACCCCTGATTATACAAAAATGATGATGATAATAACAAGGCGAGAGCAAAAATCTCTTAGTTCTATTTCCTAACTCTGCTCGCCCGTGTCAATGTTCTCTGCATCGAAGAACGAGTCGAACTCCTTATCAGACAAGCCTCTGTGGAGGGCAAATAACTCGGGTACCAGCTCTTCCATGGTAATGTCCTCGTAGTATTCCTTCAGCATCTAAAGACTCTGCATCATGAGGAGTGCCTGCTTCGTGGCATTAATGGTGGCGGTCCTCTTCATCTCTTCTCGCTCTCGCAAACTGTATTGCTGCACCATACTGGATGACTCCGTGACTCGGTGGCAGAGCATTAGAGAGAACTCGGACAAGCTGGTCCTTGAGCTCTTTGTTTTCTCCCTCCAAGGCTACGCCCTGTGAGCCCATGGATCCGGATCCTCTGCAGTTCCCGTAGGAACTGCAGAGGTGGAGTTCGCAAACTTGCGGATTAACGGAGCGAAATTAGAAAA
The DNA here is from genome assembly GCA_039513925.1 of Platanthera zijinensis. Lineage (NCBI taxonomy): Eukaryota > Viridiplantae > Streptophyta > Magnoliopsida > Asparagales > Orchidaceae > Platanthera > Platanthera zijinensis. The sequence continues at coordinate 51,094,125 of CM077090.1, read as the reverse complement.
AATGGTTAACATGAAAGTTATAGATATCTTCAAGACAAATAACTTTCATGTTGAACATTTTTTGATTTGAAGTCGTTTAGACCCCCGATTTGCGCCCCGAAAAAAAACCGTCCGCAAATAATTAATTAAATATTTTGCGGACGGTTTTTTTTCGAGGCCCAAATCGGGGGTCTAAACGACTTCAAATCAAAAAATGTTCAACATGAAAGTTATTCGTCTCGAAGATATCTACAACTTTCATGTTAACCATTTTTTCTAATTTCCCTCCGTTAATCCGCAAATTTGAGAACTCCACCTCTGCAGTTCTGGGAGGATTAGCTCTGCACAAAAAAGGGGAAAGTGAGGGTGCGAGCTTTTAAAAGAAACAACATATACCACCCTGCTAGAGCCCTGCACGAGCAGTTTTTTGCCGACTTCAAGCTTTAGCTTGAGTTCCTTTTACTCGCCAGTCGCGAGCTCTTAAGTGGTCTCGAACTTGACCAATTTTCTAGAAAGAACGAGACAGCGACACAACGCCTCATACTCTAGCCTCTGCGTGGTCACGTCATCATAGTTCACTGCATCCTCCCGCCCACAGAGCTCGATGGCTAGGGAATAGGCGTGCCAAATGGGAGGCTGCCACTCTGGCCATGATGGAAAGAGTGAATAAATCAAAATTATGTTCTCCTTCTCATACAATCGGCTCGCCCGATCTGTCTAGAGCCTTCTAACCCGGGCCAAAGTTGGGATGCATGCTGGGTGGCTCTTCCTCGCGAGCCTCCTTCCCCAACCCGGAAGAATACCCAGGGATGTACCCCACATCCTGACTCTCTTCTTGAGGTGCCTTCTCAACTCGCTTCTCCTTACTCGCTGCCATATTATTTTTCTTCTTTGGCGTGACTGAGTCTAGGGAGAGTCGAGATAGACGCTCATAAATCTTTTTTTGCCCTTAAGAGTGGCAGTTTTGCCGGGCTCACTGCTGCACGTCATCACGACTGCCTTCGCGAGAGAAAGTTGTGAAGTGAGTGTAAGGGCACTCGCTTAAGGAGGTTTCGCTGGGATGAGTAGATCCCCTATATCTGCACAACAACAAACTTAGTAAAAGGAAGAGTCAAGGGGGGTCGAGACTCGAAGGAGAAGAAGTGTGAAAATACCTTCTCCCGGGAGCACCGGGAGGAGCGAGTCCATGTTCTTCCTTAGATAGGCGACTTCAAAGTTCTTGTGGAGAAAGAACTTATGACGATTTGCATCCTGGCCCTCCACTCGCGGAGCACTATTGGTCGCCTCATCTTGCTGAGTTGGAGAGTAGGGAATCTTTCTGAGATTCCCCTTGATGAAAACAAATTTGGTGATCCAGCTGTGGTGTTCTTGTTGGTGGTCTCGCATACCATGAAGTGCGAGCCAGAGAGGAAGGTGATGCCGTCATTAGATGCCCTGTATATGAACAACTTGCTCCTCTCCTCAGGAAGGAAGCGCACGAATGCTATTAACATGGCAATAGCGTTGGTGTTCAGCTGTGTCAGGACGCTGCCGAAGTATTTGAGGACTTGTCGCACTTCATTCCACAAGGGGAGGCACAACCCCACCTCAAAATACGAGATGGGCAACACGAGTTTGTTCATGTAGAAAGTATTGATCTCCTCGCCCTTGTTGGGGGACGAGTTGTGAACCCCGGCGGGATGTGGTCCGCCACAAAATATAGGTATTTTTCCTCGGGCAAGTGACCATTGAAAAACGGGTGTTCGGAAAAATGCTTCCCACACTTCAACCAACCGTCTGTGGTATCCCTATCACCACCCATCTGAATAAAGCAAGTGATGTGATTTCTAGGAAATCGAGTGATAAGGAAGAGCAGAGGCGGAGCCGTGAAGGGATAATTAATGTTGTAGGTGAAAAGGGAGGGGGAACTATATATAGAAAATTTGAATAAGAGAAGGAATGGAAAGAGGAAGTGCAGATAAACAACTTGCGACCTCTCGTCTATACCCTTAGGCCGACCCAACAAAACACTCCCTACTCGTCAGTGAGTCGAGTGAGAACATCGTTATACTAAGAAAAGAAAACAAGCAAAATAATAAGAATAACGCACTCGCGCAAGATTGATCCTGCCACGTAAAAAGTACACGTCCTGCGGAAGCCATGCTTCCTACCATTCGCAGAACCAACATGCATTATTATTTCACGTCATAATAAACCATAAGAGTTCAAATAAGAACTATACTAGCTGTCCAATTCTTAATATAAAAGAAAAAAGGGGGTGGGGTAGCAAGTTCCGATAGGCTCAGAACGGGAGTCATTTTCATCTTCCCCGAGCCCGTATCCCTGCCCTAGGTGGTCGGAGAGGGTTGTGGTACTCGCAGGCGGCATTGAGCTCCAGTTGCACGCGGATCATATATTCTTCAATTTACTCAATATGCATCATCAGAGACGTCGCCTCGCCATCTGCTACTCGCCACACTTTGTTAGCTAACAATGTATAATCCTTCTTGAGCGCGCGTTATCTCTGGGCTATCGCTGCCTCACTGACAGTCCTTCCCTCCTCCAGCTCGCGCAATATAAGCCCGTAATTTTGGAGAATACAATCCATGCTAGTCTTCATCTCGGTAGGGTTACTCGGGTCGCCGAGAAAGTCCTCGATCACATCAAGGGAGGGAGGTGGCGAGTAGGCTCTCACATCATATGACTCTTCGTCCCCCCATGCTTCTTGTTTATCTATGGAAATTTGAGTTGTGAGTGTTAAACCAGAAAAATAAGGAGAAGAGAGCGAATGCCTTAACTGACCATGTAGGACGTCGATCTATTTACCAGGTTGCTCGCAAAATGGACTTGGCCGCCCCTAGAAGGGATTGTTGAGAGGGAGCATAAGTGACTTCCCAAGACTTGCGCGAGAGTGGACGAGACCCGGAATATAAAAAGAAGGGGGAATGGAGATGCCAAGGGTATTCTTCGCCGGAGCGATCAAGGTGGAGGCGAGATCTTGCATAGACTCACGAGGCGGCGATCGCAGTAGTAGAGAGGCTAGGTAGGTAGTCTCGAAGGAGGCTGCAAAAGAAAACGTGAGATCAATATGAGAAAGAGGGAAGGATCGGAAGGGTGGCAGTGAACAAATCACCATACAATGGTAATGGGTCGTCAGCGTCAGCATGAAGAATCACGCCCACCTGAGGGCGAGCATCCCAGCCTACTTGGTAGCCTGTGTCGCCTTGAGGTGGCATGCAAGCATTGTCAGAATGTCTCTGTTGTTCTTTTATTTGGCGAGATCTTTTTGCGAGCACTGAGACCAGTCAAGACCTGGCATTCCAATGGGTTACAAACGGATAAAATTATAAAAAAATTGATTCTCATCAGAAAGGGTCAGTTTAAGGTTGAACTTCGGTGCTAGCGGGTTGAGAGGAGTGGACTCACCCCCCCCCCCCCCCCCGGCAAGGTCACGCTTGACCTTCTTTCCTTTTCTCATTTGCTTGGATGGCAAACCTGAGGAATTATTAGAGACGAAAGATAGAAGTCCCGTTGTAGAGGATTGGTTCTTTTCCCGCATAGCTACGAGTAATCCATGAAAATCCTTCAGAAGAGGCATCATGTACTGAAGGGGGGGGGGAAGGTCAGGGATGAACAGAAGGTGAAGGGATGATGGGATTGCAAAGTTTCCCCCTCCTTCCCTGAGTTGACATGTATATAACACATTGGAGGAAGCCATCGAAAGATTCCTTTTATCTTAGCTACCACTCGTCAAATACTCGGGGTTGGATTTTTCTTTCTGAGCTTGAGGAAATCTCACAAAGAGCGGAGATTGTATACAACCCCATATTTGTTGAGTGGGGCCCTTACAAAAGGCCAAGAAAAGAAAGGCAATTCAGGACCAGGCGAGTTGGCGGGGCGATTGGGGGACGTGCCTTACCAACTCACACAGGGCAAGATCCATAAGCCAGTAGGGGCGAGTGAGGGATCTAGCCCGACACTCACTTCGGGGTTAAGTAAGTGAAGGGCGAGTAGTGCGACCCAACCCGCACTCTCCCCGGGCTCAAGGCGAGCAGCGAATGACAGCCTCTGTAGGCACTCGCCATCTTCAGGCGAGCTGGAAGTCAGCTCGCCAAGTTGTTCTGTTAGGAAACCAAATTTTGCCTACCATTAGCAGCTCCAAACAGCGGGATTTCACTGTTGGCAGACCACTTTGGGTTGCATTTAGTAAAATCAAAATGTGGGATTACGCTATGTGCATACCATTCTTGAAAAATTATAAATAGACCTATAAGGGAACCTTTGGGGAGTATTCCTTTCTGGCTTCTTCCTCCTCTGTTTGATCCTGGTTGAATGGAGCCTCCACATTGTCTTTCGTGGTTTCCGGGTAGATATTTTGGTGCTTCCCAGTGCCCAATAAGGTGCCCCCAGCTCAGCATTGGCTAGGGAGGGGAAGCTCTCTTCGAGCTTCCGGGTGTGTGGCGGGACCTCCTCGCTGCAGCTCAGGAGTCTTCTTCTTAGTTCCAAACAACTTGTCAAGTATTCTAACTCGGGAGAGATACATGCAAGTTTTGGGTTTTGTTAATCGTCACAACATTTGTGCGCAGCGGAATATGGAAGCAAGGAAAACCCAAAAGTATGTTGTAGATCTTGCGACGACCATTAATCAAGAAGTAAAGAGCAATAAATAAATTATACCTTTACGGGATTGAGTCAATACTCAACCTAGGTGCTTCGATTGATTCCAACGAATGGCAATAGCCGGAGTTCCGAGCGTAGAATAGTGTCCACGCCTCTAGGAGTATCCACACGAGCACGGAGAACCCTAGACTCTTGTCTCACAAGATCTAGGTCGGAAAGAGGCTTGACCTCAACATCTCCACGAAGTACTAGATCCGTTCAAGGAAAGGCAGCAACGACGAATACCATGCTTGGGAAACACTTTCCATTGGCGGCTAGGGACGGTAGACAGATGGCAGCGGCTAGCGGCTGTTGGCGGAAGCGGCGGCGATAATCGCAGTGCGGAACAGTTCCGTCGTGGGAGAAGATAAGTCGTCGGCTTCACAAAAATTAGGTTGGGATGAACAGTTATGCTTCCAATTCAACAGTAAAATGCATTTATACAATGAACCAAGAAATCTGATAATCGCAGACCCGCCGAAAACCAGACTTAAAGAAATAAATCGGTCGAGACAGCATTCGGCGAGTATCAACTTGATTATAGATGAATCGGCGAGTGCCTATAATGATACACGACGAATCGTGAAGGAGCCATGACGACACTTGACGAATCAACAATAGCTCACAATGATACTCAACGAATCGGTAAGAGAACAGGACGATGCTCGACGAATCGTTGAATGGTCACGACGATACTCGTCGAATCCAGTCCATTCGCCGAAACCACTTACCCATATTTGATGAATTTCCCTCAGCTCGTTCCGACTTCATTCCAGTCAATCCACATTCACAATGCAGGTCCCGAAATGACATTCCACCATGTCCAGATCATCATAGGCTTGGTCCTTCACTCATATCACATATGAGCAAGGCCAACACAAACCTATCCAACTTTTCCAGAGCTCTCATGTGCTACCCCATAGGCTTATATTCCATTGGCAGTGAGGCCACATGCTTGATCACTTCCAGATCACCATGGTAGAACCAATAGTCTCTCACTTGATCTTGAAAGTATCAAACAAAAGCTTCACAAATAATGAGCGGCATCTAGCAATGCATCATTGCTCCCCAAACAATAAGAGTTTAAAACTCGAAAGCCATTGTGACCAATGTATCAGTGTTATCATATCTCTTCGTCCCTTACATCCGGATAGAACTTGAGGTACAGATCGTGTCAACTTCATAATTGTTCAATCCTAGTTTTCTTGATCTAGAATGGACTTCTAGAAATTGGTGAGTCCAATATCATATATTGACTGTACCAAGCATGACCATACATTCCTCAGTCCTATTCCATCAAGGGGCCCATGGATGCAACTCTTGTCATATAGGAGGACAAATCCCATCTCTGCTCACATGCAAACACCCAAATGATTCATAACGTACCCAATAACCATCGTTATTATCCAACTTTCTCAAGACTGGACTTTTGATAGCATCAAAGCACGCTCTTTCTCACTCAGTAAGTGTTGTGACTTCAGGTCAAAGAACCACAAACGCCATTGCCACTTGAGCCATACTTGTGATACGTTCATATAACAATCCACAAAGTATTCTCATGGTGGGTATGTCCAATACAACTTGTTCATAACAAGTACCCTTGTGATGACTTGATATCACAATATCATGACCTGTGAGAACGGGTCATCAGTCAACGCACATGCTAGTCTTAAAGGTAACATCATCGCCCTTAGTTTCTAAGATGATACAACGATCAGGGACCTTTAAGAATTAAGCTTCTTAGATCCTAGGTTCTCACTTTAAGTCACTACTTGACCTATGGAAGCAAACACTCTAAGGGAATTTATACAGTTAACTATATCACAATAGAAATAATTACACAACAAAGAACTTGCCAAAATATATAAATTAAATGTATATAGTACTTTTATTCATCAAATAAAATATCTAACAACCAACAAACATATAATCCATAAGACTCAAATTAGAGTTAATCATTCAGGTATCGTATACCCATTGATCTAATATGACTATCATGCTTTCTCTGTGTGAGAGGCTTTGTCAGTGGATCCACAATGTTCTTATCAGTCAGCACTCTGCATATGCTCACATCTCCTCGATCGATAATCTCTCAAATTAGATGGAACCTCTGAAGCATGTGCTTGGAGCGCTGATGAGATCTAGGTTCCAAAGCAAGTACAATTGCACCGTTGTTGTCACAGTAGAGATCTATGGGATGAACAATGCTAGGAACTACATCTAACTCACTGATGAATTTCCTAATCCATATAGCCTTCTTCGCTGTATTTTTAGTGGCGATATACTTAGCCTCAGTTGTAAAATCGGCGAATGTCTCCTGCTTGGAACTCTTCATGCTAACAGCTCCTCCATTTAGGCAAAACACAAACCCTGACTGAGACTTAGAATAATCCCTATCAGTTTGGAAGCTAGCATCAGTGTAACCCTTTACAACGAGCTTTTCATCTCTGTCGAATACCAAGAATGTATCCTTAGTCCTTCTCAAGTACTTTAGGATATTCTTGACGGCAATCCAGTGACTTTCACTGGGATCAGACTGATACCTACTAGTCATGCTTAAGGCATAATAGACATCGGGTCTAGTACATATCATTGCATACATGATTGACCCAATTGCCGAAGCATATGAAATATACTTCATGCGGTCCTTATCTTCACAAGATTTGGGACATTGGTCCTTAGAGAGATTCACACCATGAGACATGGGTAAAAATCTTTTCTTAGACTCAAGCATGTTGAATCGTTTCAACACCTTATCAATATATGTACTTTGGGTCAAACCCAGCAACTTCTTCGATCTATCTCTATAGATCTTAATACCAAGTATATAAGTTGCTTCACTCAAGTCTTTCATTGAAAAGCAGTTTCCTAGGTTGTTCTTAACAACATATAGGGTCGGTTTATCATTCCCGATCAGCAGTATGTCATCTACATACAATATTAGAAAGATAACTATGCTCCCACTAATCTCTTTGTAAATACACGGTTAATCCTCGCTCTTGATAAAACTAAACTCTTTGATCTTTTCATCAAAACAAAGATTCCAACTTCGAGAAGCCTGTTTTAATCCATAAATGGATCTCTACAGCTTGCATATTTTAGTGGCTTCTCCTGGAGATACAAAACCCTCGGGTTGTGTCATACACACATCCTCAAGGAGGTTTCCATTAAGGAGAGCCGTTTTGACATCCATATGCCAGATCTCGTAGTCATAATACGTAACAATAGCAAGCAGAATTCTGACGGACTTAACCATAGCAGCAGGGGAAAATTTTTCATCACAGTCAATACCATGAATTTGCTTGAAACCTTAAAAGACTTATTTCAAGAGCCTAGACACCTAGAGGGGGGGGGTGAATAAGTTATAATTTTCTTTTATAATTTAGTAAATTAACTAGTATTAACACAGCATAGGAAATACAATCTACAATACAGAAATCACAGCACAGCAAACAACAGATTTATAGTGGTTCCCCAAGGTATGGGTACATCCACTTTCCCCCTTTGCCTATCCAGTAGAGAACTGAATTCCGCCCAACTTCCTTCCACTAGCTCAGATCCACAGATCTTATAACTCAGAACCAGATTGGTTCCTACAGCTCAGACTTATACAAGTCTTACCTAAGATTCTTCCCAAGAATCCTACCTCAGGCCTCAGCCCTACCTCAGCCTTTATCACTAGGCTTACAACTCAGACTATCACAAGTCCTACACTTCAGGCCCTCAACCCTACCTCAGCCTTTATAATTATAGGATTACAACTCAGATCTTACAAAAGATCCTACAAGAAATTAATTGTTTTAATAGATACAAAGATATCACCAGATAGATCTCTCTATAGGTGTAAGCTTCTTGATCAGTTCTTGAATAAACTAAATCTTCATATTCAACCTGACTTAGGTGTTTCAAAGCTTCTTGATAGAACAAAATAAGGTTGAACTCTTCTTGATGTAGAAGTTGATCTCCTGTCAGCTCCTTCCTTGAATTTAGAATAAGATCTGAATCTTCTCTTGCAGACTGCTCTGGATCTGCCTTCTTAAGGGTTTCCCCTTTTCTTGTTGTCAGATTCTCTTTCCTGAAATAGCTTGATTAATTTCTTAGTTCCATTATTTTTTTGTTTGTTTTGGATCAGTCCCTTATATAGAGTTTCCTCATGATTACCGGTTGATCCGGTTTGTAACAACCTTCTGACAGTTCTGACAAAAGTGTCAGACCTGTTGGTTATGACAGCTGTCGCATCACCAGTCATGACAGCTGATTCCTTAAAGACTTTATAACTCAGCATAACCACTCAGCATACTACTTTACATGTGTCGACACAAATAGACTAAGTGTCGACACAAGTCTTGATGATGTCGACATAACACTCCATGTGTTGGCATAGCCATTCTTCAGCTACTCGACACAGCTTCTACTTGTATGTATCGACACAAGTCCTGTGTGTCGACACAACTGCTCCTGGTCTTGACATAACTGATGCTGGCAGATGGCGTTGAGTGTATATCCAGCTGTCATTGAGTGTGTGTCGACACAACTTCTGGTATTGACATAACTGATGTAGACAAATGGCATTGAGTGTATGTCCAGCTGTCGTTGAGTGTGTGTCGACACAAGTCCTGTGTATCGACACAAGTCTTCAGACCCAGTATAGTTGTTGCTGTAAGATGGCGTTGAGTGTGTGTCGACACAAGTCCTGTGTGTCGATACAACCCTTCTTCAGGTGTTGACACAATTCCTGAGTGTCGGCACATGCCTTTCTTCTGATGTCGACATAACCCCTGGGTGTCGACAAACCTTCTGCTTTAGATGTCGACACAATTCCTGCCTTAGGTGTCGACACAATTCGGGGTATCGACACAGCTTCTTCTACAGGTGTCGACACAATGCCTGGGTGTCGACACAGGCCTTACTTCTAGTGTCGACATAACTTCTGGGTGTCGACACAATTCTTCACAAGTGTCAACACTTATACTTAGAAAAAATTCTTGCAAACCTTACACCTGCACAATGAAACTCAAAAATCCATCAAATACAAATTGATGTATATCATTGAGTAAGATGAGGCTTCTCCAAATCTGGTACATATTTTTCTGTGTACCCAACAATCTCCCCTTATTTGGAGAAGTCATAACCCTTAGTCAAAGATATACATCACTCATAATAAAACACATAAAAATAGATGTACATTCATTTCAGTACTGGATAACATATAAACAATATACAACTAAATGCAATAGTGAAGCTGATTTTATTTATTAATCAGAAAATACTGGGTTTACATGTTTTTCCTTAGAATAAAAATAAAAAGTTCCATTGTTCTACACATAAGCCTATCTATCCTATGATTGACTAGGCTCCTTAATTACAATGTCTTTTCCATACTTAATCTTTGCCTGCACAGTGGGTTTTGTATCATTAGCAGGTTTCTTCCCTTTGAGATCCTTCTTCTTCAGTTCTTCAGACTTTATCCTTTGCCTTTCAAAATAGTGAAAAGGCTTGGGGAAGTACCTGTTAGGCTCCAGAGCATTAGCAGCTAACTTCCCAGCTTTTGCACTTCTTCTGTACTGAAGAATGGCTTCTTGCCTGGCTTGATACTTATTCCATTCTTGCTCAGAATATCATTTACCCCTATCATAGGTCTTATCCTTTCTGCCTTCCAAGCAGTCAAAATAATATTCTTAGAAGTGGGGCTCCATTGCTTAAAATCTGGCTTCAACTCAGCCTGTTCTCTGAACCTTTTCTTTGATAGCTGTGCTTCCTTCTAAGCTTCCTTGGCAGCCTCTGACATGTCTACTTTTTCAATAATCACATTTTGTGCCTCCTATGGAGGGCTGTATATTTTCTGCACTTCTTGTTGAACCATGTCAAAGTCAGCAGGAGGGTAAATAACCTGTGCAACTTCAAGCTGATCTCCTTCAATATTAGCAGGTTGCACTCCAGACTCAGCAATATTATCATCATCACACAAAGGAGAAAAGCCAAGTGTAGCTCTGATGGAATTAGAGATCCATTTTGCATGATCAGAGCTAGCTTTGACTAATAATCTCTCCCCTTTTATGACTTCTCTAGTGATATGATCTCTTAGATCAATCTTTTGAAATCTTATCTGATCAGCCAGATATTTTGTACCTTCTTGATAGTAAGCTTTGAACTTAGTTAGGTACTTAAAAATAGTCTTTTGAGAGGCTCCAATAGCTGTGTGGATAGCAGCTAGATCTTCTTGTAGTTGCTTTGATATTACAGTTTTCAAATCTGTTAAAATACATCCCAGTTTCTTGATGATTTCTGCATGGGAGTCTTTGAAGTTTTCATTGGACCTGAATTGATTTTTCAAAACATACCCTTGCTTTGTGACAATGTCCTCAACCTCAGTCTTTAGCAGCTATTGTTGCTCAGCTAAATATACTACAGCATTGCCTCCCTTATGGAAGCAATCTGTCATCTCTTTCTTGTGCAGATTGACTTCAAATCTGATTGACTTTATGTCCTGAGCCAGCTGAAACTGCAGTTCCTTATTTGACTCATCCACATACTTCTCTAAAGACTGTCTTCGTTCATCTAATTTTACTTGTATTTGGACCAGTAATGAACTGAAGTCCATGCTTGGAGTAGGTGGTTGTATGACTGTGTGCAAGGCTTTCTTGCAGCCTGAGCTCCTTTTCCTGATTTCAACCATTTTTCTCTTCTTATCCATAGAGGCTTCCTCATCATTAGAGGTTTATGATGATCTTTCTATATCTACTGTGTCTTTATTAAATGGGTCATTCAGTAGCTCCTCCCCCTCAGTTCTTGGCAGGTCCTTTTCTACCTGGGATTGCTCCCCCTCAGTCCTTGCAGCAGGTAAATCAGGAAATAGCTCTTCCATTGTTACCTCTTGCTGTATCTGTACAGGAGGAACAAGGTTAGTTTGGAAAACAAAAGGGTCTCCCTGGACATCCAGATTTTTGTCAAGGGTCTGCTTTATAAAGGTGATACTTACTTGCTCATTCTGCAAATCTGTGCCTCCTTCTCAGCAATGTCCAGTGCTTCTTTATTTATATCTGATATAATATCCATTACTGTATCAGATGCATACTCACTCCCTAGAGTAGCGGCATCAATTCCTTCCCCTTGAGCAGGTAGCTCAGAAAGTATAGTATCTTATGTTGTTGGTTCAGGAGTTTCTCTCCCCGGAGTGGAGATTATCTGTTGCTCTGGGAGCACACTACTCTCTACTTGATCTTGAGCATCTTTTTGTGGCCTGTCTTCATCTGAACTGAAGACCACTTCCTCTTCAGAATCACTAGAAGATTTTGCTTATTGAACAACTTCCTTCTTCTTCTTTTCTTTCTTTGTTTGTTTTTGTGGAGTAGAAACCTCCTTGGTTAATACTCCATCCCACCTAGACAGAATTCTTACATCCATTCTCCTCATATGATTGATCTTAGATCCTGAAAGGTTGCTCATTATATCTGGTATTGCTGAAGATAAACATAAGCTGAGCATCCTTTCCAGATTTGGTTTCTTTATTCCTTCTTGTATTTTGTCAAATATTACTGATGTCAGGTCTGTTTAAAAGTGAAGATGACCCTTGTCATTAGATTGAACATGGAGACTGATACTCTGTCATGTCCACCAGTCTTACACAGAATTACCTTGCCTATGATTTCAGACAGAAACTTTCCTTGTGAATTCATCCCTTTCCTGGTAATGGATGATCCTACTTTGATATTAGGGCTTAGCCCGCACCAGCTTAAGTCATATTTTATCATTGATGGAATGATTTCATCTTCATCCTTAACCTTAGGAAATTGGAGTGATTTCCTAATCGTCTTCAGAGTAAGTTTCACTTGGGAATCTTGTGCTGTGGCTTGAATCTTCTTCCCATCTATGTCCACGGTGGCTGATGAATAGAATTCCATGACTTCCTTCTTCTAGATCTTAGTCGGTTCTGAGACCAAGAATTCCAAACCATTCTCTGAAATTAGGGTAATTATACCCTAGATTTCTGGAGATGTTGTCGTGAATCCATCACGAACCAGTTCATACCCTTCATTCACCTTGTCGTCCTTGATGGGCTCCATTGATGAAAGGGAGAGAGAGAGAAGAGAAGAGATGTGAATATCTAAGTCGACACAAGGTCTAGAGTCGAGAAATCTGAAAGCGTAGTCGACCAAATTTTGTCTTCACATATTTATAGTCTAGGTGTAAAGGGGAGTTCAAAAGACGCTCCTTAGTAATAATACTAGGTCTCGACAATACTTATATGTGTCGACAGAAAAGATCTAGGTCTCGACACTACTTAGGTTTAGATGACACGTCTATGTGTCGACATACTTATGTCAGTGTCGACATGGACTGGTCATGTCTCGACGCAGAGTGCCGACTTTGATTTTTGTGTGTCGACACAAAAATCAGTTAACTTAAATTCTCGACATAGTTGTGTCGACACTTATTCTTCTATCGACACAATTACTATTTCTGTGTCGACACATCCTTTTTCTTTGTCGACACAACATACTTAGTGTGTCGACATAATTTGTTTGTGTCGACACAAACATTGTACTTAGACAAATTTCCTGAGAAATATTGTGCTTACATTATCTACTTAGGAATGCTTGTACTGACCTACTCTAGGTTCAACATACCTAATTCAATTTTAAAATGATTGAATTTAGTTTCATCCAGAGGTTTTGTAAAAATATCAGCAATCTTACTATTTGTGTTTACAAATTCTAGATTAATATCTTCCTTCTCCACATGTTCTCTTATAAAATGGAATTTAATTTCTATATGTTTGGTTCTACTATGAGATACAGGGTTCTTAGCAATAGAAATAGCACTTGTAGAATCACAAAATAGTGGAATTATACTTATCTGGATGTCATAATCTTCAAGTTGGTGCTTTATCCATAATAATTGTGCACAGCAACTGCCTGCAGTTATATATTCAGACTCAACTGTTGATATAGCTACATTGGTCTGCTTCTTGCTGCACCATGACACCATCCTTCCACCTAGGAATTGACAGGTTCCTGTAGTAATCTTCCTATTTTCTTTGCATCCTGCAAAGTCTGCATCTGAGAAACCTGTTAGTAAGAAATCTCTATTCTTTGGGTAACAAAGACCTTGATTAGGTGTGCCCTTTAGAAATCTCAAAATTATTTTAACTGCAATATAATGAGATTCCTTTGGGCAAGCTTGGTACCTAGCACAGACACATGTAGCATACATGATGTCAGGTCTACTAACAGTCAAGTAGAGTAGGGAGCCAATTATCCCTCTATACAAAGACTCATCAAGTTTCCCTGTCTCATCTTTGCTTATAGGCATACTTGTTCCCATTGGAGTTTTCATAGTGGAGGCTGAGTCCATACCATATTTTTTTAATTAACTCCTTGGTGAACTTAGACTGGGATATGTACAATCCATCATCAGTCTATCTTACTTGAAGTCCCAAGAAGAACTTCAGCTCACCCATACTGCTCATCTCAAACTTCCCTTGCATAAGTTTGGCAAACTTTCTACAAAGGTTGTTTTCAGTAGATGAAAAGATAATGTCATCAACATATATCTGGACTAAGATTATCTTGCCTTTAGATTCCCTAAAGAATAGAGTTTTGTCTATCTTTCCTCTAGAGAATTTATTCTCAATAAGAAAAGTAGACAAGGTTTCATACCAAGCCCTAGGGGCTTGTTTCAAACCATATAGTGCTTTCCTAAGCCTATATACATAATCAGGATAATGAGAATCTACAAAACTTGATGGTTGTTCAACATAGACTTCCTCTTTTAAGTCACCATTCAGAAATGCTGACTTTACATCCATCTGATATACCTTGAACCCTTGATCAGCAGCATAGGCCAAGAATATCCTTATAGCTTCTAGCCTTGCTACTGGGCAAAGGTTTGATCAAAGTCAATCCCTTCCTCTTGCCTGTAGCCTTTTGCTACCAACCTGACCTTGTTCTTAATTATAGTGTCATTCTCATCAAGTTTGTTTCTATATATCCACTTAGTTCCTATAATATTATGATCCTTTGGTTTAGGAACCAGTTCCCAGACTTTACACCTTCTGAATTATTCAGCTCTTCTTACATTGCATCAATCCAGTTTGTGTCTAGCATGGCTTCTTCAAACTTCCTTGGTTCTATCTGTGATAAGAAACTTGAACATAAAACTGTTTTCATGTTCTTGCTCCTTGTTAGAACACCTTTACTTGCATCACCAAAGATTTGGTGAGCTGGATGATCCTTCAGGTGTCTTCTAGCTGGAGGAAACCTGTCAACCTCATGGCCTTCTTTATTTTCCTCAACCTGATCCTCCTCATTGTCTTCATCATCCAGTGAGTCTTGTTCTCCCCCTGGATAGCATGCATCTTTTTTTCATCCATCCTAGAAGGAGCTTCATCATTGATGGTCAACTTATCCAGCCTGTCTGTTAGACATGTAGAACTAACTTAAGAACTAGACAATTCACTGTTAATCAATTTAGACTCATCAAATACAACATGAACTGATTCTTCTACAACTTGGGTGGTCAAGTTGTAGATCATTATGTCATACTATTATTGTTATTCCCAACAAATATCCCTTCTAGGGATTTTACAGCAAACTTAGTTTGGTAGTGCTTACCATTAACTAGGACATAACACTTGCTACCAAAGATTCTGAGGTAGGAAATGTTTTGTTTTTTGCCTTTCAAAATCTAATAGGGAGTCATCTTATGTTTCTTATTAATGTACGCTCTATTGAGTACATGACATGCAGTATTTACTGCCTCTTCCAAGAAGTACTCAGGAAGAGTAGTGTCACTAAGTAGTGTCCTACTTGTCTCAATTAGAGTCTTATTCTTTCTTTTAGCAACATAATTTTGCTGAGGTGTTCTAGGTGAGGAGAACTCCTGATGGATCCCCAGTTCTTCACAAAACTTTATCATACATTCAGACTGAAATTCAGTTCCATGGTCACTTCTGATTTTGACCACTGAATTGTTAAATTCATTCTGAATTTGTCTAACAAAGGTTTGTAAAACAGTAGGAGTTTCAGATTTATACCTCAAGAAGAAAACCCATGTGAATCTAGAATAGTCATCCACAATAACTAATGTGTATACTTTCCTACCAAGACTATGAATTGGCATAAGACCAAACAAATCCATATGCAAGAGATATAAAAATCTCATTGAATCTTTGGTATCTAGTGCATGGAAAGAGGACTTAGTTTGTTTGCCCTTTTGGCAAGCTGAACACACACCCTCTTTAATGCACTTGACTTGAGGACCATTCCTCACTAATCCCATACTGAACAGCTGTCCTATAGACTTATAGTTCAGATGAGCCAGCCTCTTGTGCCATTTGACACATAGTGAAGCTTTCTCATCTGCAACTAATCAAATGGGTGAGTTATTAAACTCATAATCGAGGTTAAGACAATATACATTCCCTTGCCTAGTGCTAGTCAAAATGATCTCTTGATCACTTGACCTCCTTATTTTGCACTCCCCTTTGAGGAAAGAGATGACATAACCTAGATCACTAAGTTGACTTATGCTAATCAGGTTATATTTTAGCCCCTTCACATAAGCCACTTTAGTGATGATCATTGAATCACAAGAGATGTTACCAAATCCTTTGATGATTCCTTTTTCTGATCCACCAAAGATCACTTTGGTTCCATTCTCTATGGGTACATAGTCCCTCAACATTCTTCGTGTTCCAGTCATGTGTTTGGAACATCCACTATCCAAGTATCATATAGGAGTATGGCCACTTGGATTCACCTGCATCAAATAAAGAATCACTCATCCTTAGAACCCAAATTAGTTTTGGGTCCTAGGTTCTTATTAGTTTGAAAACTATCATATTTACCTACAGCTTTTCTAATAGGTAAACTGTTCTTGGTTTTAACACTTGTGTTAAACCAGCAATCCATAACAAAGTGGCCTACCTTGCCACAACACCAACACTCAAATATGTTGTACCTTCTCTTTGGTACAGACTTCACAACCTTGTTGCCAGCAGTTCTTTTGTGTATAGGTGCTGGAGCAGCAAACCCCAAGAATTCCTTTTGAACCTGATAGGCTTGCCTATAGAGTGGCCTACTAGCATTTGCACACTTGCCAATGTGATCTCCATACTCACAGTGACCATGAGTAATTTCATGATCATACCTATTTGTATGTTGCATCACCTTCTTAAAGAAAATAGGGGGCTTAGAGGCCAGTGGCTGAACTGGGGCCTTACCTTTTCCATGTGAATTGGTGGCACTTGTTCTTCCCTTAAAGCCTAGACCAGTCTTACCTTTTTGAGAAATAAAGTTGTCTATTAAAGGCAAGATTGATTTTGGCTTAGAGAATTTAGCAACTAACTCTTTTTCTTTCTAAAGTCTTGCCTCCAAATTCTTGATATGATTTTCCTTGAAAGAGATTGTGCTCATCTGAATGACAGTTATGTTCTTCAATTTGGCAACCTCATTCAGTTTCAAATCAATCAGCTCGACTAATTTTGATGATGTCTGCTTAAGATATTCAATCTCCTTGGCCTGCTCCTTGATAAGAAGCTTGCTTCTCTTTAGAGCTTGCAACAACCCACCATACTCATCAATGAGTTGGTGTACATCCCCTTTAGACTCAGAACCATCCACATCTCTTGATGCAGATGCTTCTGATTCTGATCCAGTAAAATAATTAGACTCTAAGGGAGAATTGTATACCTTGCTTGGACTAGGCTGATCCTGGCACTGATCATTTTTTGACAGGGCCATCAACCCTCTACATCAATGGTCTTCCCCTCCATTTATGGAGTCCAGCATTTGTAGGAATTCTAGTTCCCTAGAATCCTCTTATTTTGAGAATAGCCCAACATATAGTTCTGCATCATCTTCTTCTCCTGATCCTGAAGATGAAGAGTCTGTCCAACTCTTCTGTTTCTGAGCAACAAAAGATTTCTCCTTCTTGCCCTTCAGTTGATGCTTCTTCTTGTCCTTAGATTCAGTCATCTTGTCTGGACAGTCAGCTATGATATGTCATGGTCTGTTGCAATAATAGCAAACAATCTTAGAATTAGTTTGTTTACTAGGTTTTGAGGCATACCTGTCCTCCTTGGGAGTCTTCTTTTTCTTGTAATACTCATCCTTAAAAAAGGATGATGATGGTCTGGATCTCCACTTCTTCTTTTTCATGAACCTTTAAAACTGCCTTGTAAAGGCAGCAAAGTCCTCATCATAGGTGTGGTTATCTAATGTGTTGTTGTTAGGAATTCCTTTTTCTGCCTCAGCACTCCTTCTAGGTGGAGAAGGATATTTTATCCTGCCCTTTCTTGTGTCTTCAGCCTTGAAGGCTACTGATTTGTCCTTGTACTCAGACCTGTTGCTCTTCACTTCCTCCTTCCTAGCAGTAAGCTGCATTTCATATGATAGCAGCTTTCCAAATAATATGGGAGGAGGTATATCAGCAAGCTTAGCCACCTCTCTGATGGCACAAATCATTGTGTCCCAGTCCTTTGTCAGAGACCTGAGAAACTTGTCATTCAGTTCATAAGTGCTGAAGACTCTTCCATAGGTCATCAGCTCATTAACTATCCTGAAGAACTTCTTATAACATTCAGCTATGTTGTCAGTCTTGGATTGTCTAAAGCTCTCATATTATTGATTCAGCATAGATTTCTTGTCTTCTCTGACTTCTTCAGTTCCCTCCATGTAGACAATCAGGGTGTCCCACATTTCCTTGGAGGTTTTACAATACACCCGATTCTGAAATGTGGCATCATCTATAACACTTATAATAATGTTTTGTGCTCTTTTGTCTAGTGTTTCCAGAATGATCTCATCCTTTGTCATTTCAGAATAGTTTTTAGGGGTTCTAACATTTGTATCCAGAGCTGAACTCTTCATTGGAATGAATGGTCCTTCTTGTACAGTAATGTAGATTCTTGGATCGGAAGCTTCCATAAACAATCTAACCCTTTCCTTCCAAATGCCAAAGCATTCTTTCCTATAGATAGGCAGTTTCATAGATCCAAACTCCTTTTGATTTTCATTTGGACCCATTCTTGAAATCTGTTAATTGCCTTGGAGATTCACTCAGATTGTTAGGTCAATCTTCGAGCAACCTCCCTCTCATACCACTTAAAAGACTTATTTCAAGAGCCTAGACACCTAGAGGGGGGTGAATAGATTCTAATTTTCTTTTATAATTCAGGCAATTAACAAGTATTAACACAGCACAGGAAATACAATCTACAATACAGAAATCACCGTACAGCAAACAACAGATTTATAGTGGTTCCCCAAAGTATGGGTACATCCACTTTCCCCCTTTGCCTATCTAGTAGAGAACTGGATTCAACCCAACTTCCTTCCACTAGCTCAGATCCACAGATCTTACAACTCAGAACCAGATTGGTTCCTACAGCTCAGACTTATACAAGTCTTACCTTAGATTCTTCCCAAGAATCCTACCTCAAGACTCAGCCCTACCTCGGCCTTTATCATTAGGCTTATAACTCAGACTATCACAAGTCCTATACCTCAGGCCCTCAGCCCTACCTCAGCCTTTATAATTATAGGCTTATAACTCAGATCTTACAAAAGATCCTACAAGAAATTAATTATTTTAAGAGATACAAAGATATCACCAGATAGATCTCTCTATAGGTGTGAGCTTCTTGATCAGTTCTTGAATAAACTGAATCTTCAGATTCAACCCGACTTAGCTGTTTCAAAGCTTCTTGATAGAACAAAATAATGTTGAACTCTTCTTGATGTAGAAGTTGATCTCCTCTCAGCTCCTTCCTTGAATTCAGAATAAGATCTGAATCTTCTCTTGCAGACTACTCTGGATCTGCCTTCTTTAGGGTTTCCCCTTTTCTTATTGTCAGATTCTCTTTCCTGAAATAGCTTGATTACTTCCTTAGTTTGTTGTTGTTTTGGTT
Source organism: Platanthera zijinensis (assembly GCA_039513925.1). Classification (NCBI taxonomy): domain Eukaryota; kingdom Viridiplantae; phylum Streptophyta; class Magnoliopsida; order Asparagales; family Orchidaceae; genus Platanthera; species Platanthera zijinensis. Next base: position 51,074,597 of record CM077090.1, on the reverse strand, counting down.
GTCAAGGATCAGTCCCTTATATAGAGTTTCCTCATGATGACCGGCTGATCCGGTTTGTAACAACCTTCTGACAGTTTTGACAAAGGTGTCAGACCTGTTGGTTATGATAGCTGTCGAGTCACCAATCATAACAACTAATTCCTTAAAGACTTTACAACTCATCATAACCACTCAGCAGACTGCTTTACATGTATCGACACAAATAGACTAAGTGTCAACACAAGTCTTGATGATGTCGACATAACACTCCATGTGTTGACATAGTCATTCTTCAGCTACTCGACACAGCTTCTGTTTGTATGTATCGACACAAGTCCTGTGTGTTGACACAACTGCTGTCACAACCCGCATTTTCTCCGAATTAAGAATTATCAGAGTAAGAGAAAACACGCGTCATGATGCCACGTCAAGCAGGGGATAACTGCTGACGCTCAGGCAAATCCAACTACAAACTTTATGCAAGAAAAATCATGTGCTTAATGAATAGAAAATCAGTTATGTTTAGAGTCCGTATCCCTCGGCTCAGTGGATCATCTAGTCCACAAAAGAAAACTATATTTAAACGCTGCGGAAAAATACTTTAATTAGGTTTTACACCCTAAAGAGCGCTTAAGGGTCCCAAGAGAACCACTCATGCTATGCAAGACACTACACTTAGTTTATATAATACATATAAGAAAACGGGTTTCGTACGTGGTTTGGAAAATAGTGATTAAGTTTACAAAACATGCTGATCATGAGCTTCATTTATAATTATAATTATAGTTTAAAAATAACTAGCAACCTAGCATAAAACCTTCTCAAAGCAAGTAGACTATCTCCAGAAAAATAAATGGTAGCAGCAATAGTATATATTTAGTACAAGGTAAAAAAAACTACTAGTGGGCGCCAACAACCTGACACGAACCCACCAGCACACATATATGTCTGTAAGAAAGTACTGAAAACGACCTCACAAACAAGGTAAACGAAACTCCAAAGTCCGGGAGTCCACCAACAACAACACCTCCAACTAGCCACCAGACTGGCTACAGCTCAGAACCTGGGATATTCCAAAAGAAAACAGAATACCTCAGCAAGCAAAAATCAAGGTAAAACTGCATGAAAGAGTCAACCAAAAGGACAAAATAACAGAAAACATGCAGTAGAAAGAGTCACAACTGTCCAAAACAGGACAACAAGAAATGCACAACGTGCAAAGAAACAGCAACGACCCAGCCCAGGAACAACATCCTGCAGGGCCTACTAGGCTACCAAGAGCCAGAACGCTACAAACTACCAAAGAAGAAACTTCTAACACCCTAAATTGCGGGAAGTGATAGTAGCAAAAACAACAACGAGGAACCGGATCGAAGGCAAACGCAGTCCCCCAATCCACCATGTCCAAGTCAAAAGCTCGAGGTCCAACACGTGAAAACACAAGGGACCTTCCACCCGACATGCCCAGCCCATACCTGGAGCAAGAAATCCATGGGTGGCCTTGGCTATATCACACAACTCCACCCCCATAAAGAGCTACAACCACCACTACTATCCACGACCCACGATTCGGCCTTTAGGAAAGTAAAGAAAACGGACGACAAGGAAAACCCAGAAATACAACTGGAAAAAAAAATCCACTCGGAAATGAAACACAAGGTAAAGGAAGAGTGTTGAAATAAACCAACACAACTAGGCGTTGAGTGAAACCCACTCAGTGCCTACCTAAACCTTGGCATTGAGTGAGCTAGCCTCACTCGCCGCCAAAATAAAGTTACTACCCACAAACCCACTAAAGAATACGGAGCTCGACGACAGTCGAACGGCCAAGGCAGAAGATCCAGAACTCGAGTAGTTGCCTGCCACTTGAGTATCTAAACTCCCACACTCGAAACCACCTAAATTCGCCTAGCAAACGAAAACATACAAAGCGCACGATCAGTGACGCACGATCAGTGGTCGTGCGCACTCATCGGCTGATGGTCGTGCGAAACGAACCTGGAAACCTGACAGAAAACCTAGCAACTGCGCACGGTCAGTGTCGCACGATCAGTGGTCGTGCGCACTGTTGCCAGCGCTCGTGCGATTGCCCGAGACAGAACTTTGGAAACTGAAATATATACGCGCACGAACAGAGGCACACGACCAGTGGTCGTGCGCCCTAAAGGTTGATGACCGTGCGCGGTCAACCTGCACCGTTTGGAATTTCCCGAACGACACCGGAACGCGCACACGACCCACGCCACTGCAGTAGCAGTAGACAACTATCACGTCGCACGCTACTACCATTCAAACTATGCCTAACCATTCGAATAATACCTTAACGAAGGAAATTGGCAACCACACCCCCCTTCCTAACTCTCCCTCTCGGCTACGCCCGAACCAGAGCAACAATCAGAGCAAGGGGAACAACGGCTTCACGCCGACAATTTGGATTCCAAACACCACAACATAGGGGGGGTTTCAGTAGGAAGAACTAAGCCCTATAGTTAGCAAGAAAACGAGAACAACAAGGCCTCTAACCTGGGCTAACCGGGATTTCAATTTCAGCAAATAAAATCAAAGAAAACACTTGGCAAGGGCAAGAATACCACTTGCCTCAAATCTCAGCGAAGCTTTGGACTGCTTTCCTCCTCTTCGCACGGATCAAGACGGCCGCAACACCTAGAACAAAGATACGGCCATTAATGGCGGAAAACTTCCAAAACTGAAAATTCCAATCCTTCCAAAACTCCACGAAAATCGAATTTCTTACCGCAGGAATGAAAGTCTCGACGAGAGCAATCTGAATCCACTCTCGGAATCGAATTCCGTCCACAAACGCTCCGGGAATCGGCGTCCGAAGGGAAGGCTCGGCGGTTACTCCGTTTCTCTCGTACAGGACCGGTGGTTTTCTATCGTGAGGAAGATGATGGCTTTTCTAATACTATATATATATATATAATTATATAATTATATAATTAATTACAAAATTACATAAAGCACCAAATCGACGTGAAAATCGATTCACCTCGGAATTCGACGAAATTCGCACCGTAGCTAAATACCCATGCTACGAACACAACGGCGAAGTCGAAATTAACTTTCGACGAATAGAACTCGAGTTATACCCAAACAAAGCCAAACACAAACATCCCCCCGAGAGGCCACACCGGGTCACCAAAACGACTCGGTTTGCTAGGGAGATCTTGCCAACAGGCTACCAAACAGGGCACTCAGTTCTAAGGAGCTAAACCATACTCCACACATGGCACAAGCCACGGAAACGCGTCATCGTAACGCCAAACGAGAATAAAATAATCGCTGAAAAGATGGGGCGTTACAGTCACTCCCCCTAAAAGAAAGTTTCGTCCCGAAACTTTACGCACAACCCTCCTACAAAAGAAGGAAAAAGTAACAAATAGAAGTTACAAAGGGAAACATACCGATCAAATCAGCGAAACAGGTGAGGGTACGCCCTCCTCATGGCCGACTCTAGCTCCCAAGTCGCGCTCTCCAAATCCTGATTTTTCCATAGAATTTTCACCATCGGTATGGACTTCTTTCGCAGCACACGCTCCTGAGTATCCAAAATACGAACTGGCACCTCAACGAAAGAGAGGTTGGGCTCTAACTGGGGCACAACATCCAAGAGTTGCCCACTGCTGCGCACACACTTCCGCAATTGGCTAACATGAAAAATATCATGAACACCAGGGAAGTTCGCTGGCAAATCCAATCTATATGCAGACACACCAATCCGCTCCAAGACCTCAAACGGGCCCACATACCTTGGGTCCAATTTCCGATTTTTACCAAATCTCTTCACACCAACCATTGGAGAAACCTTGAGGTATACATGATCCCCTACTAAAAACTCCAAAGCAGACCTACGCTGATTGGCGTTCTTTTCATACCTCTCCTGGGCTAAACGAAGCTTCTCCCGAATAAGCTTCACGGCGACTTCCATCTCTTCTAGAGCATCAGGACCCAACAAAGGCTTCTCACCAGCCTCAGCCCAAAACAACGGAGTCCTACAGCGCCTCCCATACAAAGCTTCGAACGGAGCCATCTGCAAGCTTTCCTGATAACTGTTGTTGTAAGCAAATTCCATGAGTCGCAGACGCTCATCCCACGCTCCACCGTAGTCTAAAATATAGCACCGGATCATATCCTCAACAATCTGATTGACCCGCTCCGTCTGCCCATTGGTCTGAGGGTGGTACGCAGTAGAATACCTCAGATCCGTACCCAAACCCTCCTGCAGACTCTGCCAAAAACGAGAAGTAAACCGGGAGTCTCGATCAGAAATGATGCTAACCGGCACACCGTGGAGTCGGATGACTTCATTCAAGTACAACTCCGCTATCTTCTTCATCGGGTAATCAATCTTATAAGGCACGAAGTGAGCACACTTCGTCAATCTATCCACTATAACCCAAACAGAATCAAATCCTCTCGGGGATTTTGGCAAACCCGTAATGAAGTCCATAGATATGCTTTCCCACTTCCAAGTCGGGATCTCTAGCGGAGTCAATTTACCACCAGGCCTTCCATGATCGGCCTTCACACGCTTGCAAGTGTGACACTCAGCAACATATCGGGCTATATCTCCTTTCATACCATACCACCAAGCAATTTGCTTTAAGTCACGGTACATCTTCGTAGATCCTGGATGGTAGGCAACGCTGGAACCATGAGTCTCACTGCAAATCATACTCCTAATGTCCCCAACAGCGGGAACGCAAAACCTGCCGCGGTACTTCAGAGTACCCGCATCATCAATAGAAAAATCTGGCAACTCTCCCTTCTCTGTCCTGGTAAAAAGGTGCAACAGATCCGGATCGTCCTTCTGATGCAGCCTAGTCAAAGAAATCCAGGACGGCTCTTCCACTAATAAGCTACTCTGCAAACTACAACATCCCACTGAAATATCCATAAGGAGGAACTCCTCAACTAATCGATCGGCGGAGAGGTTAAAGATCTTTCCCGTCTTTCGGCTCAGGGCGTCGGCCACCACATTGGCCTTGCCCGGATGATACTGGATTTCCACATCATAATCCGCCACATACTCAAGCCACCGCCGCTGACGCAGATTCAACTCCTTCTGCGTGAACACGTACTTCAGGCTCTTATGGTCCGTAAAAATCTTGCACTGGGCCCCATAAAGTAAGTGCCTCCACAACTTCAACGCATAGATAACCGCTGCAAACTCAAGGTCATGCGTAGGATAATTCCGCTCATGAGTTTTCAACTGCCTTGACCCATAAGCAATTACTTTTCCATCCTGCATTAATACGCATCCCAGACCTATATGCGAAGCATCTACATACACATCATAATCCATGCCCTCAGTAGGAAGGGTCAGAACGGGAGCAGTACATAATCTCCTCTTTAACTCCTGAAAAGCTTCTTCGCACTTCTCGCTCCAAACAAAAGCCACATTCTTCTGAGTCAGCTTGGTCAACAGTGCGGCTAGAGAAGAGAAACCCTCCACGAATCGCCTGTAATAGCCAGCCAACCCTAAGAAACTTCTGATCTCCTTAGGAGTATTCGGCCTACTCCAATCCGTCACTGCTGCAATCTTTTCTGGGTCAACCGAGATCCCATCCTTGTTCACCACGTGACCTAGAAAAGAAACCTGAGGCAACCAAAATTCGCACTTGCTCAACTTGGCGAATAACTTGTGGTTCCTCAACTCAGATAGGACCAAACGCAAATGCTGCTCGTGCTCCTCAGCACTGCGAGAATAAACCAACACGTCATCAATGAAGACCACAACGAACTTGTCTAGGAAATCCTTGAACACCCTGTTCATCATATCCATGAAGGCTGATGGTGCATTGGTCAGACCAAACGACATCACCAAAAACTCAAAGTGCCCATGCCTCGACCTAAACGCAGTCCGTGGAATATCTTCCTCACGGATCCTGAGCTGATGATAGCCCGAACGAAGATCGATCTTGGAGAACACCGTGCTACCACGCAACTGGTCAAATAAATCATCGATCCTCGGCAGAGGGTACCTGTTCTTGATAGTGACCTTGTTCAACTCTCTATAGTCAATGCAAAGCCGCATCGACCCATCTTTCTTCTTTACAAACAAAACAGGAGCACCCCAAGGCGACGAACTCTGCCTGATAAAACCTTTAGCCAACAACTCATCTAACTGAATTCGCAACTCCTCTAACTCACGAGGGGCCATCCGGTATGGCGCCTTAGCAATAGGACGCGTACCCGGCTCCAAATCAATAACAAACTCCACATCCCGCTCAGGAGGGATACCAGGAAGATCATCAGGAAAAACATCGGCGAAACCACGAACAATAGGAATCTCCTCCAAGCGTGGCACGCTAACAACGGTTCCAACCGCCGAGACTAAACAAACACAACAATCAGAAAGAAACAATCTCTGAACACATACCGCAGAGAGAACAGGAGAATCCTGACACGGATCAGCATACACGCTGCCGGGCTGACCGTCGTCCCTGATGAAGTCCAAGCGCTTTCCCTTGCACTGAATGACCGCATCATACCGAGAGAGCCAGTCCATGCCCAAAATGACATCGAAGTCCTCTAGATCAATCATCTTCAGATCCGCCTTCGCAAGAAAATCCCCCAACAAAACCGGGCAATCCAAAATACCCAAATCTGACAACACAGATTCACCAGAGGGAAACTTGACACGGAAGGAATCCCGAACACGATCTAGAGACAACCGATGACGCTCCACAAAGGCTCTAGCCACGAACGAGTGGGTAGCGCCGGAGTCAAACAGAACACGCGCCCAGCGGTTCTTCACCTTAAATTTCCCTATAGGAACGCACAAAACTAAGGAACTAGCACAACAGTACCGCAAATAATCTAGCAACTAAACTACCAGGCTAGAAAGAAAATAACAAACTACTAACCTGAGATCACCTGGGTCGAAGTCTGAGCCTCCTCGGAAGAAATCACGTTCAGCTTCCCTTTTCCCTTGTCCACACGCTGAGGTGGAGGTAATGCCTGCAATGGAACTGCAGGAAGAGCTGATTGGACCTGAGGACACCTCGACTTAATATGACCCTTCTGCCCACACTGATAGCAGACTCTATCCCTGGACCAACACTGGGCTGCATCATGCCCGGATCGCTTGCAAACTGAACAGGAGACATCTCTCCCAGGAGCACCCTGAATAGCATGAACCTGCTCCTTCTTCTGAGCTGCCGCCTTCTTGAAACACCTCTCAACAGGATGGCCTGATCGGCCACAAAAACTGCACACCACCCTGCTCCTCTTTCCCGGAATAGCATCGGGTACCAGGGGTTTCTTCTCCTCTACCAACTTCCTCTTATCCTTCCTCAACTGCTGGCCTCTGCTCTTCGCCGTCTCAATGGCCTCAACCTTAAGAGCAGCCTCTACAACTCCAGCATAACTCACTGACCCATAAGCACTGGCCAACTGCTGCACCTCACTCCTCAAACCACCGAGGAATCGCTTAACTCGATCAGCCTCAACGCTGACCAATCTAGGGGCAAAACGGCTCAACTTACTAAACTCTATCTCATACTCACCCACCGTGAGCTGCCTTTGCTTCAGATAGAGGAAATCATTCATGAGGCGGTCACGCTCGACCGAGGGTAAGAACTTCCTCAATAGCATCTCCCTGAACACTTCCCAAGAGCATCCGGCTACCAGGCTCTCCTTCTCTCTCAGCCACCAACTCTTAGCCAAACCTTTAAGCTGATAGGCGGCTATCATCACCCTCTGATCATCTGAAATCCCTGAGTACGAGAACATCTCCTCCATGGAGATCAGCCAGTCGTCTATCACCATGAAATCTGCCTTCCCATCATAAGTGGGAGGGCTCAGCCTCTGAAACTGCGAGATGAAGGCCATCTCTGCTGGCACCACCAATGGAGGCCTCAAGGGTGCAGGAGGAGGAGGAACAGCTAACCCCCCTGCAGGAACTTGCGCACCCTGAGCCTGCCCTGCCACAACTGCCACCAAAGACTGAATCTGGGCTTGCACCTCCTCCAACTGCCTCCCCATAGCTTCGCTACTCTGACGCAGACCCTCGATCACCGCATCGTTCTGAGCTCCAGAAGATTCACCCTCAGACAGGGGAGTCGATCGAGTCGCAGGACGCCTAGCCATCCTAAAAATCAATACCACGCAAATCAGACCCAAATCCCATGACTAGAACCGACTACCAGTACAGACAATACATATGTAGATATAGACTTAAAGCTGCTAAACTTGCTCTGAGAGTTTATCTTCTTCACAATAATTAGATGATATGCCCTATCCTAGGATGGTTAACCACCACCTCACTAACTCTTGTGCCTAGATCGGATGCATGAACTTATGTTAATTTGAAAACTCATGTGTGTACATATATCATCCTGCAAATCTTTAGCTTGGCGCGTTGTGCTTATGCAATGTTATGATATGCATGATTGTGCTATGCATTCTAAAAACAAAGGCCCTAATGCATGATATGAGCGGCGTACACATGAAAATGTTATGCATCCCATACTACATAACATTTCCATGCAACGAAAAAAGAAACGTGCTAGTCGCAGTCATGTGGTGAGGTTATGCATCCCATACTACATAACCCTCACATGTAGCCCCTATGGTGGATCCATATACGAACACATATTATGCATCCCATACTACATAATATGCCCCGTATACTTCATGTTATGCTATGAGTGTAGTGTTCGTGCTTTTGCCAAGACGTGCTGATGACATATCGGTGTGTGAATGACATGATGCTGAACTACTAAAAGCATCCAAGGAAGGTTGCCCAACTAACTTGTCAAGCAACCTCCCTCTGATACCAACTGTCACAACCCGCATTTTCTCCGAATTAAGAATTATCAGAGTAAGAGAAAACACGCGTCATGATGCCACGTCAAGCAGGGGATAACTGCTGACGCTCAGGCAAATCCAACTACAAACTTTATGCAAGAAAAATCATGTGCTTAATGAATAGAAAATCAGTTATGTTTAGAGTCCGTATCCCTCGGCTCAGTGGATCATCTAGTCCACAAAAGAAAACTATATTTAAACGCTGCGGAAAAATACTTTAATTAGGTTTTACACCCTAAAGAGCGCTTAAGGGTCCCAAGAGAACCACTCATGCTATGCAAGACACTACACTTAGTTTATATAATACATATAAGAAAACGGGTTTCGTACGTGGTTTGGAAAATAGTGATTAAGTTTACAAAACATGCTGATCATGAGCTTCATTTATAATCATAATTATAGTTTAAAAATAACTAGCAACCTAGTATAAAACCTTCTCAAAGCAAGTAGACTATCTCCAGAAAAATAAATGGTAGCAGCAATAGTATATATTTAGTACAAGGTAAAAAAACTACTAGTGGGCGCCAACAACCTGACACGAACCCACCAGCACACATATATGTCTGTAAGAAAGTACTGAAAATGACCTCACAAACAAGGTAAACGAAACTCCAAAGTCCGGGAGTCCACCAACAACAACACCTCCAACTAGCCACCAGACTGGCTACAGCTCAGAACCTGGGATATTCCAAAAGAAAACAGAATACCTCAGCAAGCAAAAATCAAGGTAAAACTGCATGAAAGAGTCAACCAAAAGGACAAAATAACAGAAAACATGCAGTAGAAAGAGTCACAACTGTCCAAAACAGGACAACAAGAAATGCACAACGTGCAAAGAAACAGCAACGACCCAGCCCAGGAACAACATCCTGCAGGGCCTACTAGGCTACCAAGAGCCAGAACGCTGCAAACTACCAAAGAAGAAACTTCTAACACCCTAAACTGCGGGAAGTGATAGTAGCAAAAACAACAACGAGGAACCGGATCGAAGGCAAACGCAGTCCCCCAATCCACCATGTCCAAGTCAAAAGCTCGAGGGCCAACACGTGAAAACACAAGGGACCTTCCACCCGACATGCCCAGCCCATACCTGGAGCAAGAAATCCATGGGTGGCCTTGGCTATATCACACAACTCCACCCCCATAAAGAGCTACAACCACCACTACTATCCACGACCCACGATTCGGCCTTTAGGAAAGTAAAGAAAACGGCCGACAAGGAAAACCCAGAAATACAACTGGAAAAAAAAATCCACTCGGAAATGAAACACAAGGTAAAGGAAGAGTGTTGAAATAAACCAACACGACTAGGCGTTGAGTGAAACCCACTCAGTGCCTACCTAAACCTTGGCGTTGAGTGAGCTAGCCTCACTCGCCGCCAAAATAAGTTACTACCCACAAACCCACTAAAGAATACGGAGCTCGACGACAGTCGAACGGCCAAGGCAGAAGATCCAGAACTCAGTAGTAGTTGCCTGCCACTTGAGTATCTAAACTCCCACACTCGAAACCACCTAAATTCGCCTAGCAAACAAAAACATACAAAGCGCACGATCAGTGACGCACGATCAGTGGTCGTGCGCACTCATCGGCTGATGGTCGTGCGAAACGAACCTGGAAACCTGACAGAAAACCTAGCAACTGCGCACGGTCAGTGTCGCACGATCAGTGGTCGTGCGCACTGTTGCCAGCGCTCGTGCGATTGCCCGAGACAGAACTTTGGAAACTGAAATATATACGCGCACGAACAGAGGCACACGACCAGTGGTCGTGCGCCCTAAAGGTTGATGACCGTGCGCGGTCAACCTGCACCGTTTGGAATTTCCCGAACGACACCGGAACGCGCACACGACCCACGCCACTGCAGTAGCAGTAGACAACTATCACGTCGCACGCTACTACCATTCAAACTATGCCTAACCATTCAAATAATACCTTAACGAAGGAAATTGGCAACCACACCCCCCCCCCCCCTCCTAACTCTCCCTCTCGGCTACGCCCGAACCAGAGCAACAATCAGAGCAAGGGGAACAACGACTTCACGCTGACAATTTGGATTCCAAACACCACAACATAGGGGGGGTTTCAGTAGGAAGAACTAAGCCCTATAGTTAGCAAGAAAACGAGAACAACAAGGCCTCTAACCTGGGCTAACCGGGATTTCAATTTCAGCAAATAAAATCAAAGAAAACACTTGGCAAGGGCAAGAATACCACTTGCCTCAAATCTCAGCGAAGCTTTGGACTGCTTTCCTCCTCTTCGCACGGATCAAGACGGCCGCAACACCTAGAACAAAGATTCGGCCATTAATGGCGGAAAACTTCCAAACTGAAAATTCCAATCCTTCCAAAACTCCACGAAAATCGAATTTCTTACCGCAGGAATGAAGGTCTCGACGAGAGCAATCCGAATCCACTCTCGGAATCGAATTCCGTCCACAAACGCTCCGGGAATCGGCGTCCGAAGGGAAGGCTCGGCGGTTACTCCGTTTCTCTCGTACAGGACCGGCGGTTTTCTATCGTGAGGAAGATGATGGCTTTTCTAATACTATATATATATATATAATTATATAATTATATAATTAATTACAAAATTACATAAAGCACCAAATCGACGCGAAAACCGATTCACCTCGGAATTCGACGAAATTCGCACCGTAGCTAAATACCCATGCTACGAACACAACGGCGAAGTCGAAATTAACTTTCGACGAACAGAACTCGAGTTATACCCAAACAAAGCCAAACACAAACATCCCCCCGAGAGGCCACACCGGGTCACCAAAACGACTCGGTTTGCTAGGGAGATCTTGCCAACAGGCTACCAAACAGGGCAATCAGTTCTAAGGAGCTAAACCATACTCCACACATGGCACAAGCCACGGAAACGCGTCATCGTAACGCCAAACGAGAATAAAATAATCGCTGAAAAGACGGGGCGTTACAACTGCTCCTGGTCTTGACATAACTGATGTTGGCAGATGGCGTTGAGTGTATATCCATCTTTCATTGAGTGTGTGTCGACACAAGTCCTGTGTGTCGACACAACTTCTGGTCTTGACATAACTGATGTAGACAAATGATGTTGAGTGTATGTCCAACTGTCGTTGAGTGTGTGTCGACATAAGTCCTGTGTGTCGACACAAGTCTTTAGACCTTGTATAGTTGTTACTATAAGATGGCATTGAGTGTGTGTCGACACAAGTCATGTGTGTCGACACAACCCTTCTTCAGGTGTCGACACAATTCTTGAGTCTCCACACATGTCTTTATTCTGATATCGACATAACCCCTGGGTGTCGACCCAACTTCTGCTTTAGATGTCGACACAATTCCTTCCTTAGGTGTCGACATAATTTGGGGTGTCGACACAGCTTCTTCTATAGGTGTCGACACAATGCCTGGGTGTCGACACAGGCCTTGCTTCTAGTATCGACACAACTTCTGGGTGTCGAAAAAATTCTTCACAAGTGTCGACACTTGTACTTAGAAAAATTTCTTGCAAACCTTACACCTACACAATGAAACTCAAACATCCATCAAATACAAATTGATGTATATCATTGAGTAAGATGAGGCTTCTCCAAATCTGGTACATATTTTTCAGTGTATCCATTTAGCCATAAGTCACCCTTTGAATGTCTGTACATTCCCATCCATGTAGGTCTTCTTCTTGAAGACTCACTCGCACCCTATGGGTCTTACCCCTTCAGGTGGTTCCACCAAAGTCCATACTTGGTTTTTATACATGGAGTCCATCTCAGATTTCAGGGCCTCGAGCCACTTCTCGGAGCCCAGTCCACTCATAGCCTCTTGGTAAGTTGCCACACACTACCTATTTGAGACACGAGAAATCCATATCTCTCAGGATCAAATCTTGGTCTACCAGATCTACGTGGAACTTGTGTTTCTTGAGTAGGCTCTCTAGCTGCAATAACTTGTAGTCCATGCTCAGGTTCCAATTTTGGTTCATTCACAGTTTGTGGTTCTTGAACATCTTCAAGTTCTACCTTAGCAGTCTTTCTACTTAATTAAGAACTCTTTCTAAAGAAAGACACCAGTTCTCGCGACAAACACTTTGCCCTCAGACGGTAAATAGAAATAGTACCCTTTAGTTTCCTTAGGATACCCCAAAAAGATAACACTTATCTGACTTGGGTTCCAGCTTGTCAGGCATTTGACATCGCACGTATGCCTCACAGCCTCAAACCTTAATGAACGACATACTGGGACGCTTCCCAGTCCATATCTCATATGGTGTCTTTAGAACCGCTTTTGTTGGAGCATGATTTAGTGTTAAAGCATCAGTTTATACAGCAAAACTCCAAAAGGAGACAGACAGATCTGCATGACTCATCATCGACCGCATCATGTCTAACAAAGTGTGATTCCTCCGCTCATACACACCATTATGTTGTGTTGTTCTAGGTGGAGTGAGCTATGATACAATACCACACTCTTTCAGATGATCACGAAACTCATGACTTAGGTATTCGCCACCTCGATCAGATCGGCGTGCTTTAATCTTCTTACCCAATTGGTTCTCTACTTCGTTCTTAAACACTTTGAACTTTTCAAAGGTTTCGGATTTGCACTTCATAAGATATACATATCCGTATCTACTGAAATCATCAGTAAATGTAACAAAGTAGAAGTAACCATCTCTATCCATTGAACTCATGGGTCCACATACATCACTATGTATCATACCCAAGGGATCATCAACCCTCTCATTGAAGCTAGTGAAATGGACTTTAGTCATCTTACCAAACAAACAAGATTAGCATCTCTCAAATGATTCATAATCAAATGAGTCTAATAGTCCATCTTTATGGAGCTTGGATATGCATTTCTCATTTATATGGAACAATCGATAATGCCAAAGATACGTTGGGTTTGAGTCATTCATTCTTAGTCTTTTAGTATTTTCTATATTATAGATTTGATGGTCTAAGTTTAGAACATATAAACCATTAAACATTTGAGTTATGGCATAACAAACATCATTCCTATATATAAAACAACAATTGTTCTTAATAAGAAAAGAAAATCCAATAATGTCTAAACATGAAATAGAAATAATGTTTCTATGTATTGTAGGAACATAATAATAGTTATCAAGTTCCAAAACAAGCCCACTGGGCAAAGAAAGACGGTAAACCCCTATGACGATAACAACAACTCTTGCTCTATTGCCAATACGAAGGTCCACCTCTCCTTTACTCGGCATTCTTATCCTTCCTTGTTCATGCACATTTATACAAATGTGAGAACCACATCAGGTATCTAATTCCCAGGATGAAGGAGCAGAAAGGTTTATCTCTATAACATAAATACCTGAAGCGGAAGTCATACCTCACCTTATTTTTTGCAGACCCTCAATGTACGAAGGACAATTCCTCCTCCAATGACCAGCCTTGCCACAATGGTGGCACTTTCCTTCTTTACCTGAACCTTTCTTTTTCAGTGCAGAAGACTTTGGCTCTAAAGTAGACTTAGGTCACACCTTTGTCTTTTTCAAGCCCTTGGCCTTGCCCTTACCTTTATGCACCATCAGTATGGGGCTAGCAGGCTTAGCCTTTTTCATGTTTATCTCGACAGTTCGTAACATACCTAGGAGCTTGAACAGTGTCTTGTCTATTTCATTCATGTTATAGTTCAAGACGAACTGCACATAACTATCTGGCAACGATTGCAGGATCAGGTTTATGACCAACTCTTGGCCCAGAGGGAACCCCAGTCTTTCAAGGTTCTTTATATACCCAATCATCTTGAGTACGTGAGTCCCTACTAGGTCCTGAGCTCGCATCTTGCACTGGAACAACGCCTCAGTGACGTCAAATCTCTCTTGACGAGCCTGCCCTTGAAACATTTTCTTGAGATGCTCGTCAATTTCCTTGCAATCCATGCTCTCGTATTGCTTCTGAAGCTCAGAGTTCATGGTCTCAAGAATGAGACATTCGATGTCTAAGGAGTCGTCGAGATACTTCTTGTAAGCATCTTTATCAGCACGGGACGCATGCCGGGCAGGTTCATCCGGGGATACCTCTTCCAAAATATAGAGCATGCGCTCTTGCCTGAGAACAATTCTCAGGTTCTTGTATCAGTCCAAATAATTTGTTCCACTCAGCTTTTCCTTCTCAAGGATCGCTCTGAGGGATAGGGTGGAGTGTGAACCACTTGTCATGGATATTCTATAAGGATACATGCAAAACAAATTAGTAGTACATTTTAAAATATAATTTTCTCTTTCGATTAGGACTTTAATCAAAATAACTCCCACTATTTTTATCAAATCGATAACTTTCGATATCAATTCGAAGAGTTCATGCGAGTAACTCTCTTAGTGGACAAGATCCATATTTCACTAACACTATGAGTCAGTTTTTGCTTTTCTCTTACAATTCAGCTATTTAGGTAGGCAATGCTTGCCAATTGCATCACTATGCAAGTCTTGTATGGCTGGTGAATAACTCTTTATTCGCATCCATTATATGGTGCATGCCAACCCTATGTCTCTTGGCACTCAACCTTTTAGGTCACCGAGTTAAGCTTGACCCGATGTCGACAGTGGGTTATCATAATTATCTGCTCGCACCCTTACCAAGATAGATTAATGCACCTTGCTTTGGCAAGCCCACACTTCATCGATCGAGGCGGAAGAGTGTCATCTATCGGAAGGCATCCAAATACTTAATATTTCTTAAGGGATTTTGATATTCGATTAACTCTTTAATCATGGCTAACATTTAACCAATGTGCACATCTGCAAACAGTCAACAACCTACATAATCCAAATGCATCCCAGATGTGCACGAGAAGTTCATCAATACTTGATGAACTGGGCTAAATCTGAATATTTAGAACACTTCTAAATCTTTAAATTTACATGCACTGGACATGAGCAACACCAACTCCACATACACAGTAGATAAGCGTGTCTCTCTATGTGAGATTCAAAATCTAACACACTTGGTTTCACAAACCAACTAGAGGGACAGTTACTGTTAAGGAGTAACAAAGATATCACAACAAAATCACATGCGTTCTTTACGGGGTTCCAAGGGACAACGCCCCTGGCAGTGGTCTCGCTAACCAATCGACGAGCGGGGTCAAGGAGAAGAGCCCCTGTGGGGTACGGCGTAGTGCCCCGACCAATTTTTGAAAAACTACCATCGAAACCACACAAATTTTATCAACACTTGATGAAAATAGGAATATACATGGGCATTTAGAACGCTTCTAAAATTTCCAGATCTACACGCAATGGATTTAGCAACTTCTGAAACAATGATCATCCACTACTAAAAAACAGACTTTTAGCCACGGCAGATTTCCGTGGCTAAAAGTCCAAAACCGTGGCTAATAACTATTAGTTATGGCCTACCCACGGCAAATGGGCGTGGGCAATGCAAGCGTGGCTAATAGTATTAGCCATGCCGAATCCGTGGCTAATAAGTTATTAGCCACGGTTCAATTATCGTGGCTAAAAGTTCCTCATTTACCACGGTTCAATTGTCGTGGCTAAAGGACCTGTAATAAACCTAACATAAAAAATATTCGGCCGCCCTCCGCCGGCGCCGCCGGCCGGCCGCCGGCGCCGCCCGGCCACCGCCGCCGCCCGGCCGCCGCCGCCGCCGCCGCCGCCACGCCGATTTCATTTCAAATAATAATTTTGAATGGCCTATATAAACCCCAAATCCAGTTTTATTGGCGGTGTGGGACTAAAAAAAATCAGACTTTTTGCCACGGATTATGCTTCCATGACTAATACTAGATTATTAGCCACGAAACAGGCAAACTGTGGCAAAAAGTCGGGTTATTTGCCACGGATTAGTCATCTGTGGCTAATACTAGCTTATTAGCCACGGAATAGGAACCGTGGCTAATACTTCAGTATTAGCCACGGTTTTTCCCTATGGCAAAAAAAACTGTGGCTAAAAGCCATTTTTTAATAGTGATCGCACAACCTCGCTTTGATACCACTGTTGGGTTTTGCTAATCGTCACAACATTTGTGCGTAGTGGAATATGAAAGCGAGGAAAACCCAAAAGTATGTTGTGGATCTTGCGACGACCATTAATCAAGAAGTAAAGAGCAATAAATAAATTAAACCTTTGCGGGATTGAGTCAATACTCAACCTAGGTGCTACGATTGATTCCAATGAATGGCAATGGCTGGAGTTCCGAGCGTAGAATAGTGTCCACGTCTCTAGGAGTATTCACACGAGCACGGAGAACCCTAGACTCTTGTCGCACAAGATCTAGGTCGGAAAGAGGCTTGCCCTCAACTTCTCCACAGAGTACTAGATCCGTTCAAGGAGAGGCAGCAAAAATGAAGACGACGCTTGGGAAACACTTTTTGGTGGCGGCTAGGGATGGCAGACAGACGACAACGGCTAGCGGCGGTCGGCGGAAGCGACGATGACAATCGCGGTGCAGAACAGTTCCGTCGTGGGAGAAGATACGCCATCAGCTTCGCAAAAATTAGGTCGGGATGAACAGTTCTACATCCGGTTCAATAGTAAAATATATTATACAATGAACAAATAAATCCGATAATCGCAGACCCACCAAAAACCAGACTTAGAGAAATAAATTGGTCGAGACAGCATTCAGTGAGTATCAACTTGATAATCGACAAATCGGCGAGTGACCATAATGATACATGATGAATCGTGAAGGAGCCACGACGACACTCGACGAATCAGTGATAGCTCACAATAATACTCAACGAATCGGTAAGAGGACACGGCTATACTCGAGAATCGTTGAATGGTCACGACAATACTGGTCGAATCCAGTCCATTTGCGGAAACCACTTACCCATATTCGACGAATTTCCCTCAGCTCGTGCTGACTTCATTCTTGTCGATCCACATTCACAATGCAGGTCTCAAAATGACATTCCACCATGTCCAGATCATCATAGGCTTGGTCCTTCACTCATATCACATATGAGTAAGGCCAACACAAACCTATCCAACTTTTCTAGAGCTCTCATGTGTGACCCCATAGGCACATATTGCATTGGCAGTGAGGCCACATACTTGATCACTTCAAGATCACCATGGTAGAACCAACAACAAGTTGCCCCAATGTTCTAAACTCCTCCTTGAACCGTGATTTCTGGGTTCAACAACTCGCATTACAGATTTGACTATCCGCACTCATATTTAAGTATTTTATTATGCCGTTTCAAAAATACTAACAACACTCTTTTTTTCTAGCCGCCTGTTTTGTTCATATGCTCCTCATGCCTCTGTAGACCGTACTCGTCGATTCGAACTTATTAGTTCTTTTGTATGCGAATACGATTAGAGAATTCATGATGTTGTCTAGGATTTATTTGTTTTGCAGCGATCTGCGCAGGAAAATCATGTCGTGATCGATTATGTTTTCTTCAAAGATCTAGAGTAAGGTCATGTTGATGAGCTCTACATCAAATTAGTTCGAGTAAGTACTACACAACCGCTTAGCAGTATGCTGATATAAAACAAAAAATAACAGAAATAAAAGTGACACTGAGATTTAACATGGGAACCCAATAGAGTGAAATCTACGGGACGATCGGAGTCCAACCCGGAAAGCCGCCACTAAAAAGTATGAAACGATATGCAATTACAAGGCTTTCTCTACTCGATCTTTATAGGATCTTCACCAGCTTCACACTGCACAATACAATAAATAGTGATAGAAAAACTACAAGTTGCTGATAGCAGCAGATGAGACGGATTACACAAATCCTCTCCAAGATGACTCTACGAATCCTTGTTCAAATCTGCTCCAAATCCAATCTATGTAGGCAAAGTACTCCACGTCAACGTTATACAACGATGTCCGAAAGCTCTCCCAAACTAAGACGATTGCCACAAAGGCTTCTATAGAAATCTTTTAATGCTTGAGTTTGGAGAGAAGTGGATAGCTTATCCCTCCTCCTTCATCCCTATTTATGGGGCCAAACTAAGGGGGTAGATATGGTAGATGGCATGTACATGAAGCTTCCAATAAGCTTCCTTTGGTCAAAAAACACATGTTGGTTTAAAGGTCAAAGGCGGCTTCTCCTTTTTACACTTGTCATGAAGCACATGCTTGAAAAACATGGTCAAAGGTTGATAGTCTCTTTCATACTTAGGAGGAAATTAACTTAATAAATCTCCCCCTTTTTGACTAAGTGAAGAAAACCTATCATTATGACAATCTGCCCCAAAGTCTCCAATTTCCCTCCCACTAGGTCCTCCAATAACTTGTCTTCACATTTAATCAACATCACCAAATTCGAGTTAATGAGACTAAAACTCAATAGTTTTCTCCACAAAGGGCGAGAATTGTACCCAATAACTTATTCTCTCTTTTGATTTATGTGCAGGGAACTGCCATGTCGACAATCTTCACATAGTACTCAAACTTCCCTTTTGACACGGTCTTTGTAAGCATATCTAAAAGTCTTGTTTTCAAGGCAAGCTAAACACCTAGAGGGGGCGAATAGGTTTTTGTCTCTATTTAAGTTTTCTAACTTGTTTTCTGATTTCAGCGCCAGTGATTAGGTTAGTTATCAGCTTTCAAGAACATTCACAGATGACACAACAATTTAATAGTGGTTCCCCAATCTTGGGTACATCCACTGTCCCTTTGCGCCTATCTAATAGTGTGTTAGATTCGGCTCTCCCTCCAAAACTTAGCTATTTAATAACTTACAACATAGATCCCGCAGGACCACACAAGTCACACAGACCTAACACTTAGGCACTAAGCCAACCCCAGGTCACAAAGACCTTTCACCAGGTACAAAGCCAAACACATGTCACAAAGACTTTAGCCTTTATAATATAGGCTTACAACTCCAGATTCACCAAGAATCTTTACACAAGAAGAAATAAAGAATGAGATGATTAAACACCAGAGCAAGATCTCTATGTCTCCATCTTCCTAGACTGAGCAGATATCAGTCCAACCAATTGTTGTTGAAGA
The DNA here is from genome assembly GCA_039513925.1 of Platanthera zijinensis. NCBI lineage: Eukaryota > Viridiplantae > Streptophyta > Magnoliopsida > Asparagales > Orchidaceae > Platanthera > Platanthera zijinensis. The sequence continues at coordinate 51,054,813 of CM077090.1, read as the reverse complement.
CAATAGGTAGGCAGTAGAATCTTTCTTCGAACAACTTTCTTTTCTCTACAGAACTTAAAGATCTACTGCCTCAGAATGACTTCTGATCCTGCTGTTGCAGATGGTAATTGCTCCAATTATCTCTTTCCTAGCAAGGTTCTCTATGCAGAACAACTTCTTTAGGCTCGACGAAAATGGCTAGGAAGAAGATGAAGTTCAGCTGCACTTTTTATTTTTTAGAAAACCTAAACAAGGAATCGAGTGTTGTTGTTAATTTCTCTGGCCGATTTGCTTCCTTTTATACTCTGAAGGTCAATTGAGCAGTGGGTCCCACCACCAGGATTGATGGCTGAGATTAAGCCATCCAGCGCATCCCTTCAATTTAATCTTAATTTAATGGCTCCTTGCTGTGTGTGGGCCCCAACACTTTATGATGGAAATATTTCTTGGAAAGTGCAGAAGATGATGACAGCTGGCCGCCAACATCTCTGGCAGCATTTCTGCACCATTTGAATTTTGGTTGACTTTTTTACTTTGCTGACGTCAGCATGACTCAGCTTCTCTTGACTTAAACAAAAATCAATCATTAGAACTAAAGGCATTGAGTGAGTAGGTATCATGATGACTAATATTTTAGTCATCATTTATGATTATTATCTTATTAGATATTTAAATAAATTATCATATTTGTTCGTTGTTTGTTAAAATATTGCGTAAAAATAATATTGCACGCTCTAAATCTAATATTTTCTATTTTTGTAGGATTATGGCAGGCCTAGGAGGAATTTACGTGCAATGACCCGCTGCTACGTCTAATAGATCGCATACAAGTCCAACTTGTCGACACGAAGCTTGGCCGAATATATTCAATGCCTCCGGCCACCCATGCAAGCCCCTATATATAAATATATAAACGTCATACACATATGTGTATATATGTGGGTACGGATATATATATATATATATATACTATATCAAAAAGAAATCGTCGGGTCTACAAATAACCATGAATTAAAATTTATTCAAAAGATTTGAGCTGTTGGATGGATAAGATCTAGACTGCAAATAAAATTTACCCAAAAAAAAACCCCTCCTTCTCTCTCCTCAATCCCGAGCCCCGCCCTCCCCCTCTTTTTTTTTGCCGTGCCCCGCCCCCCCCCCCCCCCCCACTTTACTATGCCGCCGGCGGGGGAGCCGCCGCCGGCGGGTTCGCCGGACTCCGGCAAACCCTCCGGGGGTTGTCTGGCGACCGGCGGGCAGGGACACCGCCGGCGGTGGCCCTGCCCGTGAGACCCAAATCTATATATATATACGAGTGCCCGACCAGCGGGCAGGGCCACCGCCGATGGTGGACCTGCCCGGAGCCCCGTGTCGGGCACTCGTATATATATATATATATTTATATAACTATTTATCTTTATATATATATATATATATTAAGAAGCACCTCCCAACAAGATCCTCCCCGCTGCACTTGTCCAGCTCCACCTCCAAGTTGCAGCACCACTCCAGCACGGCAAGCTCAAATAGTAGCATCCAGCACCTCCGACCACTCCAGCAGCGCCATCGCCGTGCCCAACCAGCAGCTCCTCCTACCCCCGACAATAACTCCACCACATGTGCATGAAACCCACCCTCCTCCATACAGAAGCTCCGACCAGAACACACAGTGCCGACCACCTCATCTTGGCCACCAGCAACTTCACCTCCAGCATGCAGCCGACCTCCTCCAGCAAGAAACAGCTCTGCCACATCAGCTCCTCCACGCTATGGAACCTGCCAGCTGTGCATGAAAGAAAAAAAAAACGCCTTCGCCAAAACCGTTCCCGCCTCCATAAATCCCGCCAAGATGCTGCCACCTCAACCTGTAACGCCTCCAGCTCATCACCCGATCTCCTCCTCCATGAAACGCACCCGCTGCTCCAGCCTCCTCCAATAAATTCCACCTCCACTATTCATGGCTGAGATTTTATTTATAAATAGGCTGTCATTGGGAGGATATCAGGATCCTCTCCATTTCACTTGAAATGGAGGGGATCCATTTCAGGGTCAAGATGGAGTGGGGAAGAATCTGACGGGTTAAGTTTTTCAAGTCTTTTATATTTTTCTTTTAAGAAATAAAGTGTAAACCATTAGATGTATTGCACTTTAATCCTATCCACTGAATCTGTAAATGGATCCCCTCCATTTCAAGTTAAATGGAGAGGATCCGGATCCATTGGGAGGTGGGGGGATATCTTATTTTTTTGGATGATAGACGGGAGAGAATTTCTAGTCTACTGTTAATCAATTTTGGGAGAGAAATTTTTAGTCCAAAAAATTGTTTTGAGTTGCTCATTCCGGGAGACAAAATCATTGGAAGTCAAGCCTGAATTTCGTGAGCATAAAGTTGTTATTTTTCTGTCTTTATTTTTGTCGGTCTCTTGTAATCTTGTACTTCTCTATCTAAATTTTTGTTAACTTGTAGCAGTACATTTTTATTTTCTTGTAATCATTTTTCTACTAGCAATAAAATTTATTTCTTTTAATATTATTCGTATTTCAACTCGTCCCTTGTCGCTTCTGCCATTTTTTATAATGCTGTATTTGTATGCGAATAATTCCTCCATCTCCATGAGTAACTAATTTATATAGTGCTCGATCGTGATGATCTGATGATGAGTTAATTTTTGCTATAATTTTAGTTTTGCTTTCCTCAAATTGTTGAACATTTTTTATTTATCGTTGATCAATTCATTGAGGCTATATACTTTATATAGTTTTCATAATGGTTTTCGCTCTTTAGAGCCGAGAGGTTTGTAAGGCGAATCGATCACTCATTGGTAAAAAGAGTAGAACGCCAACCCTCGAGAGAGGACAACGTAATTCTTTCGGATTGGAGTAAAATACAATAGCGAGGTTCACAACCTAAAGCAAGTCTTAGGTGATGCGATTTGAGAACGAAAGTTCGGTCGATACACCTAAACTTAGTTGAACCTAATCTTCGAAAGAAGGGTGTTCATGTTTCGGGAACCTCCAAGGTCAAAGCCTCTTCAACAAGAGAATTGCACTCTATCTTCATTTCAATATTTTTAATTTCCGAGGTGATTCAAAGATCGGGCACTAGCTTTTAACCTATCAAATTAATTCAATTAGCATTTGTATTTTTTTATTATTCGTAACCTCCAACCTCAATTTCTATTTGATAAGATAATAACGATTTTCAAAGTAGGATTACTCGATCACCCCGAGTCTAATACGACCTTGGTTTTTATAAAACCTATACCACTTCCGATACGGTACACTTGCCGTTGTCGTTTGCAGACATAGTTTTGTGTGATCAAGTTTTTGGCGCCGTTGCCGGGGAAATTGGTCGATAATTTGAAAAAGAAATAGTTATTAATTATATTGCTTTTTTTTTAGTTTATGACCCGAGTAAACTCTTCGAATAATTTTAAATTTGGTTTTGATCCGGAAATCGAGCGCACCTTTCGGCGACGTCTCCGATTTAGTGATCTACCAATAATTCGCGAAGAGTCAATCGGAGAAACTAATGAGGGAATAATGGAAGTTCCTAACCTTAATACGGCCCCACTACGAACCATGTCCTATTATGCGAGACCGAATTTGGAGGGAACACAATCTAGTATTATTCGCCCAGCAGTAGCGAATAATAATTTTGAAATTAAAACGAGTATCATTTAGATGGTACAACAATCAGTTGTATTCGATGGCTTACCGGATGAAGATCCAAATTTACATCTTCTAAATTTTTTTGAAATTTGCGATACGTTTAAAATAAATGGCGTCACCGATGACGCCATCCGTCTGCGTTTATTTTCTTTCTTTTTACGAACTAAGGCCAAGTAGTGGTTGGGTTCTCTTCCTAGAGGTTCCATCACTATATGAGCCGAAATGACGGAGAAATTTTTAACGAAATATTTTCCTCCGGCAAAGTCCGTTAAATTACGTACGGACATTCTCTCATTCACGCAAATAGACTCGGAGTCTCTCTATGACACATGGGAGCGCTTCAAAGAACTTTTGCGGAGATGTCCTCATCATGCCCTTCCTATGTGGCAACAAGTTCAAACTTTCTATAATGGTTTGAATCTCCAAACTAGGCAAATGATTGATGCGGCCGCAGGAGGTACTCTTAATAACAAAACCCCCGAGGCCGCTCAAGAGCTTTTTGAGGAGATGATCATGAATGCTTATCAGTGGAACGTGTCACGGTCGCGTCCTAACAAGCCGATCGGACTCTTTGAAGTCGAGGCCACCCCAAATTTAGCACTTCAAGTAGAAATGCTCACAAAGCAAGTGGCGGAGATGTCTGCTTCCTCCGCCATAAATTGGGCTTATAATAATAATAATAATTTTAATAATAATTTTCAAGAGCAAGTAGATTATATGGGGAACTCCTACTGTCCTCCGTATAACTCAAATAATAATATTCTGTTCAATAATAGTTATAATCCGGGCTTGCGGAATCACCCAAGCTTTTCATGGAGCAACCAAAATAATGCTCAACGACCACCACAAGTGAATCCTCCCGGATTTGCACCACCGCCACCACAAAAGTCCTCTTCACTTGAAGAGGTCTTCACTAAATACGTAGCCTCCAACGAGTCCAATATCCGAAATCTAACCGGATTTATTAAAAATCTAGAAAATCAAATTGGACAGCTGGCCAAATTGTTCTCTGAGCGTCAACAAGGAACTTTGTCGGGCAAAACTGAGCCCAATCCAAGGGAGATTGCCAACGCAATAACCCTCCGCGGAGGAAAGAAGGTAACTTCTACAAATTTGGCTGGACCCGAGGTAAATGTTTCATCTTCTTCTCCGCAAGTTATTTCTTCACCCGCTTTACCTTCTTCTACTTTAGCTCCACGTATTATTAAAAACTCTTCTCTTTCTTATCCTTCGGAATTTAAAGACGAGCGCAATGAGGAGCAATTCAAAAAATTTATTGAAATTTTAAAACAAATTCAAATTAATGTCTCATTCTGCGAAGCAATCTCCAATATGCTTAAATACGTGAAATACCTCAAAAAATTACTCTTTAATAAAAAGAAACTTGAGAATATTTCGCGTGTTTCTTTGAACGCAGAATGCTCGACGGTTGTTTTAAATAAATTGCCAGAAAAACTTAACGATCCGGGACAGTTTTCCATCTCATGCTTGTTCGGCAATTTGTTAATAAAATATGTCTTGGCCGATTTAGGAGCTAGTATAAATTTTATGTCGTTCTCTTTATTTAAAAAACTTGGTTTGGGCACCCCAAGCCCAACTAAAATGAGCATCCAACTAGCGGACCGGTCAATAAAATACTCAATAGGGGTAATCGAGGATGTGCTAGTTAAGGTTGACAAGTTTATTTTCCCGGTAGACTTTGTCATCCTTGACATAGAAGAAGACGCTGAAGTACCCCTTATACTCGGTTGTCCCTTCCTTGCCACCTCCAGGGCAATAATACACATAAGTAACGGAAAGCTTCTCCTACGAGTGGGGGACGAAGAAGTTACTTTTAACATTAATTCTTCAATAAAAAATTCTTTTTCTAACGACGACTCTTGCTTTACCTTAGAAACAAATTTTGAAGAGGAAATAACGTCGTTTTCTGAAATTATCTCTCCTTCATTAGAAAATCCGGATATTGCAAACTCATTTTGTTTAAAAGAAATAACTCGGCCGCTTAAATTTGAAGAAATAAAATCGAATAATTTTAAAGTAAAAACATCTTATGAGGAGCCCCCGAGTTTAGAATTAAAACAATTGCCGGAACATTTAAAATATTTATTTTTAGAAAAAGAGTCAAAATTGCCCGTGATTATTTCATCCGCGCTTATCGATTCAGAAATTTCTGAATTTACAAAAAATTTAAATAATCACCGTCATGAAAATTATATGACAAATTTCTGATATTAAGGGGATTAACCCCTCATTTTGCACGCACAAAATCACTTTATAAAATAATTCTCGCGGCACCGTTCAGCCGCAACGATGCCTCAACCCAAATATGAAAAACGTTGTTAAGGCCGAAATAATAAAATTATTGAACGCGGGGATTATTTACCCAATTTCTGATAGCACTTGGGTTAACCCGGTGCAAGTCGTGCCTAAGAAGGGCGGGATAACGGTGGTCTCTAATGAAAATAATGAGTTGATCCCAACCCGTACTGTTACGGGTTGGCGAGTTTGCATCGATTTTAGAAAATTAAATGATGCAACTCGTAAGGATCACTTCCTGCTTCCCTTTATTGACCAAATCTTAGAACGTCTATCCGGTCACTCACACTATTGTTTTCTTAATGTTCTTTCAGGATAGTTTCAAATCCCAATTGCAACTGAAAAATAAGAGAAAACAACGTTCACTTGCCCGTTCGGCACCTTCGCCTATCGGAGAATGCCGTTTGGTCTTTGCAACGCGCCGGCTACATTCCAAAGATATATGTTGGCAATTTTTAACAAATTAGTAGAAGACTTCATGGAAGTTTTTATGGATGATTTTTCAGTGTTTGGCGATTCTTTTGAAATTTTTTTAAATAATATTGATCGTGTTCTTCAATGCTGTGAAGACACGAATTTGGCGCTCAATTGGGAAAAGTGTCACTTTATGATCCGAGAAGGCTTAGTCCTCGGACATAAAGTTTCTAGCAAAGGAATCGAGGTCGATAGGGCAAAAATCGAGGTCATAGAAAAACTTCTCCCGTCTACCAACATAAAATCTATTAGAAGTTTTCTAGGACATGGAGGTTTCTATAGGCGATTTATTAAAGATTTTTCAAAATTTACAAAACCGTTAACACATCTTTTAGAAAAAGAAACTGCATTTATATTCGATTAAGAATGTTCTAAAGCGTTCAATAAAATTAAAAATGAACTTATAAACTCGCCTATTTTAATTGCACCAAATTGATCTCTTTCGTTTGAAATTATGTGCGACGCAAGCGATTTTGCTGTAGGGGCTGTTTTAGGCCAACGGGTGAATAAATATTTTAACCCGATTTATTACGCAAGCAAAACACTCACGTCCGCCCAATCTAATTATACAACGACGGAGAAAGAACTGTTGGCGATTGTTTTTGCATTTGATAAATTCCGTTCTTATTTGACGCTTTCAAAAGTTATTGTCTTTTCAGATCATTCCGCGCTTCGGTACTTATTGAACAAAGGGGACGCCAAGCCCCGAATGATGAGATGGGTTCTCCTCCTGCAGGAATTCGACTTTGAAATTTGAGACAAAAAGGTTGCGGAGAACTTGGCGGCCAACCACCTCTCAAGATTGGAGAATCCGGCTGCAGGAGCGCTAGTGGAGGCCGATATTGATGACAAATTCCCTGAAGAGCACCTCCTCGCCACCGATTAGGTAACGACTTCCTTTAACCCTTTGGTACGCGGATCTTGCCAATTACTCAGTGGCACGGGTCCTCCCAAAAAATTATTCAAGTTAACAAAAGAAGAAATTCTTTTCAGACTTGAAAAATTACTTTTGGGAAAACCCCTTTTTATTTCGTGTCTGCGCGGAACAAGTGGTAAGAAGGTGTGTATCGGGCGAGGAAGACATCCAAATTTTTTGGCACTGCCACGAAGTACTAACCGGTGGACATTATCAAGCAAATCAGACCGCTAGGAAGGTGCTAGAGGCGGGCTTCTACTGGCCCACCTTATTCAAAGACGCTCACACTTTTGTGAGTAAATGCGATAGTTGTCAATGGTTAGGTAACATTTCTAACCGGGACGAAATGCCCCAAAATATATTTTTAGAATGTGAAATTTTTGATTTATGGGGGTTAGATTTCGTAGGTCCACTACCACCTTCTCATAATAATAAATACATCCTTATTACGGTCGACTACGTGTCAAGATGGGTTGAGGCACAAGCTTTCCCCACTAACGACGCGAGAGTCATCGTAATTTTTTTAAAAAAATTATTTTCTAGATTTGGCACACCACGCGCACTGATTAGTGATAGGGGCTCTCATTTTTGTAACGACCAAATTGCTAAAATTTTAGCTAAGTATGGCGTCACGCACAAATTATCCACCTCCTATCACCCACAAGCAAATGGCCATGTGGAGGTGGTAAACCGTGAGTTAAAAAGAATATTAGAAAAAACGGTGTCCGTTAATAGGAAGGATTGGTCGCTCAAGCTAGATGACGCTCTGTGGGCTTATAGGATGGCGTACAAGACTGCCATCGGTTGTACACCGTACCGGTTAGTCTACGAAAAAGCGTGTCATTTACCAGTGGAATTAGAGCACCGCGCATATTGAGCGCTTAAATTTTTAAATCTAGATTTAAACTTAGCCTCCGAACAAATAAAATTTTAACTAAATGAATTAGATGAATGACGTGCAAACGCCTATGAAAATAACAAATTTTATAAGGAGAGAACTAAGTTTTATCACGATAAAAAAATTAAAAATCCAAAAATTTTTTCACCGGGAGATCTAGTCCTTCTTTTTAATTCTAGACTTGGGCTTTTTTCCGGAAAATTGAAGTTCCGACGGTCAATCCTCTTTGTCGTGAAAGAGGTTTGGTCATATGGGACTGTGCTAATTGAACATCCGGAAAATGGCTCATTCAAAGTTAATGGACACCGATTAAAACTATATCACCCCGGAGACTCCTCAACCGGAAAAATTGAATCACTAAATCTTCCGAATATTTAAAATCACCACTTAGTCAAGCTACGCTACGGTAAACAAAGCGCTTATGGGAGGCACCCCATAGTTATCTTCCTATTTATTATTGTTTTTTTTGTCTTAATAAATTTTGCAGGCTCTTTCTCCAGATCATAGGTAGCCACCCCGACGACCAATTAGGGAAGCCTTCTTATAATCTTTCTTTTTTTTAAGCATTTTCTTCTAGTTTCATATTTAGTTTTAAATATTGGGGACAATATCTATCTTTAAGTATGGAGGGGTAACATTAATCAATTTTTCACTTAGTTTTTTTTAAAGAAAAATTTAATATAAAAAATTCTAGTCTTATTTCTTGCACTTTTTTTAAAAAAAAATTAGTACTTAAAAAGAAAACTACAAAAAAATATAGAAAATCGAAATGTAATTTCCTAGAAAGGGACGTTTGGGCTTGTCATCCCATCATATCTCCTAGTACCGGTGCGAAGCCCTCACAGGATAGATCTCGGGAAGTCTAGGAATTAAAAAAAAAATTAGGAATACATTTTTTCGCTTATTTTATCATAACTTTCTTAATTTACTCAATTGCAAGTTCTATAGTAGACTTAATTTTCATGAGGACTAAGAATTTTTTTTATGCTAGAATAATTTTTTGAAACTTTTGAGTAAAATTATTGACTCATGTAGTGTTTCTAGTCAAATGCATGTGTTTGTGTAGTATTGGTGTAGAATTAAATTCTTGGCATAAATCTAAACTTATGATTGGTTAATTTGTGTAGAAAAAAAATTATTTTACTTCTAATTTGAATCCGGTTTTATCCAAAAGTAGTTTAGACGAGTGTGTAGAAGATCGTTAGGAAGCTATTACTTGACTCGAATGAAAGGGTGTCCTTTTTTGATGTCTAGAACTTGCCCTTAGCTATCTTTGAAACGTTTGCATTTTGGAATAATTAAACTCTATGGAAATGATTTAGGCCTCTCTTTAGATAGTTTGAGCTTTTGCACCTAACCCTAAATCACTACCGTTGTTCACACAAATTTGCCTTGTACCTTTATTTGATCCACCTCACCATTTTGCCACAAAAACTAATAAGCCTAAAACCAATTGTTCACTTAAATTTTGAGCTAAATTATTAAAAAAAAGGTGATTATAGCAAAATTTTCATAGTGATATGCGACCTAGATATGCATACGCATACTTGGAATGATCCCAATTATGAAAATAAAAATTATGCTTATTCAAAAGGCTAAAATTTTATAGTGGCATGTGCCTAGGTATGCATACGCATACTTGGAATGATCCCAACTATGAAAAACATATTCTCATAATGATATGTGGCCTAGGTATGCATACACATACTTTGGATGATCCGAACTATGAAAAACATATTCTCATAATGATATGTGGCCTAGGTATGTGTATTCATGCTTAGAATGATCCCAATTATGAAGAAAATAAGAAACAAAAAAAAGTATTATAGCTCAAAACTCTTTGTTTAAGTGAAATGCATATTCATGTTCATCATTGTTCACATTTCCCTTAAACCCAAGCCTTAAGTACATCCTATTTAAGTCCTAAAGATCCAAAGAGTTTATTTAGTATGAAGTGTAGTGGAGAAGGTGCAACAGGCAAGCCTATGGATTTCTTTGAAGGTCTCTCCGAGCGTCAACATCTAGAAATTTAAATCTCAGCGATCATGCTCTTTTCTTCCTTTACATAACTTTGAGATTAACCGTCGACTCTTTTTAAAAGTAATAATAATAAAAAAATTTGTAACACATTTTATTTATTTCATAAATTAGTATTTATGTCAAAAATGTCTTTCTATTAAAATATCTACGCATGTCGGTATTATAAGACTTCGCATTTTACTCTAGCTTTCAAAATTCTATCTAGCATTAGAGTTTTTTACTCTCATAAGAATAGTTTGCTCGATACGAGCAACGAGTAAGTATGGAGGTGTTTGATGACTAATATTTTAGTCATCATTTATCATTATTATCTTATTAGATATTTAAATAAATTATCATATTTGTTCGTTGTTTGTTAAAATATTGCGCAAAAATAATATTTCACGCTGTAAATCTAATATTTTCTATTTTTGTAGGATTATTGCAGGCCTAGGAGGAATTTACGTGCAATGACCCGCTGTTACGTCTAAGAGATCGCATACAAGTCCAACTTGTCGACACGAAGCTTGGCCGAATATATTCAACGCCTCCTGCCACCCATGCAAGCCCCTATATATAAATATATAAACATCATACACATATGTATATATATGTGGGTACGGATATATATATATATATATATATATATATATATATATATATATATATATATATATATATATATATATATATATATATATATATATATATATATAAAGCAATACCTCCCAGCAAGCTCCTCCCCGCTGCACTTGTCCAGCTCCACCTCCAAGTTGCAGCACCACTCCAGCACGACAAGCTCAAATAGTAGCATCCAGCACCTCCGGCCACTCCAGCAGCGCCATCGCCGTGCCCGCCCCGCAGCTCCTCCTACCCCCGACAATAACTCCACCACATGTGCATGAAACCCACCCTCCTCCATACAGTAGCTGTGACCAGAAAACACGGTGCCGGCCACCTCATCTTGGCAACCAGCAACTTCACCTCCAGCATGCAGTCGACCTCCTCCAGCAAGAAGCAGCTCTGCCACCTCAGCTCCTCCACGCCATGGGACCGCCAGCTGTGCATGAAAGAAAAAAAATGCCTCCGCCAAAACCGTTCCCGCCTCCATAAATCCCGCCAAGATGCTGCCACCTTAACCTGTAACGCCTCCAGCTCATCACCTGATCCCCTCCACGAAACGAACCCGCTGCTCCGGTCTCCTCCAATAAATGCCACCTCCACTGTTCATGGCCGAGATTTTATTTATAAATAGGCTGCCATTGGGAGGATATCAGGATCCTCTCCATTTCACTTGAAATGGAGGGGATCCATTTCAGGGTCAAGATGGAGTGGGGAAGAATCTGACGGGTTCAGTTTTTCAAGACTTTTATATTTTTCTTTTAAGCAATAAAGTGTAAACCATTAGATGTATTGCACTTTAATCCTATCCACTAGATCTTGAAATGGATCCCCTCCATTTCAAGTGAAATGGAGAGGATCCGGATCTTGAAATGAACAGGATTTCAAGTGAAATACTGTTCACTGGATATCTTATTTGTTTGGATGATAGACGGGAGAGAATTTCTAGTCTACTGTTAATCAATTTTGGGAGAGAAATTTTTAGTCCAAAAAATTATTTTGAGTTGCGCATTCCAGGAGACAAAATCATTGGAAGTCAAGCCTGAATTTCGTGAGCATAAAGTTGTTATTTTTCTGTCTTTATTTTTGGCGATCTCTTGTAATCTTGTACTTCTCTATCTAAATTTTCGTTAACTTGTAGCAGTACATTTTTATTTTCTTGTAATCATTTTTCTACTAGCAATAAAATTTATTTCTTTTAATATTATTCATATTTCAACTCGTCCCTTGTCGCTTCCGCCATTTTTTATAATGTTGTATTTGTATGCGAATAATTCCTCCATCTCCATGTGTAACTAATTTATATAGTCCTTGGTCGCGATGATCTGAGGATGAGTTAATTTTTGCTATGATTTTAGTATTGTTTTTCTCAAATTGTTGAACGCTTTTGATTTACCGTTGATCAATTCATTGAGGCTATATACTTTATATAGTTTTCATAATGATTTTCGCTCTTTAGTTAGCCGAGAGACTCGTAAGGCGAATCGATCACTCATTGGTAAAAAGAGTATAACGCCAACCCTCGAGAGAGGACAACATAACTCTTCCGGATTAGAGTAAAATCCAATAGCGAGGTTCACAACCTAAAGCAAGTCTTTGGCGATGCGATTTGAGAACGAAAGTTCGGTCGATACACCTAAACTTAGTTGAACCTTATCTTCGAAAGAAGGGTGTTCATACTTTGGGAACCTCCACGGTCAAAGCCTCTTCAACAAGAGAATTGCACTCTATCTTCATTTCAATATTTTTAATTTCCGAGGTGATTCAAAGATCGGGCACTAGCTTTTAACCTATCAAATTAATTCAATTAGCATTTGTATTTTTTTGTTATTCGCAACCTCCAACCTCAATTTCTATTTGATAAGATAATAACGATTTTCAAAGTAGGATTACTCGATCACCCCGAGTCTAATACGACCTTGGTTTTTATAAAACCTATACCACTTCCGTTACGGTACACTTGTCGTTGTCGTTTGCGGACATAGTTTTGCACGATCATATCACTCAATGCCACAACACTTAGACAAAATTCTATTTGTCTAAGTATTGAGCTCGACGAAAGCTGAGCTCCATTCGACGAATGTCGAGCTCAACTCGATGAATACAAAAGTTTAGTTCGACGAAAGCATAAGTTCAGTTCGACGAACTGCAGACTTAGTTCGATGAAAGGTTAAACTCAGTTCGACGAACTCCAGACTCAGTTCGACGAATGCTGAGATCAGTTTGACGAAGCTGAGCTCGACAAAAGCCAAGCAGTCACTCTTTTGGACTTAGCCAAATTTCTGCTTCAAGGCATTAAGAGCATCGAGAGCGTTGAGAGCGTTGAGTGAGCTTGCCTCACTCAATGCTATTTGCCTTAGCAAATATTTCTGCACCATGGCGTTGAGAGAGTAAGATCCACTCAACACCAAACTACTTAACAGAATTTTTCTATTATCTGGCATTGAGTGAGTAAGCTACATTCAATGCCTGTGTACTTAGTGAAAATTTTGCCCAACAATTATGTGGAGTTTATTAGCACAGCAACACTCAACGCCTGTGGATTGTATGTCATTGAGTGAGTAAACCACACTCAACGCCTGTGGATTTTGCCACATTTTTAGCCAATTTCTCTATACTTAGACTGACTCAGCCTGACTTACAGCCTTTTTGTTGTATGGCGTTGAGTGAGTAGACAACACTCAACGCTTTTGTACTTAGCCAAATTTTTTGGCTATCTGCCAGTTAGGCTGAGACAGACTCAATGCTATATGTTATATGACGTTGAGTGAGTAGACTATACTCAACGCATTTGTACTTAGCCAAATTTTCGGCTAACTTTCAGTTAGGCTGAGATAGACTAAACGCTAAATATTATATGGCATTGAGTGAGCTGTCCTCACTCAATTCCTGTGGACTTAGGAAAATTTCTATAAAGCAAAATAGAATCCATACCTCTGGCGTTGAGTGAGCTTGCTCCACTCAATGCCTGTGGACTTAGTCGATTTTTTGCTATGTCCAGCAACCACTTATTGTGTCCACATGTCCAATCAATGTGATATGGACAACCTGCACTCAAGACCTCAAATGCACATCGAATACAGTTGATGTGTGTGTCATTGACCTATTTGACTTCTCACAAATCAGGGATATTGGGAATAATGGACCCAACAATCTCCCCCTATTTGAGGAAGTCAAAACCCTTATCAACCCTTACAAAAATGTTTTCTTTCCTTGGTCAATGATACACAAAACCTATATAGTAAACTAACTAAATAACTATTGAAATTCTGATAAGCTGTAAGTAAATGTACCTTATTTCCTGTATGGTGAACATCACTTACTCCCTCTATTTTGCTGCAAGGTGTTTGTCCTTACTTGAGTGCCACATGACTCTTTTTCCCCTTTGCCATCTCCTGTATGTATGACTATGTCTCCCCCTTGCTAGTACCTTCTCTCCTACCTGTATGTCTATGTCTCCCCCTTGCTAGGACCTTCTCTCTTCTCTCCCCCTTTTTGACTTCAACAAAATAGGCAGATGGGGCTTGCCCTTCCATTGGCTGATTTTCTGTCTTCTCTCTAGAGTGACTTACTCCCCCTTAGTAGAAGCATCAGTGAACTGATACTACTGGGGAGTCTGTATGTTCAGCAATAGGAACAATACCTGCATAAAAATGCAAAATGGGAGTGCCTGAAGCTATGCTAAGTTCAACATACCCAACTCAAATTTGAGGGTGTTGAACTTTGCTTCATCTAATGGCTTAGTGAAGATATCAGCCACTTGCTTATCTGTGGGGACAAACTCAAGACTGATGTCTTCCTTCTCCACATGCTCCCTAATAAAATGATATCTTATTTCTATATGCTTAGTCCTGCTATGTGAGACATGATTCCTAGCAATAGAAATAGCACTTGTAGAATCATAGTAGAGAGGAGTTCCACTTACCTGAAGGTTGTAATCTTGGAGATGATGTTGGATCCACAGCAGCTGAGCATTGCAGGTTCCTGCTGATATATATTCTTACTTAACAGTGGATATAACCACACTAGTTTGCTTCTTTCTGCTCCAAGAAACTAGCCTTCTTCCTAAGAACTGACAGGTTCTAGTAGTATTTTTTTTGTATTCTTTATAACCTGCAAAATCTTCATCTGAAAATCCTGTTAGATCAAAATCCCTATTTCTAGGGTACCATAGGCCAAGATCTGGTGTGCCCTTAGGATACCTCAAGATTCTCTTTGCAGCAGAGTAATGAGATATTTTAGGGCAGACCTAAAACCTAGCACAGACACATGTGTCATACATGATGTAAGGCCTACTAGCAGTCAGATATAGAAGGTGGTACAAAGACTCATCAATAGGTTTCGCTGCCTCATCTTTACCTATAGGCATACTTGATCCCATGGGAGTTCTCATGGTGGAGGCATTCTTCATACCATACTTTTTGATTAGCTCCCTGGTGAACTTGGATATGGACAAGCCATCATTAGTCTGTCTTACTTGGAGTCCCAAGAATAACTTGAGCTTACCCATACTGCTCATTTCAAACTTCCCTTACATAAGTTTAGCAAACTTCCTATAAAGGTTGTCATCAGTAGATCCAAAGATAATGTCATCGACATATATTTGAACTAGGATAAGCTTGCCCTTTTATTCCCTTAGGAATAAGGTCTTTGTTGAAGTTAGAGACTGGGCGGTCTGGCGGTCTGTCTTAGCGGGTTAGAGACCGCGTGGTCTGGCGGTTTCCCTTCAGCGGTTTGATTGCTGTGCTGTTGCTGTCTGGTTGCCGAGCTCTTAGGCGGCCTCCCCTTACGGTCTCTCTCTCTCTGGTGGTAGCCGTGCGGTTAGCCCTTCTGTCTAACCGCACGGCTTGTGCGGTTTGTTCTGTACTGTCCGCTTAGTCCTGTAAATTTTTAGTCCCACATCTCTTATTTGTATTCTCTCATCTCTCCTCCATTCTATATAAGGGAGGGCATACCTTTGTAATAGGGACCTTTTTTCTGATAATAAAGTTTCAGTTATACTCTTTCCGGTTTGTTTTAGTTCGTTTCTAACATGGTATCAGAGGATTCGATCTTTGACTCCTGATTCTGTGCGTTCTCCTGTCCGCGCGACCTGCCTCTTCTTCTCGCGGCCTGTCTCCCGCGGCTTGTTTCTTCCGCCTGTTTGCTTGCGCCCTGTTCGCGCGGCCTGTTTCTGTTGCTTGCTTCTTTCTTGTGACCTGTTCTAGTCGCCGCTTCCTCCTTCTCTTCTCTAGTCGCCGCGACCTGTCTCCGCGGCCTCTTTTGCCTTGTTCGCCTTTTGCCTCCCGATATCCTCCACTTCTGTTCGCGCAGTCTGTCTGCTAGCCGCCCGACTTCTCTCCCTCTATTTGGTTCTGCGGCTTGGTCGTGGCTTTTCTGGCCACTGGTGTCTGACATCGTGACCGCTGCAGATCTTCTTCTTCCTATCCGCGCTGATAGTTTTCTAACCGCGTGGCTTCCTGTTGTTTGCGCGGCAGATCTCTTTCTCCTAACCGCTGTGATTTCTCTCTGTTCGCACGAGTTCTTCCTTGTTTAGGCGGCCTCTTTGCCCTTCTTCCTTCGCCGCTCTCTCTCTTGTCCCCGCGACCTGTCTCTAAGTCGCAGCGGCTTGTTCTCCTCTGTGCGGCTCCTCCTTTAGCCGCTCCCGCTTGTTAGTCGCTGCGACCTCCTGTTGAGTCGCGCGGCTTGTGCTTCCCTCTTCGTCCCCTTTTGTCGTGCTCTGCATCTTGGTCGTGGCCCTTCTTGCCGCTGGTGTGCTGTCACTGTGACCGCTGCAGTTCTTTTGTTCCTCCCTTCATGGCTTCCATATACTCCTCAAAGCCGTTCGCCTCGGTGGTTACGTCTTCTGGTAGTGCCCACGTTGTTACTCAAGGAAAATGGTTGATCGACACCGGTGCTACTAATCATATGACCGGCAATCTCCAGTGTTTTTCTCTCCTAGAAACACATGGTCGGTTGCCCCCGGTTACTCTCGCTGACGGCTCTTCATCATCAGTTCATGGGACGGGGATAGTTCATGTCACTCCGTCTCTTCGCTTGGAGGATACTCTCTACGTGCCCAAGTTCCCGTGCAACTTATTATCTGTTACCTCTCTATGCAAGCAATTACACTGTTCTGTTACTTTTACTTCTACTACTTGCTCTTTTCAGGATCCGGACTCCCAACGGACGATTGCTACTGGGACTGAGAGTGGCGGCCTATACTTCCTGGACAACATTTCTGATTTCTCCACCTTCTCCTCCACCTCCACAGATCTTCTCCAATGGCATCTCCGCCTTAGTCATGCTCCTCCTCATCTTCTTTGTCAACTTCTGCCACACCTTCCTCCCCAAAGTCCTCCGCTCAACTGTGAAGCCTGTCAGCTTGGCAAGCATCACCGCTCCTCCTTCCCTCCAAAGCACGTTCGTGGATCCACCCGTCCGTTTGATCTCATCCACTCCGATATTTGGGGTCCTTCTCCTACTCTTACGGTTGGTCGGGGTAGTTCATATTTTGTCACATTCATTGATGATTTCTCTCGCTGTACGTGGGTGTATCTGTTAATAGATCGCTCTGAATTATTCTCTGTATGGACGTCATTCTATCTCATGATCAAAACTCAGTTTGATGTTTCTATTAAAGTTCTTCGATCTGATAATGCCCAAGAATATATCAGTCATGACTTTTCTGCCTTCTGCATGCAAAATGGGATTATTCATCAAACGAGTTGTGTCTATACCTCACAATAAAATGGTGTGGCAGAATGCAAAAACCGTCACCTTCTGGATGTCGCTCGCTCCTTGATGACCCAGATGCATGTTCCTCGCTCCTATTGGGGCTATGCTGTTCTCCTTGCCTGTTACCTCATCAATCGCATTCCCTCCACCGTTCTCCACAGAAAAACCCCTTTCTCCATTTTGTATCCGGGCAAGGAGCCGTTTCCTCTCCCTCTCCAAATATTTGGATGCACTGCCTTTGTGCATGCCCCTTCTGCCACCCGTGATAAGCTATCTCCTCGCTCCACCAAATGTATCTTTCTGGGGTACTCCACCACTCAGAAAGGTTATTGTTGCTTTGATCCCATCCTTCGTAAGCCGTTCGTTTCTGCTGACGTCACCTTCTTCGAGAATACCTCCTACTTCTCAGATAACTCCCCTCCTCTTCTCCCAGCCTCTGATTCTCCTGCTGTTCCCTTTGTTCTCTCGTCTCCCACTACGATATTCACCCCTACTCCGCCCCCGTCCACTCCTCTTCTTCCACCTCTCTCTCCCTCTTCTCCACTCCCGTCTCTCGCATCTCCGCCGCCGTCGCTTTCTACTCCCGGGTCAGCTCTCTCTGCCACCGATGCTCCGGATGCCGAGGAACCTGCTGACCTGGATCTTCCTATAGCTCTTCGCAAAGGGGTGCGGACGTGTACCCTACACCCTCTTACTGCTGTTGTTTCATATTATCGTCTCATCCCTTCTCACAGGGCCTTTGCTCTAGCTATCTCCGCCACTGCCATGCCCCGCTCCTACCAGGAGGCCCTTGTTATTCCTCACTGGAAGATGGCCATGGATGAGGAAATGGCCACCCTAACGGAGCAGGGTACCTGGACTCTTGTTCCTCCTCCCTTCGGTACTGATGTTGTCGGCTGTCGCTGGGTCTTTGTGGTGAAATTTGCCCCGGATGGCACTGTGGACCGTTATAAAGCTCGCCTTGTTGCTAAGGGCTTTACTCAGACCTATGGGGTTGATTACTTTGACACCTTCTCTCTTGTGGCTCATCTCAGCACTATACGGGTTCTTCTCTCTGTGGCGGTCAATAAGGATTGGCTGATTTCCCAGTTGTATGTAAAGAATGTCTTCCTTTATGGTGATCTTCAGGAGGCCGTCTACATGGAGCAACCTCCTGGGTATGTTGCTCAGGGGGAGACACGAGTATGCCGGCTGAAGAAGGCAATTTATGGCCTCAAGTAGAGCCCTCGAGCTTGGTTTGACAAGTTCAGCGGCATCGTGGCGGCCGTTGGTTTTGTGCGCAGCTCTGCCGATCACTCTCTATTTACTCGCAAAACCTCCTCGGGACTGGTGGTTCTTATAGTGTATGTTGATGATATTGTTCTCACTGGCGATGACCAGGAAGGGGTAGCCTTGACAAAGCGGCATCTTCGTCAACATCTGGTCACGAAAGATATGGGCTCTCCAAAGTACTTTTTGGGGATCGAAATCTCTCGGAAGCCCAATTCCTTAGTCCTCTCCTAGCGTAAGTATGCCCTTGATCTTTTAAAAGATGCAGGATTGACTGGGGCCAAACCTGCTCGATGTCCCATGGCTGTTGGAGAAGACAAAACCTGGACAGATGATTCGCCTCTTCTTTCAGATACTACGAGGTACAGACGTCTTGTTGGTAAGCTCATATATCTCACAGTGACCAGACCCGACATTTCCTATGCTGTTGGCAAGGTGAGTCAATTCATGCAAGCTCCTAGGGAGTGTCATCTGCAGTCCGCCTTACGGATCTTGGAGTACGTCAAAGCCGCACCTGGGAAAGGATTGCTTTTCCAGAAGAATGGTCATCTGAGGGTTGAAGCTTACTCAGATGCGAGTTACGCTGATGACAAAGTGGATCGCAAGTCTACCTCCGGTTTCTGCACCTTTGTTGGGGGTAATCTGGTAAGCTGGAAGAGCAAGAAGCAGTTTGTTGTTTCCAGATTGTAAAAGTAGAGAAAAAACGACTAGAAAACAAGCCGGAATTTTGAATAATGAAAATTTTATTATCCAAAAAGATATCATTTACAAAGGTATGGCCTCCCTTTTATAGAATGGAGGAGATAGAGGAGAGTACAAACTAACAATGTGGGACTAAATAAATGTACAAAGACTGGGCGGTTTGATATGTACAGACCGCACAGTCCGCGCGGTTAGATAACAGGCTAACCGCCCGGACAGGCCAGAGGGAGATGCAGAAGGAGACCGCCAGACTGCCAGACCGCCAGACTGCCAAATATCCAAGTCGTTGTAGACAAACCGCTAGACCGCCGAACCATAGCAGCAACCACCTGGATATGCAACTGCTGGAGAGAAACCGCTAGACCGCACGGTCAACAACTCGCCAGATCCAAACCGCTAGACCGCACAGTCAACAATCCGCCAGGTCCAAACCGCAGACCGCCCGGTCTCATGCTTCAACACTCCCCCTCAAGCTGGAGCATAGATATCAATCATGCCCAGCTTGTCACAGATGTGGAAGAATGAAGTAGAAACCGGCTTGGTAAAGATATCCGCCAGCTCTTTGTCAGAGGTGACGAACGGAGTGCAAATCTGTCCCTTCAAGACTTCTTCCCGGATGAAATGGCAGTCAACTTCTATATGCTTCGTTCTCTCATGGAAGAACGGATTTTTAGATATGTATATAGCAGCCTTGTTATCACAGAACATAGGAAGAGGATAGTCGTAGACCTCTCCTAGGTCAAACATGAGAGCCCTCATCCATTTTAGTTCACACGTGGTTGACGCCATACTCCGATATTCAGCTTCTGCACTCGACCTTGAGACAACAGACTGCTTCTTGCTCTTCCAACTCACAAGATTACCTCCAATAAAGGTGCAAAACCCAGATGTAGACTTCCGATCACCTTTATCATCCGCATAGCTTGAGTCTGAATAGGCTTCAACTCTCAGATGACCATGCTTCTGAAAGAGTAACCCTTTTCCTGGTGCTGCTTTGACATACTCTAATATCTTTAAGGCAGATTGAAGATGACATTCCCTGGGAGCCTGCATGAACTGACTAACCTTGCCTACAGCATATGAGATGTCGGGTCTGGTCACTGTGAGATAAATGAGTTTGCCTACCAGACGTCTATACCTCGTGACATCAGAAACAAGAGGTGAGTCATCTGTCCATGTCTTGTCTTCTCCAGTAGCCATGGGATACCGAGCTGGTTTGGCACCGGTCAGTCCTGCATCTTGTAGAAGATCAAGAGCATACTTCTGTTGAGAGAGGACCAGCGAGTCAGGCTTCCGAGAGATTTCTATCCCCAAAAAGTACTTTGGGGAGCCCATGTCCTTCGTAACAAGGTGTTGACGGAGGTGTTTCTTTGTTAAGTCCACCCCAGCTTGGTCATCGCCGGTCAGAAGAATATCGTCTACATAAACTGCCAAAACCACAAGGCCCGATGCGGTTTTGCGAATAAACAGAGAGTGATCAGCTGAACTTCTCGCAAAGCCAATAATAGCCACAATGCTACTGAACTTGTCGAACCATGCCCGAGGGCTCTGTTTTAGTCCGTAGATGGCCTTCTTCAACTGACATACACGTGTCTCCCCCTGAGCAACATACCCCGGAGGTTGCTCCATGTAAACATCCTCGTGAAGATCCCCATATAGAAAAGCATTTTTGACATCAAGCTGAGAAATAGGCCAATCCCGGTTGACGGCCACAGAGAGAAGAACACGGATGGTGCTGAGGTGAGCAACTGGGGAAAACGTATCAAAGTAGTCAACCCCATAAGTCTGAGTATAGCCTTTGGCCACCAGTCGGGCCTTGTAGCGTTCCATAGAGCCATCGGGGCGAAATTTCACAACAAACACCCAGCGACAGCCAACCACATCAGTGCCCACTGGTGGAGAAACAAGGGTCCAGGTACCTCGTTCAGTAAGAGTGGCGATTTCCTCATCCATGGCAGATTTCCAGTGAGGAATAGCAAGAGCCTCCTGGTAGGTGCGAGGAGTAGTAGTAGCCGAGATCGCCAAAGCAAAATGCCTGCGAGAAGGAGTAAGCTGATCATAGGAAACAACAGCCGCAAGCGGATGTTGGGTGCACGCCCGCACCCCTTTGCGAAGAGCAACAGGGAGATCTAGGTCATCTTGAGCCTCAGGAACCGGAGCGTCCGTGGCGGAGAAAGCTGGCCCGGGACTTGAGAGAGACGGCGGTGGAGAAACGGGAGAAGGGGAAAGGGGTATAACAGGTAGAGGAGGCGGAGCAGACATGGGAGGGGAGACGTCGATATGCGTGGAAGGAACACAAGGTAATGGTGGAGAGGAAGAGAGGTCAGGAGGAGGAGGAGATGGAGATGAGAAGTAGGAAGCATTTTCAAAGAAGGTGACGTCCGCGGAAACAAACTGTTTTCGCAGAATGGGGTCAAAGCAACAATAGCCTTTTTGAGTGGTGGAGTAACCCAAAAAGACACATTTGGTGGAGCGGGGGAAAGTTTATCCCGGGTAGCGGACGGAGCATGCACAAATGCCGTACACCCAAAAATACGAAGGGGGAGAGGAAAGGGTTCCTTGCCGGGGTAGAGAATGGAGAAGGGAGTCTTGCCATGAAGGACAGTAGAGGGAATACGATTGATGAGATAGCAGGCAAGAACAACAGCATAGCCCCAATAGGAGCGAGGCACATGCATCTGCGTCATAAGAGTGCGAGCGACGTCGAGGAGATGACGATTTTTACGTTCCGCCACCCCATTTTGTTGGGAGGTGTAAACACAGCTGGTCTGATGGAGAAGACCATGTTGCATACAAAAGGAGGAAAACTCATGACTAAGGTATTCTTTAGCATTGTCAGAGCGAAGAAATTTAATAGAAACCTCAAATTGAGTTTTAATCATATTATAAAAAGTTTGCCATACAGAAAAGAGTTCAGAGCGATCTTTTAACAGATACACCCAAGTACATCGAGAGAAATCATCAATAAAAGTTACAAAATAAGAGCTACCCCGACCAACGGTGAGAGTAAGAGCAGGTCCCCAGACATCAGAATGAATGAGATCAAAGGGGCGAGAGGAACCACGGCCTTGCTTTGGTGGGAAGGGGGAACGGTGATGTTTGCCCAACTGACATGCGTCACAGTCGAGCGGAGGACCCGTGGAAGGTAAGTGGGGAAGAAGCTGACGAAGAATCCGAGCTGGAGGATGGCCAAGGCGAAGATGCCATTGAAGCAGGTCGGTGGACGAGGAAGAGAAGGCGGACAGAGCAGAGACATTGTCGAGGAAGTAGAGGCCGCCGCTCTCAGTCCCAGTAGCAATCATCCGTTGGGTCCTCGGGTCCTGAAAACAATAAGAAGAAGGAGTGAATAAGACGGAGCACTGAAGTTGCTTGCATAAGGTAGTAACAGAGAGTAAGTTGCAGGGAAATTTCGGGACATAGAGAGTGTCCATTAAATAAAGTGACGGGGTAACTTGCACCATGCCCGTCCCATGAACAGGCGAAGGAGAACCATCCGCAACAAGAACTGGGGGTAACCGATCATGTGTTTCAAGAAGAGAGAAACATTGAGGATTGCCGGTCATGTGATTTGTAGCACCAGAGTCAATCAGCCATTTACCTTGGGTAACGACGTGAGCACTACCTGAGGTCGTGGCCACAGAGGCAGAGGGCTGAGAGGAAGAATCAGCAGAGGGGCGAAGGTGAGGGTGTTTTTGCCAGCAGCGGTCAACAGTGTGGCCGGTACGACCACAATGAGAACAAAGAAACCTGGACAGTCCGCGCGGCCCGGTGTGACTACGGCCACTAGTGCCGCCCCGCTGAGTTTGGAGAGCATAGGTCTCTGGTGGAGGAGGGGATGCCAACAGAGGGCGCTGGAGAAGCGAAGTAACGGCGGCGATGCGAGCCGCGGTGGCATCCAAGGTGGGAGATTCGGCTTCACCCAAGATCTGCTGGCGGATCATATCAAAGGACTCGGGAAGCCGCAGAAGATAACAAACAACCAGGAGTTCCTGGAAGTGTTTGTGTTGGGTGGCCACGTCCGCGGAGAAGGGCCGATTTTGAAGAATCTCGGCGCCAAGAGCCTGAACTTGCTGATAGGCTGCTGCAGGAGTCATGGAAGGACGGGCGAAGAGGTCGGCATAAAGGGTATAGATCCGGGACGTCTGGGTCCCCTTAGAGTAAAGAGCGGCAAGGTGAAGCCAAGCGGCCTTGACCGTCTCATCATGGCGGATGATGGGAAGGCATTCATCAGAGAGGCTGTTAGCCAGCCAAGTGCGGACAAGAGCATCACCCGCATCCCATTCGTCAAATTGAGCAGAATCTGGAGGGGGAGGGTCATCGGTAAGGTGATGACGTTTGCGCTGAGAGCGAAGGAGAAAGGTGAAAGAAACGCTCCAATCCGGATAATTGGAGCCAACAAGTTTAGAAACAGTGCCAAGATTTCCGGAAAGAGTAGGAGGAGGGGGGGGCCGGATTGGCAACAGGAGTGGTGGCAGTAGAAGTCTCAGAGAGAGCCATAGAGGAAAACAAAGGGAAGCCGCGCGGTTAAGAAACAAGCCGCGGGAAGAAGAGATGCAGCGGTCAAGATGTCAGACACCAGCGGCCAGAGAGGCCACGACCAAGCCGCAGAACAAGTAGAGGGAGAGAGGTCGGGCGGTAAGAGAGCAGACCGCGCGAACAGACGGGAAAGGCGATAAGGCAGGTCGCGGCGACTAAAGAAGAGAAGAAGAGCACAGCGACTAGAACAGGTCGCGGCAAAGGACAGGTCGCGGGCAGACAGAACAAGCCGCGCGGAAAGAGCGGACAGAATCAGGAGCCAGAAATCGAAGGCTCTGATACCATGTAAAAGTAGAGAAAAAACGACTAGAAAACAAGCCGGAATTTTGAATAATGAAAATTTTATTATCCAAAAAGATATCATTTACAAAGGTATGGCCTCCCTTTTATAGAATGGAGGAGATAGAGGAGAGTACAAACTAACAATGTGGGACTAAATAAATGTACAAAGACTGGGCGGTTTGATATGTACAGACCGCACAGTCCGCGCGGTTAGATAACAGGCTAACCGCCCGGACAGGCCAGAGGGAGATGCAGAAGGAGACCGCCAGACTGCCAGACCGCCAGACCGCCAAATATCCAAGTCGTTGTAGACAAACCGCTAGACCGCCGAACCATAGCAGCAACCACCTGGATATGCAACTACTGGAGAGAAACCGCTAGACCGCACGGTCAACAACTCGCCAGATCCAAACCGCTAGACCGCACAGTCAACAATCCGCCAGGTCCAAACCGCAGACCGCCCGGTCTCATGCTTCAACACAGATCCAGTGCTGAAGCAGAGTATCAGAGTATGGCGTCGACCACTTGTGAGCTAAAATGGCTACGGGCTCTAATGCTGGATTTAGGAGAGGTCTACAACCATCCGCTACCTATGTTCTATGATAACAAGGCTGCCATATACATCTCCAAAAATCCGGTCTTCCATGAAAGAACCAAGCACATTGAAGTCGACTGTCATTTCATTCGTAAAGAGATCTTAAAGGAACAAATTTGCACTCCCTTTGTCACTTCTGATAAAAAGCTGGCTGACATCTTCACCAAGCCAGTTTCCGCCTCGTTCATCATATTTGTGACAAGCTGGGCATGATCGATATATATGCTCCAGCTTGAGGGGGAGTGTTGAAGTTAGAGACCGGGCGGTCTGTCTTGGCGGGTTAGAGACCGCGCGGTCTGGCGATTTCCCTTCAGCGGTTTGATTGCTGTGTTGTTGTTTTCTGGTTGCCGAGCTCTCAGGCGGCCTCCCCTTGCGGTCTCTCTCTCTCTGGTGGTAGCCGTGCGGTTAGCCCTTCTGTCTAACCGCGCGGCTTGTGCGGTTTGTTCTGTACAGTCCGCTTAGTCCTGTAAATTTTTAGTCCCACATCTCTTATTTGTATTCTCTCATCTCTCCTCCATTCTATATAAGGGAGGACATACCTTTGTAACAGGGACCTTTTTTCTGATAATAAAGTTTCAGTTATACTCTTTCTAGTTTGTTTTAGTTCGTTTCTAACAGTCTTGTCTATCTTCCCCATTGAGAATTTGTTCTCAATTAGAAAGCTGGACAAGATTTCATACCAAGCTCTAGGGGCTTGCTTTAGCCCATATAGAGCTTTCCTAAGCTTATAAACAAAATGAGGAGAGTTAGGATATACAAAACATGGTGGCTGATCCACATATACTTCCTCTTTTAGGTCCCCATTCAGGAATGATGACTTGACATCCATCTGGTAGACTCTAAATCCATGATGGGCAATAAATGCAAGGAAAATCCTTATGGCTTCCAATCTGGATACTGGGACAAAGGTCTAGTCAAAGTTTATGCCCTATTCTTATATGTAGCCTTTAGCTACCAGTCTAGCCTTATTCTTGACAATGATGTCATCTTGATCTATCTTGTTCCTATAGATCCACTTAGTCCCTATGTCATTTTGTCATTGTGGTCTGGAGACCAACTTCCAGACCTTACATCTCTTAAATTGGTCCAGTTCTTCTTGCATTGTTCCAATCCAGAACTGATCTTTGATTGTTTCTTCAAACTTCTTTGGCTCTACTTGAGATAGGAAGCTTGAGTAGAGAGTTGTATTCATGCTCCTGCTTCTGGTCTGGACTCCATGATTTGCATTACCAATGATTTGGTGTACTGGATGGTCCCTTAGATGTCTGGTAGCTAGAGGCAATCTAGCTGCAACTTGCTGATCTTCAGGATTTTCAGCTAGATGACCGTCATTTTCTTTAGGTATGTTTTCCCCTTCTCTTGTAATAGGCAGTCCATCATCATTTTCTTGGACTGTGGGGGTAGCTTCCTTGATGGTCAGCTTGTCCATCATCTGCTCTGTACCTGCAATACTATAAGAGGAGGAGCTTGACAGCTCACAGTTAACCATATTGGATTCATCAAAAACAACATGCATTGACTCTTCTACAACTTGGGTAGTTAAGTTGTAGATTCTATATGCCTTACTATGAGTGTTGTGCCCAACAAAGATCCCTTCATGGGACTTGATAGCAAACTTAGTTAAATGGACTTTTCCATTGTTGAGCACATAACACTTGCAACCAAAGATCCTGAAATAGCTTAGGTTTGGTTTTCTGCCCTTCAAGATCTCATAGGAAGTCTTCTTGTGACTCTTGGTGATAGAAGCCCTATTAAGGACATAGCATGCAGTGTTAACTGCCTCGGCCCAGAAGTATTCTGGGAAGGATGAGTAATTAGTAAGGTTCTACCAGCCTCTATGAGAACCCTATTTTTTCTCTTAGTAATTCCATTTTGCTGGGGTGTTCTAGGAGTGGAAAAATATTGATTAATCCCTAAATCTTCACAGAACCTTGTCATGCACTCAGACTGAAACTCAGTGCCATGGTCACTTCTGATTTTGACCACAGTGTTGTTGAATTCATTGTTAATTTGCTTGATAAATGTCTGAAAGACATCAAGGATTTCAAATTTCTTCTTTAGAAAGAACACCCAGGAAAATCTAGGAAGTCATCAACAACCACAAGGGTGTATACTTTCCTACCTAGACTTTGAATTGGCATAGGACCAAATAGATTCATATGCAAGAGGTATAAGCACCTCACAGAGTCCTTAGTGTTAATGCTCTTGAAGGAGGTCTTAGTCTGTTTGCCCTTTTGGCATGCAGAGCAGATACCCTCCTTAGTGCATATAGACTTAGGCCCATTCCTAACCAGTTCTTTGATGAACTGCTTGCCTATAGTCCTATTGTTTAGATGAACTAGCCTCTTGTACCACTGGACATAGGAAGAGGATTTCTCATCTACAACAAAGAATCCTGATGAGTCTTTGCTAGAGCATAGGAAATTTAAACAGTACACATTTCCACTCCTAGTGCCTGTTAATATGGCCTCTTAGTCACTTAACCTCCTAATTTGGCACTCATCCTTGTGAAATACTATGTCATAGCCAAGATCACAGAGTAGGCTAATGCTTATCAGGTTGTGTTGTAACCCTTCCACATAGGCTACTCTAGTGATAGTGACTATGTCATTAGAGATCTTACCATAACCTCTAGTCACCCCTTTTTTTACCCACCAAAGATAACATTTGGTCCATTCCTTACTGGAGCATAATCCTTCAGCATGCTCCTTGTTCCAGTCATGTGCCTAGAATATCCACTGTACAAGTACCATATAAGGGTATGAGCACTTGGAATAACCTGCAAAACACAAATCAAATAACCTTAGGACCCTAATTTTTATTGGGTACTTGGTGCATGTTAGACTGAAAATAATTCTGCTTGCCTGCAGCTTTTCTGATAGGCAAGTTGACATTTTCTCTGTGCATACTATGATTGTGCCAGCAATCAACAGCAAAGTGACCTATCTTGCCACATCACCAACACTCATGGATATTCTACCTTCTTTTTGGAGCAGATCTAGTGGCTGAGTTAATATCAGCTCTAGGTCTAGAAGGAGTAGCAGCAGTCCTGTTCCAGGGTTTTCCAGCCTCAGTTTGACAAGTGGTGGGTCTGGCAGTAGAAGTGCTTGAGATATCTTGAGCTCTTCTAGCAGCAGCTTTCTTTTCAGGAAGCATACTCTTGATGGATTCATAGATGCCCAGGTCTGGTCTACTGACCGCCTTTCCCTTTGTCTTAGAGTGGGCTGGAGGAATTTGAGAACAGTCAGTAGCTTTACCCTTGACCGAAGGGGCTGTTGCACCAAACACAAATGGTCCAGGATGGGCCATTTGTATTTTCTCATAGGCACTTGCACCTTTGCTGTAACAACCACAATATTGTGGAACATCTTTGTTTATACATGATGGTTTAGCTTGATTCCAGTGATCATAAATACTCTCATGGTCATGATTATTAGAAGGAAATTGCACTCTAATAAATTTCACATGGGGCTTAGAGGCTAGTTGCTCCACTTGAGCTTTGCCCTTTCCCTTGGGATTAGCAGCTCTTGTCTTTCCCTTGAATCCCAACCCTTTCTTTCCCTTTTAGAAGGAGAATGAGTCTATCAAGGGCAACACTATGCTAGGCTTGGAGTAGCTAGCCACTAGTTCCCTCTCTTTTTGAAGCTTTCCTTCAAGATTTCTGATATGGTTATTCTTGAAGGTTATGGTGCTCATCTGAATGATTGTTACATTCTTCATTTTGCTAACTTCTTGCATCTTCAGATTCAGTAATTTTGCTGATTCTGAAGCAGCAAGCTTTAAAGAGACAATTTCTTGAGCCTGCTGTTTGGACAGGAGATTGCTCTTCTTTCGAGCCTGCAGAAGTGCACCATAATTATCAATTAATTGATTGATGTCTCCCTCAGATTTTGAACCATCATCATCACTTGATGCAGAGGCACAAGAATCTTGATCTGATTCATAATCTGAACACGCAGAGCTAGTAACAAAAATTACCTTGCTTGGACCAGACTGATCCTAGCTGGTTTCTTCATCTGACTTAGCCATCAGCCCAAGGCAACAACTGTCATCTTCAGAATCCACCTCTGAATCACTATCAGATTGTGATAGAGGGGCCCTGTCTTCAATCTTGGCAGCAAGATGAACCTTCACAACTTCTTCTTCTAAAGAAGCCATCCTTTTGATGCAGTTTGCTTCTGCAGCTCCTTCTTCAGTAGAGTATAGCTCAATGTAGGCTTCTTCTTCTTCTGACTATGATGAGGAGGAGTCAGTATAGCTTCTTTGCTTCTTGGCAATGAGGTATTTCTCCTTCTTGCCTTTTTGCTAGTGGTCCTTCTTCTCACAGTATTCCTTTCTTTTGATTGGGCACTCAGCTATCATATGCCCAGGTTTTCTGCAATGATAACAAGTTATGTTAGAGGAAACTTGTTTACTAGTTTTGGAACCATACCTATCCTCCTTAGAGGATTTTCTTCTGCCCATATAGTAGTCATCCTTGGGATGAGAGGAGGTGGAAGGACTGCCTCTCCAGTTCCTCTTCTTTAAGAATTTTTGGAATTGCCTAGTGAAGGCAGCATAATCTTCATCAGATCATTGGCAGTATGATGTGTTGTTCTCTGATTTTCCAAAATCAGATTCAGCATCTCTCCTTGGTGGAGAGGGAGACTTTCTTCTGCTTTTGCTGTAGCCTTCAGATTTGAAAGCTACAGTCTTGTCTTTTCCCTGAGACTTGTTTTTGTTCTCCTCTTCTTTCCTTACAGCCAGCTGCATCTCATATGACAACAGCTTCCCAAAGAGGGTATGAGGAGTAGTGTCACCCAACTTTACCACTTCTCTGATGGCACAAATTTTAGTATCCCACTCTCTAGAGAGAGATCAAAGGAACTTGTCATTCAGTTCATAGTGACTGAACACTCTTCCATAAGTCTTTAGCTCATTCACAATCATAAAGAACTTTTCATAACAGGTGGTTATGTTGTCCCCCTTGGATTGCCTGAAAGCCTTATACTCTTGGTTGAGCATGGACTTCCTATCATCTCTAACTTCATATGTCCCCTCCATGTAAATCACAAGTGTTTCCCACATTTTCTTTATTGTTTTACAATGGATTAGATTTTGAAGTGTAGAGTCATCAACATCACCCATGATGATATTCTTTGCCCTCTTGTCTATTGAGGTCAGGGCCAACTCATCCTTAGTCATATTATCATATGTCTTGGGGGTCTTGATATTAGCATTCAGTGCAGAGACCTTCATTGGGATGAATGGTCCTTCTTCAACTGTAATGTACATCCTAGGGTCAGTAGCTTCCATAAACTAGCTCACCCTTGCTTTCCAGATGCCAAAATCTTCCTTCCTATGGATTGGAAGTCTCACAGCACTCAGCTCCCTATTGATCATTCATGATCCCATAGAGACAAACTTCTTGCTAACCTTGGAGGTCTACTCAGACTGATAAGCCTTTAAAGAGTAACCTCCCTCTAATACCACTAGAAAGTCTTGTTTTCAAGGCTAGCTAAACACCTAGAGGAGGGGTGAATAGGTTTTTGTCTCTATTTAAGTTTTCTAACTTATTTTCTTATTTCATCGGCAGTGATTAGGTTAGTTATCATCTTTCAAGAACATTCATAGATGACACAACAATATAGTGGTTCCCCAATCTTGGGTACATCCACTGTCCCTCTACGCCTATCTAACAGTGTGTTAGATTCGACTCTCCCTCCAAAACTCAGCTACTTAATAGCTTATAACACAGATCCCGCAGAACCACATAGGTCACACAGACCTAACACTTAGGCACTAAGCTAACCCCAGGTCACAAAGACCTTTCACCAGACACAAAGACAAACACAGGTCTCAAAGACCTTAGCCTTTATAATATAGGCTTACAACTCCAGATTCACCAAGAATCTTTACACAAGAAGAAATAAAGAATGAGATAATTAGATACCAGAGCAAGATCTTTGTGTCTCCTTCTTCCTGGACTGAACAAATATCAGTCCAACCAATTCTTGTTGAAGACAATAGGTAGGTAGTAGAATCTTTCTTCGAACAGCTTTCTTTTCTCTGCAGAACTTGAAGATCTATTACCTCAGAATGGCTTCTGATCCTGCTGTTGCAGATGGTAATTTCTCCAGCTATGTCTTTCCT
The DNA here is from genome assembly GCA_039513925.1 of Platanthera zijinensis. NCBI lineage: Eukaryota > Viridiplantae > Streptophyta > Magnoliopsida > Asparagales > Orchidaceae > Platanthera > Platanthera zijinensis. The sequence continues at coordinate 51,023,685 of CM077090.1, read as the reverse complement.
AGTAAGGTTCTCTATGCAGAACAACTTCTTCAAGCTCGACGAAAATGGCGAGGAAGACGATGAAGTTCGGCCGCACTTTTTCATTTTTAGAAAACCTAGACAATGAATCAATTGTTGTTGTTAATTGCTCTGGCCGATTTGCTTACTTTTATACTTTGAAGGCCAATTGAGCAGTAGGTCCCACCACCAGGATTGATGGCTGAGATTAAGCCATCCAGCGCATCCCTTCCAATGATGACAGTTGGTCGCCAACGTCTTTCGCAGCAATTCTGCACCATTTGAATTTAGGTTGACTTTTTGACTTTACTGACGTCAGCATGACTCAACATCTCTGGACTTATACAAAATTCAATCATTAGAACCAAAGGTGTTGAGTGAGTGTGTATCACTCAATGCCACGACACTTAGACAAAATTTTGTTTGTCTAAGTATTGAGCTCGACGAAACCTGAGCTCCATTCGATGAATGTCGAGCTCAGCTCGACGAATGCAAAAGTTCAGTTCGACGAACTGTAAGCTCAGCTCGACAAAAGCATAAGTTCAGTTCGACGAACTGTAGACTTAGTTCGATGAAAGGCTAAACTCAGTTTGACGAACTCCAGGCTCAGTTTGACGAACGCTTAGCTCAGTTCGAAGAAGCTGAGCTCGACAAAAGCCAAGCAATCCACGCTTTTGGACTTAGCCAAATTTCTGTTTCAAGGCGTTGAGAGCGTCGAGAGCGTTGAGAGCATTGAGTGAGCATGCCTCACTCAACGCTATTTGTCTTAGCAAATATTTCTGCACCTTGGCGTTGGGAGAGTAAGATCCACTCAACGCCAAACTACTTAACACAATTTTTCTGTTATCTGGCGTTGAGTGAGTAAGCTACACTTAACGCCTGTGGACTTAGTGAAAATTTTGCCCAACAATTCTGTGGATTTGACTACACAGCAACACTCAACGCTAAAAGATGTATGACATTGAGTGAGTAGACCACACTCAATGCCTGTGGACTTAGCCACCTTTTCAGCCAATTTCTCTAGGCTTAGACTAACTTAGCCTGACTCACAAACCTTTTGCTGTATGGCGTTGAGTGAGTAGACTACACTCAATGCTTTTGTACTTAGCAAATTTTTTTGGCTATCTGCTAGTTAGGCTGAGACAGACTCAACGCTATATGTTATATGGCGTTGAGTGAGTAGACTACCCTCAACGCTTTTTTACTTAGACAAATTTTTTTCTAACTTTCAGTTAGGCTGAGATAGAGTCAATGTTAAATGTTATATGGCGTTGAGTGAGCTATCCTCACTCAACGCATGTGTACTTAGAAAAAATTCTACAAAGCAAAATAGAATCCATACCTCTGGCGTTGAGTGAGCTTGCTCCAAGCTCACTCAACGCCAGTGGACTTAGTCGATTTTTAGTTATGTCCAGCAACCACTTATTGTGTCCACATGTACAATCAATGTGATATGGACAACTTGCACTCAAGACCTCAAATGCACATCAAATACAGTTGATGTGTGTGTCATTGACCTGTTTGACTTCTCACAAATCAGGGACATTGGGAACAATGAACCCAACAATATTTGTTTCATTGTCATCTGTGTGCACCTTCTACAAATCTAGCTCTTTCTGCTCTAGAGTATCACGTATCCAATTATATCGTGTGTCAATATGCTTGGACCTCGAGTGGAAGGTGGGGTTCTTCCCCAAATGAATTGCACTCTAACAGTCGCATATAAGTATGTAGCGCCCCTGAGTGAAACCTAATTCCTGGATGAAATGCTTCATCCAAAGAAGCTATTTCCTTGCCTCTGTAGTAAATAGTGTGATGCACTTCTACAATCTAGACTGACATGACACATCTCCCCCTGCAAATAGGATCAGGTACCCAGAAGTCGATCTTCTAGAGTCCAAATCTCCAGCCATATCAGAATCAGTATAGCCCAGTAGCTCTGGCTCACTACTTCTGAATCCTAATGCCAAGTCTGACGTCCCATATAGGTACCTTAGAATCCACTTCACAACATCATAATGCTCTCTCTCATGATTGGAGAGAAATCTACTAGTAGTGCCAACCATGTGTGCTATATCAGGGCGGGTGCACACCATCATGTGCGTAAGACTGCCAACTGTAGAAGTATAAGGGACCTTATGCATCTCTTCTTTCTCCTCAGGTTTGCTTGGGCATTGGGCAGCAGTAAGTCTAAAGTGAGCTGCAAGCGGCGTGCTTACCTTCTTCGCTTGATCCATACTGAATCTCTGTAGCACCTTCCTGATATATCTCTCTTGCGATAACCAAAGTAACTTTGAGGCTCTATCTCTACGAATATGCATCCCTAGGATGGTCTTTGCAGCTCCCAAGTCCTTCATCGCAAACATGGAGCTCAACTGCCACTTCAGCTCGGCAATGCATGCAGTGCTCCTCCAAACTATAAGCATGTCGTCAACATAGAGGAGTAAGATGATGAAATCCTATGGACCATACTGCTTTATAAACACGCAGTGATCAAGGGTGGTCCTCCTGAAGTCAATCTCCCCCATAAAAGCATCGAACTTCTTATACCACTGTCGCGTAGCCTGCTTCAGGCCATACAAACTCTTCTTTATGCGACAGACTAGGGCTCCTTCCCTTTCACCCTAAAACCTTCAGGTTGCTCCATATAAAGCTCCTCCTCAAGAACACTGTGCAAAAAGGCGGTCTTGACATCCATTTGTTCGATCTCCAGGTCTTGGCTCGCAACAAGGCCAAGAACAACCCGAATAGACGACATCTTCACAATAGGACAGAAGATCTCATCGAAATCAAATCCTTATTTTTGACTGAAATCCTTCACCACTAATCTGGCCTTATATCTGAGTGGTGTTGAGGGGTCTCCCTTTTTACTCTGAAAATCCACCGACTCTTCAGAGCCTTCTTGCCCTTAGGAAATTTCAACAAAACATAAGTGTTGTTCTCATACAGAGACGAAATCTCCTCCTCCATAATAACCATCCATTTTTCTTCTCCATGCTATACATCACCTCTTAAAAGTACTCGGGCTCCCCCATATAAGTCAACAGAATATACTAATTAATGAAGTATCTCAAAGATGGTTGTCTGACTCTATCAGACCTCCGTAGAGCGGGCTCAGTTGCTAGTATAGGCACATCATCAGTGATGTCCTCTGTAGGCTTATCATCAATAATGTCCTCATGATCTGGAAGTGGCTCAGTGTCCTGTATTGACTCAGACTCTGTATCCTCTTTAGTATCATCACTTCCAATCATAGGAGACTCTATATCAGTGTGAGAGTCAGCCTTATCCATCTTATTAGGATCAACAATAGTCTGATTCTCACAAAATACAACATCATGACTATGCACAAATTTCTTCTCAACTAGATCAAAGAACTTATAGCCAAACTCAATGCTACGTCCATATCCCAGAAAAATGCATTATCTAGTCTTGGAATCAAACTTTGATCTTTCATTCCGAGGGAAGTACACAAAGGCTCTATAGCCAAAGAACCCTCAGGTGATTATATGAATGGTCCTTCCCATACTAGACCTTATCAAGAACATTCTCTTATAATGCATAATTGGGAGATAGGTTGATGACGTGTGCAGCTATGTATAAAGCCTTACCCCAAAATATGCAAGGTAGCTTTGACTCAGATAACAAGCACCTCATCCTCTCCATTAATGTTCTATTCATTCTTTCAGCTACGCCATTCAGCTGCGGTGTCTTGGGCAGAGTATTTCTATGTCTGATCCCTTGCTCTTTACAGTATTCATCAAAGGGACCAATATACACTCCCCCATTGTCAGACCTAATGCACTTTAGTTTCCTTCCAGATTGTCTTTCCACTTCAGTGTGGAATCTCCGAAAGGTGTGGAGGACCTCATCTTTGGTCTTAATAACGTAGACCCAAAGTTTTCTAGAATAATCATAAATGAATGTCACGAAGTAAGATGCTTCTCCTCTTGTCTGGACCTTAAGTGGTCCGCAAATATCAGTGCGTATGAGCTCTAGTGGCTCGAATATCCTGGTGGAAGTGCGGCTCTAGAAAAATACTTTATTTTTCTTTCAAGCCATGTAGTGGTCACATCTCTCTAACTGATCCATAGATAGATCAGATATAATATTCTTCTTGGTGAGAAATCCTAGGACCTTCTGGCTAATGTGACTTAATCTCCTATACCATAGGGATGTGGATACACCATCTCTAATAGTGTTGGCCCTAATAGCTTTAGGCCTCCCCTCCATATAGTATAGACCAGTCTCTTTATAGACTCAAGCCACTACTAATGACCCCTTGATAAGCTTCCAAAAATCTCCACCAAACACGCTCAAGTGTCTTTCATCACCTAGCTTTCCAACTGAAACTAGGTTGAAGTGGATGTCATGTATATACCGCACATCCTTCAAAATCAGCAAACCTCCCGTGCTAGTCTTCAGATGCATGCCTCCCCTCCCGATGACTTTAGACGTGTCACCATTGCCCATTCTAAGCACTCCATAGTTGTGAGTTATGTAAATGACAAATAACTCTCTGTTGTGGAAAACATGTGCAGAAGCACCTGAGTCCACAATCCAACTTCGATCATCACACGAGAGTACAGCTGTGACATCATCTCCAATAATGATGACATCGTCCTCCTTTGTAGATATAGTTGCATCCATATGCGTATTTATTTTCTTATTTGATGATTCTCCCTTCTTCTTTTACTCATTCTTCAGAATATATCAAAACTTCTGAATATGACCCTTCTTGTGACAATAGTGATACTCCACATTCTAGTAGCGGGACCTGTACTTTCCTCTTATTTTGCTCCTCTCATTATTCTTTCCCCTACTCTTTCTCCTGCCTTTCCCCCTGGGCTCAATAAAGAGGATATCTGCTCGTGAAGAAGAGCCTGATATTCCCTGAGACTTGCTTCTCACCACTTCGTTTAAGATGCAACTCTTGGAAATCTCCATAGCAATGATGCCTCCATGAGAGGAGTTGATTAGAGAAACTCTAACCATCTCCCAAGAGTCTGGAAGAGACTTCAGCAGGCATAGAGCATTGACCTCTTCCTCGAAGGTCACCTTCATAGTAGTAAGTTTATCAATAATTACTTGAAACTCGTTCACATGATCCAAGATAGGCGAGTCATCTCTATACTTAAACTCTCCAAGCTTCTTCAACAGATATAACTTGTTAATGTCAGTACTCTTGGTATACAACGTCTCGAGAGTCTTTTAAAGTATCTTCGCATCAACGATACTTACAATATGGTTGTAGACGTTTGGTTCTACCAACCTTCTGAAGAATCCACAAATTTTTCAGTGCTCCACCTTCCACTTATTTGGATCTGTGTCTTTAGGCATCTCATCAAAGATAGGAACATGTCAACCCTTGACGTAGATGAGATCTTCCATCAGTAAGTGCCACTAGTGGTAGTTAGCGTCGCTCAATTTAACCATTTGTTCGGAGCCTGAACTTGATGTAGAATCCATCGTGCTCTGTCACTGATCGGACTAACCTCAATTCTTTGAGCCGAGTATTTCAAATAAAGGAATCAAAGAGGATAAGGAGCGGATCAATGATCGTCACCTACCACACCCAATCACTAACCTGGAATATCTGATCGACTTATCTCGAATCTCAGACAGGTCAGCCCGATAATTGCTCTGATAATGAACCTAGCTCTGATACCACGTGTTGGGATAGAGAGCTAACAAGTCCAATCAGAGCCCTGCAAATTAGTTCGAGCAAGTACCTGCACGTCCGTTTAGCGATATGCCGATACAAAACCAAAATACAGCACAAAATAACAGTAATAAAAGTGACACTGAGATTTAACGTGGAAATCCAATAAGGTGAAAACCACGGGACAATCAGAGTCTAACCCGAAAAGTCGCCACTAAAATGTATGAAACGATAGACAATTATAAGGTTTTCTCTCATCGATCCTTATAGAATCTTCATCAGCTTCACATTACACAATAAAATAAATAGTGACAAAAAAACTTCAAGTTACCGACAGCGACAGACGAGACGGATTACACAAATCCTCTCCATGATGTCTCTTCAAATTCTTGCCCAAATCTGCTCCAGATCCAATCTGTATAAGCAAAGAACTACTCGTCAACGTCGTACAACAACGTCCAAAAGCTCTCCCAAATTAAGACTATTGCTGCAAAGATCTCTCTAGAAATCTTTCAATGTTTGAGTTTGGAGAGAAGTAGATGTCTTACCCCACCTCCTTCATCCCTATTTATAGGGTCAAACCAAGGAAATAGATGTGATAGATGACATATGGATGAAGCTTTCATGAACCTTCATTTGATCAAAAAACACATGTTTGTTTAAATGTCAAATGTGGTTTCTTATTTTCACACTTGTAATGAAACCACTACTTAAAAAATATGATCAAAATTGGATAGACTCTTTCCCACATAGAAGAAAATTATTTTAATAATCTCTTTCCGTGAATTATGTCCAGCAGGGTGAGATTCTTCTTCAATGATCCTTTGTTGCACATCAGACTCACCATGGCCTCAAAACTGGTTTGATTTGGACAAAATCCAGGAGTGCCTGGGCGTCAGTATAGGTGAATGCTATTGCAAATGTGCTTATTTCGCAATATTTGTAGTTATTTATGTTCTATTACAAAAAATTGAATCAGTTTTATTTGCAGCTATTTCCAGCTATTTGCAGAGAGGCCTTTGGATAGACTCTATTACTATATTTCTAGCTATTTGCACCTATTATATCAGACTCACCATGTTCTATTTGCAGCTATTTCCAAAAAATTGTAAAAGTAGTTTTCCCCCAAAAACAGCATCAGTTTTTTATGCCTTCAACAAATTACATATTGATGGTTTTTGAATATTTACTTTTTTCAGGACTTTCACGCATTGTTTGGGGTACTTATTTTCACTGGTCAAACAGTTACGATCGCATGAACCAAACCTTAATTAAGTTTCGGTTCATGCGATTGTAACTGCTTGACTGATGAAAATAAATCCTCCCAAACGGAGCCTTAAACTTTTTAAATTACTTAAATTTTGATGTTGTCTGAGAAATTTATTTACATCGATGTAATTTGTTTGTGGATAAAAATTTTGTTTGCGGATAATCATTTTTGAAAATAATGATTTGCGATTATCAAATAGTTACGGATAATCAAAAATATGACTCTAACAACCATCATAAAAATTGCTTACAATAAATAACAGGCTTTAACAGATAAGATAACTGGTTTATTAACGTAACCTCTGGCAAGGCAACATAACAAATCACAAAATTGCTTACAATAAATAAAGAAATTGTCATTCAGACGTGCCCAACATTTAATTAATTAAAAAAATATTTTTGTGGTTGTCATCAGTCTATTTAATCTCCATATGTCCAAAATAAATTTACAAACTAAATAAATCTCTCCATATGTCCTAAATAAATTTACAAACTAAATTAATCTCTTTTATGCATTTGGGAGCCGGGCGAATCATAAAAAAAATTGCAATAAAAAAAGCAATTGTTAACGGTTTTGACTATCCGGACCAGGCTTTTAAAAATCGGGCCGGACCGGCTGATTCAACTGGTCGGGCCGGGGGTCGGACCATCGCCGGTCCGGTCAAGGGTAGTGACCCGGTAGAACAAAGGACCGCCCAACTGCCCAAGAACCGGAAAACCGGGCGGGCGGGACGGTGAGCCGGGAACCGGGCACGGGTTTACCTAACCGGGCGGGTATGAATTTAATATCCAATATGTTAAGGTTGTGAGATTCGAATCCCGACCACTTGCACATTTGGCATAGCTTTGGACCATCAAGTAATTGGCTTTTTTGTTTTGTTATTATAATATATTATATACATATACATATTAATATAAATATAAAATATATTAATATTTCACTCACACACGTATTAAAAAGTGGTCAAATTTCTCATTTTTATTTTTTTTTCAATTATATTTTTGCATATAAACTAAAAATTATGCCGATATATAAATGGATATATCGATGTACCATATAATATAGATGGGTGATTTCCAAGTGATATCTTCAAGTATGAGAGAGAGAGCTCTAAATAAATATGAAATAAATAAATTAATAGATTTAAAACAATAAATATAAATTAATATATAAAATACTCATGTATAAAAGTATAGGGTAATATAGCTATAAAATTATAAAAAAATTATATAAAAGTATACCATTTAATATTTTTATAAAGAATTTTTATATGTTTTTATTATTTATTATGATATTACGGTTCAACCCCGGTCTGATCGGTCCAATCGGTCAGACCTTGAACCTTTGAGTTCAGCGGTTCGATCACCGGTCCGATTCTTAAAACTTTGATCCGCACTCTAATTTTAAGTCTTTTTTTCCTCTTCCATTACTAATAACCGCACTCTGACTGCACGCCTCCCCTTCGCCTATATTGTTCGCAATATTATTGTGATTTCAGATTTTTTGGTTCAAGCTTAAGCAATATTTTTTTTCAAGCTAAATCAATAATATTTGTGACATCTTACTACATTTCATCAATAATTAAGTTGTTTTATTTCTTGGTTGGCGAAGATGTTTTGCTTTGCTAATAACAATTTGATTTGCGTACATAATTTTATCAAAATTTGTTTTGCGGATATCCATTTTAATAGTGCCAGTAACAATCATATCAAGATCCTCTCCATTTCGTCAGAAATGGAGAGGATCCATTTCACGGTTTAGATTGAGTGGGCGAGTATCTGATGGCTTTAATTTTTCTAGTCTTTTATATTTTATTTTTAAGCAAAATAATAATAGCCTTTAGATGTATTGCATTTTTTTTTAACCACCAGATTTTGAAATGGATCCCCTCCATTTCATTACAAATGGAGAGGATCCGGATCCGTAACAATCACCAAAAAAACGCCACATGTCCCTCTAATAGACGAGCAATCAAACTATAAAAGAAGGAAGTAGGAGAGAGCTTGGGCCATAGCCATTATCTCCTCCCGCTCATCGCTTCTGCATGGAGTTTCTCGGTGTCGCCGTCACCCTCCTCCTTTTAATCAGCGGCGGCGTCGTTGGGCTGACGTCAAAATCTCTGAAGTGGACCCATATCAACAACCCGAACTTTAACAGAGAAGCTAGAATGGCCGGACTTGCCGCGATGAGGAGCCACAACGGCGTTCTCTTACCGGGAGAGGTGGCGCTGACGTTTTGCTGGGTGAAGGAGGCGAAGGTTAAGCAGTACGACAATGCGGTAGACGAGTACATTCTTACCATTGCAGTAAGGGCCGCCGCCGGAACCGAGGGAGATGAGAGAGTCGCCTTTGCAAATGTGATGGTTTTGAGGGAATTTCCAGACAAGGCTGTGAGACTAAAGGCTTTCTTATATAAGCCAAATGTGAAGCCCGGAAAAGTTCCTTGGAATCAGCCTCCTCCTCTTGATTTATGCAACTGAATTTCGAAGATCAAGATTCTCTTCATTTCGGACGAAAAGGATAGTATCCATTTAACGGTATAGATGTATTTCAAGATTTTCTGACGGATTAAGTAATACCATCCTTTTATATTTTTCTTTGGATAAAAAAAATCCACTCCATTATATTTATTTCAGGATGGCCTTGTCCAATAAATAGACAAATGTATACCATCCATTTCATCGGAAAGGAGAGGAACCGGATCCGAGATTCATGCGATGATCATGACGTGTGGCAGCAGCTTTACATAAATATAGGTCTTTTCTCCGCAATTACTTTTTTTACCGCTCAAGGATCCCACCCGACATCTCAGATATCTAGCTCGTGTTTAATCTGGAGTGTTTGCGTTGGCGAAAAATAGGCTCCTTTACAGGCTTATTTTTTTCATGGTCGGGCTGTTTTGTGTGTTCCTTCTATGCTACAATAAAAATCCATCGTTGACAAATTCGGGGCTTTCCGAAAGACTAGAAGATATTATTGGATCCGGATCTCCTGGAGTTTGTACGGAGAACTTCAGGGTGGAGTTCGATCCAACGCGCGAGAACGATTCATCTCGCCAATCCTATGGCGAGATGAATCCAGGCGTTAAAAGACAAAAAAATGAACAGTAAAAATAAAAAAAATATTAAAAAAACCCGGGAAATCTCGCGCGTGGGATTTCAATCCAACGCACGAGATGGATCGAACTCCACCATGGAGTTGTCCGTACGAACTCCAGGGGATTCAAATCCAATATTATTGGTGTTATGCATTTTATACGGCTCTCCTCAAATTGAACAAATTGAAATGCATGTTTGGTGTTCAACGTGTTGGATTTTAAGACAAAAATGTTGTAATTCTCATGGAATAAACATGCACTTTCATTTCTCAGATATGATATAAATCGAAATCAATCACCAAAATGTGACAATACAGTGTCACATTCGTTGCCATCCGATCTTGATGCCTCGACATATTGCGGCACTTGCCAGTCGTAATCGTCCGAGTAATCAGAGGAAGAAGAGGATTGGCTGCTGCAGCCTGCAACATGCCAATATCGCGTGAATCCCGGACCTCAAACTATGACGAGAACCCAAACGCAAAATTTTTGCAATTATCTAATGTTGCAAGTGGTGTGTCTGACATGATGTCGGTAGGGTATCTATTCGGCGGGAATAGGCAATAACTATATGCAGTCTGGCATTGGCTATGTGCAGGCCGCACAATTCATAGCAGTTATGTGCAGGTCAAGACTTATACGGGTTAACATCTCCCAATAATTTTTTAATTTGACCTGCATTTATCCTTAAATTACACATAGCTAAAAATAATAGTGGTGGTTGATTCTTTCTGCTTTTTTTAAGGGCCAGATGAGAACACATAAATGATTGGTATTTTTTTAGTGCTTTTGTTGAGTAGAAGACCAACAGATTTATTTTCCCTTTTAAATATAATGTATATATAGCTAGTTGTTGATCAAATTCATTCAAATATTTTAATAAAAAATATTTTTAATTAATTAATTTATGTGAAATTTATAATAAATAAAATAAAGCAAAGTAGATAATTAATACAATATTATGTCCTCACTGCCCAAAGTAGAAAATTAATACAATATTAAGGCCCCATTTGGTGGGGACGGTCCACAGCAGCCGCGCCAATGACACCGTCCAATTGCAACCGTTTGGTGTGCCACGGCCATGTGGCGTGGATCAGCCCCGCCCATTAAAACCACGATTTTTCTGGAGATTTCATTCGCGCGGAGGTGACCTAGCCCGAAGTGTACAAGTTGTTTGGTCAATCGTGCACCTAGAGGTTGCCCTTCCTGCAGCATTGCTATCTCATATGCAAGGTCTTCTGTCTTCCACATTTTAATGCGTCGACAGCTACTCAATCATAGTCCGGTGATTCCCCCGCAACTCGGCTGCCTCCCGCGCAAGTCGTGTGAAAAGAGAGTGGACAGGAATACAGGATGAGGCAAAGGGTTGTGTGCATGAGTGAGGTGAGCACTTGATAAGAAAATCTACTAATAATTGGCAAGTGGATGGTTAAGTTTTTGGAACCAGGTCTGTGGACCGGTGATCTTCGTGGGGATCATTGTGATCTCTATGGAGATCAAGAGTGATCTCTATGGAGATCAAGAGTGATCTTCGCAGAATTCGAGAGTGATCTTCACGGAGATCACCCGGACGAAATAATCCCTGGTGTGGACTAGGATCATTCGATCTAATCAAATGGTTCAAAACAAAATCAGTTCCAGAAATTACTCGAAAATAAAGCCCAAGCTCAGAATGTTCACATTCATGTTGATGCTCGGTGGGGAACCAAACATAATATGAGTATCTTAAAAATCATAGAAATAAATGTCTTTACCTGAGAGTCAATATTCGCTCTCAAAACAACTATTTAACAAAAAATTATTCGAAAGGTGCTGGGAAATCTTGTTCATTTCCTCAATAATCCCCACATAGCCATTAGTAATTTTTGTTATAATTCGTGATTAATTCTGATGAAAATATGAATGCAAACTATATTGAAAATAGAATGATTACACATTGTGACATAGGGTAAGACCTTAAGGGAACTATGGCTAGATGCAACTTCCAACAAACAACCCAAACTCGCAATTAGATATTCTGTCAAACAATATGTTTTGATATTCAACAAAATAAAAGCTTTAAATGAAAAAAAACAAGGAATGAAGTAAAAGCGTAAGAACACACAAAAATAAATGACTAGACAAACATTAGATTACAAAGACGTGAAGTTTTGGGAACACTGATTACAAATCAACAACTTATGAGTGGAGAATTAAACAAATATTTAACTAAAATAATCAACAAACGAACATTGAATACCACAATTATATTAAGGGGGTTGTGTAAAATCTATGGAGTTTCGTGGAGGAGCTGAGAGGGGTTCCGAGACTGGAATGGAGCCTCCGAGTAAATGTCAACTTGTTGGACAGAACAAGGGATTACTGGAATGAATTTCACCAGCACTTGGAGGGGTTGGGCTGCTGTTGGATGTTTTTTGTAGAGGCGCTAGGCAGTTTTGTGGTAGCAGGCAGCAGGCTGAATGGTGGTTCCACGAGGGGACAAGGGGTTGGGAAAAGAGGGAGAGTATATTGGAAGCGGGGCAAGCTGAGTGGAGGTAAGGTAGGTTGGGGGAGGTGGTTCCACGAGAATGAGGGATAATGGGGGCGGTTAATAGAAGGGGAGGGGGATGGGGACTCCATGTGAAAGGGGGAAAGGGCAAATCGGGGGAGTGTGTGTGTGTGTGTGTGGGTGGGTGGGTGGGTGGGTGGGTGGGTGGGTGGGGAGGGGGGGGGGGGGGAGTAATGAGTGAAGGGATTAGTATGGCTTAAAATTTAGGATTGTAAGATATATTCTATTTATAGGGTTGTACCTTCGGCCATTGAGGCTCAAAGAGAGCAATGTTTGGTGTGTTGGATGTCAAAGCACGGAGATGAGACCTCCTTCTAATCTGCGATCGGAGGTTGGGAAGGACTCCTTCTAGTTTCCTCTTGTGCGCAAAGCCTTCTCTGTCCAGGAGGAATAGCGATTGGGAAGAAGTCATCGGACGAAGATGATATCGGGAAGAAACCTTAAAACTTACGACTTTTAGATTTGGGGGAGAGTAAACCGGCGGGATATATGCAGATGGGTGTATATGCAACACCCCAAATCCCAATTTGGAGTTCAGGCTTGGTGACACGGTCTGGGACACGGGCATGTCCCAGGGTGTGTCCAGCTCTGTGTACTCGAGTGGGTCTCGAGTAGGACTCGAGTGGGCCTCGAGTGTCTCTCGAGTGAGGTACACGGCCTGGGACACGGGCGTTTCCTTCACTGTGTTGTCGCGAGTTCTCGACGAAGTGCAGTCGACGATCTTCGAGAGGCGACACGGCCAGGGACACGGGCGTGTCCCAGGGCGTGTCCTTCCCGGGTTGGTAGTCGGGCTGTGCCGGGTGAGGAACACAGCATGGATTCCAAGCGTGTTCTGAATGACACGGTCGTGGCAAGATGACACGGGCGTGTTGGGAACCCGTGTCCCTTTCATGATTGTTGGTCCTGTGTCGATTGAGGGACACGCCCCTAAACACGGGCGTGTACTGTTTGATACGGGCGTGTCAGGAGCTGACACGGGCTTGTCTAAGCCCGTGTCCTGGTCTGGCTTGAGTCGGTTGTGTGTCGCTTAAGGGACACGGCCTGTGACACGTGCGTGTCACAAGCCGTGTCAGCCCTGAAAAGATGCTGTTCAGAGCGAATCGTGGCCATTCATTTCCTTCAATTTGGATCTAATGGCCCAGGACTCCTCCTGCTGTTATAAGACCAAGGACTGAGAGATAAACTCTCATTCTATATTGAACATTCTCTTTCTAAAGAGAAGAGAGAGAGGAGAGAAAGGAAGGAAGAAGGAGAAGGATTCCGGCTGCCGGTGGAGCTTCAGTGATCTGAATCGAGAGGCGAGTTCAGCGTTGTGGAGGGAAAGCTGTCGCGGTGATTACCATCTGGCTAGATTTCCATGGCTCCAAAGCAATCGTCAAGGGTAACGATCTCCTTCTTGGACAAGTGAAGTCTTATTTTATGCATGTGCATGGAATCCTCCACCAAGAGGTGGAAAGCGTAAGCGATTCCAGAGGGTTGATAGTTGATATCCCCGGTTGAGTCTGCATCTAGATCCGGAAATGAGTAGTACAAAAAAGGCATGTTGTGTGAAGCCCATCCAGACGGTTAGTCTGGATTGGTGATGTTTATATTGCGAACCGGAGATGACTCCGTCTATGTAACGAGTAGATTATGGAGTTTGTGAGGATACTTGAAAGCTTCTTGTGTTGTATGCTCTGCATGAGCTTTATGCAATGTGGTTGGGATTGTGGAGCCTTTGTGGCATTGGAATGATACGCTCTGTAGGGGTTGTGTGCTTATGTTTTGAGAGATCGATTGGTAGCACTGCAAATGGGGGGCTACGGGCCTTCCTGGCTTGTTACACTATGGTGGTAGGTCGATCTAGAGGTACTATGTACCAGCATTGTGAGCGATCGATTGGTGTCAACGCAAATGGGGGGCTGCGGGCCTTCCCAGCTTATTACACTACGGGTGTAGGTCGATCTAGTATGCTCAATGGTTATCCAGAGGTGAACACCTCTGAGTGGGATGGACGAGTATGTCTCCAGTATGCGTGTTGTAGTAGACTAGTTCCCACAACCAACAAGTTAAGAACCTCAAATCGATGGTGGGACCTGGAATGATTCGGTACACCGTAAGGGTGCCCTGAGTGCACGGAGCGTCTGGCACGAAGGTCAGCGTTTATGATGTTGTTGTGCGTGAGTGCACCTATTGTGATATATATATATATATATATATATATATATTGTGATTGCAATGCATGCAGGGAAGGAACCACTGCCTCGAGTAAGGGGTAGGGTCGTTATATTTGGTCAGCTGAATGCTGAACGTTGCTTTGTTTATCACCCTTTGGGTGGACGTCCACATGAAGGTGTTGCGGGCTGAACTGGATTGAGCGGGCTGAATGCTGACCGGTGCATCCTATGAGCAAAAGAGAAAGGCAGTGGCCGAGTCATCTGCATCCCGGGCGCAACCTCGAATGTACACTCTCGAATTGCAGGAGCCGCAAAGCTCGAATCGTGAAGTACAACATCCTCACGTGTATAATCTGGAGTTATAGGAGGCCGTAGAGCGGATTATGAAGGGCACGGACGAGCAGAGATTGTTGGGTACATTGAAAAATATGTACCAGATTTGGAGAAGCCTCATCTTAGTCAATGATATGCATCATTTTGTATTTGATAGATGTTTGAGTTACATTGTGCAGGTTCAATAATTTGAAGAAAAATTTCTAAGTACAAGTGTCGACACTTATGAAGAAGTTGTGTCGACACCCAAGCTAAGTCGACACTTATGAAGAAGTTGTGTCGACACTCAAACTTAGTCGACACCTAAAGAAGCAGCTGTGTCGACACCCAGAATTGTGCCGACACCTGAGGCAGAATTTGTGTAGACACCTAATATAGGAGCTGTGTCGACACCAAGGAGCTATGTCGACACTGGAAGCAGTTGTGTCGACACATTGGACTTGTGTCGACACATCAACTCTCAAAGTGCTGTGTCGAGATTAGAAGCAATTGTGTCGACACACATGACTTGTGTCGACACACACTCAACGCCATCTGGAAACTCAACGCTGTCTACACAAACTCAATGTCATCTGTCTGCAACAGCTATGTCGAGACTAGAAGGACTTATGTCGACACACAGGACTTGTGTCGACACACACTCAACACCGTCTGACACACAGGACTTGTGTCGACACATACAACAGAAGAAGTGTTGAGTAGTAGAAGATTGACTGAGTCGACACATTGAATGTTGTGTCGACATCATGAAGACTTGTGTCGACACTTAGCCTATATATGTCGACACATGTGAAGCAGTTTTGTAGAGTGAAATGTGCTGAGTTGGAAAGTCTTTGACGAATCAAGTGACTTGACTGATGACTCGACAACTGTCATAACCAACCGGTCTGACACCTCTGTCAGAATTGTCTGAAGGTTATTATAAACCGGATTAGCCGGTAACAATTAGGAAACTCTATATAAGAGTCAGATCTGTGATAACAACAAGATGAACACAACATAATAAGAAGAAGAACAACTCCAGAGAATTCTTCAACAAGAACAGGGAAAACCCTTACGAAAGCAGATCCAGAGCTGTCTGTAAGAAAGATTCAGAATTCATTTTGAACTTAAGAAAGAAGCTGACTGAAGATCATCTTCTACATCAAGTGAAGATTCACCTTATTTTGTTATATCATGAAGATTTGAAAAGCTAAGTCAGGTTGGATCAGAAGGGTCAGTTCATTCAAAAACTGATTAAGAAGGCTACACCAATAGAGAAATCTAGCTAGTGAATTTTCTATATCTTTATATCATTCAATTTCCTATAGGATCTATTGTTAGATCTGAGTTTTAAGCATGAAATTATAAAGACTGAGGTAGGGCTGAGAGCCTGAGGTATAGGACTTGTGAAAAGTCTGAGTTGTAAGCCTAGTGATAAAGGCTGAGATAGGGCTGAGGCCTGAGGTAGGATTCTTGGGAAGAATCTGAGGTGGGACTTGTTTAAGTCTGAACTGTAAGAACCATTCTGGTTCTGAGTTGTAAGATCTGCGGATCCGAGCCAGTGGAAGGAAGTTAGGCTGAATCCATTTATCTGTTGGATAAGCGAAGGGGGAAAGTGGATGTACCCATACCTTGGGGAACCACTATAAATCTGGTGTATGCTGTGCTGTTAATTGTGGTCTGTGTTTTAAATTATTTGTGCAGAATTTAATCTAGATGTTCGCCAATAAAACTTGTTTAAAAAGTTTAGAACCTATTCACCCCTCTCTAGGTGTTTAGGCTCTTAAAATCAAATCTTTCAAGTGGTATTAGAGAGACGTTACTTAAAGATTGACCTAACAGTCTGAGTGAATCTTTAAGGCAAATAACAGATATCAAGAATGGGATCAAATGAAAATCAAAAGGAGTTTGGATCTATGAAACTGCCAATCTGCAGGAAAGAATCCTGTGACATATGGAAGGAAAGGATCAGGTTGTTTATGGAAGCATCTGATCCAAGAATCTATATCACAGTACAGGAAGGCCCCTTCATTCCAATGAAGGTATCAGTCCTGGATGCAAATGTTAAAACTCCTAAGAGTTATTCTAAGATGACAAAGGATGAAATCATCCTGGCAACTTTAGACAAAAGGACACAGAATATCAATTTAAGTGCCATAAATGATGCCACCTTTCAGAATCTGGTACACTGTAAAACCTCCAAGGAAATGTGGGACACCCTTATTGTTGGGTACATTGGAAAATGTGTACTAGATTTGGAGAAGCCACAACTTAGTCAATGATATGCATCAATGTGTATTTGATAGAAGTTTTAGTTTCATTGTGCAGTTTTAAAAAATTTGAAGAAATTTTTTTTTAAGTACAAGTGTCGACACTTGTGAAGAAACTGTGTCGACACTTAGGAAAGCTGTGTCGACACTCTAGCAAAATGTATCGACACTTATAAAGAAGTTGTGTCGACACTCAAATCTATGTCGACACCTAAACAAGCAGTCTTGTCGACATCTAGAATTGTGTCGACAACTTAAAACAGAATTGTGTCGACACTTAAATCAGAAGATGAGTCGACACTCAGGAGCTATGTCGACACCTGAAGCAATTGTATCGACACACAGGACTTGTGTTGATAAACTAACTCTCAAGAGGCTGTGTCAAGTTTAGAAGTAATTGTGTCGACATACAGGACTTGTGTCGACACACACTCAACGCCATTTGACAAACACTCAACGCCATCTGTTTGCAACAGAAATGTCGAGACAAGAAGCTGCTGTGTTGACACACAGGACTTGTATCGACACATACAACAAAAAGCAGTGTCGAGAAGTAGAAGTATGACTGTGTCGACACTTGGAGTATTTGTGTCGACACCTTGAAGACTTTTGTCGACACTTAGCCTATATGTGTCGACACATATAAAGTAGTCTGCTGAGTGTTGTTTGCTGAGTTGGATAGACATTGAAGAACCTGGTGATGTGACTGGTGACTTGACAGCTGTCATAACTAACCGGTCTGACACCACTGTCAGAACTGTCAGAAGTATGTTATGAACCGGATCAGCCGGTAACCATGGAGTAAGCTCTATATAAGAGACATATCGGAAACGACAGAATAGATCATAATATAGAATCAACATGAAAAGATCTCTGGATCATAAAGAAGAATTCTGACAGATCAAGGCCTGTCTGCAAGAAAGATTCAGAGTTCAATCTGAATCTAAGAAAGAAGCTGACTGAAGATCAACTTCAACTTGAAGAGTAGATCCACCTTATTTGTCCTAATCAAGAAGCTTTGAAAAGCTAAGTTAAGTTGGATCAGAAGAATCAGTTTATACAAGAACTGATCAAGAATACAACATTAACAGAGGAATCTAGCTGGTGAAGTTTTCTGAAACTTATTACTCACAAACTCTTGTAGGATCTATTGTTAGATCTGAGATTGTAAGCCTAAAATTATAAAGGCTGAGGTAGGGCAGTGTGCCTGAGGTAGGACTTGTGGAAAGTCTGAGTTGTAAGCCTAATTATAAAGGCTGAGGTAGGGCTGAGGCCTGAGGTAGGATTCAGGGAAGAATCTGAGGTAGGACTTGTGTAAAGTCTGAGGTGTAGGAACCATTTTGGGTTCTGAGTTTGTAAGATCTGCGGATCCGGGCCAGTGGAAGGAAGTTAGGCTGAATCTAGTTATCTACTGGATAGGCGAAGGGGGAAAGTGGATGTACCCATATTTTGGGGAACCACTATAGATCTGGTGTTTGCTGTGTTGCATTTAATTTCTATAGATAGAATTATTCTGTGCTAAAAGTAGCTACAAATTTCTATTTTCCTTAAAATCAAAAAGACATAAAAAGATTAGAACCTATTCACCCCCCCCCCTCTAGGTGTTTAGGCTCTTGAATCAAAGTCTTTCAAGTGGTATCAGAGGGAGGTTCCTCAAAAGTTTACCTAACAGTCAGAGGATTTCTCCAAGGCTAAAAACAGACAATAAGAATTGGTTCAAGTGAAAATCAAAAGGAGTTTGGATCTATGAAATTGCCCATATGCAGGAAAGAATCTTTTGGCATTTGGAAAGAAAGGGTCAGGCTATTTATGGAAGCATCTGATCCAATAATTTATATCACAGTACAGGAAGGCCCCTTCATCCGAATGAAGGTTTCAGCTCTTGATGCAAACATTCAAACTCCTAAGAGTTATTCAGAGATGACTAAGGATGAGATCATCTTGGCTACTTTAGATGAAAGAGCTGAGAATATAATTGTAAGTGTCATAGATGATGCAACATTCCAGAATCTTGTGCACTGTAAAACATCCAAAGAAATATGGGATACACTGTTTGTCTATATGGAAGGCATAGAAGAATTCAGAGAGGACAGAAAGTCTATGCTGAATCAGGAGTATGAGAGCTTTAGGAAGAATAAAACTTACAGCATAGCTGAATGCTATAAAAAGTTTTTCAGAATAGTGAATAAACTGATGACATATAGAAGAGTCTTCAGTACTTATGAACTGAATGACAAGTTTCTTTGGTCCCTAACAAAGGATTGGGACACTAAGATATGTGTCATCAGGGAAATGGCCAAATTGACTGACACACCACCACCTATACTTTTTGGAAAACTGTTTTCATATGAAATGCAGCTTACTGTTAGGAAAGAGGAAGAGAAGGGCAGCAGATCTGAACATAAAGAAAGGTCAGTAGTATTCAAGGCTGAGGGATCAAGGAAGGGTAGGAGAAAATCTCCTTCTCCACCTAGAAGGAGTACTGAAGCAGAAGAAGGTGTTACTGAAGCATGTACATCAGATAGTCATACATCTGATGAAGACTTTGCTGCCTTCGCAAGACAATTCCAAAGGTTCATGAAGAAAAAGAATTGGAGAACCAGACCTTCATCTACATCCTATTCCAAGGATGAATACTACAGGAAGAAGAAAACTCCTAAGGAGGACATGTATGCTTCTAAACCTAGTAAACAATCTAATTCTAAGATTGTGTGTTATTGCTACAACAGGTCTGGGCATGTCATAGCTGGCTGTCCTGATAAAAAAAAGGGATCAAAGGACAAGAAGAAGCAACAAATCAAAGGCAAGAAGGAGAAGTCTCTAGTGGCTAAGAAGGAGAAGAGTTGGACAGACTCTTCATCTTCAGAATATGAAGAAGAAGAGGCAGAAGCATATGTTGGACTCTTCTCAACAGAAGAGGATTCTAGGGAACTAGAATTCATACAGATGTTGGACTCCATAAATGGAGTGGAAGAGTATTGATGTAAAGGGCTGATGGCTCAATATGAAGAAGACAAGTGCCAGGATTAGCCTGGACCAAGAATGGTAAACAATTCACCCCTAGTCTCAGATTACTTTACAGGATCAGAATCAGAAGCATCTTCTTCAAAAGAAGTGGATGGATCTGAGTCTGAGGGGGATGTTCACCAACTCATTGATGAGTATGGTGGGTTGTTGCATGCTCTAAAGAAGAGCAAGTTTCTTGTTAAAGAGCAGGTCAAGGAGATTGAGTCTCTCAAACTGGCTGCAGCAGATTCAGCAAAACTATTGGATCAAAAACTGAATGAGATTGCCAAATTGAAAAACATTACAGTTATTTAGATGGGCACAATCTCATTTAAAGAGAATCATATCAAGAAACTGGAGGGAAAACTTCAGCAAGAGAAAGAGCTAGTGGCAAAATTCTCCAAGCCAAAATCAGTCTTACCTTTGATAGACAATTTTGTTTCACAAAAAGGAAAGACTTGTCTAGGATATAAGGGAAGAACTAGGACTACCAATTCTCACAGAAAAGGTAAAGCCCTAGTTTAGCCTCAAGCTGTTAATCCCCCTATTTTCTTTAAAAAGGTAGTGAATCCTACTAACAGGTATGATCATGACATGACACATGGTCACTGTGAGCATAAAAATTTCATGAGCAAAGGTGCTAATGCCAATAGACCAATCTATAGGCATGCCCATCATATTCAAGAGGAGTTCTTGAAGAATGCTGTTCCAGCACCAACACTTAATAAGTCTACTGTCAACAAAGTAAGAAGACCTGTACCTAAGAAGAGGTATAATAGGTTTGAGTGTTGGTGTTGTGGCAAGGTGGGCCACTTTTCTATGGATTGCTGGTTTAACTTAAGTGCTTAAACAAAAAGTAGGATTCCTGTTAGATTAGTCATAAGGTTTCAAACTAACAAGGACCTATGACCCACTAGCAAGTTGGGTTCTAAGGGTAAGTGATTCATTATTTGTTGCAGGTAAATCCAAGTGACCATACCCCTATATGGTACTTGGATAGTGGCTGTTCCAGACATATGACTGGAATAAGGAGAATGTTGAGGGACTATGTGCCCATAAAGAATGGACCCAAAGTTATCTTTGGTGGATCAGAAAAGGGAATCATCAAAGGATTTGGTAACATATCTTGTGATTCAATTACAATCACTAAATTGGCTTATGTAAAGGGTCTAAAATATAACCTGATTAGCATAAGTTAACTTAGTGATCTAGGTTATGATATTTCTTTCCATAAAGGAGAGTGCCTAGTAAAAAGGTCAAGTGATCAAGAGATCATTTTGACTAGCACTAGGAAAGGAAATGTGTATTGCCTTAACCTAGAATGTGAGTCTAACAACTCACCTATTTGTTTGGTTGCAGGAGAGAAAGCTTCTCTATGTGTCAAATGGCACAAGAGGCTAGCTCATCTGAACTATAAGTCATTTGGACTGCTGTTAAGCATGGGATTAGTGATGAATGGTCCTCAAGTTCAGTGCATAAAAGAGGGTGTGTGCTCAGCTTGCCAAAAAGGCAAGCAGACTAAGTGTTCTTTTCAGTCACTTGACATCAAAGATTCAAAGAGATGTTTGTATCTCATGCATATGGATTTGTTTGGTCCTATGCCAGTCCATAGTCTTGGTAGGAAAGCATACACATTTGTTGTTGTGGATGACTATTCTAGATTTACATGAGTTTTCTTCTTGAGGCAGAAATCTGAAACCCCAACTATTTTCCAGACTTTTGTCAGACAAATTCAGAATGAATACAACAGCTCAGTGGTCAAAATCAGAAGTGACCATGAAACTGAATTTCATTCTGAATGTATGACACAATTCTGTGAAGAACTTGGGATTCATCAGGAATTCTCTTAACCTAGAACTCCTCAACAAAATGGTGTTACTGAAAGAAAGAATATGACTCTAATTGAAGCCAGTAGAACTCTACTGAATGACACTACTCTCCCTGAATACTTCTGGGCTGAGGCAATAAATACTGCATATCATGTGCTCAATAGGGCCTCCATAAACAAGAAACACAAGATGACTCCCTACCAGATTTTAAAAGGCAGAAAACCAAACATATCTTATTTCAAAATCTTTGGTAGTAAGTGTTTTATACTAGTAAATGGTAAACACTACCAAACTAAGTTTGTCGCAAAATCCCTAGAAGAGATTTTTGTTGGGTACAACAACCATAGTAGAGCATACAGGATCTACAACTTGACTACTCAAGTTGTAGAAGAATCTGTGCATGTTGTATTTGATGAGTCAATATTTATTAACAGTGAATTGTCTAGTTCTTCAGTTAGTTCTACAGGTCTAACAGATAAGCTGGACAAGCTGACAATCAATGAAGATGTTCCTGCTAAAATGGATGAGGATAGCGATGCCAACTATCCAGGGGGAGATCAAGTCCCACTGGGTGAAGAAGAAAATGTGGAGCTTCAAGATGAGGAAACTGGAGATAGACATAATGGTGACAGAATTCCTCCAGCAAGGAGACACCTGAAGGATCATCCAGCTCACCAGATCATTGGTGATGCAAGTCAAGGTATTCTAACAAGGAGCAGGAGCATGAACACAGTTTTGTGTTCTAGCTTCATGTCTCAGATAGAACCCAGGAAGATTGAAGAGGCCATGCAAGACACCAACTGGATTGATGCAATTCAAGAAGAGCTCAGTCAGTTCAAAAGGTGTAAGGTTTGGGAACTGGTGCCAAAACCTAAGGATCACAACATAATAGGAACTAAGTGGATCAGCAGGAACAAGCTTGATGAGAATGGAACAATAGTCAAGAACAAGGCTAGACTGGTAGCAAAAGGCTACAGGCAAGAGGAAGGTATTGATTTTGATCAAACCTTTGCTCCAGTGGCAAGGCTGGAGGCAATAAGGCTGTTCTTGACCTATGCTTCATATCAAGGGTTCAAAGTATATCAAATGGATGTGAAATCAACATTTCTGAATGGTGATTTAAAAGAAGAAGTCTATGTAGAACAACCCTCAGGTTTTGTAGACTCTCACTTTCCTGATTATGTGTATAGGCTTAGGAAAGCTCTATATGGTTTGAAACAAGCTCCAAGGGCCTGGTATGAAACCTTGTCTGCCTTCCTCATTGAGAATAAATTCTCTAGAGGAAAGATAGACAAAAATCTATTTTATAGGGAATCAAAAGGCAAGATGATACTAATCCAGATATATGTGGATGACATTATCTTTGGTTCTACTGAAAATAGCCTTTGTAGGAAGTTTGCCAAACTTATGCAAGGCAAGTTTGAGATGGGCAGTATGGGAGAGCTGAAGTTCTTCTTGGGACTTCAAGTTAGACAGAATGAGAGTGGGTTGTCCATATCTTAGTCTAAGTTCACCAATGAGTTGATTAAGAAGTATGGTTTGCACTCAACTTCTATAATGAAAACTCCAATGGGAACAAGTATGCCTATATGCAAAGATGAAGCAGAGAAACCTATTGATGAGTCTTTGTATAGAGGGATAATTTGCTCCCTATTATACTTGACTGTTAGTAGACCTGACTGTTGGGTTTCTCTATGAGGATGGCACAACGCTTGTGCACACAGCGGAAGGAATAAAACATCAAGACAACCCAAAAGAGATGGGATCGGGCCATGAAAGTTGAATCAAGAAGTTAACAAATAACTAGGCAAAAATTACCTTAGCGGCGCTGAGTCACAACTCAACGGAGATGCTCCAAGCTTCGAGACCTTGTCGGTGGCGAGTTCTACGTGGAATAACATCCACGTCTCTGCAGAAATCCACACGAGCGGGAGAACCCCGAGCTTCGACGCACGAAGGGTCGGGAAGAAGATCAACTGCACCTTTGCACTTCCCACGGACTGCTAGGTCCGCGCCAGGGAAAGCATGACCGGCGACGGTTGCCGGAGATAAGGTCGACGATGGAGCGAACAGGCGTCGGCGGAATGTTTCCGTCCGGCGGGGTCGGGATTCGGCGGATCGGCAGATCGGCGGAACTCTTCCGTCGGCTTCGATCTGGCTAAAGGAAAATCCCGATGATTCGTATAATCCCAAAACCCTAAGTACCCTATTTATACCAAAGGCATAAATAGTCCAAAGAACACTGCTACCTGCAAACCACCCAAGTTAGGGTTTCAGAGTCATTCAGCGAGAATCAGCACAGGTCCAGCGAGAATCAGATCCAGATTCGGCGAGAATCAGCAGACAGATTCGGCGAGAATCATCTGCTGATTCGTCGAGAATCGGGAATAGATTCGTCGAGTATCACCAATCGCCGGGAATCAAACACTTTTGATTCTCGACGAATTCGTCGAGAGTCGTCGAGTATCACTCGACGATTCTCGACGAATCATTCGCGATGAATGATTCTCGACGAACTCGTCGAGAGTCGTCGAGTCATACTCGACGATTCTCGACGAATCATTCTCGACGAACTCGTCAAGAGTCGTCGAGTCATACTCGACGATTCTCGACAAATTTGCCTTAGTCGTCGAGTCAAACTCGACGACTCTCGACAAAATTCCTTTGGCAACGTTTGCTCGAATCCATCCTGTGAGGTGATTGGTAACCCTTACCAATACAGTCAATCTACCAATTTCTCCACATGCTCTTATGTGCGACCCTGCAGGCTCATATCGTGTTGGTAGTGAGATTACATGTTTGAACACTTCTAGATCACAATGGTAACTCCAACAGTCTCCCACTTGATCTTGAAAGTATCAAACCAAAAACCTCACAAACAATGAGCGGCATCTAACAATGCATCATTGCTCCCCAAGCAATAAGAGTTCATAACACATAAGCCTTTATGAACAATGTCACAGCGTTGTCTTTGTCCCTTTGTCCCTTTCATCCGGAAAGAACTAGAGGCATGGACCGTATCACCCTCATAATAGCTCAATCCAAGTTTCTTGATCTAGAACGGACTTCCATAGAATGGTGAGTCCAATATCACATATTTACTTAACCAAGCATGGTCATGCATTTCTCAGTCCAGTTCCATCAAGGGGCCCATGGATGCAACTCCTGTCATATAGGAGGACAAATATCATATCTGCTCACACACAAACACCCAAATGATTCGTAACGTGCCCAACAACCACCCTTATCTTCAACCTTTCTCAAGGAAGACTTTAGATGGCATCAAAGCACGCTCTTCCTCACTTGATGAATGTTGTGACTTCAGGTCAAAGGACCACAACACCATTGTCAATTGAGACCTACTCGTGACACGTTTAGATAACAATCCACAAAGTAGTCTCAGGTTGGGTCTGTCCAGTACAACTTGTTCATTAACAAGTACCCACGTGATGACTTGATATCACAATATCATGACCTGTGAGAACTGGTCATCAGTCAACGCACATGCTAGTCTTAAGGTATCATCATCACCCTAAGCTTCTATGATGATACAACGACCAGGGACCTTTTAAGAATGAAGCTTCAAATAAATCATAGGCTCTCACATTCAAGTCACATACTTGATGTCCTATGGAAGCGAACATTCTAAGGGTATTTATTATGATAACATTTAACTATCGCATAGAGAAAACATAATAAAAGAACATGTCATTAATTGTAAAATAAAAGCATTGATACACAATTCATCATATGAATAAACAATAAACAGCCAACAAAATATATATTTACATGCAACCCACAAGGCTCTCACTAGAGTTGATCATTTAGGTATTGTAACACCCCTATCCGTCACATGGCATATAGCAGTAGGTCCGGCCGGGGCCCGACGCCATATACCGCAGACCGACCGTGGAGTTACGCATCGCATTATCATACCCACAATTTGAAAGACAACGTCCTACGCAACACCTAGCGGAAGCATTTTAGGTTATTAAAAAGAACCCAACAAAAAGCATGAATGTCCACTAATGATAAAACCCATAGGAATGAAACGACTAAAAATACACAAAACAGTCCTCGGCCTTAAGGCCTTACAAACATTGTTCTCTTAACCAAAAAGTGTCTTTCATACATCGGCGCGCAGGCCGGCCAAACGTGAATATGAAAAACAAAACTAAATCTTCAGCCTTCATGGGCTAGCGCTGCAACTTGGGCTTTAGCCTGCTATTTGCCGCTCGGCTCCGCAGCAGCACCTGTAAGAAGCAATCCACCGACGAGGTGGCAATTTACACGAGTAACCGGTCAGCAATGCTGACCAAATTATAACGACCCCGCCCCGCAATTGCGGGACGGCGGTGCTCCTTCCCTGCATAACAACTAACATAGCAATATATAAATCTATATAACTATTCGCCACAAGTGTCGGCACGCACGGCCGTACACCCCGTGCTCTCAGGGCACTAATTGGTGAATCCGGTCCGGACCCGGTCCGTTCCCGCGATTCCACCGTCGTCTCGTGGACGACAATTCTCGTGAGCAAATAGCCCTTTCAGCCGAAGCCTAGGCCCGTTTCCAGCCCCCCGGGAAGTCCCATGTACTTTAGGTCGCTTCTACCGAGACCACTTGGAATGGGTAGAGTTCCACCCGCCCGTTGCTCACTTCACCACGGCCATTTAGCCATCGGTGCGGGCCAAGTTTCTCCTCATTCCCACAATCGATCAAAACACGCACATAACCCCGTTATGTACCGATTTGCCCTCCAAGGCAACATCGTGGCGGCAATGCGATTCCGCCCAAGCTTTCCGGGTGCGCCTCGAGGTTAATCCCCAAGGATCCCTGTATGCAATCTACCGCGTAGAAATTTCGGAAAACTGAAATCATCGGCGCGGAGTCTTCTCCGACTATGCAATGCAACATCACCGATTCGGGCTAAACCCGAATGGGCTTCACACACAATGCCTACGCCCGTACTTCGATTCCGGGCTCTAACAACGGGGACTTTACATATCTACCCGAAGGGATTCCGCTCCTCAACGCTTACTCGCGAGAGGGGGATTTCCCCATGCAAAGGAAGAAGGGCGACTACACATGCCCTATGAAGAGGATCGTTACCCTCGAAGATTTTCGCGCGCCCGTCATGAAGAAGTAGACGGTTGAAAAGCTTCGCCTCGCTCTTGCCGTCGAGGATCCGGTCTCGGATCGTGATTCGGTGCTCCGGTGCTCCGCCGGCGGCCGGATCTCCTCTTCTCCTTCCTTGCTCTCCCTTCTCTCTAAACTTTTAGAAAGAGAGTCTAGGGTTTGAAATGAGGGTTTAGAACCCTTCAACCCTAAATTAAAAGTTTGGGCGGACCATCCTAGGCCGTTAGATGAGATTTGATGGAAAATCGGACGGCCACGGAGTCATTTTACGGATTCTGCACCCGTCCGCACGACCAGTGGCGCACGGTCAGTGGTCGTGCGCCCTATGTCAGTGATCGTGCGTTTTCGTTAAACAGGGATTTGACATTAAATTTTCTTTATGCACGACCAGTGGCGCACGGTCAGTGGTCGTGCGCCCTGTGGTCAGTGATCGTGCGCTAAGGGAAAAACTGCACAGTTCAACGCCCTTCCGCCGACGGTTACTCTACCGCGAGGCGTTAACTCCCACCGACTCCAGGACTGAACATGGGGTGTTACAACTCTCCCCCCCCTTAAAAGAATTTCGTCCCGAAATTACGAATAGCAAGTAAACAACTTAAACTTAAACGGTACCTGAGTTGAAGAGTTCGGGGTACTCCTCGAGCATGGTTTGCTCTCGTTCCCACGATAGCTCCTCACGACCGCAATTGTCCCAACGGACTTTCACCATCCTGATTTCTTTGTTCCGAAGCCGCTTGACCTCGAAATCTTCGATAGAAATGGGCTTGACCTTGGTCGTCAACCCTTCCTCAACCGGTACTTGATCAACCGCTAACACTTGCGACGGCTCTTGCACCGCCTTCCGCAATACTGAGATGTGGAATACGTCATGCAAACAACTCAGTTCCACAGATAATCTCAACCGGTAGGCCGCTTCTCCGATCCGTTCTAGAATCTCGAATGGCCCAAGGTATCTCGGACTCAACTTTTTCAAGCGTCGAACCCGTGACACCCCCTTGAACGGTTTGATCTTCAGGTATACCCATTCGCCAACATTGAACTCCACGTTCCTATGTTTGGCATTAAAATACTTAGCCTGCCTGTCCTGAGCTATAAGCAAGCGTTCTCGTATCGTTTGCACCAAAGAAGTCGCATCTTCGATCTCCTGACGATTGTAAAGTTTCGACTCACCCGTCTCCAACCATGACAACGGCGTGCGACACTTTCTCCCATAAAGAGCTTCGAACGGTGCCATCTGGATACTTGCTTGGTAACTGTTATTGTACGCAAACTCGACCAAGTATATGTGATCCTCCCACCGTTTTCCGAAGTCCAACGCACACATGCGAAGCATGTCTTCCAATGTCCTGTTGACTCGCTCGGTCTGGCCATCCGTCTGCGGATGAAACGCCGTGCTAAACTTCAGTTTCGAGCCCAACATCTGATGTACTAGCCTCCAGTCATTGGACGTGAAGCGTCCATCGCGATCACTCACAATGCTGCGGGGCACTCCGTGCATTCGCACAATATTATCCACGTAGAGTTTTGCTAGCTTCTCCACCGGATCATCCTTCCTCATCGGGATGAAATGCGACACTTTTGTCAATCTGTCCACGATCACCCAGATGGCGTCGTTTCCCTTCTGCGATCTTGGCAATCCATGCACAAAATCCATAGATATGTCGTCGAATTTCCACTCCGGAATGGGTAAGGGCTTCAAGAAACCTCCCGGCTTTTGACATTCCGCCTTCACTAGGGCGCAGGTTTGACACCTCGCCACATAAAGCGCTACATCTTTCTTCAGTCCTGGCCACCAGAATAGTTTCTTCACGTCTTTGTACATTTTTGTACTCCCCGGGTGGATTGAGTACTTGGTATGGTGAGCCTCGTACAACAATTCCTCCCGTAGATTACCTACGTTGGGGACGCACAAACGATCGTCCTTTCTGAGCAATCCGTCCTCCAACATAAATTGGGAATTTGACCCATCCAAAACACCATCCATGAGTTGCTTCATAACATCATCCACAGCTAAAGCCTGCCGAATCCTATCAGCCAGGTCATACTGCACCTCTGTCCAACTCAAACGCGCTTCGGCGCCCGTTTGTCTATCTACACAGAAGATCTCCAAATCCTCTAACTCTTGAATCAATCGTGCATCATGCACCAACAGCCAACTAGCACGTGCGGGAGTTCTGCGACTCAACGCATCTGCCACCGCATTGCCCTTCCCCGGCACATAATGAATTTTGAAGGTGTAGTCCCCCAGGAACTCCATCCACCTCCTTTGCCGCATATTCAAGTCCTTCTGATCCAGCAAGTACTTCAAGCTCTTGTGGTCGGTGTAGATATCAACTTTCACACCGTAAAGGTAGTGTCTCCACAGCTTCAGTGCATGTATCACGGCCGCTAACTCCAAGTCATGGACCGGATAATTCCTCTCGTGTACCTTCAGCTGCCGCGAGCCGTAGGCAATCACACTCCCACGCTGTAGTAGTACACATCCCAAGCCACTCCCCGAAGCATCACTGTAGATTTCGAATCCCTCGGTCCCACTCGGCGAACATAAGATTGGCGCCGTGGTCAACCGACCCTTTAACTCCTCAAAAGCTTGTGCGCACTCCGGCGACCACACAAACCTTTGCTCCTTTCTTGTCAACGATGTGAGAGGTAACGCTATCCGCGAGAAGTTCTCTACGAAGCGCCTGTAGTAGCCGGCAAGTCCTAGGAAACTTCGGACTTCCGCTACCGAGGAAAGAACAGGCCACTCCCGTATCGCCACTATCTTCGCCGGATCTACCGCAATCCCTGCTCCACTAATGATGTGGCCAAGGAAAGCCACCGAGGATAACCAGAACTCGCATTTGGAGAACTTAGCATAGAGCTGGTTCCTCCTCAGTGTCTCCAACACCATGTGCAGATGTTTGTAGTGATCATCTTCGCTCTGAGAGTATACCAGGATGTCGTCGATAAACACGATCACAAACCGATCCAAGTACTCTCTGAATGTTCTGTTCATCAGATCCATAAATACGGACGGCGCATTCGTCAGTCCAAACGGCATAACCGTGAACTCGTAATGCCCATAACGCGTGCTGAACGCCGTTTTAGGGATATCACTCTCCTTGATCTTCAACTGGTAGTACCCAGACTTCAGATCCAACTTCGAATAAACTGTAGATCCCACTAGCTGGTCAAACAGATCGTCGATCCTCGGAATCGGGTATTTGTTCTTCTCGGTGAGCTTGTTCAACTCTCGGTAGTCGATACACAGCCTCAGACTTCCATCCTTCTTCTTGACGAAGAGGACCGGTGCACTCCAAGGTGACGAGCTTGGGCGCACGTACCCCTGCTCCAACAGTTCTTGCAATTGGACCTTCAGCTCTGCCATCTCCTTCGGCGCTAGCCGATAAGGTGAGCGGGACACAGGTTTGGCACCTGGCACCAGCTCTATTGTGAAATCAATCTCTCTTTGGGGTGGAGCCCCAGGGAGATCATCGGGAAACACGTCAGGATACTCCGAAACCACTGGGATACTATCCAGACTCGTCTTAGGCTTTGCGGCCTCCACTAACGCGAAAAACAGCTCTGCTCCAGCACGAACCGCCTTGACCACCTGAAGAGCAGACATCAGTGTCTTGCTCGCCCCTTTAATGCCCTCGAACGTAGTCTCGCGACTAGTATTTGCCCCCAGTTTAACTTCCTTCCGACTGCAGTCAATATAGGCTCGCTGCTCCGAGAGCCAATCCATCCCAAGGATCACGTCAAACTCCACTAGCGGAAGTAACGACGCCTGCAGATCGAATTCCTGATCCCCAATCTGAATCTTCACGAGGCATACTCTATCTACGCGCATAGAGCATCCATTGGGGAGTAGCACATCCAGTTTGTCCTTAGCCATCGAAGAAGGGACTCCGATGCGCGATACGAATTCTTCGGACATAAAGGAGTGCGACGCTCCCGTATCAATTAATGCCCTTGCTGGGCTATCGGATATCAAAACGAAGCCTAGCATAGGAAATATAAGCTAACATGCAAACAGGTAATTATTCAAATAAGGTTAAACTGCAATAATTTAACTCATACCTGTCACCACGTCAGCCTGTTTGATGGCTTCTTGAAGGCCAAGGTTGTACACCCTGGGCTGAGCTGGAGTATGGTGAGATGCGGATGACTCCGCCATCTTCCCTTTCTCCTCATAAGTTGCTCCTGGCTTTCTCTCGGACTTTGGACGTCCGCTCCAACAATCACGGGCAAAGTGCCCTGGCCTCCCACAGTTATAACAAGCACCTGGGGTGCGCGCTGTCGTTGCTCCCGAGGCACCAGAAGAGGGGGCTTGACTTGACGTCTTGGCCCTCTTATTCCACCTCTGAAACTTTGACTTCGTAGCGTTCGGCACCTTGAACTCGGGCTTCTGCACACCCAGCTCTTTCTTTCCAGAGATTCTTGCCAACTCTCGCTCCAACGATCGAGCCGAGCCGACCAAGGTTAGAAATCCTTGCGTCAACGGCCCTGATAGAAGTACCTTGAGATCATCTCGCAGTCCTTCATAGAAATGGTTCGTCTTCCGTTCCTCATCGCCAAAAGTAGGAGCTGCATAACGACCCAGCCTTGTGAACTCATGCAGATAATCATCCACATTTTGACTCCCTTGTTGCAGTCTGAGGAATTGATTTTCCAGTTCTATCTTCTCGGTCGACGGTAGGTACCGCGCCATGAACATTCTCGAGAATTCTTCAATAGAAACCTCTTCCAACTGTCTTTCGACTAGATGGTGTTGCTCCACACCGTCCCACCACAGCCTTGCCTCGCCATCCAATAAGAAAGTGGCTATGGCGGTTTTCTGATCCGCTTCGGTTCTGGTTGTCGAAAGGATCCGCTTAACGCGTGATAGCCAATCCTCCGCTTGCGATGGGGTTCCACCCCCAAAGAATATTGGCGGATTGAAGCTCATCACGTGCTTCAGCTGACAATCCGTCGTACGCCTTGGTGGTCTAGGCTCCTCAGCCACCACAGGCACTGTCGCTCTCGCAGGTTCTTGCTCAATCTCCGGTGCTGGACGTTGTACCTGCCCTGCAGGTTGGGCATTTAGTGCGGCAAGCACCGCCTCGGTAACCAGCCGAATAGTTTCAGCAGATGGAGGTGTTGCAGGCGCCTCGCTTGGTGCCCTACTCTCCGCTGAACGTGTACGGGCTGACTGCCCTGCCCCACTCCTAGTCACCTAGATAAACAAAACCGACAAATAAGCGACAAGCACATTGCTAAAAAGCAATCATTTGAACATTTAACTTGTTCAAAACTGTGTATTTTCATTCCTAAGTGGACATTCATGGGTTCTTTTTCATGTTATAACGATGACGCACGTGATAGTGCTCACCACCCCTTAAAAGAATTCGTCCGCGAATTCTAATAAGCAAGACCGAAACCGTTAGTCTGATACCAATTTGTAACACCCCTATCCGTCACATGGCATATAGCAGTAGGTCCGGCCGGGGCCCGACGCCATATACCGCAGACCGACCGTGGAGTTACGCATCGCATTATCATACCCACAATTTGAAAGACAACGTCCTACGCAACACCTAGCGGAAGCATTTTAGGTTATTAAAAAGAACCCAACAAAAAGCATGAATGTCCACTAATGATAAAACCCATAGGAATGAAACGACTAAAAATACACAAAACAGTCCTCGGCCTTAAGGCCTTACAAACATTGTTCTCTTAACCAAAAAGTGTCTTTCATACATCGGCGCGCAGGCCGGCCAAACGTGAATATGAAAAACAAAACTAAATCTTCAGCCTTCATGGGCTAGCGCTGCAACTTGGGCTTTAGCCTGCTATTTGCCGCTCGGCTCCGCAGCAGCACCTGTAAGAAGCAATCCACCGACGAGGTGGCAATTTACACGAGTAACCGGTCAGCAATGCTGACCAAATTATAACGACCCCGCCCCGCAATTGCGGGACGGCGGTGCTCCTTCCCTGCATAACAACTAACATAGCAATATATAAATCTATATAACTATTCGCCACAAGTGTCGGCACGCACGGCCGTACACCCCGTGCTCTCAGGGCACTAATTGGTGAATCCGGTCCGGACCCGGTCCGTTCCCGCGATTCCACCGTCGTCTCGTGGACGACAATTCTCGTGAGCAAATAGCCCTTTCAGCCGAAGCCTAGGCCCGTTTCCAGCCCCCCGGGAAGTCCCATGTACTTTAGGTCGCTTCTACCGAGACCACTTGGAATGGGTAGAGTTCCACCCGCCCGTTGCTCACTTCACCACGGCCATTTAGCCATCGGTGCGGGCCAAGTTTCTCCTCATTCCCACAATCGATCAAAACACGCACATAACCCCGTTATGTACCGATTTGCCCTCCAAGGCAACATCGTGGCGGCAATGCGATTCCGCCCAAGCTTTCCGGGTGCGCCTCGAGGTTAATCCCCAAGGATCCCTGTATGCAATCTACCGCGTAGAAATTTCGGAAAACTGAAATCATCGGCGCGGAGTCTTCTCCGACTATGCAATGCAACATCACCGATTCGGGCTAAACCCGAATGGGCTTCACACACAATGCCTACGCCCGTACTTCGATTCCGGGCTCTAACAACGGGGACTTTACATATCTACCCGAAGGGATTCCGCTCCTCAACGCTTACTCGCGAGAGGGGGATTTCCCCATGCAAAGGAAGAAGGGCGACTACACATGCCCTATGAAGAGGATCGTTACCCTCGAAGATTTTCGCGCGCCCGTCATGAAGAAGTAGACGGTTGAAAAGCTTCGCCTCGCTCTTGCCGTCGAGGATCCGGTCTCGGATCGTGATTCGGTGCTCCGGTGCTCCGCCGGCGGCCGGATCTCCTCTTCTCCTTCCTTGCTCTCCCTTCTCTCTAAACTTTTAGAAAGAGAGTCTAGGGTTTGAAATGAGGGTTTAGAACCCTTCAACCCTAAATTAAAAGTTTGGGCGGACCATCCTAGGCCGTTAGATGAGATTTGATGGAAAATCGGACGGCCACGGAGTCATTTTAC
This sequence comes from Platanthera zijinensis, assembly GCA_039513925.1. Taxonomy (NCBI): domain Eukaryota; kingdom Viridiplantae; phylum Streptophyta; class Magnoliopsida; order Asparagales; family Orchidaceae; genus Platanthera; species Platanthera zijinensis. The sequence goes on along the minus strand of CM077090.1, from coordinate 50,989,396 downwards.
GGATTCTGCACCCGTCCGCACGACCAGTGGCGCACGGTCAGTGGTCGTGCGCCCTATGTCAGTGATCGTGCGTTTTCGTTAAACAGGGATTTGACATTAAATTTTCTTTATGCACGACCAGTGGCGCACGGTCAGTGGTCGTGCGCCCTGTGGTCAGTGATCGTGCGCTAAGGGAAAAACTGCACAGTTCAACGCCCTTCCGCCGACGGTTACTCTACCGCGAGGCGTTAACTCCCACCGACTCCAGGACTGAACATGGGGTGTTACAGGTATCGTATACCCATTGATCTAGTATGACCATCATGATTTCTCTACGCGAGTGGCTTTGTCAGTGGATCCATAATATTCTCCTCAGTCGGCACTCTGCAAATGTTCATATCTCCTCGTTCGACAATCTCACGAATAAGATGGAACCACCGAAGTATGTGCTTGGAGCGCTGATGAGATCTAGGTTCCTTAGATTGTGCAATTGCACTATTGTTATCACAGTAGAGAACTACGAGACCAACAATGCTAGGAACTACATCAAGCTCACCAATTAATTTCCTAATCCATACAGCCTCCTTCGCTTCGTTAGCTGCAACGATATACTCGGCCTCTATTGTAGAATCAGAACCTGTCTCTTGCTTGGAACTCTTCCAGCTCACAGCTGATGTAGGCGTACGCGTTAGAGCCGAATTATAACTACGGACGCGCACGACTATCTCTTCACGAACTAATTCTACACTCACACAATTGTTCTACGCCGCTCCACGCTATTACATTCATTCAATTTCAAGCTAGCGTTCGGGTAGCCAAACCATTTCGAGATCAAATAAGGGTGATAGGCCGGTATCCGATCGAGCTAAAAGGACCAATATTGGATCCGGACGAGCGAAGGTTGTACCCAAAGAGATCTACCGAAAATAATCACGAATTCGTAAAAGGTAGATCTCTCCCAACAAAAGAAAACGAGGGTTCGCCAAACCTGTTATGAAAATTAAGTTAATCAAGAAAACAACGCAAAAACAATTAAAGATAATCACGAAATTTCAAATGATTTCAAAATTTAATGCCAGAAATTCCACCACAAGATTATTTAAGGAAAGAAACACACGAAAGTGGAAAGGTTCGTTACCCAACCGGAATGGATGATTTCGATTCACTCAGCAAGGATCGTTCTTCAACGGCTCCACCGGAATCACACCGGTAGGAGTGAAATTCGTCCGCCTTCGTCACGTAACGCTGGAAATGGAAAGTCCCGTCGAAATCGTCTTAATATGGACATAAATATCTTCAAGTATGGCAAGAGAGAGAAAAGGTGGTGGATTGGAAATATTAATGGAAAGAGATATTCTCAATATGGAGAGTTAAGGGAATTTATGGTAGGTGATATTTTGGTTATGGCAAGAGGAGGGAAAATATGGTATGATTTTAGAATGAGCTTGGAAGGGTATCTTTTGGATTTAGGAAGGAATTTATGAGGGAGGGGGTCGGTTTTGTTTTTGTAGTGGAGGTGGAGGCTTGGCTTGGTGGAGGTGCCCCGGGTTGGCCCTGATGGTGGTGGTTCGGGTAGGAGGAAGGAGGAGGGTGGTCGGATCTTGTTGGAGGGAAAAGGAAGAGGTGGCGGCCTTGGGAGTTGTGGATGGTGGCTCGGGTAGGAGAGGAGTTGTGGCCGGGTTGGAGAAAGAGGGAGGGGCCGGGTGGATGGCGGTGGCTAGGGCTCGGTTTTTTTTTCAAGGGGTAGATGGGAGGAGGAGGGAGGATGAAAGCCAAGATTTGAGAGAGGGGATGAGAGGTGGCCGGCAGCCAAGGAGAGAGAAGGAGCAAGAGAAAGTTCGGCCAAGAGATGAGGAAGGAGGAAGCTTCAAGAGGTTAGGGTTTTCAAATTTTCTTTTCATTCAATCTCTCCAAGTAGAGGGGGGGACATGCCTATATATAGGCTACAACAACAACAACACTCCAACTGGCTACATGTAGCCCAAACATGAAAACATGAAAATAAAACACAAACATACATCATGGTTTTATATCATAACCATAATGTACATATTACATGAAATAGAAGTGGAATTATTACAAATAAAACACACAAAGCATGGATTAATAATTAAAAATAATTTGATAACAATTATTATTAATTATTAATAAATCGCCTTGCGATCAGGACGATGATTATGGCGATGCTCTTCACGGTCATTTGTCAGTGCGCCGTCTTCAAGGTGTTGCGCGCCGTAGTATCCATCAATCCTCCCCCGCTCGAAAGTACTCATCACCGACGAGTGGATTTGACTGCACCAGCGCGGGAGAGCTACAACCAAACGAGCTACCTCTGATCCAAACGGCCAATGGACATCGGAGACTGGACGATCCCGCCAATGAAGCAGGTAGTGGCCAACATCGCCACAAGTAGAGGGGAGCACTTCAACCTGGAGTATCCTCCAGTGAAGACCGAAAAAGAAAGCGATCTAGGCACAAACTCACTACCCAACCCATAAGAGAACGATGTGGAACCAAACAGACAGGCAAATAACTCAAGTGGTGGAAAAACATGCAGCGTTAAATCAAAAACATTAAAAATAGGGGTATCACCCCAATCAGTGAAAAACCTCAAAAGTACTGCGCATTCTCCTAATGTCATTAAATTCTGCAAATGGTCCAGCTCGCCAACTCGTCCACTTTCTATAGTGCCCGAAGGCAACTGTTTAGGGACGAGACGCACCAAGTCAAAATCGCAAATTATACCGTAAGACGCTCTTTTTTGTAAGCCAGCAAGAATTTGAATAGATTATTGTAATGTGGTTCGCCCTTCACTAAAGTGCTTACGTAAATAAAATTCATTGCGAGCATCATCATGCACAAACGTACTTAGTGCATTCGGTGGTAACAGAACGACATAAGGCGGCACCAACGGAACTAAATCTGGTGGCGCCGAGGGAATCTCATCAGGAGGCACTATAACCGGCCCTATCCTAAACGTATAATTCGATAAATGATTTTCTTTAAAATTCATGGAGGATAAAATTAGGATAAAGGAAATAGTCGCCACAGAAATAAAATCTAAAACATCAGAGGGTGTGACAAACGATGGACTCGTAGGGTAATAAGTCGTCAAAGGGGACATGTCCAAAGGAGGAGCTAAGTCATTCTGAACGTCGAAACACAGGTTTAACATCCAAGAAAGATCACTCGGTTGCAAGCCATTAAAGTCATATGAAAATTCAAACAATGGATTCGCCCTTACAGAAAATTCATCCGACATGTCTACCAATTCATTAGATATATCATGTATATCAGAATCAGTGGTCGGGTCATAGGTCGGCAACAATAATATGAGATCTGGAGGCACTAATAGGACCTCATCTGGGGGTACTGGCAGAATGAACTCAGGGGGCACCGTAGAACTCCTGAAATCAATCGTACCACACTCATGTCCTAAATGATCAGTACGTCGAGTCAACGGGTCAGGAGGACGAGTCGGTAAAATCAAACTTGGGGTACAATCCAAAAAGTCGTCCAATAATGCAACTTCCTTGCTTACAATTTCTTCTGACACACTATCCAAGTTATTTAATTTAGAATCAATTATGGTCTCAGACAAGGGTAAAATTGAGCCTGATGGAATCTTTAAATTCAGAAACGTCAGATAAAGGTGTTTGCATCAAAGAAATATCATTCAGGCTCATAGCACTAAAATCATCCAAGCATAACTCGTTCACCAACGATAAGTCTTCCCAATCAGTCGGAACGTCCAATATATCAGGATCATCAGAACAGTCCTCAAAATATCTCGGTCTAAGAGGAACCAACTCGAGTCTGAACAGATCATCTCCTAAGTCACTACTAAGTAAACTCTCATCATCAGGTAAAATGCCTACCGACTAAGGTGTAATCTCAGCAGAAGTAACCGTAGGCTCCAAAATGTCGTCGACGGGGAGTGGAGATGATTCCTCAGTCGTGGAATCCTCATCCAGGTCACTAGGGTAACTAATATCCTCATCGTCGCTATAATCGTCAGGGATAATAGCCTCATCCTCAATGACGGGCACCATCCTAGGCCTTTCCTTTGACTCATCAGAGGAGTCAAAAACAAGAGCAGGCAACATACGGGAAAACTCAAAAGGTTCTATGGGCGTAATCATGGGAGGACACTCAATAGAACCAAGATCGGATACGCCACTAGACTCAAAGGTAATAATCTTCTGACGTGAGTGAACCTTTCTCCGAGGAGGTCGGTGCTTCTCAATCTCCAAAGCCGTACTAAAGGTGATGTCTAGGTTGGTGTGACAATAATGTAGTAATTTACCCTGGATGTAGGGGTCTAACCCCCTACGAAACCTAGAAAGGGTGACCTCAGGCAACTCTTTCACACCGCTCCTAACTGTCACGTCCTTAAAGAATTTCATATAATCTGAGACCGACTTATTCCCTTGTTGAAGGGGAGCCAAATCTTCTGTTATGTGTCGTTTGATCTGGGCATTTTGTTTATAGTCAGTCCTACAGGTTAGTATGGAACTAGTGCCATAACGATACTCACTCACAGGCTTGGTGTTGGTAGTACGGAGATAGACGAGATCAAATTGATCCGATAGGAGGGTACGCATCGCCTGCCAATTATGTTGATAACCATCAACACGACGCTCTTCGTTCATCCAAAATAACTGGGCCTGACCTATTAACCGCTCTCGGGCAAAGTGAATCTTTTGGGGGTCATCCCATCCGTAACACTTAAAATGAAGTTCTATACCCTAAAGCCAATCCCTAAAAATTTTAGGACACCCTAAACCGTCATACGTGGGGGTCCTACTAAACATGGGAGGATAAGTGTGGGAATGAGTAGCATGTACGTCATAAGCCATCTTAGCGCGAACCAGGGAGAAAAATTCACCCGGACTTAGTGCATGTGCAAGGAAAAGGGTACCAGGACAACTAAACTCTAACGAAAATGGAATTGTTCCTGCTTAACCACTAGGGTCTTAAATATGATAAAATAGGGTTTTTGCTGGAAAAATATGAGGATCATTAAAAATTTTTGCTGGATTTTTTTTACCGAGAAAATAAAAATCTAGGCCGCTATTGGCAGACCAAAATTAAAATTTTTAAAACAACTTAATAAAAATAATTACTTAATGAAAAATAAAATTATTTGTTTGTTTTCTTACTAACAAAATAATGGAGAAATTTCAGAATTTTATTTTTTTAGATTTGAGAAAAATTGAAAATTTTAGGACGCTATTTGCAGACCAAAAATTTAAAATTGATTTTTTTATGTTGTGCAATGAACGTGCAAGGTGCGTGTCGGTGCTCAAAGCAAAATGGGGAGGGGGCCAATTAGGAAATTGACGTGAACCTCCCTCTGATACCAAATTGATGTAGGCGTACGCGTTAGAGCCGAATTATAACTACGGACGCGCACGACTATCTCTTCACGAACTAATTCTACACTCACACAATTGTTCTACGTCGCTCCACGCTATTACATTCATTCAATTTCACGCTAGCGTTCGGGTAGCAAAACCGTTTCGAGATCAAATAAGGGCGATAGGCCGGTATCCGATGGAGCTAAAAGGACCAATATTGGATCCGGACGAGCGAAGGTTGTACCCAAAGAGATCTACCGAAAATAATCACGAATTCGAAAAAGGTAAATCTCTCCCAACAAAAGAAAACGAGTGTTCGCAAAACCCGTTACGAAAATTAAGTTAATCAAGAAAACAACACAAAAATAATTAAAGCTAATCACGAAATTTCAAATGATTTCAAAATTTAATGCCAGAAATTCCACCACAAGATTATTTAAGGAAAGAAACACACGAAAGTGGAAAGGTTCGTTACCCAACCGGAATGGATGATTCCGATTCACTCGGCAAGGATCGTTCTTCAACGGCTCCACGGGAATCACACCGGTAGGAGTGAAATTCGTCCGCCTTCGTCACGTAACGCTGGAAATGGAAAGTCCCGTCGAAATCGTCTTAATATGGAAATAAATATCTTCAAGTATGGCAAGAGAGAGAAAAGGTGGTGGATTGGAAATATTAATGGAAAGAGATATTCCCAATATGGAGAGTTAAGGGAATTTATGGTAGGTGATATTTTGGTTATGGCAAGAGGAGGGAAAATATGGTATGATTTTAGAATGAGCTTGGAAGGATATCTTTATGATTTAGGAAGGAATTTATGAGGGAGGGGGTCGGTTTTGTTTTTGTAGTGGAGCTGGAGGCTTGGCTTGGTGGAGGTGCCCCGGGTTGGCCCTGATGGTGGTGGTTCGGGTAGGAGGAAGGAGGAGGGTGGTCGGCTCTTGTTGGAGGGAAAAGGAAGAGGTGGCGGCCTTGGGAGTTGTGGATGGTGGCTCGGGTAGGAGAGGAGTGGTGGATGGGTTGGAGAAAGAGGGAGGGGCCCGGGTGGATGGCGGTGGCTAGGGCTTGGTTTTTTTTCAAGGGGTAGATGGGAGGAGGAGGGAGGAGGAAAGCCGAGATTTGAGAGAGGGGATGAGAGGTGGCCGGCGGCCATGGAGAGAGAAGGAGGAGCAAGAGAAAGTTCGGCCAAGAGATGAGGAAGGAGGAAGCTTCAAGAGGTTAGGGTTTTCAAATTTTCTTTTCATTCAATCTCTCCAAGTAGAGGGGGGGGGGGACATGCCTATATATAGGCTACAACAACAACACTCTAACTGGCTACATGCAGCCCAAACATGAAAACATGAAAATAAAACACACACATACATCATGGTTTTATATCTTAACCATAATGTACATATTACATGAAATAGAAGTGGAATTATTACAAATAAAACACACAATGCATGGATTAATAATTAATAATAATTTGATAACAATTATTATTAATTATTAATAAATCGGCTTGCGATCAGGACGCCGATTATGGCGATGCTCTTCACGGTCATTTGTCAGTGCGCCGTCTTCAAGGTGTTGCGTGCCGTAGTATCCATCAACAGCTCCTCCATTAAGGCAAAACACAAAACCTGACCGAGACTTTGAGTCGTCCTTATCAGTTTGGAAGCTAGCATCCGTGTAACCATTTACAACGAGCTCTTCCTCTCCACCATACACCAAGAACACATCCTTTGTCCTTCTCAAGTACTTCAAGATATTCTTGACTGCAATCCAGTGACACACACCGGGGTCTGACTGATACCTGCTAGTCATGCTCAAAGCAAAGGAGACATCGGGTCGAGTACATAATATTGCATACATGATTGATCCAATTGTCGAAGCATATGGAATCAACTTCATGCGGTCCTTATCTTCAAAAGATTTTGGACAGTGGTCCTTAGAGAGATTCACAACATGAGACATGGGTAAAAATCCTTTCTTGGACTCAAGCATGTTGAACTGCTTCAACACCTTCTCAATGTATGTACTCTGGGTCAAACCCAGCAACTTCTTCGATCTATCTCTATAGATCTTAATATCGAGTATATAAGTCACTTCACCAAAGTCCTTCATAGAAAAGCAGTTCCCTAGGTTGTTCTTAACAACTTTCATGGTAGGAATGTCATTCCCAATCAACAGTATGTCATCTATATACAATATCAGGAAGACAACAATGCTCCCACTGATTCGCTTGTAAACACAAGGATCATCTTCATTCTTGATGAAACCAAACTCTTTGATTTTCTCATCAAAACGAAGATTCCAACTTCGAGAGGCCTGCTTCAGTTCATAAATGGGCCTATTCAACTTGTATATTTTAGTGGCTTCATTTGGGGATACAAAACCCTCGGGTTGTGTCATGTACACTTCCTCAAGGAGGTTTCCATTAAGGAAAGCCGTTTTGACATCCATCTGCCAGATCTCGTAGTCATAATATGCAGCAATAACAAGCAGTATCCTTATGGACTTTACCATGGCAATAGGGGAAAAGGTCTCATCATAGTCAATACCATGAATTTGCTTGAAACCCTTAGCCACCAGTCTCCCTTTGAATGTCTGTACATTCCCATCCATGTCGGTCTTCTTCTTGAAGACCCACTTGCACCCTATGGGTCATACCCCTTTAGGTGGTTCCACCAAGTTTCAAACTTGGTTTGCATACATGGAGTCTATTTCAGATTTCATAGCCTCAAGCCATTTGTCGGAGTCCGGTCCATTCATAGCCTCTTGGTAGGTCGCTGGTTCATCATCATGATCCATAAGCAACACATTACCTATTTGAGACATGAGAAATCTATATCTCTCAGGCTCAAACCTCGGTCTACCAGATCTACGTAGGACTTGTGTTTCTTGAGCAGGTTCTTTAGCTACAACATCTTGTAGTCCTGTCTCAGAATCCAATTCTGGTTCATTCACTACTTGTGGTTCTTGAACTTCTTCAAGTTCTACCTTTTCAGTCTTTCTTGATAAGAACTCTTTCTCCAAGAAGATGTCAGTCCTTGCGACAAACACTTTGCCCTCAGACGGTAAGTAAAAGTAATACCCTTTCGTTTCCTTAGGATATCCCACCAGATAACATTTATCTGATTTGGGTTCTAGTTTGTCAGGCATTTGACGTCGCACGTATGCCTCACAGCCCCAAATTTTAATGAATGACATACTAGGATGCTTCCCAGTCCCTATCTCATATGGTGTCTTTAGAATCGTTTTTGTTGGAGCGCGATTCAGTGTCATAGCAGCAGTCTCTAAAGCAAAAACCCAAAAGGAAACAAGCAAGTCTGCATGACTCATCATCGAACGTACCATGTCTAACAAAGTACGATTTCTCCTCTCAAACACACCATTATGCTGTGGTGTTCTAGGTGGAGTGAGCTGTGATACAATACCATACTCTTTCAGATGATCACGGAACTCATGACTCAGGTATTCGCCACCTCGATCAGATCGGAGTGCTTTAACTCTTTTACCCAACTGGTTTTCTACTTCATTCTTGAACTCTTTGAACTTTTCAAAGGTCTCGGATTTGCACTTCATAAGATACACATATCCGTATCTACTAAAATCATCAGTAAATATAATGAATTAGAAATACCCACCTCTAGCCATGGAGCTCATGGGTCCACATACATCACTATGTACAATACCCAAGAGATCCTCAGCCCTCTCAGTATAACCAGTGAAAGGGGCTTTAGTCATCTTGCCTAACAAACAAGATTCGCATCGCTCAAATGATTCATAATCAAATGAGTCCAAAAGTCCATCTTTATGGAGCTTGGATATGCGCTTCTCGTTTATATGGCCCAAACGACAATGCCAGAGATATGTAGGGTTTGAGTCATTCGTTCTTAGTCTTTTATTATTTTCTACATTATAGATCTGATGGTCCAAGTTCAAAACATAAAGACCATTAAACAATTTGGCTACAGCACAACAAACATCATTCTTAAATATAGAACAACAGTTGTTCTTAATTTTAAAAGAAAATCCAATCATGTCCAAGCATGAAATGGATATAATGTTTCTAGTTATGGCCGGAACAAAATAACAGTTATCTAGTTCTATTACAAGCCCACTGGGCAAAGAAAGACGGTAAACCCCTATGGCCACAGCAGCAACTCTTACTCCATTGCCGACACGCAAGTCCACCTCCCCTTTAATCAGCAATCTTCTCCTTCCAAGTTTCGGCACATTTGTACAAATGTGTGAACCACATCCGGTATCCAATACCCAAGATGAAGGAGCAGAAAGGTTTATCTCTATAACGTAAATATTCGAAGCGGAAGTCATACCTCTCTTCATTTTCTGTAGACCCTCAATGTAAGAAGGATAGTTCCTCCTCCAATGACCAACCTTGCCATAGTGGTGGAATTTCCCTTCCTTCACCGTGCTCTTCTTTTTCATCAGTGCAGAAGACTTGGGCTCGAGATGTGACCTAGGTCCCACCTTCGTCTTCTTAGAACCCTTGGCCTTGCCCTTGCCCTTATGCACCATCAGTATGGGGCTGGCAAGCTTGGCCTTCTTCATATTAATCTCGGCAGTTCTCAACATGCCTAGGAGCTCGGGCAGTGTCTTATCTATTTCATTCATGTTGTAGTTCAAGACAAACTACTCGTAACTGTCCGGCAATGATTGCAGGATCAGATTTGTGGCCAACTCTTGACCCAGAGAAAAACCCAGCCTTTCAAGGTTCTCTATATACCCAATCATCTTGAGTACGTGAGTCCTTACTGAGTCTCGAACTCCCATCTTGCACTGAAATAACGCTTTTGTGACGTCAAACCTCTCTTGACGAGCTTTCCCTTGAAACATTTTCTTGAAATGCTTGTCAATCTCCTTGCACCCCATGTTCTCAGGTTGCCTCCGAAGCTCAGAGTTCATGGTGGCAAGCATAAGGCATTCGACGTCTAAGGCGTCATCAGTATACTTCTTATAAGTATCTTTGTCAGCACGGGAAGAATTCCCGGTCGGCACCTCGGGGGCTTCTTCTTCCAAGACATAGAGCTTTCGCTCTTGCCTGAGAACAATTCTCAGGTTCCTGTACCAGTCCATGTAGTTAGTCCCACTGAGCTTATCCTTCTCAAGGATGGCTCTCAGAGACAGAGTGGAGTGTGAACCACTTTCCATGGAACTCTACAAGAATTCATGCAGAATAATATCAGTACCAAAATTTCAAATACAATTTATTTTAATTTGGACTTCAATTAAAACTCCCACTATTTTATTTGAAATAATAGCCCTCACTATCAATTCAGAGAGTTCATGCGAGCTACTCTCTTAGTGGACAAGATCCATATTTCACCAACACAATGAATCAACTTTGGCTTTCCTCTCACAATGCGGTTATTTAGGTAGGCAACGCTTGCCAATTGCATCCTCATGCAATTCTTGTATGGTTGGTGAATAACTCCTTATTCGCATCCATCATATGGTGCATGCCAACCCTATGCTTCTAGGCACTCAACCTTTGAGGTCACCTAGTTAAGTTTGACCCGATGTCGATAGTGGGATATCACAATTATCCGCTCGCACCCTTACCAAGATAGATTAATGCACCTTGCTTTGGCAAGCCCATACTTCATCGATCGAGGCAGGAAGAGTGTCATCCATCGGAAGGCATCCGAACACTTAATATTTGATGAAGGGATTTTTTTATTATAGGTTAACAATTAACCATGATCAACATTTGATCAATGTGCACATCCACAGAAAAACAATTTCTAAAATCCACATGCATCCCTTATGTGCACAACCAGACACTATCAACATTTGATAGAAAGGAAGGGCTAAATCTGAACATCCGGACTCTTCCAAATCTTCAATTTATATGTATTAGACAAAAGCAAAGACAACTCAACTTAAAGCAGTAGACAAGCTCGTCTCTCATTGTTGGATGCAAAATCCAAAACAATACACTGGTTCACTAACCAATCGAGGGACGGTTACTGCTAAGGAGACAACAATTTCTAACAATTAGAAATTACCACGAAATTCCAGACGTTCTTGGCGGGGTTCCAAGGGGCAGACCCCCTAACCTGTGGGTTATGGGCCCACCAATCTCCCTTGGAAAAACAATCAACAATTGATGTACCAGGAATAAATCTAGACATTTAGAACACTTCTAAATCCATAGGTTTACACGTACTGGAATAACCTAACTTCCAAAACAATAATCATGGCCGGAACCTCCCTCTGATACCACTGTTGGGTTTCTCTATGAGGATGGCACAACACTTGTGCACGCAGCGGAAGGAATAAAACATCAAGACAACCCAAAAGAGATGGGATCAGGCCATGAAAGTTGAATCAAGAAGTTAACAAATAACTAGGCAAAAATTACCTTAGCGGCGTTGAGTCATGACTCAATGGAGATGCTCCAAGCTTCGAGACCTTGTCGGTGGCGAGTTCTACGTGGAATAACGTCCACGTCTCTACAGAAATCCACACGAGCGAGAGAACCCCGAGCTTTGTCGCATGAAGGGTCGGGAAGAAGATCAACCGTACCTTTGCACTTCCCACGGACTGCTTGGTCCGCGCCAGGGAAAGCAAGACCGACGACGGTCGCGAGAGATAAGGTCAACGGCGGAGCGAACAGGCGTCGGCGGAACGTTTCCGTCCGGCGGGGTCTGGATTCGGCAGATCGGGAGATCGGCGGAACTCTTACGTCGGCTTCGATCCGGCTACAGGAAAATCCCGATGATTCGTATAATCCCAAAACCCTAAGTCCCCTATTTATACCAAAGGCATAAACAGTCCAAATAACACCACTATCCACAGACCACCCAAGTTAGGGTTTCAGAGTCATTCGACGAGAATTAGCTCAGGTCCGGCGAGAATCAGATCCAGATTCGGCGAGAATCAACAGACAGATTTGGCGAGAATCATCTGCTGATTCGTCGAGAATCGGGAATAGATTCGTCGAGTATCACCAATCGCCGGGAATCAAACACTTTTGATTCTCGACGAATTCGTCGAGAGTCATAGAGTATCACTCGATGATTCTCGGCGAATCATTCGCGATGAATGATTCTCGACGAACTCGTTGAGAGTCGTCGAGTCCTACTCGACGATTCTCGATGAATCATTCTCGACGAACTCGTCGAGAGTCGTCGAGTCATACTCGACGATTCTCGACGAATTTTCCTGAGTCCTCGAGTCAAACTCTACGACTCTCGACAAAATTCCTTTGGCAATGTTTGCCCGACTCCATCCTGCTAGGTGATTGGTAACCCTTACCAACACAGTCAATCTACCAATTTCTCCACATGCTCTTATGTGCGACCCTGCAGGCTCATATCGCGTTGGCATTGAGATTACATGTTTGACCACTTCTAGATCACCATGGTAACTCCAACACTGACGTAATTTATGTTATATGTGTCTGTGCTTGGTATTAAGCCTGCCCTAAGGAATCTCATTATACTACAGCTAAAAGAATTTTGAGATATCTTAAGGGCACACCTAATCTAGGCCTTTGGTACCCTAAGAATAGAGATTTTCTATTAACAGGTTTCTTAGATGCAAATTTTGCTGGATGCAAGGAAGACAAAAAAAGTACCATAGGAACCTGTCAGTTCCTTAGTGGGAGGCTGGTGTCATGGAGCAGCAAGAAGCAAACCAGTGTAGCTATATCAACAGCTGAATAAGAGTATATAGCTGCAGGTAGCTGTTGTGCATAATTGATGTTGATGAAGCATCAACTAGAAGATTATGACATCCAGGTAAGTAGAATACCATTATTTTGTGATTCTACAAGTGCTATTTCTATTGCTAAGAATCCTGTGTCACACAGTAGGACCAAGCATATAGAAATAAAGTTTCATTTTATCAGAGAACATGTTGAAAAGGGAAATATTAGTCTAGAGTTTGTAAAAACAGATAATCAAATAGCTGATATTTTCACAAAACCACTGGATGAAACTAAATTCAATAATTTCAAAATTAAATTAGGTATGTTGAACCTAGAATAGGTTAACAAAAGTTTCCATGAGTAGCATTAGTAAGCACCAAATTTCTCTTGAAATTTGTCTAAGTACAATGTTTGTGTCGACACAAGCAAGTTGTGTCGACACACTCAGTATATTGTGTCGACACAGAAAAAGGATGTGTCGACACAGAAATAGTATCTGTGCCGACAGGAGAATAAGTGTCGACACAACCTTGTCGACATAAAAATCAGTGTCGACACAACCTTGTTGAGACAATAAGTCATGAGGATATTTGTGTCGACACAAAAAGTCAGTGTCAACACAACTCTGTCGAGACTTAAGTTGTTAGTATCGAGACAGACGCAAGTATGTCGACACAGACTCAAGTATGTCGACACATAAATGTGTCGACTTAAAATATGTTTTTTTGACTTAGATATTAGTATGTCGACACATAGTCATGTCAATTTAACTTAAGTTTTGTCAAGACCTAGGTCATTATTGTCGACACAAAAATAGATTTGTCGACTTAAGCCCGACTTTTGATCTGCCCTTGACTCAAGTACTATAAATAGGTGAATCCAAAATCTGGTCGACTACGCTATCAGAATTTCTTACTCTACACCTTCTGTCGACATAGACCCTCTCTTCTCTTCTCCTCTCCTCTTGTACTTACATCAATGGCGCCACACCAAGAAGATAAGGTTAATGAAGGTTACGAACTGGTTCGTGAAGGTTTCACAACTGCTTCTGACGAAATTCAGGGTGTCATTGCCCTAATTTCTGAAAAATTGACTCGAATTTTTGGTCTCAGAACTGACAAAAATTTGGAAGAAGGAAATCATGGAGTTCTATTCAACCGCTATAGTGGATTCAGAAGGCAAGAAAATCAAGGCAACTGTTCAAGGTACCCGAGTAAAACTCACATTGAAAACTATCAGGAAATCATTACATCTTCTATTGATCAAGGATACTGAAGAAATAACCCCTTCCCAGATTACAAAAGCTTTAAGCTGGTGTGGGCTGAGTCCCAATATCAAGATTGGATCCTCTATCACCAGAAAAGATATGAATTCCCAAGAAAAATTTCTTTCAGAGGTAGTGGGCAAGGTGATTATCTGCAAAACATGAGGACATGATCGGATTTCTGCCCACATATTCAATCTGATGGTGAGAATAATATTCAAGATAAAAACTGACTAGGCAGCAGTAGTGTTTGATAAACTACAAGAAGGAATAAAGAAACCTAATCTGGGAAGGATCCTCAGCCTTTGCTTAACATCAGTAATTCCAGAAGTACTGAAACAAGCAAATGTCTCTAAAATAAATCATATGAGAAAAATGGATGTAAGGATATTGTCAAGATGGGACAGAGTTATGACCAAGGAATTCCCTGCTCTTAGGGAGCAAACTAAAAAGGACAAGAAGAAAAAGAAAGTTATTGCACACGATGATTCCTCCAGTGATTCTGAAGAGGAAGTGGTCTTTAGTTCTGATGAAGACCAGCATCAACAGGAAGCACAAGATCAAGTAAAGGACTGTGAGCCCCAAGATCAACAAATTGAATCTACTCCAGGGGGAGAAAATAGAGAAAAAGAAACTGAGTTGCCTGCCCAAGGGGTAGGTATTGATGATGTTGTCTTTGATAGTGACTTAGCTGCAGTCACAATAATGGATGTTGTATCTGAAATCAACACTGCAGCTGAAGTAACTGATAAAAATGATGATCAACATTAGCTAGTAAGTTTCTTCTCCACAGACCAGTGATGAATTATAGTATTCTCCTCAAAAGAATTGTTCAAAGGGACACTTTTGTTTACACAACAAAAGTGGTCTTTCAAGTGGTATTAGTCTTTTCATTAGTTTTTTTTAAAAAAAAACTAAACTAATGTTATTCCTTCTGAACAGATACAGCAGGAATTTACAATGGATGAATTGTTTCCTGATCCTCTTACTGATGAGGAAATTGAGAAAGAAAAGGAAATTTCAAGGACTAAGGGGGAGTTATCCAAGGATATCCCAGCTAAAAAGGACACTGTTGATATTGAAAGTACATCTGAATCTTCTGAAGATGAAGAAGACACTTTGGCTAAGAAAAGAAAGCTAGCTGTGTTAAAGAAGAAGAGTTCTGAATACAAGAAGGCTTTGCAAGTGGGAACAACACCATCTACATCAACTGTGGACTTCAATTCTTTACTGGTCCAGATGCAATTGAAACTGGATAATGAAAGACAATCTATAGAGCAATATATGGATGAAACTCACAAGGAGTTACAGTTTCAGTTGGCCAAGGACATCAAATCCATAAGATTTGAAGTACATCAACATAAGAAGGAGATGACAGATTGCTTCCATAAATGAGGTAATGCTGTGGTGTTTCTGGCTGAGCAACAGAAAAATATCCAAGCTAAAGTGGATGAAATTGAGGTGAAGTAGGGTTATGTACTGGAGAATCAGATAAGGATTAATGAAAATCTCAAGGATTCTCATCATGAAATATTGAAAAAGCTCACTGATTCTAGCACTACTCTGAAGGATGAAATCTAAAAGCAAATCCAGGAAGATATATCTGCTATCAAAGCCACATTCCAAGAATCTCAGGAGAAAATAAAAACCTTCCTGACAAAATTCAGAGCTTATTTTAAAGAGGGAACTGAATATATAGCTGATCAAGTCAGATTCCAGAAAGAAGATCTAAGGGATCATGTTGCAAGAGAAGTCATAAAGGGGGAGAGAGTACTAGTCAAAGCTAGCTCTGATCATAAATGGACTACCAATATCATCAGAGCTACTCTTGGATATCCTCCTCTTTATGATGATGCTAATGTAGCTGAGTCTGGGATTCAACCTGATTATTTTGAAGGTGATCAGCCTGAAGTTGCTCAGGTGATCTACCCCCCAGCTGATTTTGATATGGTTCAAGAAGAAGTGCTGAAAATGTATAGTCCTCCACCAGAGGTACAAAATGTAATTCTTAAAAAGGTTGAAATGTAAGAAGCTGCATTGGAAGCTCAGAAGGAAGCTCAACTCTCCAAGAAGAGATTCAGAGAGCAGGCTGAGCTGAAGCCAAATTTTGAGCAATGGAGCCCAACTTCTAGAAATATCATACTTACTGCCTGGAAAGCTGTTAAGGATAAAATCCAGGATAGGGGTAAGTGGTATTTTGAGCAAGAATGGATTAAATATCAAGCTGGACAAGAGGCAATTCTACAACATAGAAGAAGTGCTAAGGCTGGGAAGCTACCTGCTAATGCTCAAGAGCGAAGCAAGTACTTTCCCAAACCTTTTCACTATTTTGAAAGACAAAAGATCAAGGCTGAAGAATTGAAGAAGAAAGCTCTCAAAGGGAAAAAGCTAGCTGAAGATGCTGAACCTTCTGTGCAGGCTAAAATCAAGCCTGACAAAGGGATAGTTATTAAGGAGCCTAGTCACTAATAGGATTGCTAGGTTTATGTATTAGAACAATGTACTAATTTGTTTCCTTTTGTTTTATAAGAAATTCTTGTAAACCATAATTTTTCTGATCAATGAAATCTGGTTCAATATTAAGTGTGTGTTGTTTACAATGATTCTGTATTTATCTGCTCTGAAATGTTTTTACTTCTATTACAATTTTGTTTTATCTAAAGAGATGTATATCTTTGACTAAGGGTTATGACTTCTCCAAACCAAAAGCCAATTCGACAACAAAGATGCGACTTAGCACACGGGGAAACTGCGAGAGAAGGTTGAGAAACCACAACTTAGTCAATGATATGCATCAATGTGTATTTGATAGAAGTTTGAGTTTCATTGTGCAGGTTTAAAAAATTAGAATAAAAATTTTCTAAGTACAAGTGTCGACACTTGTGAAGAAATTGTGTCGACACTCAGGAAAGCTGTGTTGACACTCTGGCAAAATGTGTCGACACTTATAAAGAAGTTGTGTCGACACTCAAAGCTATGTCGACACCTAGACAAGCAGTTATGTCGACATCCAGAATTATGTCGACAACTTAAAACAGAATTGTGTCGACACTTAAATCAGAAGATTAGTCGACACTTAGGAGCTATGTCGACACCTGAAGCAATTGTATTGACACACAGGACTTGTGTCGACATACCAACTCTCACGAGGCTGTGTAAAGTTTAGAAGTAATTATGTCGACACACAGGACTTGTGTCGACACACACTCAATGCCATTTGACAAACACTCAATGCCATCTATCTACAACAGAAATGTCGAGACAAGAAGCTGCTGTGTCGACACACAGGACTTGTGTCGACACATACAACAAAAAGCAGTGTCGAGAAGTAGAAGTATGACTGTGTCGACACTTGGAGTATTTGTGTCGACACCTTGAAGACTTGTGTCAACACTTAGCCTATATGTGTTGACACATATAAAGCAGTCTGCTGTGTGTTGTATGCTGAGTTGGACAGACATTGAAGAACCTGGTTATGTGACTGGTGACTTGACAGCTGTCATAACTAACCGGTCTGACACCACTGTCAGAACTGTCAGAAGTCTATTATGAACCGGATCAGCCGGTAACCATGGAGCAAGCTCTATATAAGAGACAGATCGGAAACGACAAAACAGATCATAATATAGAATAAACGTGAAAAGATCTCTGGATCATAAAGAGGAATTCTGATAGATCAAGGCCTGTCTGTAAGAAAGATTCAAAGTTCAATCTGAATCTAAGGAAGAAGCTGACTGAAGATCAACTTCAACTTGAAGAGTAGATCCACCTTATTTGTCCTAATCAAGAAGCTTTGAAAAGCTAAGTTAGGTTGGATCAGAAGAATCAGTTTATACAAGAACTGATCAAGAAGACAACATCAACAGAGGAATCTAGCTGGTGAAGTTTTCTGAAATTTATTACTCACAAACTCTTGTAGGATCTATTATTAGATCTAAGATTGTAAGCCTAAAATTATAAAGGCTGAGGTAGGGCAGTGTGCCTGAGGTAGGACTTATGGAAAGTCTGAGTTGTAAGCCTAATTATAAAGGCTGAGGTAGGGCTGAGGCCTGAGGTAGGATTCAGGAAAGAATCTGAGGTAGGACTTGTGTAAAGTCTGAGGTGTAGGAACCATTTTGGGTTCTGAGTTTGTAAGATCTGTGGATCCGAGCCAGTGGAAGGAAGTTAGGCTGGATCCAGTTATCTACTAGATAGGCGAAGGGGGAAAGTGGATGTACCCATATCTTGGGGAACCACTATAGATCTGGTATTTGCTGTGTTGCATTTAATTTCTGTAGATAGAATAATTCTGTGCTAAAAGTAGCTACAAATTTTTATTTGCCTTAAAATCAAAAAGACACAAAAAGATTCGAACCTATTAACCCCACTAGGTGTTTAGGCTCTTGAATCAAAGTCTTTCACTTATTGTCTATATGGAGGGCACAGAAGAAGTCAGAGAGGACATGAAGTTTATGCTGAATCAAGAGTATGAGAACTTTAGACAAGCCAAGAATAACAACATAACTGAATGCTACAAGAAATTCTTCAGGATTGTAAATGAGCTGATGACTTATGGAAGAGTCTTCAGCACTTATGAACTGAATGACAAGTTTCTGAGATCTTTGACAAAGGATTGAGACACCAAGATTTATGCCATCAGAGAGGTTGCAAGGCTGGCAGATACACCTTCTACCACACTGTTTGTAAAGCTGATTTCATATGAAATGCAGCTTATAGCTAGGAAGGAGGAAGAGAAGAGCAGCAGATCTGAACACAAGGAAAAGTCAGTTGCCTTCAAGGCTGAAGGCACAAGAAAGGGCAGGAGAAAATCTCCTTCTCCTCCCAGAAAGAGTGCTGAGGCAGAAGAAGGTATTCCTGATAATACCTCATCAGACAGCCACACCTCTGATGAAGATTTTGCAGCCTTCACAAGGCAGTTCCAAAGATTCAAGAAGAATAAGAAGTGGAGAACCAGACCTTCGACATCCTTTTCCAAGGATGAGTACTACAAGAAAAAGAAGACTCCCAAGGAGGACATGTATGCTTCTAAATCTAGCAAACAATCTAATTCTAAGATTGTATGCTATTGTTGCAACATGCAAGGAAATGTCATAGCTTACTGTCCTAACAAAAGGAAAGAGTCAAAAGACAAGAAGAAATAACAAGTAAAAGGCAAGAAGGAAAAATCTCTTGCTGCCCAGAAGTAGAAGAGCTGGACAGATTCTTCATCATCTGAATCAGGAGAAGAAGAAGAAGAAGATGCTAAAGTATATGTTGGGCTATTCTCAACTGAAGAGGATTCTAAGGAGTTAGAATTCCTACAAATGCTGGACTCCATAAATAGAGTGGAAGAATATTAATGTAGAGGGCTAATGGCCCTATTAGAAAATAATCAATGCCAGGATCAGGATGGTCCTAGTAAGGTATACATTTCTCCCTTAGATTCTGATTATTTTACTGGATCAGAATCAGTAGCATCAACTTCAAGAGAAGGGGATGGTTCTGATTTGAGGGGTATGTATATCAACTCATTAATAAGTATGGTGGGTTATTGCAAGCTCTAAAGAAGAGCAAGTTTCTTGTCAAAGAGCAGTCCAAGGAGATTGAGTCTCTTAAGCTGGCTACAACATATTCAGCAAAGTTTTTGGATTTAAAATTGAATGAGGTTGCCAAACTAAAAAACATTACTGTTATTTAGATGGGCACAATCTCATTCAAGGAGAATCATATCAAGAAACAGGAGGCAAAACTTCAGCAAGAAAGAGAGCTAGTGGCTAAATTCTCCAAGCCAAAATCTGTCTTACCCTTAATAGACAATTTTATTTTACAAAAAAGGAAGACAGGTATAGGTTTTATGGGAAGAACTAGGGCCACCAATTCACATAGAAAAGGTAAGGCCCCAGTTCAGCCTCTAGCTGCAAAACCCCCTATCTTCTTTAGGAAGGTGATGAATCCTACAAACAGGTATGATCATGACACTACTCATGGTCACTATGAGTATGGAAATCTCATGGGCAAAGGTGCAAATGCCAATAGGCCACTCTATAGGCATGCCCATCATGTACAAGAGAAATTCTTGAAGTTTGCTGCTTCAGCACATCCACTTAACAAGACTGTTGGCAACAAAGTAGAAAATTATGTACCTAAGAGAAGGTATAATAGATTTGAGTGTTGGTATTGTGGCAAGGTGGTCCACTTTACCATGGATTGCTGGTTTAACACAAGTGTTAAAATCAAGAGTAGTTTTCCTGTTAGAATAGCTGCAAGATTACAAACTAACAAGGACCTAGGACCCAATAGCAAATTGGGTTCTAAGGGTAAGTGATTCTTTATTTGATGCAGGTGAATTCAAGTGACCATACCCCTATATGGTACTTAGATAGTGGTTGTTCCTGACACATGACTGGAACAAGAAGAATGTTGAGGGACTATATATCCGTAGAGAGTGGTCCCAAAGTTATCTTTGGTGGATCAAAAAATGGAGTCATCAAAGGATTTGGTAACATTTCTTGTGACTCAATTACTATCACTAAAGTTGCTTATATGAAGGGTCTGAAACATAACCTGATTAGCATAAGTCAGCTTAGTGATCTAGGTTATGACATCTCCTTTCACAAAGGGGAGTGCAAAATTAAGAGGTCAAGTGATCAAGAGATCATTTTGACTGGCACTAGGAAAGGAAATGTCTATTATCTTAACCTAGATTGTGAGTTGAACAACTCACCTATTTGCCTAGTTGTAGATGAGAAAGCTTCACTATGTGTCAAATGACACAAAAGGTTAGCTCATCTGAACTATAAGTCCATTGGATTGCTATTTAGCATGGGTCTGGTGAGGAATGGTCCTCAAGTCAAGTGCATTAAAGAGGGAGTGTGTTCAGCTTGCCAAAAGGGCAAACAGACCAAGTCCTCTTTTCCTGCACTAGATACCAAAGATTCATTGAGATGTTTATACCTCTTGCATATGGATTTGTTTGGTCCTATGCCAGTTCACAGTCTTGGTAGAAAAGTATATACACTAGTTGTTGTGGATGACTATTCTAGATACACTTGGGTGTTCTTCTTGAGGCAGAAATCTGAAACCCTTAGTATTTTCCAGACTTTTATTAGACAAGTTCAGAATGAATTTAACAATTCAGTGGTCAAAATCAGAAGTGACCATGGAACTGAATTTCAGTCTGAATGTATGACAAAATTCTGTGTAGAACTTGAGATACATCAGGAGTTCTCCTCACCTAGAACACCTCAGCAAAATGGAATTGCTGAAAGAAAGAATAGAACTCTCATTGAGGCTGGTAGAACTCTACTCAGTGATACTACTCTCCCTAAATATTGCTGAGCTGAGGCATTAAACACTGCTTGTCATGTTCTCAATAGAGCATCCATAAATAAGAAACTTAAGTTGACTCCCTATCAGATTTTGAAGGGCAGAAAACCAAACATTTCTTATTTCAGAATCTTTGGCAGCAAGTGTTATGTCCTAGTTAATGGTAAACACTACCAAACAAAGTTTGCTTCCAAATCCCTAGAAGGGATATTTGTTGGGTACAACAATAACAGTAGGGCATACATGGTCTATAACTTGACTACTCAAGTTGTAGAAGAGACATTCCATGTTGTTTTTGAAAAGTCTAGATTGATTAACAATGAATTGTCTAGTTCTTCAGTTAGTTCTACAGGTTTAACAGACAGGCTGGACAAGTTGACCATCAATGAAGAAGTTCCTGCCAGGCTGGATGAAGAAAAAGATGCCAGCTATCCAGGGGGAGAACAAGTCCCACTGGATGAAGAAGACAATGTGGGGCATCAAGTTGAGGAAACTTAAGAAAGCCATGATGCTGACAGATTTCCTCTAGCTAGAAGATATCTGAAGGATTCCAGCTCACCAAATCATTGGTTATGCAAGTCAAGGGTAACTAGGAGATAGAGCATGAACACAGTTCTATATTCTAGCTTCCTGTCTCAAATAGAACCCAGGAAGATTGAAGAAGCAATGCAAGACTCTAACTGGATTGATGCTATGCAAGAAGAGCTCAGTCAGTTCAGAAGATGTAAAGTCTAGGAACTGGTGCATAAACCTAAGGATCACAACATAATAGGAACTAAGTGGATCTACAGGAACAAGCTTGATGAGAATGGCACCATAGTCAAGAATAAGGCCAGACTGGTAGTTAAAGGCTACATGCAAGAGAAAGGTATTGACTTTGATCAAACCTTTGCCCCAGTGGTAAGGCTGTAGGCTATAAGGCTATTTTTAGCCTATGCTGCCTATCAAGGGTTCAAGGTATACCAGATGGATGTGAAATCAGCATTTCTGAATGGGGATTTAAAAGGGGATGTCTATGTTGAACAACCCTCAGGTTTTATAGATTCTCACTTTCCTGATTATGTATATAGGCTTAGGAAAGCTCTATATGGTTTGAAACAAGCTCCAAGGGCTTGGTATGAGACTTTGTCTGCTTTCCTTATTGAGAATAAATTCTCTAGATGAAAAAATAGACAAAACTCTATTCTATAGGGAATTTAAAGGCAAGATAATACTAGTCCAGATATATGTGGATGGCATTATCTTTAGTTCTACTGAAAAAAACCTTTGGAGAAAGTTTGCCAAACTTATGTAAGAAAAGTTTGAGATGAGCAGTATGGGTGAGCTGAAGTTCTTCTTGGGACTTCAAGTTTGACAGACTGATAGTGGTTTATCCATATCTTAGTCTAAGTTCACCAAGGAGTTGATTAAGAAGTATGGTATGGACTCAGCTTCTACCATGAAAACTCTAATGGGAACAAGTATTCCTATAGGCAAAGATGAGGTAGGGAACCTGTTGATGAGTCTTTGTATAGAGGGATAATTGTCTCCCTACTTTACTTGACTGCTAGTAGACCTGACATCATGTATGCAACATGTGTCTGTGCTAGCTACCAAGCTTGCCCAAAGGAATCTCATTATACTGCAGTTAAGAGAATATTGAGATATCTTAAGGGCACACCTAATCTAGGCCTTTGGTACCCTAAGAATAGAGATTTCATTCTAACTGGTTTCTCAGATGCAGACTTTGCTGGATGCAAAGAAGACATGAAGAGTACTACATGAACTTGTCAATTCCTTAGTGGGAGGCTGGTGTCATGGAGCAGTAAGAAGCAAACCAGTGTAGATATATCAACAGCTGAATAAGAATATATAGTTGCAGGTAGCTGCTGTGCATAATTGATCTGGATAAAACATCAACTTGAAGACTACGTCATCCAGGTAAGTAAAATTCCACTGTTTTGTGATTCTACTAGTGCTATTTCTATTACTAAGAATCATGTATCACACAATAGGACCAAGCATATAAAAATTAAGTTTCATTTCATCAGAGAACATGTAGAGAAGGAAAATATTAGCCTAGATTTAGTGAGAATAGATAATCAAATAGTTGATATTTTTACAAAACCTCATGATGAAACTAAATTCAATTATTTTAAAATTGAATTAGGTATGTTGAACCTAAAATAGGTTAGCACAAGCTTCCTTAAGTAGCATATGTAAGCACCAAAATTCTCTGGAAATTTGTCTAAGTACAAAGTTTGTGTCGACACAAGCAAGTTGTGTCGACACACTCAGTATGTTGTGTCGACACAGAAAAAGGATGTGTCGACACAGAAACAGTATCTGTGTAGACATAAGAACTGGTGTCGACACAACTCTGTTGAGACTTAAATGGCCTGTGTCGACACAGACACAAGTGTGTCAACACTAACACAAGTATGTCGACACACAGATGGGTCGACTTAATAAAAGTATTGTCGACTCAGACATTAGTATGTCGACACATAGTCGTGTCGACTTAAACTAAGTATTGTCGAGACCTAGGTCATTCCTGCCGACACGTATGCTGATTTGTCGACTAAGGCCCGTCCTTTGACCTACCCTTGACACTAATACTATAAATAGGTGAAGCCAAAATCTGGTCGACTACGCTTTCAGAATTCTTGGCTCTGTACCTTCTATCGACAAAGACCTTCTCTTATTTTCTCTCTCATCTCTCTCGTCGATGGCACCTCATCAAGAAGACAAAGCCAATGAAGGATATGAACTGGTTCGTGAAGGGTTCACGACAGCTTCATAAGAAATTCAGGGTGTAATTGCCCTAATTTCTTAGAATGGTTTAGAGTACTTGGTCTCTGAACCAACCAAGATTTGGAAGAAGGAAGTTTTGGAATTCTATTCAACAACAAACGTAGATACAGAAGGGAAGATAATCAAAGCAACAGTCCAGGATTCCCAAATGAAACTTACGCTGAAGACAATTAGGAAATCTCTTCAGCTTCCTTTGGTTAAGGATACAGATGAAATAACTCCATCCCTGACTACAGGAGCATTGAGTTGGTGCGAGCTAAGCCCTAATATCAAGGTTGGATCTTCCATAACTCGAAAAGGGATGAATTCCCAAGGGAAGTTCTTGTCTGCAATAGTTGGGAAGGTGATACTATGTAAGACTGGTGGACATGATCGAATTTAAGCCCACATGTTCAATCTGATGACACGAATCATATTCAAAGTGAAAACTGACTGGGCAGCAGTAATGTTTGACATGATCCGAGAAGGAGTGAAGAAACCAAACCTGGGAAGAATCCTAAGTTTATGTTTATATTCAGTAATACCAGATGTATTGAAACAAGTAGATGGATCCAAAATCAATCATATGAGGAGAATGGATGCGAGAATTATGTCAAGGTGGGATAGGGTTCTGACCAAGGAAGTCACTACTCCTCAAAAAAAAAACTAAGAAAGATAAAAAATAGAAGAAAGTTGTTCAACAAGCAGAATCCTCTAGTGATTCTGAAGAGGAAGTAGTCTTCAGCTCAGATGAAGACCAACGACCAAAAGAAGCCTAAAATCAAGTGGTGGGCAGTGAGCCCCAAGAACAACAGATAGACTCCACTCCAGGAGGAGAAAATACTGAACAAACTGAGCTGCCTGCCCAAGGGGGAGGCATTACTGAAGCTGCCCTTGAGAGTGAATTTGCTGCAGATACTGTCATGAACATAGTATCTGAAATCAATAATGCAGCTCAAGACAATGTTGAGAAAGAAGCTCAAAATGAGCAAGTAAGTATCTCCTTTAAAAAGAGGGCTCTGAACAAAAATCTGGATGTACAGGGAAAACTTTTTGCTGTTCAAACTAATCTTGTTCCTTCTATACAGGTGCAGCAAGAGTTCACTATGGAAGAGCTCTTCTCTGATTTACCTGATGCAAGTACTGAGGGGGAGCAATCCCAGTTGGAAAGGGATTTGCAAAAGACTGGGAGGAGGAACAAATCAAAGAAAAAGATTTACCAAGGACTGAGGGGGAGCTGTATCAGCATGCCCCAACTGATAAGGACACAGTTGATATACAAAGTACATCTGAAACTTCTGATGATGAAGAAGCCTCAATGGCTAAGAAAAGAAAAATAGTTTCCTTAAGGAAAAAGAGTTCTGGCTACAAAAAGGCCTTGCAAACAGGCACATCACCACCTGCTCAAAGCTTGGACTTCAGTTCTCTACTGGTCCAAATGCAAATTAAGTTGGACGAGCAAAGAAAATCTAAGGAGAAATATGTGGATGTAACTCACAAGGAGTTGCAATTCCAATTGGCTCAGGACATCAAGTTTATTAGATTTGAAGTTAATCAAAATAAAAAGGAAATGACAGATTTCTTCCATAAAGGAGGTAATGCTGTGGTATTCCTGGCCAAACAACAGCAGGATCTGAAAGTTCAAGTGGAAGATATTGCAGTAAAGTAGGGTTATGTACTAGAGAATCAACTGAGAATGAATGAGAATCTTAAAGATTCACATCATGCTATCTTGACAAAAATTGATGCTCTAACAACTACTGTCAAAGCTAAAGTCTCAAAGAAGATCAAGGAAGATATAGCTGCTGTTCAGGCCACATTTCAAGCCTCACAGAAGAATATGTCTGATTTCTTAACAAAATTTAGAGATTATTATAAAGAAAGAACTGACTATGTTATTAATCAAGTCAGATTTCAAAAAAATTATCTGAGGGATCATATTGATAGAGAAGTCATAAAGGGGGAGAGAGTAGTAGTCAAAGCTTGTTCTGATCATGCTAAAGGGATATCAAATAGCATCAGAGCAACTCTTGGATATCCTCCCCTATGTGATGATGATGATGTAGCTGAGTCTGGAATACAACCTGCTCATACTGAAGGAGATCAGCCTAAAGTTGCTCAGGTGATTTACCCCCCAGCAGATTTTGAAATGATTCAAGAAGAAGTTCAAAAAATGTATAGTCCTCCACTAGAGGCACACAATGTTATTCTGGAGAAAGTAGAAATATCAGAAGCTGCCATAGAAGCTCAGAAGGAAGCTCAGCTATCCAAAAAGAGGTTCAGATAATAGGCTGAGTTGAAGCCAGACTTTGAGCAATGGAGTCCTACTTCCAGAAACATTATACTGACTTCCTGGAAAGCTATGAAGGATAAAACCCATGATAGGGGTAAATGGTATTCAGAGCAGGAATGGAATAAGTATCAGGCTGGGCAGGAAGTCATTCTTCAATATAGAAGAAGTGCTAAGGCTGGGAAGCTACCTGCTATTCTCAGGGGCCAAGCAAGTACTTCCCAAAGCAATTTCACTATTTTGAAAGACAGAGAATAAAGGCTGAAGAACAGAAGAAAAAAGCTCTGAAAGGAAAGAAGCCTGCTGATGATACTGAACCTACTTTGCAGGCTAAGATAAAGTCTGGGAAAGGCATTGTGATTAAGGATCCTAGTCATTAATAGGATAGCTAGGCTTATGTAAAAGAACAATGTAATATTTTGTTTTTTATTCTAAAAGAAAATCTTGTAAACATATCATTTTTCTGAATTAAATGAAATCAGTTTTAGTATTAATTTTTGTTGTTTACAATGATTATATGTTAAACTGTTGTGAAATTGATATATATCTATTTTTATTATGTTTTATTATAAGAGATATATATCTTTGACTAAGGATCATGACTTCTCCAAATAGGGGGAGATTGTTGGGTACATTGAAAAATATGTACCAGATTTGGAGAAGCCTCATCTTAGTCAATGATACACATCAATTTGTATTTGATAGATGTTTGAGTTACATTGTGCAGGTTCAAGAATTTGAAGAAAATTTTCTAAGTACAAGTGTCGACACTTGTGAAGTTGCGTCGACACCCAAGCTAAGCCGACACTTATGAAGAAGTTGTGTCGACACTCAAACTGAGTCAACACCTAAATAAACAGCTGTGTCGACACCAAGAATTGTGTCGACACCTGAGGCAGAATTTGTGTCGACACCTAATACAGGAACTGTGTCGACACCAAGGATCTATGTCGACACTAAAAGCAGTTGTGTCGACACACTGGACTTGTGTCGACACATCAACTCTCAAAGTGTTGTGTCGAGATTAGAAGTAATTGTGTCGACACACAGGACTTGTGTCGACACACACTCAACGCCGTCTAGACACACTCAACGCTGTCGACAAAAACTCAATGCCATCTGTCTGCAATAGCTATGTCGAGACCAGAAGGACTTGTGTCGACACACAGGACTTGTGTCGACACACACTCAACACCGTCTGACATACACTCAACGCCATCTTCCTGCAGTAGTTATGTCGAGAACATGAAGAATTGTGTCGACACACTGGACTTGTGTCGACATATATAACAGAAGAAGTGTCGAGTAACAGAAGATTTACTGAGTCGACACATTGAATGTTGTGTCGACATCATGAAGACTTGTGTCGACACTTAGCCTATATATGTCGACACATGTGAAGTAGTTTTGCAGAGTGAAATGTGCTGAGTTGGAAAGTCTTTGATGAATCAAGTGACTTGACTGATGACTCGACAATTATCATAACTAACCGGTGTGACACCTCTGTCAGAACTGTCAGAATGTTGTTGCAAACCGGATCAGCTGGTAACAATTGGGAAACTCTATATAAGAGTCAGATCTATGACAAAAATAAGATGAACACAACATAAGAAGAAGAAGAACAACACTAGAGAATTCTTCAACAAGAATAGGGAAAACCCTTACGAAGGCAGATCCAGAGCTGTCTGCAAGAAAGATTCAGAATTCATTCTGAATTTAAGGAAGAAGATGACTAAAGATCATCTTCTACATCAAGTGAAAATCCACCTTATTTTGTTCTATCAAGAAGCTTTGAAAAGCTAAGTTAGGTTGGATCAGAAGGGTCAGTTCATTCAAGAACTGATCAAGAAGGCTACACCAATAGAGAAATCTAGCTAGTGAATTTTATGTATCTTTATATCATTCAATTTCCTGTAGGATTTATTGTTAGATCTGAGTTGTAAGCCAGAAATTATAAAGGCTGAGGTAGGACTGAGAGCTTGAGGTATAGACTTGTGAAAAGTCTGAGTTATAAGCCTAGTGATAAAGGCTGAGGTAGGGCTGAGGCCTGAGGTAGGATTCTTGGGAAGAATCTGAGGTAGGACTTGTTTAAGTCTGAGCTGTAAGAACCATTCTGGTTCTGAGTTGTAAGATCTACGAATCCGAGCCAGTGGAAGGAAGTTAGGCTGAATCCAGTTATCTACTAGATAGGCGAAGGGGGAAAGTGGATGTACCCATACCTTGGGGAACCATTATAAATCTGGTGTATGCTGTGCTGTGAATTGTGGTCTATATTTTAAATTATCTGTGCAGAATTTAATCTTGCTATTTGCCAATAAAACTTGTTTAAAAAGTTTAGAACCTATTCACCCCCCTCTAGGTGTTTAGGCTCTTGAAATCAAGTATTTTAGAAATAAAGACATAGGGTACTTTACTGTGTCGTGATGTACTGTTGTATGTCTATTTGTAAAAAAAACCTTGTATTCATGCGATGACGTGGGGCGAGACAAGCTGTGTCCTCTGAGCTCTAAACCCAGATCGTTTTTGTTTATATTGCAACAGAGTAATTGTGTTGGCGTCAATTGTTGCGCTAAATTTTGGGAAGAAATTTTTGTTAGGAGGGGTGGGTTGTAACTAGCCGTGTACAAAAGGACCGGGCCTAGTGGGCCAGCTCGAGCCCGGCCCGGTAAAAGCCCTGCCAAGCCCGGCCTGGGCCGAGGCCGGGCCATGTCGCACACAAGGCCTAGGTTTAGAGTAATTGCCCGACCTAGTACCCGGCCCGGGACGGGCCGGGCAAAGCCCGATTTTTAGGCTGGTCCGAGCTCGGCCCTAGCCCGGGCAAAGCCCGGCTGAAAAATATTAAGAGCCATTAATTAACGGCTCTTAAAAGATTAACGGCTCTTTTAAGAGCCGTTTCTAATGGCTCTTTTAAGAGCCGTTGCTAACGGCTCTTAATAAAGACGTTAGCTGCTAATGGCTATATTAAGAGCCCTTAGTAGCGCAGCGGCCAGCTGCCCCGCTGGCCGCTGCTGTACAGTAGTACAACAAGTTACTGTACTACTGTATAGAGCCTAGGGCCTAGGCTGGCAAGCCTAGGCCCTAGGCTGGCCAGCCTAGGCCCTAGGCTAGCCAGCTTAGGCCCTAGGCTCATTATTATATTAAATAATAATTAATAATAATAATTTTTTTTATAAAATCCCCCCCCCACCTGCCCCCTCCTCTCTTTCACTCTCTCTCACTCTCTCTCACTTTCTCTCTCATTCCCTAATCCTCAACCCGAGCACCCCTCACTTTCTCCAAATCTCTCTCTCTCCCACTCTCTCTCCCACTCTCTCTCTATTTCTCTCCCATTTCCTCAACGACAGTATGGCGTCGTCCCCCTCAATGCCTGGGTCATCTACTCAGAGTATGCCTGTAGTGGTGGAGCACAATTGTAAGGCGGCAGTTTTGGAGCACTTCGATAAGGTTCAAGTTGGCGCCCAATTTAAGGCGCGATGCAAATTATGCTCGAAGTTGCTGACCCTTACCGGCAACTCGACACTAGCAAGACATCTTAAGTCTTGCGTGTCGAAACAAGCTTCCGAGTCCAATCAGGCCCAAATTTCAGGAGCGGGAAAAATTTGGACATATGATCAACTTTGCCAACGAGACCTGCAGATGAAACATGTCATCAAACGTGGGTTGCCATTCAGCCATTACGACAACGAGGATGCGACAGAGTACATACATGGCGTCCTTCAGCCCAAATATCAACAGGTAAGTAGAGCTTCTCTTAGGCGCGATGCCATTAAAGCTTATTTAGAATCAAAACATTTGTTAATAAATTTTTTTGAAAATTTCGAGGGTCATGTAAGTTTAATGAGTAACGTTTGGAGCAGTAACATAAAAGTAGGATTATCGTATATATGTATCACGTGTCATTGGATCGATCTCATCTCATGGGAGTTAAATAAGCGCGAAATTTGTTTTGAAGGTTTCGAATATCCACACACTGGTAAAGCTATATATAATATAATTATGAAATGTGTACGCGAATTTAAATTAAAAGATAAAATCATGAGTATTTCTTTTGATAATGACTCTAATAATAACATAGCTATTGATTAGTTAAAGCGCGATTTAAAACCAATGCTAAACGTTGCATTTTTTCACACTCACCGTGTTTGTCACGTTTTAAATTTAGTAGTACAAGATAGCCTAGCCGCTATGAAACCGTATATTGAAAAAATTCGTCTTATGCTTAAAGTCATTTATAGTTCTAGGCAACGATCGCAGGATTTTAAAAAATTTGTAAATGCACAGGGTAAAAAATATTTGAAATCACAATTTGATATGCCTATTAGATGGAACTCAACATATAAAATGCTAAAAAAGTGTTTCAACAAAAATCACTCCTTATGGAATATTATAATATGGTAAATAGTCATTATTTAACCGATGCCGATTGGGACGTATTAGGACATTACATGGATTTATTAAAATGTTTTTATAGGGCGACGATTTTTTTATCTGGCATATACTATCCCACTAGCTCACTAGTTATTGAAAATTTTGTAAACATAACACAAAAATTTAATTATTATAAACAACATGATGGATGGCTTCCATTAATTGAAATAATGGAAGAATTTTTTTTTAAATATTATAGAGAAATGTCTACAATGTTTTCGTGCGCCGGCACTTTAAATCTGTTATTCAGCGTAGACGGCATAGAAAATTTAATAGAAGAAATAAATGCAAACTTATATTTAAATTTAAGTTTCGATGATTGCGACGACGTCAGTATTGTAAAATTTAATTCTCTTTTTACCGAGTGTTACAATTATTATGATAACTTATATGGTTCCCGGCCCCGGGAAGAAATTTCTTAACAAAAAATAAAGAATACTTTTAAAAACAAAATTTTAGAATTAGCAGCTAGAAAAAAGCGCGCAGATCTAGTAGTTTAAATGAATTAGAATTGTACACTAAAACACAATTCCGTAATTTTATGAGCACAGAGGAGATTGAAAACTTTGATCTCTTAAAATGGTGGAAAAGTAAGTTAACACATATCCTATTTTGGCCTATATGACCCGTGATTTACTAACAATTTAAGCTAGTATGGTAGCTTCGGAGTCCGCTTTTTCTCTTAGTGGCATGGTTTTGAACGAGCGGAGGAGCCGGCTCAATGAAGAATCTCTGGAAATGTGCATCTGCTACAAGGACTACTTGGATACTATGAAAAGGAAGCAACACTTTACAGTATTAGAGGTTAGCTCAGAGGAGATCGAAGACGAGATGGACGCGAGGAATTTACAAGATGATTGAAGAGCAAGCGCACATCTAGTGAAAGTGTAAAACTATATTTTTCTGTTTTTTTAAATTAATTAATATTGTAGTTTTTTCCATCTAAAATTAAAATGATAATAAATTTTTAAAAAAAAATTCAATTAATGAATTTAATGTAAATTGTTAATGTAAGATGTAATTATGTGAAAGTTTTTTAATATTAATGAAATTATATTTTTTTCCCATACGACTATGCAAGCGAATTTTTTTTAGTGTATTTTTTTAGTATATTATTTTTTAAAAATAATTTAATTGGTTTTTTAAAAAACAAATGGGAGCCCGACCCGAGCCCGGCCCGGCCCGGCCCGAAGGGCTAGATAGGGCCCTCTCCCGGGGCAGGGGTATGATCCCGGCCCGAGCCCGGTTAAAGAAAAGCCCGGGCTCGACCCGGTTGAGAAAAGCCCGGGCCCGTTGGGCCCGGTACCGGGCCGACCCGATCGGGCTTTATGCCCATGGCTAGTTGTAACACCCCAAATCCCAATTTGGAGTTCAGGCTAGGTGACACGGCCTGGGACACAGGCCTGTCTTAGGGCGTGTCCTGCTTTGTGTACTCGAGTGGGTCTCGAGTAGCACTCGAGTGGGCCTCGATTGTGTCTCGAGTGAGGCACACGGCCATGGAAATGGGCGTGTCCCGGGGCGTGTCCTTCACTATGTTGTCGCGAGTTCTCGACGAAGTGCAGTCGACGATCTTCAAGAGGCAACACGGCCAGGGACACGGGCGTGTACTAGGGCGTGTCCTGCTCGGGTTGGTAGTTGAGCTGTGTCAGGTGAGAAACACAACATGGATTCCATGCGTGTTTTGAATGACATGAGCGTGTCAAGATGATACGGGCGTGTTGGGAACCCGTGTACCTTTTGGGATTGTTGGTCCTGTATCAATTGAGGAACACGCCCCTAAACATAGGCATGTACTGGTTGACACGGGCGTGTCAGGAGCTGATACGGGCGTGTCTAAGCCCGTTTCCTGGTCTGGCTTGAGTCAGTTGTATGCCTCTTAAGGGACACAACCTGCTACACGGGCGTGTTACAAGCCGTGTCAGCCCTGAAAAGATGCTGTTTAGAGCGAATCGTGGCCGTTCATTTCCTTCAATTTGGATTTAATTCCTCAGGACTCCTCCTGCTATTATAAGACCAAGGACTGAGAGATAAACTCTCATTCTATATTGACCATTCTCTTTCTAAAGAGAAGAGAGAGAGGAGAGCAAGGAAGGAAGAAGGAGAAGGATTCCGGCCTTCAGTGGAGCTTCAACGATCCGAATCGAGAGGCAAGTTCAGCATTGTGGAGGCAAAGCCATCGCGGTGATTACCATCCGGCTAGATTTACATGGCTCCAAAGCGATCGTCAAGGGTAACGATCTCCTTCTTGGACAAGTGAAGTTCTACTTTATGCATGTAAATGGAATCCTCCCCGGTTAAGTCTGCATCTAGATCCAGAAATGAGTAGTACAAAATAGGCATGTTGTGTGAAGTACATTCAGACGGTTAGTCTTGATTGGTGATGTTTATATTGCGAACCAGAGAAGACTCCGTGTATGTAACGAGTAAATTACGGAGTTTGTGAGGATACTTGTAAGTTTCTTATGTTGTATGTTATGCATGAGCTGTATGCGATGTGGTTGGGATTGTTGAGCCTTTGTGGCATTGGAATGGTACGCTCCGTGGGAGCTGTGTGCCTATGTTTTGAGAGATCGATTGGTAGCACTACAAATGGGGGTCTACGGGCCTTCTCGGCTTGTTACACTACGGTGGTAGGTCGATCTAGAGGTACTATGTACCTGCGTTGCGAGCGATCGATTGGTGGTAACGCAAATGGGGGGCTGCGGGCCTTCCCGGCTTATTACACTACGGGTGTAGGTCGATCTAGTATGCTCTATGGTTGCCGGGAGGTGAACACCTCTGAGTGGGATGGGTGAGGATGTCTCCAACATGCATGTTGTAGTAGACTAGTGCCCACCACCAACAAGTTAAGAACCTCGAATCAGTGGTGGGACTTGGAATGATTCGGTACACCGTAAGTGTGCCTTGAGTATACGGAGTGTCTAGCATGAAGGCCGGTGTTTGTGATGTTGTTGTGCGTGAGTGCACCTGTTGTTATATATATTGTGATTGTAATGCATGCAGGGAAGGAACCACTGCCCCGGTAAGGGGTAGGGTCGTTATAATTAGTCTACTGAATGCTGACAATTGCTTTGTTTATCACTCTTGGGGTGGACGTCCACATGCAGGTGTTGCAGGCTGAACTGGATTGAGCGGGCTGAAGCCCTTGTTGCTGATGCTTTTAGGCCCTTGAAGGCCGTGCGAAGAATTGGATTTCATGTGTGGCCGGCCTGCGTGCCGATGTATGAAACCACCTCTTGTAAAGAGAAACATGTAAGGCCTTAAGGACGTGAGCGTTTGAGTTCTTATATACATTCCTAGTGTTATATATAAAGGTGTGATTTATATATTTAGTGGACATTCATTGGTTGAGTTCTTGCAAGTAATAAACTTCTGCTAGAATGCTCTGAGTTAAGATGTGAGTGGAAAGTATTTTGATATTCACATGTGATTCTGCCGTTTGTCTGTGAAATATGGTGTGGGTCCCCGGCCGGACCCTCTATTATATTCCATGTGACGGATGGAGGCGTTACAGTATATCCATTTATACCCCAATCTAGGGCCTCAAGTATTTACCTTGAACGATCTGGGCCGTCCATCCTCCCATCTAAAGGATCTGGACTTAAAACCCCAAATCTAACTTAAACTACTTATCACACTTGGGCCAAGTAGGTTATCACCTTATACTAATCACCCTACAAGACTCCTACGAGTTACCATAATAGAAAATCTAACATTCTCTCACTTTGTTCAACATGTAAGAGTTCCTCTTATTATTTAAATTTTTTTATTTTTTCTATAAGAGTAAAATAACACCAGACTCGTAAGGTGATAGAGAGCAACAAAAACTTTTCGTATGACCATACATAATAATAGAAAAAAATAATGACTATTGGCCCAAAACTTATGTGAGGTTTTTATACTTGTACAGGATGCCATGAGTATTTGAACTGTGGTGGTTATATCTTAAATGGTAGATACTTTCCTTCCATAATTATAGTGTAATCACTTAATCCTATCAAGTACTTTATTTGGTGTTAACTCTTTATTTGTGGATGATCCACTCTTTAATACAATATATGATCTCTAACATTACTTTAGTGTGCACAAAAGAGATAAAAGATTGCAATACTGCATTAATACAACATGAGAGTTACAATGAATGTCATGACTACTTAGCCATCAAACGAGTCCACAAGTCTCATTCTATCAACATGACTTTTGTATAACTTAGGTGGGAGCCCTTTAGTCATAGGATCTGTTACTATGAGAAGTGTGCCTATATGCTTAACGATGATCTTACTCTCCCTTACGTTTTCTCTAAATATAAAACACTTTATATTAATTCGCTTGATGCAGCTCCCGCTTTTATTGTTCTTAGAAAAAAACACAGTTGCAGCATTATCATAAAGAAGATTTATTGGCTTAGGAATTGTATCCATCGCCCTAAGCCCTGAAGAGAAATTCTTCAGCCACAATGGTTGTTTTGATGCTTCATAGCACGCGATAAACTCTGCCTCCATAGTCGAGGAAGCTATAAGAGTCTGCTTGGTACTTTTCCACGCTATTGCTCCACTGGCCAACATGAAAATGTTGCTAGAAGTGGACTTCCTTGAATCTTGGTACCCTGCAAAGTATTCATCGGTATATCTAATCAAATCCAAATGATCAGACTCTCTATATGTAAGCATGTAGTAATTTGTTCCCTGAAGGTACTGCATGACTTTCTTAGCAACTGTCCAGTGCTCTATTCCAAGATTGCTTTGATATCATCCCAACATCCCCATGATGAATGCAATGTTTGGTCTAGTGCAAACCTCTAAATAGACCAGACTACCAATTACAGATGCATATGGAATGTTTTTCATAGATTTCAATTCTAGAAGATTCTTAGGACACTATGATAAATTGAATTTATCACCCTTCACAATAGGATCTATTGAACTAGAAAATTATCTCATATTGAATCTTTCTAAAATTTTGTTGACATATGCCTTCTAAGATAATTCCAGGATTTTTCTAGATCTATCTCTGCATATCTCATTTCTTATATCATAGGAAGCCTCCCTTAAGTCTTTCATGTCAAAATTCTAAGAGAAAAATAGGCTCCTTTATTGGAAGCCTCCCCATGATCGTTCTAGAATTTTGTTGATATCTATGTATCTCAATTCTTTTAATGTAGGAAATTATACTGTGATATTGAACACCGATACATTGTTAAGATAAATTACATATATTATAAACATGAGAACTGATATGGTTTTACAGTTACACTATTCTATTGTATACACTGATATATTGTTGAACTATACATATAAGAACTTAGATTGTTATTTGTCATATTGTTACATTGCTACAAATGCACTCATATTGTCTTTCTTCACTCTACTAGGCTGCTTATATAAATATGTTATATAGATACACTGTTTCACAGTTTGTTTACTGATACTATCACACAGATACACTGTTGCATAGTTTTCTTACTTACACTAACACTATGATATAGATACTGAATATTATTGTCCTATAACTGCTTATACTGTTTCATTGCTACTAACATGTTCAATTTGTTATCATGTTGCTTCATAATTCATTATTGATACAAAAAATAGTATTGAACTATGTTTATTGCTATCTTTAATCTTTCCGATTTGTATATACAATAATTAAAGAGGTATATTCCTCACTTAGTCATATTTTTGTGACTAAGCTCATCGTCAAATTTTTTGTTTAGGTAACTGGCGTGACTTTGGATACGTGAAAAAAATGAATTGATAGGGGCAGGACATAAAAGACTCGAGGAATAATTCAAGGTATGAGTTACGTTTTTATTATGTGTTTTATTTTGTGCTCACTAGCCTTACTTCATCCTAGCACAAATTTCATGAAAGTAGCTTAAACATTGTTTTCTTGTGGGGTCAAAACGGGGTCTCATACTGGAGGAAGTCATCTTGTCCCCCCAAGACCTGTCTCACACAGTGAAGATCAGATCTCTCCTTCCCCCTGATAGAAAAGCAGCAGCTCGTGGCATTACTCCGGGCTGACAAGGACGTCTTTTCCTGGAACTCGGAAAACATGTCAGGGATAGACCCAGATTTAATTACACACTCTTTAAACATCGACCCTTCCTACCACCCAATTATCCAAAAAAGAGAAACTTCGATCTGGAGCGACTTCGGACAATATAACAAGAGGTGACCAAGCTTTTAGAAGCAAAATTCATTAGAGAGGTAGGGTACCCAATGTAAGACCCCTTTTTTTCTTTTAAAAAAACAGGGTCGTATGCCCAGAACTGCCACTTTACGGTGACACCAACACACCCAGGAAGGTCGTCACTACAAAATGTCGATCCTGCCGGCCATACCGATCGCAGAAGAGAAAAATAAGTATAAAGAGTAAAGTAAAACTCAAATACAGGTCCACCAGAAATCACATGAATATAAAATAAATCTCCACGAAGGGAGAGTCTATAACAATGATAAATCAAGGTACTAATAAGTGGGCTCCTGCCCGATACATTATGATCCTCACTATAAGTCATTCAATACGGAAGCAAATCTATAATAACTACTAATGATCGGGACTCATTGTCCCTGCTGCCTGAACTCCCGTGCTAAGCTGTCCCCTCTCCAAGTGCACTGACCTCTGTGGCTACATCTCCAAGTTCGGCTCCACGATCCCCTAAAATGATGTGGTCACCGACCGTTAGTCATAAAAACTAAGTCATTATCATCCCCGCCTCACTCCCATAACTCCTAGGCACCGTGCGGGGAGGATGAAAGTGAAGGACAACAAAGTAGAGTGGAAAAAGCAGGTGACAACTACCCTAGCAGGTGTATGTATAAAAGAACTATAACAAGAAAGCAGTAATGTAAACAAGTAAAGTAGAAAAGTAAGAACATGTAAAGTAAACTAAGGAATAAGTAACCTTAACTTATATGAATGCTCATACAAACTTATAAGTTAAGGGGTCTTTTACAAGACTCTCATCGTATAAAAATTCTCATTCCATTTTATATGATGGGGTATCGGGTTGTATGCAAGTATGAGTGTAGTGTAATTATATGTCATGATTCATGCAACTACAACACACGCACACAACTCTATGCACACAGACCTTTAGTTCCCCCTTTCTAGAGCCTAACCTCCTAG
This sequence comes from Platanthera zijinensis, assembly GCA_039513925.1. Classification (NCBI taxonomy): domain Eukaryota; kingdom Viridiplantae; phylum Streptophyta; class Magnoliopsida; order Asparagales; family Orchidaceae; genus Platanthera; species Platanthera zijinensis. The sequence continues at coordinate 50,951,210 of CM077090.1, read as the reverse complement.
GATACTTCCATAGTTGCAAACAAAAGCGGTGGATTGGGCCTCTCCCATCTCTAAACCAGTATCAGCACTACCAGTCAGACCTATCGTACGCCTTAATGCTAGTGCACTAAGCGGAGCTCCTGCGTGCTCTTGCCGGCTAGCGCACCGGACTTTATTTGGCTAAGTGCTAACCACACTTGTCGAGTCAAAGTATTGGTGTTGGTACAATGACTCTTCAATACAAGGACCCACCACCTTATATTTTATGCATATACAATATTAATGTATTTATGTGCCATCGGCTCCCCAGACTAACCTGTCCGTCATAACTACCTTCTGAGCCCTCGACTCGCCGGTCTACCCTGCCCATTTCCACAACCTCCGAGCATACCGCTCGGATAACCCCAACAAACTAACCTCCCGAGTTACCGGGGTATGTGTAAGTGAATCACTAGTTATATTAGTTACTCTTAAAAATTAGTTTTTCTTACGGTTTAGATTAGTCTAGGACTGCCCAAGGTATTCCCGGTGAAGGGCTCTCACAGGGCACTAGAAACAATGATGGTAGCTGAAGCTCATCGTTCCCTATCGCAAGGAACTTACTATTATTGGTTATTACCAAATTCCTGATCTCTTTTTAATATTATACTAGATCTAACCCTAGTGTATTTTGACTCTCTCTCTCTTCACAGGAAAGTCAATCTTTCGTCGATCCCGAGCACCACCAAACACTAGCCAACCCAACATTCTCCTCATCATGACTCTTAATGAAGCTCACCCCTTTATTTTACCAAATCAGCATACCATTACTCCTAACTTCCTATAACCATCCCACCTGTTATCATGATTCTGCACTTTTGCTATATATAGACCAACCTAAGCTATATAATGAGCATGAAGGGTGACCCCCTTCAAATATTCCTCCAAATGCCATAGAATTATTACTGGAGGTCTATCATGACATATGTAGACTAAATCAAGAAACTTGTAATTTTCCTAATTAATTTAGCATTTATTAAATTTTCCCAAAATTAGGTCATGGATGGTTTTGAACATGAAGTACTAGATTTACTTAAGTTATGGTCTTCCAAAAATTATGATCATTATATGATGCTCAAATAATAGAGAATACTAAGTTTCACAAACTTTCATAAAAGTATCAACCCCTAAATAATTAAATCAAGATAAATACAATAAATAGAATTAAAGAGAGAAGTACCTCAAAATATTATCCAAAAATTACCAGGGCTTTAATATGATCATAAATCATCACTGACTAAGTTTCATAACATTTTAAGTTAGTTTAATCATGATCTTATCAAAATCTTCCATAGGGGCAACATAAAGGTTATAACTACAAGCATGAGCTAATGTCTTCCAAATATCCTACAATAAATTCGAGAGACTCATATTGTTATAAAAACTGTTCTACCAAAATTTCATAAGGATCCAAGGTCATATGACCCTTCAAATTTTCTAATAAAGGTATAGGCCTAAACAATTCCCAAATGATTTAAGTTGTGTGCCTAAGACTAAATGTCACCAAATTCCTTCCTAGGGTTATTCACCACCCTATGACCTCATGGACAAAACTCCAAGACCATACAAGAACATATCACACTATGTCATTCTCAAACCCCCAAAGTTCAACCTTAGGGTTTGAACTAGTGTCCTAGGGAAAATCCACCCCAATCCATCTCAAACTCCATGAGAGGGTGTTTAAATCAACCTTAGGGCTCTGAACAAAGTCCCAACCCCTTTGGGTGAGAATTGGCCCCTCCAGGCCCCAAGCACTCTTTTGCCCTAAATTACCCTTAAGGGAACAAACTTTTATCACACCATAACCTATTCAAACCAAACCCAATTAGGCTTATATTTTTATTAGGGTTATATCATGACCCTATAAATCAGCCACCAAAAGTTTGTAGATTTTTGAGGTCATTAGACCCTCTAATTAAATCATACAAGGTTTATTAATGTATTACAAAAACTATAGGAAAATGTTTTCCAAAAATTCTTATTTTTGGATATGTTAAAGGATTAGGTAAGGGTGACACCCATCCCAAATTTCAAATCATTTGGATGGCTGGCTTGATGGGGGCACTCAATTTTGTCTCTGGTCAAGCCTATGTATAGGCTGCACCATTTTGAGTGTTGTGGTAAAACCACTTACCCAGATGGGTTGAAATTAATTTTAGATAAACGTAGACTTATAGGTTTATAATATTCATGTTGGCCACTTTTCATGGTTCAGCCCCTAAGGGCCTTATTTTTCTGTTTTAAAAAAGGGTACAGTAAAGAGCATAAAATAACACTATAATAATAATAACTATAATTATTATGACAGCAATCGGACGGGCCAGGCATTGTCTTCAACCTCCAGCGTATGGCTGTGATTTCACCGACCTGGATCAGCTTTCAAATCTATTTTCCGTCCATCCAGTCCCCTCCCCGACCGACCACCACCACCACCTCCTCCGTTGAGATGGTGGCTATCGCCGGAGGGCAGCACAGCCATCGGAGGGGTGGTTTCCGACGAACTCATAAGGAATAAAAACAATGAAAAATCATTGAATTAGAGAATGGAAATCATCCCAATTGGGCTCGATTTCAAATCCTAAAGATCTAAGAGGCTAGCACATGGGGAGAGGAGGAGAAGTGGACCTTCAACCGTGCTTGCCGACGTGTTTGGTGGTGGTGCGCCATGGTCGTCGAGCTCCAAAAGTTTCCACCTCCCGATCTCTATCCTTGAGCAAATGCAGCGATGTAAAGGCCTAAACCCACTTCTTATGATGCTCTGAAGATGATAAAGGAGTCAGTTGTGGTAGGGGAAGGGGCATGACTTCAAATGCCATTATTGGGGAAATTCGGCCAAAGTGGAGTTCTCTGAATTCAGCCCCTTGGGTGGCCGGTCATGGCTATAAGACTTCTCAAAACTAATGAGGGGAAGTGTATCTAGCCTTTGGAATCAATTGGAGAGGAACTCTTGATCTCCCATGACCATTAATGGCCTTCTCTCTTTTCTTTCTCTCTCTTCCTTATGGGAGGAATTGATTTCAGCCACTTTGGTGGCTGGCTATGGCTGTCAATCTTCCCCTAACTTACTAAGGAGGATAAACCTTGCCATGGGAGAAGGATTGAGGAGGCCCTTGGCCTTCCATGGCATGAATGACCCTCTTTCTCTCTCTTTCTCTCTCCTCCATTAAAGGTGAAGATGACATTCTCTCTCCTAATCACCATTTCTAGAAATTAGGTGGCTAATCTGATATTTTACAGCCCCATAAACTAACGGGCCACCTTTATTGGGCTTAGCCCAAGTGGATTGGGCTTGAGCTAGCCATTTAGGCTAGTTTGACCCATTTCAAGGGTGGAGTTGACCTTAGCCAAATTGACCATTTGGGTTGACCCCAATGGGTTCTTGGTGACCCATTGACCTCCCCTAAGGTCTAGGAAGACTTGGGTAGGGTTGGTTGGGCACCTTGGTGGTCACTTGACCCTTAGTTAGGACATTTTGACCTTTTTAGGGCTAGGGTTGACTTGGCTCAACCTAGCCTCTTTGGTTGATCCCAATGGGTTCTTGGTGACCCATTGGCCTCCCATAGATCTTGGGAAGGTCTAGGTGGGTCCCTTTGGCTAAGGGGAGGTCAATTGGCCATGGGTGAGCTTAGTTTGACCTAATTAGGGTTTGGGTTGACTTTGGTCAACTTGACCTTTTTGGTTGACCCTAGTGGGTCCCTATGGCTCTAATGGACCCTCTAATAGGTTAATGATGTTGTGGTGGAGTCATGGTGAAGCCTTATGGTCATCCCTAAGCTAGTAATTAGAATTCTACTATTCGTAGACCAAGGTGGTTCGCACCCTAATTCCCATGTTCACCCAAACCCTTTAGGGCTTCTTAGGGTTTTGGCATGACCCAGTCATGACAAAATGATCCTAGGGGTCTAGAAGTCTGAGAGATGTTATACCCAACTTGGGTAGCAAATGTCATTATTGTAAAGAAGCCCTCAGGAAAGTGGTGTATATGTATTGATTACACTGATTTAAACTGGGCTCGTCCAAAAGACAGTTTCCCGTATCCAAGAATTGAACAACTTGTGGACGCAACTGTTGGGCATGAACTTCTCAGCTTTATGGATGCATATTCACGATATAATCAGATTCAGATGAACCCAGCTGACGAAGAACACACAGCCTTTCGAAACGACAAAGGGGTTTATTGTTACAAGGTGATGCCCTCTGGTCTCAAGAACGTCGGGGAAACTTACCAGCGTTTCATGAATATGGTATTTAAAGACATTATCAGAAGGACTATGAAAGTATATGTCGACGACAAGTTGGTAAAAAGCATCGATCGCCAGGATCTTTTCCAAGACTTAGAGAAGTGTTTCAAAACTCTACGCATTACAAAATATGACTCAACCCCAGTAAGTGTGCTTTCAGATTAATAGTAGGGAAGTTCCTAGGCTTCATGGTAACTCATTGGGGAATTGAGGCAAACCCTAAAAAGATTAAAGCCCTCGAAGAAATATCACCTCCACACTCAATAAAGGAAGTGCAACAGCTTTATGGAAGGATCAATGCACTATATCGCTTCCTAGCCTGGATGGGAGACTAGTACCTCCCCTTCTTTAAAATACTCCGTGGAGCGCGAAATACTAGTTTTCAATGGACATACGACTGCTAGGCTGCTTTCTAAGACCTCAAGCGGTATCTGGCATCCTCGCCACTACTATCCAAGCTTACGCCAGTGGATTTTTTATTCTTATACCTAGTAGTAACCCAAACAACACTCATCTCGGTGTTATTAAAGGGCAGTAACCCTAAAAACACTCATCTAGCGCCCAGTCTACTATGTCAGTAAGATTCTAACTGAGACGGAGACTCGATATCCAATGGCAGATAAAGTAGCTATGACACTGGTGATCATGGCAAGAAAGCTCCGACCATACTTCCAAGCTCACACCATCAAAGTACTGACGCGATTACCGCTTTGAACCATTCTACAAAAACCCGAGGTATCTGGGAGGCTCGTCAAGTGGGACGTAGAACTCAGAGAGTTTGATATCCAGTTCCTTCCCAGACGGAATATCAAATCCCAAGTACTCACTGATTTAATTGTAGAATGCACTATCCCTCCCGAATACCTCGTCAAGGAAAACTCCCATGGGATCCGATGGACTCTCTTTGTGGACTATGCATCAGCTACGGAAGGAGAAGGAGCTGGAATACTTTTGATCAGCCTCGAAAAGAAAATCCTTGAATATGGTATTCGATTAAAATTCCCAGCTACCAATAATATCACAGAATACAAAGTCTTGGTTCTGGGCTTCGACTCGCCATTAGTTGTGAAGTCAGAAGCTTGGTAATCTACACCGAATCCTAGTTGGTGGTATTACAAGCAGAAGGGGACTATAAAGCCAAAAATGACCAGCTGATTCAGTATCTGATATTAGTAAAATCTCTGTTAAAAAAGATACCCACACATCAAATACTTCACATCCTCCGAAAAGAAAATTCAAAGGCCGATGCCCTCTCAAAACTTGCCACCTCAACAACGGTATATCAAAAAGTAAGAAGGAGATTTGAGGAAATTAGGATCCCAAGTATTCAAGGACCGTGGGAGGTCGCCATCTTGGATTAGGAAATTTGTCATGGATGACGCCCATACAAGTTCTCAAACAAGGAATACTCCTCAGAGATGAGGTGGAAGCACGAAGGCTCAGGATACAGGCAGCAAGGTTCACAATTATAAACAAAGAGCATTACCCATGATCTTTCTTCGAACCTTTGCTAAAATGCTTGCCAAGGCATGATGCAAAGTATGCATTGTGAGATGTTCATGAAGAGCTTTGTGGCGAACATCTAGGGGGAGGGCCTTGGCGTGAAAAATTCTCCGACAAGGGTTCTACTGGCTATAAGGAGAGAAGCAACTATAAGGAGACCACAACTCATAAGCAATAAATTTGTCCCAGCAGGGAATAGATCTTCTAAGACCTCTCCTCATGGCATCTGACCAAAGGAAGTTCTTGATTATGATCATTGAATATCATACCAAATGGGTAGAAGCAAAGCCTCTCGCTAAGATAACTGAAGAAAATGCCAAGTAGTTTGTCTGGAAGAATATTATTTTTCGATTCGGCATACCGACTATAGTCGTTATAGATAACAGGACCCAGTTCACTGGAAAGAAATTTACTCAAATGTGATTATTTGAAGATCGACCTTCGTCACACCGTTGTGGCTCACCCACAGGCTAATAGATAAGTAGAAGTAACAAACTGTACCATTCTAAAGGGACTGAAGACTCGCATCAAGGAAGCTGTGGGATAGTGGGAAGATGCACTTCCAAATGTGTTATGGGCATACCACACCACCCAGAAAACTCCGACAAGAGAAACCCCATTAAACCTATGTTACGGTGCATAGGACATCCTACCAATCGATATTGGAACACCAAGTGCCCGTGTTCAGATATTTTATCCAGCAAGGAATGAGGAATTGCTCTAAGAAAACCTCGATTGTGTTTCTGAAATACGAGAAGAAGTAGCGCATTCTACCAAGAGCATGTAGCACATTACTACGATAGGAAGGTGACACCAATGCCTATCAAAATCGAGGACCTCATTCTATGCAACGTGGAAGCAGCAGGAAAGTGCCCGCAAAAAGAAAAAATTATTGCCAGCATGGGAAGGGCCATTTATAGTTTCTAAAATAGTAAAACCTGGAACTTACAAGATCAAAACAATTGAGGGAAAAACTCTCCCCAGAACATGGAATGCCAGACATTTACTGCGATTTTACCAGTAAATCTTGATCATAAAATTGTGATAATTCTGTAAAATAACGGGTTGTTCACGCATGGTAATACTGATGCAATATTCTCCATGGCCATATTATGATGAGGAACGCTCAAGGCTAAGCTCCTCCTCTTAACTCCTAACAATCATCATCGCGGTAGTCCTTATTTACCTTGGTTCGAAGGTGTTCCCTTCTCCCCCGCGGTAAGGACATGTCGCAGGGCAACACCTCAAATGACCTTGCACCGCCCCGGGTCAAAGGTACACCCTTACCCCCCACAGTAGGTCCCAGTAATGCTAGGGTATGCCCCCCTCGCGCATGCCAAAACGATTGGAAGGGTCTTCCCTTATCCGTCTCCAAGTAGCCTCGTACCACCCCGGATAAAAGGTTTGCCCTTATCCCTCACGGTAGGTCACAATAACGTCAGGGACTTCCCCCCTCATGGTTGCCTCGGTCGAAGGTTTGTACTTCACCGTCACAATCAACAAACGGTTAGTAGGGTCTACCCCTCTTCGTCATCAACTGACCTCGCACTTCCACGGACCAAAGGTGTGTCCTTCTTCCCCACGATAGGTCACTGTAATCAGTTACACCCCTCAGTCCGAATATCTTAATCTTCGCATGGCCAACAAGTTAGTATGTCACCAAGTCTCGCCTTTCAACAGATAACCAATCAACGACGTCAATACATCTAATGTGTAGGGTTTTACTTGATAGCATATTAAATGTACGCAATGGAATAAAGTTTAAGAAAACCCTAAAGTGAAACTTGGATCTTGCGATGAAAATTAATCAATAAGTTTGCATAACATAAAAAAGAGTATACCTGAGTGGGATTGAGTCGACACTCAATCAAGATGCTCCAGAATAGTTCTTGGCCGGCGGGTGAGTTTACGCAAAATGGATTTGCGGCTCTATAGGAATCCACACGAACAGGGAGAATATCGGCACCTTGTCATACAATATCCAGGATGGAGAATAGAAAGCCCTCTGCATCTCCACAAACTTCTAGGTCTGTACCAGGAGAGGCGGCGACGGGCGCCAGAATTAGGGCTTACGGGAGCGATAGGATCGGTACTTTGGGAAACACTTTCTGTCAATTTCGAGTTTGCCCTAACTCATGCATATCCAAGCCCTAAGGCAACATATATATATATATATACCCAGGAGCATAAACAGGCTTTAACCGTCGCTATCCGCAGACCTAGAACATTAATGAGATGACTCGACGAATTGATGAGATGTCTCGACGCACTCAACGCCTTACCTGAGAGGTCTCGACGCACTCAATTCCTTAGTTGTAAGGTCTCAACGCACTCAATGCCTTAGTTATAAGGTCTCCAAGCACTCAATGCCTTAACTGAGAGGTATCGACGCACTCGATGCTTTGGCAGTAAGGTATCGACGCTTTGGCTATGAGATCTTCAACACAATCGATGCTTTCAAGTGCTTGGATCCTTCACTCATCACATATGAGTAAGAACAAAACAATCCATTCCTCCAACTTCTCCAAACGCTCTTATGTGCGATCCTATATGCTCATATTGTGTTGGCGGTGAGACTACCTGTATGTCCACTTTTCAGATTACCATGGTAACAACAATATAATAATCATCAACACAAGATAAGCTCAACCCTAAAACTAGGTTACAAAGGCAAATCAAAGAAGTACATCAAAGTATATGCATATCATCAAAAGATAATGCAAAGTACAAGAAGGAAGTACAAAGTCAAATGCAATTCCCTCACAAGGCGACAACATCATGCAAAGTTCAGCAGGAAAGAAAGTATAAATGCACAAAGGCTAATAGACTACAACTGGCCAACTGCATCTACTTCAGAATCTAAGCCTGGAGTCATCATCAGAAAATTCATCAAAGCTGAGACCCAAGATATCATATTCAAGCTTCCTGGCTATAATCCGGAGTGCCTTCGACACTCCCCGCCTAAGAGTAACCTCACGGACGTCTTCCTAGCTTGGGGCTCCACCCCTCTTGTCCAGACATCTTCTCATGGATCTCCTCGACAATTAGGCAACAATCACACATATAGTTCAAGGAGTCCATGTATTCAGCAAGCCCGAAGGTCTTCAGCTCTGCCACTCGATCCTCAGAAGAAAGACGCCCCACCTCAGCCTTCGAAGCCCCTAGCTCCATCTCCAAATGAGAAATCTCCTCCTAAGCAGTCTCCAATGACTACGTCATGCCCTCCACCAAGGATTTCTCCATCTTTAGCACCTCCCAAGTCTCCTCAAGCTCTGTCTTAGCTCCAAACCAATCCATCGAAATCGAGATATGTCTCAATCATGCTTTCATCTTCAAGACAACCAGTGAACTCTCTGCTAACCAGAGCTTCTCCTAAATGATTCGAGCCAAGTATCCAATCCTTCAAACTCACATAATGATCATTCCAACGTGAACGCTATCTGGGCCTGAGCTTCAATCTACAACCAAAGAGAATAAGATTAGAGTCAATTAAAGTAATCAAATCGAGATATAGATATAGGAAAGCACACTTACCACATCACACATCAAAGAAGACACTCTGGGGGAAGAAATCTTCGAATGGGGGATTCGGGGGGGGGGGGGGGGGGGCAAGAGGATGCCAATACCTCAACCTATGAATCCACTACTGTATCATCACCTCGAGGAGCTTCCACAACCTGACAATCTCTCGACCAAAACAATGGTCGATGCTCCGCATCTGTGTCACTAGAGCCCTTACAAGAAAGCTTTCTTTTCCGATCATAGACCGATGGCTCCTCCACAACATGCTCCGAATATACCGAAAGCCTGCATTGCCACATACACTTCTCTTCCACGAATAAAGAAATGCTAAATAGGCGATTTTCGCCAACTCCCGAGACTCTATGAATCCTAATACGGGAGAAAAGTTTTGTTCCCATCCCTTCAGGCGGTGAAACCAATCAGGGAAAGAGTTTCAAAGATCCGATAGGCCCCAGAAATTTCAGACGTAACCAAATAGAGTTTTCCATAATGACGATCTTTACGACTCTCAAAGTCAAGCCAATTCTTGTTGCTGTAGATCTCAACATGGCCGCCACTATCAACACGAACCTCGCACCACTATATCTGAACAAATCTAAGGAGAACTTCCAGCCAAGCTCTCTGAAGAATAGAACCATCCCCATGATACGTGTCATCCCAAGGGGAGTAAATTGCGGCATAGGGACACCGTAAAACTTCAAGATATCAATCACCTCTCTGCACGGTGGGAATCGAAATCCATACCGTAACATCGTCTCACATATCGTCAACCAGCCCTTTGGTGGTTCTTGAACCCTATCCTTAGCTTGGGGATCCTCACTTCAAGATCGACAGGTAACCCGTATATTTTTCTCCAAATTATGACTTTCTCACAAGTGATAGTGGAGTGCAATCACATCGGACGAGCTTGCACATTGCGCTTCTAGACCTGATAAACAAGGAAAATAAGGATTAAGAAAGTTACACCCGAGGCGTTCAAAGGAGTCCTCATGCACGAACACATGTAGTCTTAAAGCACACACAAAACACACGCCTGAGTACACCCACACACACACCTGCACGTGCGCAGGTGCGCGTGCACCACTGCACATGACCAGTAGCATGTGCGGGTGTGCATACCTAGGCATGCACACAATACCATGCATGCCCAGGAGAGTGCGCAGACACCCACATTAAGGTGTGCGCACTGTACCACACACGCAGGTGCGCGCGCTGGCTTCCGCGAGCGCCTGGGAGCACTCATAGGTGCGTGCACCCCGGTTCACACGTGCTTCTGTGCATGCCCAAGTGCACTCGCGAGTACGTACATGCACTTAAGTGTACACGTGCAGCTGCATGCTCACCGCCTTGTGCGCTCGTGAGTGTGAGAAGGCACGCGCACCGCCGCCCATGCGGGAGCATGCACTGGAAAATGTGCCCGGTTCCATGACCCAACAGGCTCGTGCCTTCGCACTTCCGTGCCTCCATCATCACACATCTACGCCATCGCACATTTCCGCCTCCACCTATGTTACTTTGTTCAAAACAACAAACAACGTACCTTGGCATGCGCACTGTCGCCAATCACTCCCGTAGACACCTCTCCATTACTTACCGTCATGATTCTCGGAGAAGAAGACACAAAAAATTCTCACTCTTATCAAGCTTCTGTTCCAAGTACTGAGAATTTTGGAAGCATATGATGAGACCCTCATAAATTTGAAGATAATTTGGGGTTGTAAATAGCCTCCTCCCAATAAACCCTACTAACTCAGTGGGATCATGGGTTTGACTGCCACACATGCGATCACCACACACATTCATCGTGCACCGTCGAATCCTCCACCACGATCGGTTGTCGGCGCCGCCATCACCAGCATCGGGCAACCAGCAACCGGTCGGCCATGCTTGGGACGTGCCTTGGGGAGTCGCCATCAAGATTTAACCACGCCACAGGGTGATTCACGCACGGGGGAGGCTGTGCCCGACCTCCCCTCCCTGCGACCTCCTCTTGCGGCCGCAGGGCGCCGCTCGTAAGGCGGCAAGGAGGTGGCCGCATCGGCAAAACCTCCCCGCCACCCAGCCGCGCCCGACCGCCCCTTTTTGTGGCCGCCTCTCGTAGCCATGGGGAGCTGCCCGCACGGGGGCGGACGCACTCGGTCGCGCCTGGCCGCCCCTCCCTTTGGCTGCCTCCCACAACTACGCCCACAAGGGGCGGCCACTCCTGACCGACCCTCCCTGCAGTTTCTCCCGCCGCGGTCGGTCGTCCTTTCGGCCACGACACCTCCTTTCCCCTCGCTGGAGACTGTCCGCCAGTGAGATGGTCTCCCTTTCGTAGTAGGCCCTCCCCGCCATCCAATCATTCCACCGTGATTATAGCTCTACATTTCATGGGTAACCACCACTACATGTCATGATTAGTGGGGGGTTATCAGTAATTAAAAATAGCCTATATTTAGTGTGAATTATGCTCATAATATTCTTCCAAAACTATATTATATTTGATCTGCAAATAATAATCATGGGTTATTACGGTGTGCGGATAGTCGTATAACCACTATAACCACCTCCTAGAGCCTATAAAAAGGCCACATGACCCCTTTTATTTCTAACTTTCTTATCCCAGACTTCTTCTTCCTCAGGTCTAAGTTCTGTTGGAATTCTCCTACGTGCCTCCTCCACCAGCCAGAAGGCCAAAAAATTCGTCTAAGTCCACAACACTCGAAGGAAGGAGGTTCCCTGTACGCAGCTTCGGAGAGCTTCCTACGTGCATAACACTACCCGAATCAATGTCAATGCATCCCGACGCACTCTGCCATAAAGTCTGTTCGTCAAATAATGATTGAGAAAACTCATCTCTTTTCGAGCGTAAAAAAAGAAATCAACTTTGAGTGAGACGGCTTGTCGCCACCGAATGTTCCACAATCTCTCCTCTTAAAGATGTAACGAGGAGCGGTTTGTCGCCCTCGGTTCTCCAAGCAATCTGTAAACAACTGCCAATAGTGAAGTTTGACAGGCACCATCCCAATCACGTGATTTTTTACCCATTTAAGTGATTTTTTCACGTTAAAATCGTCTTGTGTGCTTATTCTTATTCTGTGACTGTGTGCACGCTCGACTCCTCCACGAGCTAAGACGGCCAAGTTTAGTCACGTCTACCTTGAGGGTTGAGTTGGCCGCATCAAGGAAATGACTATATGTAGGTCAACTTCGGCTATGTGCAGGCTACACAATTTCATAACAATTATGTGCCGGTCAAGGCTCATACGGGTTAACATCTTCCAATGATTTTTTAATTTGACCTACATTTATCCTTAAACAACACATGTCTAAAAATGATCTACATATAACATCACCCTATAATTAAAAGTGGATGTTGATTCTTTCTGCTTTTTTAGGGCATTTATATATGTAATCCACGTATCGATATTTGCAACCCTTAAAAAGTCAAAATAACACAAAATAGTCAAAAATCCCCCTCTCAAATGGCAACCCCGTCCTTCGCCCCCAGCTACTCTATATTATCGCAGCTCTACCCTAGGAGCGGGGAACATATTTGTTCTCACCTTGAATTGAAGAGAAATTTTTTTGCTACGGGAAATGCAGCATCCCATGCTGCGGAAATAAATAGCCCCATCCATGTGGCCCACTCCATTCCAAAATTTTGGTTTTTCCCTAACCTTCCGCCGCTCCTGCTCCCGACTCTCCCTCGACCTTTCGCCTCCCCTGCTCCCGTCCACAAAAGCGGAAGCCGCCGCCCAGTCATTAACTCGAGCTCCCACAGATCGCTCGAGTTTTTCTCTGGAATAGTCTTCCCGCTGGAACCCTAAGTATCGGAAGCTTTGGAGTACCGCCAAGTTCCGCTAGTTTTCCCAGCACTGAAGCCCTAACCTAAAGAAGAAGATCCAGGAAAAGTAGTGTAATATGTATAAAATTTTACATTTTACTGTACTTCAATCCGAATTTGTTGTTGAACAAGTTGATTGCAGTTGCATTTTTAGGGCAAATATGTTTGCAGTCGCATTTATCCATTTGCTAGTGCTTGTTAAGGGTTTTGCACTAAATTAGGTTTGTTGCGGCTGCATTGCTAGATGATTGAAGTTATTTTTTGTGGTTTCCTATTTGCAGTTTTTTCCCCTGAGAACTAGGGTAGTGTATAATTTTTATGTCATTTTTGTTGATTGCAGTCGCATTTTTAGGGTAAATATGTTTGCAGTTTTATTTATCCGTTTTGCTAGTGCTTGTTACGAGTAATGCGCTAAGTTAGGTTGGTTGCGGTTGCATTGCTAGTTGATTGCAGTTGTTTTTCATTTTTTGGTTTCCTGTTTGCAGTTGTTTACCCTGAGAAATAGTGTAATATGTTTGCAGTTGCATTACCTGCATATGCTTGTTTGCAGTTGCATTACCTGCATATGCTTATTTCCAGCTAAAATGCCTGGAAGTAAGTACTTGTCAGTCTGTTGCTCATCCAAGTCATTCACTGCACACATTATACCCCTGGTTAATATGTTGTCCGAAGACTCTAAAGAAGCCTTACGCCTGGCTTGTATTTTCCCACTGCTGGTGATGCCTGGGATTCCACAGAACATCCCACTACTGTATGTTCTTCTCAGGTAATATAATCGGGTGTGGCAGACTGCTGATTTTGGGATGATATATTGAGAAAATCTATCTCATGCACTTCACCCGAAGCCTCCCCTACGACAATGGGCTTTGATTTAACTGCGGGATTTTTCTCTGAAAATGATAAGATAAAAAAAGAATTGAGTTAAACAAACAACAACAACAGGAAAATTATTTGGATGTTGAAAGAAATACTTGGTTTTTTGGTTCTTGTCTCCCAATGTCCCTTCAAACGTGCATTTGAAATTCTTTTTGGTTTCTTCTTGACCAGATCCCTAACGAGTGGAGTGCTTATTTCCTTCTGACCATCAGTGTACCCTTGCTTTTCAATTTCTTCCGCCGCCACCATGTCGTCAACTTCCTTACCCAACTCATTTAATACCGTTAGGACCCTTGCCCTTGCAGGTTGGCAGTTCCCCATATGGTTTGCGAGATCATACGAATAACGCACCAAATGATTTCTAAATATCAAATTAGAGTCGCACTGTAACATGCATTGGGTATTTGGTAGGTTTTTTTTTTGCATTTTGACAACAACTTTTAATCAAGTATTGGTTTGAAACTTGTCGGGCATTTTTCATATTGTATATCCTTAGTATATGCTTGCATAGTATGCCCCGTGTCTCAAAACCTCTGCATGAACATTGAGATTCATTGGAATCGGAATGGAAGTTCACAAACCATCGTTTGTCTTCTACAGAACCGTCACATTTCTTCGTTACATATAGAGAATGATTTTCGTCATATCTAGTCTCATCAACGACGCAAACACCAACGGCTCCCTCCATGCACGCTTTCTCAAAAATACTAAACATTTTGCGCGTGTAAAATTTGGAAGCATGGCGGAGTAAACAACTATTAAACTTTAAGCATACCGTCCCTTGATTGCATCTAAAATATTCGTCACGCTCAGCCCTACGCCAAGAGCCGACCATTTTCTCCAACCCGTGTAAACACTCCACTAGTGTACTCGTGCTCTTTGAACATCCGTGCATGTCATTGTTGGCTGATTCGCTGCGTTGTGTTGATAATTTACCCAAATCCAATACATCTTTGTTGAACGTCGTGGACCACTTTCTTCTAACTTGATGCAGATCTCCTAACCATTTGTTATCTTGTAGAGATCCCTTGGAAACCATCTCATTCCAATGCCTATCAAACTCAATCTCGTCGTCACACTTACTTAAACATTGATAAAAAAACGTGCACGGACACTTTTGTCATTATTGAAGCATGGTACTTTTGAGGGGGCCTTCTTGGAGATATGCCACTAGCATAGGCGGTGACGACTCTCGGTAAGTACTTTACTAATCGCTATAGACATTACCTGATCTTGATCCGTGAATATAGTCGTTAGTTTTTTACCTCTGACAAATTTTAAAAATATTTCAAACACCCAAACAAAGGAATTAATGGTCTCTTCAGTGATGAAAGCGCCGCCAATAAAAATATTCTTCCAATGATTGTTGACTGCGATTAATGGAGCACAAGCCAAATTGTACTTGTTCAATTTGTAGGTTGTGTCAAATATAATAACATCCCCATAACAGTCATAATCTATTTTGCTGTGCCCATCCATCAAAAAGAAGCTTGTTAACCTGTTTAGTTCATCCGTACGAACATCGAACGAAAACATGTCCTCCAACTGCTTTCCCTGTAGTATCTTCAATAGACTAAGTGAATCACCGCTCTTTATCAAGGCCTTTCTTTCCCGCTGCACAAAGTTATAGGCATCAAATTTGGAGAACCCAACATTCTCCACCCCTCCAACTTCATTGGATAGAAAGTTGTATGCATGAACAGTTCTAACACCCATATCTGTCAAATTTTTCATAAGATTCCCCTGCATGTTTGAAATGCTACGGTACGATCTCAACAAATGCTGCTCCTTCTAGGTGGCAAGCGAATGGTTGTGCTCCTCAACGAACTTTGACACTGTCCAATTCCTACCTTCTTTGTCTGCGGGAAAAAATATACAAGCCAAACAACCTGTCCGTGTCTCCAATTTTCGATACTTTTTTGGAGACGGCCCGACACTTTGAAAACCGGCTTTGGCACAACTATAATCCCGAGATCTAATAATCCGAGTGTGTGTCCAGTAGGTGTGGTGTTGTTTTCAGACACTAAAACCTGTGTTATGAGCATACTGACAATACATAGCGTAGGCCTCGTCCTCTGAATGAACTACTGGAAACACCACAGGTTTTTTTGGGACCTGGCAATTTTTGAAGGAATGCAGTTGAAAACTGTGCTGATATTACAAAAATGCAGTTACAATCATCAAAGAAATGCAATTGCAAACTGTGCTGATATTACAAAAATGCAGTTACAATCATAAAATAAATGCAGTTGCAAACTGTGCTGATATTACAAAAATGCAGGTACAATCATCAAAGAAATGCAGTTGCAAACTGTGCTGATATTACAAAAATGCAGTCACAATCATCAAAGAAATGCAGTTGCATTAACTTACAGTTACCTCTTCTGCAACAACACTACCAGAACCCTAAGTAGTTGTTGCTCCCACTTCAGACATTTTCGCCAACAACTTTCCTGAAAAATACAGAGACTGGCGTTGTCGGAGAAGGAGAAAGAGAGGCGAGTTACACAAGGGAGCACGAACGTTGCCAAAGAAGGAGAAGGAGCGGCGAGTTACACGAGGGAGAATGAACGTTGCCGAAGAAGGAGAAGGAGCAGTGAGTTACACGAGGACTAGGGGCGGAGAGTGGCAAGAGAGCTAAGACACCTTTGTCCTGCCAAAAATCACTGCTCCGGGTAGGCAGTTTTTGCTCCCATAGCTGCTGAGAAGCGGGGAAGGGGAAGGTTGAGGGAAAAACCAAAATTTTGGAAAGTAAAAGGAGCGGGCCGCATGGATGGGGCTATATATTTCCGTAGCATGGGATGCTGTGTTTCCCGTAGCAAAAAATTGCAAGAATCAAATCCACTCCTGCGGTAATGGTGTCCTTTTCATTGAGAAGCTTGGAGATGAGACTAATGAGATAGTCAACTTTCTGACCGGAACCTGCCGAATCTCTCCTCATCCACAGATGGCACTTCTTCTTCCTAGATTTCGAATGACATCTCGGGGGGTTTATCGATCTTGCATCGAGCAGTTTTTATTCTCAAATCTAAAGAAGATGGCATCTGGAAGCATGATGGATTCAACCATGAAAGGGCGACATAGCACAATTTGTGGAGGGAAATGAGGCTAACGACTACTAAACATAATTTCGTCATTTACCTTTTAATTCGAAAAATCTAAATAGATGTTTCACATCACGTTTGAGGTCTTTTCTCTGCAATGGGAGGGAGAAGATAGAGGAAATGGGCGCTTCCTGGTACAGGTGGCATAATAAATATATTTTTAATATTAATGCCCTCTTGGCACTTTGCATCCCCGAAAATATCACTTTTGACACTTTACACCCCAATGTTAAAATATTGCACTTTGCACCCCTCATTCTCATATTCTTGGCACTTTGCATCCTAGCAAGGATAATTTCTGATAGCTGAATTCAAAAGCCTAGGATGCAAAGTGCCAAGAATATGAGAATGAGAGGTGCAAAGTGTCAAAAGTGATATTTTCAGGAGTGCAAAGTGTCAAAAGCCCGACATTAATAATGTAAATTTTTTGAAAATGAAGAGTAGCTATGTTTTATTTCATATTCTTAATTTAGATCTCATAAATATTAGCGTTCTGGATATAGACCCGAAGTAATAAGAAGTGCAGGATTCTTTGAGGAAGCTTTAGATGATATGCTATAAGTTAATGTGTTGAAGGCTTTAATCACAATATATGTGAAGTGTAATAGTGCTCGTAAGGTATTCTATGATATGTCTGTGAGAGATTACATATCTTTGAATGTTATGATTTCAGGAAATTTTGAGAATGTGCAACATGTGAAACGTTTGATGACTATGACAAGCATGATTTCTGCGTTTGCAATTTAGGGTGCATGATCGAAAAAATGTTGTCTCATGGAACATAATGTTGAGTGAATATGCATGGAGGGAGATGTTTTGGCTGCATGAGTTCAATGTATGATGGTAATCATGAAATTAGTATGTTTTTGAAATAAAATAAAATTTGGGCTGCTAATATCAAGTGAGCTGCGAATATCGCTTTGTTGAGCTGCATCTTTTGGCTGTCAATAGTCATAAGCGGGCTGTCAATATAAACACCTTTTTTAAATGATCAGATGAGATCATATTTATTATTATTAGTATTTTTTAGTGCTTTTGTAGACTAGAAGACCAACAAATTAAATTTCCCTTTTAAATATAATATAAATATATAGTAAATATAGCTAGTTGATCAAATTCATTCAAATATTTTTATTGCGGTCCAACTTGGCCCTCATAAACCGGTCCAAATTCGACCGTCTTGATCAGGAGCGGTCGAGCGCGCAATCAGTCAAAAAGTCAAAGAGTAGGTGCACAAAGCGATTTTGACATGGAAAAATCTCTCAACTTGGTAAAAAACCACGCAACCCGGTCTATGCCGATCGAACTCCACTATCTATTGGCAGTTACAACTTTTACTGAGAAATGAGAGCGACTGGGCCCTTCTTGTTACACTTTGGAGGTGAGAGAGAGACAATTGTTGGATCGTGGTGGGCAATAGGCTGCTCCGCACGAGCCTTATTTGCGGGAAGTGTTGGGTCCATTGATCACAATGTCCTAGATTTGAATAAGGCCCATAATTAAATGATATACGCATGAATGTATTTGATATATGTTTAAGTTCATGGTATGTAGGTGGTATACTGTTATAGTGATTTGACAGGCAGTCAGAGTCACAATGACTATTGGACTCTAGACAGGTCGCTGAATGTCACAACCCGCATTTTTTCCCAACAATTTAATTATATTAGAGCAAGGGGGAAAATATGCGTCGTGATGCCACGCTGTGCAGGGGATAACTGCAGACGTTCATGCAAGACTCCAAACTCTACGGTTTTAAAAGAAAACATAAATTATTATGAATGAAATCCAGTATAGGTTATGATGGCAGCTGTATCCCTCGGCTTAGTGGATCATCTAGTTCACAATTTAAAATATAAATTATACGCTTGCGGAAGATACTTGTTTAATTTGACTCTAACCTCCCACATGAGTATAAATGTCCCTGAGGAACAACTCATGCTAAACAGACTTTAGATTTATAATAAGTATAGGAAAAATCTTTACGCTAAACAGGAAAATAATGACTTAGTTTTAAAAGAGATTGCATGGATGCCTTACTAATAATAGGTTTTTTTATAAGCTTGAAAATATCTAACATGCAGTCTTAGCAATAAATCATCCCAGAGAGCAAGTAATATAAACCAAACATAAAAGAATCACATCAGCTAGCAAGTGTCAAAATCAATAATCTTGTGGGCGTCAACAACCTGACACGAACCTATAGTACAAAGTTTGTCTGAAACTAGGCAAAGAAAACTAAAACAATAAACTACCTCGCTACGGCGAGGGGAAAAGCCACAGCCAACACTACCGCTTCAAGAACTCCAAACCCAGCTCAACTACCTTCTAACTCTCCAAACCTGAGGCATTCCAAAGACAGAACACCTCAGCAATAAGGTACAAATGGTGGCAGCAAAAGAATACAAAGGTCAAATGGGGTACCAACCCAGGACCAAGAGTACTGAGGTAAAGTACATAAATAAAACTCAAGAAATAAATCAGAAGAAAAGAACTTACGTGAATCGTCACATACAACAAAACATGCCGGATACCCAAAGCAAGGGGAGAGCATGATTAAATCATAAGAAAGAATACTCCAAAACTCGATTAGCCACCTGTAGTCAATTCTACCCATAAATACAGGCAGGGTGGTCACTTCTCTAGATACACCCCTCACAGATGTTAAAATCCGTCTAACCGAGGGGGAGACTTGCACACTCCACCAATCACCGCAGATGCCCAAAACCCAGTAGAATTTCACGAGGTACTAATAAAGGAAACAAACCTTGCAGTCGGTGGATTTGCCCACTAACACGCAACAAAGAAACACCATGAAATAAACCTCAGTACTTGGCGCGTCGGATTCTACATGACATTTTTAGATTAAAGACACGGTTGATCAACCTTTTGAAATGATTTACAATCATATATAGACACTAATGCGTCCAACAACGATAGACGAAACAATTTAATTCATCGATAAAACATTTTAAGGACGGTTATACACACCTAATAAAGATCGAAATTACTATAACCAGAATTTTATAATTTTGAGTGATCTTCAAGAAAGATTAGACATAACCATAGTTTGGAGAGACAACACAAAAAGCAAGAAAATTAAGGAACAAAGGCATAACGGTTACCATCAAACCGGACAAGGAACAACGAAGAAAAACCACCACTTGCCTTGGTTGTACCAGAAAAGTCCTCTGAATCACTCCACGTTGTAGATCGGGGCAAAAGAATACGGGAGGAGTTGAAATCTAAACAAAAATAGCCAAAAAGGGGGTTAGGGCCGAAAAACCCTAATGACAAAACTCAAGGAAAGGAGAAAAATTTACCACGATAGCGTAGCTCTCGGTGAGAGCTTTCCAGATCTACGTTCGGTTGAAGATTTCGAGCATCGGAGCTCCGTCGGTGGCCACCGAAAGATTCACGAAATAAAACTTCTCTCTCGCTCACGCCTCTGGTTCGGGAGAAAATTAATATCGGAGAAGAAGTTCTGATCAAACCGAAGTCCATATATATATATATATATATATATATATATATATAATGTAAAAGTATTTATAATTTTTTTTTCTAAATACAAGAAAACGTTTAATTTATGAGTGGCTACGGGAAAACCGATAATAAAGATCTAAGATGACTTCAAATAGAAAAGTACCCAACATGAAAGTTATAGATCTCATCGAGAAAAACAAATTTCATGTCGACCATTTTTTCGTACGACACCGTTTTGACCCTCAAAACGGTGTTCGAACACAGACTGTACAGAACCACTCGAGAGGAAACAGACTTCTCGAGAGAGAGAGGTTGGCTCTCGAGAAATACATTGGTTTTCGAGAACAAAAGCCATAGTTCTCGAGAGGGACATCATTTCTCGAGATGGAGAGGCTAAGGCTCTCGAGAATCACATTAGTTCTCGAGAACAAAGGCTTAGGACTAGAGAGAATCAATCAAACAGGCTACCTAAGAGCAGTCTACATGAAAGTTATAGATCTCGTCGAAACGAACAAATTTCCTATTGACCAATTTTCCATACAGTAATGATTTGACCCTCCAAAATGCGCCCGAACGTAGACTATACAGGACTACTCGAGAGAAAAGGGGGCTTCTCGAGAAATAGAGCAAAGTTCTCGAGAGAAACTCATAGTTCTCGAGAACAAAACATCACAACTCGAGAGAAACATGTATTTCTCGAGAAGAAGACCATATTTCTCGAGAATAAACATTAGTTCTCGAGAACAACAAGGGTTTTCAGGTAGAAATTTATAGTGCAGCTTATTTACGAGTAGTTTTGGAAAAATCAAAAATAGGAGTCTAAGATGGCTTCAAATCAAAAAGTAGTCAACAAAAAAGTTGTAGATATCATCGAGGCAAACAAATTTCATGTTTATCATTTTTTAATACGATGCCGTTTTGACACTCAAAACGGCGCTCGAATGCAGGCCAAAACGGACCTCTCGAGAACAACAAAGGACTTCTCGAGAACAGCAAAGGACTTCTCGAGAACGGCATAAGACTTCTCGAGAACTGCATAGGACTTCTCGAGAACTAGGACAGACTTCTCAAGAACTAGGACAGACTTCTCGAAAACATTAAGTCAGACTTCTCGAGAACGACTGGGAGTTCTCGGGAACGAAAAGGGGGATCTCGAGTACAAGCTGGACAAATTGCAGAAGTTTTGATTTGACCAATATTTTGGAATGAATCGCTGACTCTACGAATTAGAAGCATAGACAACCTTAGAATCTGACATACCATTCTCGAGATATTAAATCACGTGGCGAGACTCCAAAAAATCTCGGATTGCGACGAAACTTGACAAATAAGTCCAAAATTTCAAAATGCAAAAATTTTCTCAATTTTAACAAGAATCTGACCGACTCGACCGCACAAACACGAAATGCCTTAACGACATTGTGCCGTTAACTTGACGTTAAAAGTAATGCCACGACACCGTAAATATGACGTTTCGCATTTAAATAAAATCATCGAAAAATCGAGGGCGTTACACTGAACAAGCAGAAAATTAACTAAGTCTAGAAGCGTTGAGTGAAGACAGTTCATCCAACGCTAGGAAGCTAAAAGCATTGATAGAACCTCATGCAGTCAAAACCTCAGAGTTGCTGACCTGAAATCTGTCTAAGAACAAAAGCATTGAGTGAAGGCAGTTCACTCAATGCCTACTCATCTAGATTTCAATTAAAGTATAGAAGCATTGAGTGAAGACAGGCCACTCAACGCCTCATCAAGAAGACAGTCAAAGGTTGCTGATAAGAAATCTGTCTAAAGATAGAAGCATTGAGTGATGACAATTCACTCAAAGCCTACTCATCAAGAAATCTGTTAAAGGATAGAAGCGTTGAGTGAAGAAAGATCATTCAATGCCTCATCAGGAAATCTATCAATGGACAGAAGAGTTGAGTGAAGACAGTACACTCAATTCCTACTCAATAGGATTTTTGTCTAAGTACAGAAGTGCTGAGTGAAGACATGTCACTCAATGCCTCATCAAGAAGACAGTCAAAGCTGCAGAGTTGCTGTCAAGAAATCTGTCTAAGGACAGAAGCGTTGAATGAAGACAGTTCACTCAATGCCTACTCATCAAGAAATATGTCTAAGTATAGAAGCATTGAGTGAAGACAGGCCACTCAACGCCTCATCAAGAAATCTGTCAAAGGATAGAATATTTGAGTGAAGGCAGTACACTCAACGCCTACTCAACAGGATTTCTTTCCAAGTATAGAAGCTTTGAGTGAAGATAGGACACTCAACACCTCATCAAGAAGTCTGGCTAAGTCATAAAGCATTGAGTGTGGAAGCTTCACTCAATGTCTTCATGCAGAGAAATTTCAACCAAACCTAGAAGCGTTGAGTGATGAAGGCTCACTTAACGCCTGAAGATGCAGAATTCTACTAAGTACTTTTGTGTTAAGTGACAAGACTTCACTCAACGCCCATGCATATTTTATGAAATTTGTTAAGTCTAGAAGCGCTGAGTCATGCTGAAGTCATCAAGATTTCAAATGTCACAGGCTTTGCATGCTAGATGATAAAATGTGTCGCTTGCCTTTAGTACTATATTTAATGCAAAAGAAATGTTGCAGTTGCCAACTATGGCTGGCCCATATTACACAAAGAGTCGTTGAATGACGGGATACAAAAGCAGAGTCCCGAGAAAGAAGAAGACATCGAAGAGAGAACAAGAAGCTTTTGGAGACAGAGCTTTTTGGTTATCTTCTTCCTCTTGACAAAGGAGAAGTTATTCAAAGAACTTGCTCTATAGTTAGTCTGAGATTCATAGACAGAGTTAGCTGTTGAAGAAATAATTCACTGAAGATTAAATCTATCTTCAATAGCAAGGTCAGAGAGTTTTATTTCTGAGTAAGAAGATGAAGCAGAGCAAATTTAAATAGATGTTCATCTTCAAGGCACTGCACTCAACTCTACTACATCAAAGGCTTGAATAAACGGAGATCTGTAGTTGTCTTCCCAGCACAAGCAGAACCATCTTGAAAATCTACTTCCTTGGTGCTGAGAAGAAGTTAGGGCTGAGTTTTCTCAGTTTAGAAAGAAGGCTCAGAGAATAATTTCTCTAGAGTTAGTGCTCTGCAGTTACTTCTCAGCACAAGCAGAACAAACTTGAAAATCAACCATCTTATTACTGTGAAGGAGATAGGACTGAGCTTTCTCATTTCAGAAAGAAAAAGACTTAGAGGATAATTTCTCTGTTGTCAAAGTTAAGGCTGAGTTCACTAAGTCCAGGAAGGAAGACTCAGAAAATCATTTCTCTGGAGTCATATTATCATCAACACCTTACTTATTCTGTAGGATCAATCTTAATCTGAGTTGTAAGCCTAAAATATAAAGGCTGAGAGGTAGGATTCAGTTGTGAATCTGAGGTAGGGCCTGTGTGCCTGAGGTAGGATTCTGTTGAGAATCTGAGGTAGGGCCTTTGTCCTGAGGTTGGATCTAAATAAGATCTGAGATGTAGGAGAGTTTTACTCTCTAAGTGTAGGGCTATCCTCCTAGTATGAGTTGTAGGGCATATTATTATGCTTGAGGTAGGTGATCTGAAGGATCACTAGGCTGTAAGAGATTTTTTCTCTGAGTGTAGGGCTTTGGAATGAGGTAGGAATGGGAGAAAGTCTGAGAGATCCTGCGAGATCTGTGATGTAAGCTCTTTGAGATGGGATTGGAGAAGATTGCCTTGTCTAACACACTGATAGAAAGGTGGGAATGACATTGGATGTACCAATATATTGGGGAACCACTATAAGTACTGATTTGATGTGTTGTGTTCTTGAAATCAAGCTAAATAACTTAACACACTAAATTAAGAAAGTGTTCAAAAAATACTAAGAAACCTATTCACCTCCCTCTACGTGTATAGCTACTCTTGAAACAAAGACTTTCAAGTGTTATCAGAGGGAGGTTGTTCAAAAAGGATTTAATAGTCTGAACTGATCTCCAAAAGTAGCTGAAGATTATCTTCATGGGTTCAGGTGAGAACCACAAGGAGTTGAGCTCAATAAAACTTCCAGTTTGCAGAAATGAAGACTTCAAAATTTGGAAAGAAAGGGTTTGGGTATTCATGGAAGCCTCAGACCCTAGGATCCTTCATTCCAGTCCAAAAGGAGACTGATCATCCAGTTGCCCCATCAGGCATAAGGGCTCTATTGTCCTCTATTGACAATGATTATGAAGAGGATGAGGAGTTCAGTCTCATGACTTTATCAGAAGACACTCAGTACAATCCTACTCTTGATAAGGTACACTCTATCCTTAGCTCCTCCTCTATCTATGAGTCTGGCTCAGACTCTGAAGCATCCACTTCTACAAGAGGGGATGATGGTTTAGGTTCTAAAAATGATGTCAATCAATTGAATGACAAGTATGGTGTAATCTTGGATGCTCTAAAGAAGAGCAAAAGGCTTGTCAAGAAACATGTTGAGGAGATTGTCTCCCTACAACAAGCTGCTTCCCTATAGTCTGAGTCAGCACCCTTGCTAGCTCCGATGAGGAGGAAAATTAGCCAACTATAGACAATCTCAATTATCCAAATTGGGACTATTTGCCAAAAGAACAAGATCATCTTGGATCTTGAGGAGAAGCTTTTTAAGGAGAAAAAGTTTGTGGCTGAATTCTCAAAGCCCAAAACAGTATCACCATTAATAAACTCCTTTACCTCTCAAAAGGATAAGAGAGGTTTGGGGTTTAAGTGGAACTCTAGAGTTGCCCATTCCATAGGGAAAGGTAAAGCTCATATACGTAAGATCGCTCCCCTTACTAAGGAGTTACCCGATCTTATGCCAAGAACCGTCGCCTTACGGTGACATTAACACACGGGCTAGTCGACACAACAAGATGCCGTTCCTACCCGCTAGTACGATCATTTTAACCTGTAGACCAATTGAGAACAAAAGTATAATTAATATTTACAAATCCACAACACAGAAGCATCATCACATATAAATGTAAAGGAGCTGCATAGTCCAACAACGATTACATAGAGAGTAAGGGCTTATGCCTGGTACATACTATAATGAATAATCACTCTCTCACATCACTCTAAGTAGAAGCAAAAACTATCACTCGTCATCACCTGACACTAAGCCGTAGTAGTAGTGTGCGGTATCTGCTCCTCTAGTCCTGCCAGCTTGTCATGCCACCTCGTATTGCGGGTCGTGCTGGTGCTCCATCTCCTCGAGCTCCTAAAATGATACAATCACCGTAAGACCCCCTTACTCCGGAGGTAACCCGGTCTTATGCCCAGAACCGCCGCTTTACGGTGACACTTAGCACACACGGTCTAGTCGAAACCGCAAAACACCGATCCTGCCGGCTAGTACGATCATTCAACCTATCGGCCAATCGAGAAGAGAAGCAATATAAGAAATTTATATATCGAGCCCACATCACAACATCATCATAATATAAGTAAAATGAGAGATCCAATAGTCCACAATTAGTATAGAATGAAAGAGAAATGGGCTTATGCCCAGTACATAGTAATCAATCTCTTTCTCACAAAATCTAACTAAGCAGAAGCTAATTTATCATCAGTACACACGTCATCACCTGACGTCGGGCTACAATAGTAGTAGTAGGTGGTACCAGCTCCTCATGTCCTGCCACCTCATCCTACTGGTGCTCCAACTTCTCGAGCTCCTAAAATGATACAGTAACAACCGACTATTAGTCATAAATACTAAGCCATTTTGTCCTCGCCTCACCCCCCGCGACTCCTAGGTACCGAGCGGGAGGATGAAGTAGAGAACAATAAGGGGTACAAAAGTAAAACATGTGATAGTGGATCTATTCTATCATGGTTATAGAATAATAAATATATCTCTAATTTAGTAGTTCTATATAGTACAAGTAATGGAGTAAAAGCAGTACTGAAAAGAAGTACGAAAAGAAGTGTGGTAAGTAGAGTAAAGTACTGAACAATAAAGTAAACAAACTACTACTGCATTAATCATCACTGAAGTGCCTTAACTTATATGAATGCCCATACAAACTTGTAAGTTAAGGTTTCACAAATATAACTTATCATAGAAAAGAGCTCATACTAATTTGTATGATAAGGATCTATGGTGTGTATGTCCTAATTATGTATGAATAGTATAGCATACGGGTTATGAATCATGCAAGTACAACTCACCCACATGACTCTGTGCACACAGACCTTTAGTTCCCACTTTTTGGAGTTAGCTAACTCTAAGGTACTACCATCATGGCTACGATAGAAGTGGAGCGGGCGTCTCCACTCCTAGGCGGGTATATACACTACCAGGCCTAGACCTTCCATACACATTTGAAGAACACACCTAAGATACCACGTACTAAACCACTGGCTAAACCACCAGACTTTTAGGTCGGGTGTGCGTTTTCGGGGATTGTCCTCCAGACCACAGTATAAATAACCTACTGCCCCCTCAAACCCTCATACCTCACCTGAGTCACCTTACTTCCATCGGTGTGATGATTGGTCCAGTACCCCATGACCCGCCACTAATATGTTCTATGCACATGCAATTTATTTCGAATCCGAGCCTCCAGCTCGCAGGACAAAACCCGTCCTGTATCCAAACATCCGAGCCTCCAGCTCGCAGGACAAAACCCGTCCTGTATCCAAACATTCGAGCCTCCAGCTCGCAGTACAAAGCCCGTCCTGTATCCTCCAACCCTATACGGGTGAGATTGTCACATCGTTCCCTTATCCTATTAGACTAGTCTTGTCTAATGCTTATTAGGCATATCAACTTATGGTTAGTCCTTGGACTGCCCAGGGCATACCCGATGAAGGGCTCTCGGGGGCACTAGGAACTACGATGGGCTGACGCACAAAGCGCTCTTTCTTAAGGACACTTACTTTTATTAGTGTTTACCCATTATTAATACACAACTCTCTATGTTGCTCTTGAGTGAACCTGATGACTTAAGGTATTATTGGGAGAATGACGGTCTTCCGCCGGTCTCTGTTCTAATTACTTTCCTTGGGCTTTGCACTCTAACACTCATTACTACTTGACACCAACCAGGGTTCCAACTTCCCAATACGCTTCTCAATCCAACCTCCTATCATATCCCCCGTGGGTCCTAGTGTTATGTGTTACTTTATCTAAGCGTAACCCATGACCTAACTCCAGCCCAAACGAAATGACTTCTAATTCCTTGGTCCAAATTTCCCTAATTATTTATCATGGGTTTGTCATGTATGTAATATTGATCATTCAGAATTTCATCATCTTTCTAATTATTTTGGACCATAATTTAAATAAATTAAATAAGTGACCTAGGTCACTTTGAACCTAAACTACTCTAACTAGTGGTCCATCATGTCTAAATAAATTATCTGAGGTTCATCTAGGTTAAAAATGTCTGTTCATCAAAAATCATGATTTTCCAATTTGAATTTCCATATATTTTCTATTTATGATTAAATCCATAAATAATCCATTTTCCAAATGAAGTACTTAAAATATACAAACAAAAATTCCTAAAAAATTACTGGTGATCAAAATTGATATAATAATACTCAAGGAGAAATTCATGATCCTAATCAGTGATTTGACCTAACATAATTCATATGGAAATTATTACCAAAATGCCACTACTAGGGTTTTCAGCATATACGATCATCCAAATATTCTCAATTAATTATATTGGGTTTTAATCATAGAAATAGGATGCTATAAATTTTCCCATAATTATTCAACATTAGTTTCCCTTACTTTTATATTAATTTCCAAAAAGGGTAAAATTGTAAATGTACTATATACATAAGATATAATCCTCAACTAGACTTATAACTTTTTCTAGAGATGTAAAATGTCCTATTAGAGCATGTATCAAATGTTTAGAATTTTACAAGGTTAGTAGACCTATATCTCATTTTTATTTCTAAAAGAACTTATTTTCCATTAAATAAAAATAATGGGATTTTTGTTCCCAAAAATCCCACTCTTTATTTTGGAGGTGTAACTCATCCCTATAAGCCTCTGTCCAAAATCCCATAGACTTTCATTAGGCCAAATGGGCTAACTTCCCATTTTTACATTTCAACATAATATTTACAAATCTACCTCCACCATGCATGTTCGTTTTCCCAACCATACAGAGGTCCAAATGACCTGCAACTTTTACCATGGTCATATAATGACCCAATGACCATGCCACCCAAATTTGGAGGCATTTGGAAGAGGGAATCTTCCTATATTCCATTTATTTAATAAATTATATTTCTATAAAAACTATAGAAAAATACATCCCAAAAATTCTGCTTTTTGGACAAGGCCTAAGTCTAACTTAAAAATATGTATGTTCAAAATTTCATGAAATGTGGACATAGGGTTTGACTTGGGCTCTCATTTAAAAATGGGTGTTGTTACTAGCAAACCCAGTTTGGTTTCTAGCAAACCATTACTATTAGCAAACCCTCATTTTTCAAAATGACTATTTGAAAACCATTTTGTTACTAGCAAACCAACATAATTTTTTTTAAAAAAATTAAATTTTGTTTAAAACATTCATTCTTTCAAAATAACCCGCTGCATATAATGATATTATAAATGATTTCAAATGTATTCATTCAATCACTTATGTTAGCATTATAGATGAGTCAAAATGCTGCAAATGTTTAGTATGTCTAAAACTTCTTTTTCAACAAAATATCATTATTTTCACCAAAATCTTTAAACAAAATATCGGTCGGTTTAGAAATATATTTGATTTCTAATTACTATAAGGATGTGTTGTATATACGAGTTAAGTGTATATAAAAATATATACGTCCTTTTGAACTGCGTCTTATATGTATAATTTCATGAGAAGTGTTCAACATGAAAGTTGTAGATCTCGACGAGATTTACAATTTTTATGTTGAACACTTTTTGATTTGAAACACTTAAGACCCCCTATTTGACCCCTGAAAAAAGTTACGTCGTACATATATATGGACACCCGGGATCGACGTGACTTTTTTCAGGGGCCAAATTAGGGGTAAAACTGCTTCAAATCAAAAAGTGTTTAACATTAAAGTTGTATATCTCGTCGAGATCTACAATTTTTATGTTGAACACTTTTTGATTTGAAGCACTTTAGATTCTCGATTTGGCCCCTGAAAAAAGTTACGTTGTACATATGTACGGACGCCCGGGATCGGCATGACTTTTTTCGGAGGCCAAATCGGGGGTATAATCGGCTTCAAATCAAAAGGTGTTCAACATTAAAGTTGTAGATCTCGCCGAGATGTACAACTTTTATGTTGAACACTTTTTGATTCAAAGTAGTTTAAACCCCCGATTAGGGTCCCGATAAAAGTCATGCCGAAAATCTTTACGTTCCATGCATGTCTTTTTTTAGGGCCCAAATTGGTGGCCTAAACGGCTTCACATGAAAAAATGATCAACATGAAAGTTGTAGATCTCGATGGGATCTACAACTTTCATGTTGATCACTTTTTCAAATGAGAAATATTTGGGGCTCAAAATTCAAAAATGCAAAAATTGCCAAAAAACAAGATTGGTTTGCTAGTAGTAATTTTTGGGAAGAGAAAAAAATGCAAAAAATGACAGAATCTGTTTTTTTTCTGGTTTGCTAGAAATGAAAGTGGGTTTGCTAATAACAGCACCCTTAAAAATTTGCCCTAGTCTAGGACTAGTCTTAGTATAATAGCCCTACAGGGAGTTGTGGTGCTCCAAATTACAACTTTAGGGTGTACATTTAAAGGTAAGACCTAGGTCTGCCTTTTTTATGTTAAGCATCATTTCTGAAAATGCCTCTAAGAAGCCTAAAATTTAAAAGCAAGTTGTTGTTCAAACAGTGACAAAAAATAATCATTTAAATAAATCTATAGATTTATTATAAATAATGGACGGCATCGGCTCATCTTCCCCAATGAGCCGATGGTCAAGATTGCCCCAACCTCGGCAAACCTTGATCTTGTATTTCTCGGCCTTCTGGCCGTCGCCACTATCGGCGATTGTCGCCACCATTTCCATTGAGGTGGCGACTAGCGTTTCTCGGCGACGTGGACGTCGGAGGTGGCTCCTCCGACGAACCCAAGCAAGAAGAAATGCTGTGAATACTCCCTCTCACATGGCATTAAGCTCATTTGAGCCTTATATCTCTCCTAAAATAGCTATACAGCTAGCACAAAGGGAGGGGAGGAGAAACGGGCCCTTAGACGAGCTTGATGACGGGTTTGGTGGTAGTGCGCCATGGCTGACCCTTGTTCCGGCTAATCCTCTACTCTAGCTGTCAGTTTCTGCTCCTTAGGGTTCACTGAAGGTGATGGTGGGGTGTAATGGAGGTGAGGCTGGATGTTTTAAAGGTTTTGCCTCAATTTGAGTGGTTGGGCATAGCCGACAGCATGATTCCTCATGCAGCCACGTGTCAGCCATATATTGGACCGTCAATCATTACCATAAATATGTTTTCTTGAAATGATGAATAGATTATATAGTTTTGCTATAGAGATAAATGTCTCATCACCGTTTTATCCTGAACCCGGTTTAGCCCATATACAAGTGAACCGGTCAACATAATTTTTAGACTGAAAAATTTTCAAGTACAAAAGCGTTGAGTGTATTAACACCACTCGACGTCGCGTTGCGTGGTGTCGACACCACTCAATGCCTTCAACACTCCAGAAAAATCTTAAGTCAAAAGCGTTGAGTGGTGTCGACACCACTCAATGCCGCCAGCAATCCTAAGTGAAGGAATTGAGTGGTATCAACACCACTCAACGCCGCCAACAATACTAAGTCAAGGTGTTGAGTGGTATTAACACCACTCAATGCCGTGTTGAGTGGTGTTGACATCACTCAATGTCGTCAGCATTCCAGACTTTTCCAAGTTAAGGCGTTGAGTGGCGTTGACTCCACTCAACGCCGCATTGAGTGGTATTGAGATCACTTAACGCCAACATCATCCTGCAACGTCTAAGTAAAAAAGCATCGAGACCACTCAACGCTGCGTTGAGTGGTGTTGAGTTCACTCGATGCTTAGTCGAATGTCGTCGAGATCACTCGTCGCCTAAAGTTTCCCGAGTATTTCTAAGTTAATTTCATCGGGATCACTCGATGCCTTTTCAAATGGAGTCGATATCACTTGACGCTTAAAGTATCCTGAGTATTTTCTAAGTTAAATTCGTCGAGTGGCATCGTGTTCACCCGACTCACTCGACGCTCCCCGAGCCTGAGTCAATTCTCTTGACTCAAAACGCGTGTGAGAGGGGCCTAACACGAAATAGGATTTTACAGTCACAACTGACCATTAGTCATAAAGACTAAACCATTTTGTCCTCGCCTCACCCCCGCGACTCCTAGGCACCGTGCGTAAGGAAGAAAGCGGAGGACAACAAAGCAGTATCAAAATAGCAGGTGACAAGGGTCTACTATATCATGAAATTAAATAATCTAGCAGTTCTATATAGTACAAAGTATAGTAATAAAGAACAGTGGAACTGAAAAGAAGTATAGTAAAGTAAAGTAAGGTAAAGTACTGAGCAGAAAAGTAATTACAACTATACTACCATCACATGAGTACCTTAACTTATATGAATGCTCATACATACTTATAAGTTAGGGTTTAGGAATTACAACTTCTCATATAAAAGAGCTCATACTAATTTATATGATAAGGGTCTACAGTATAAATGTCCTAAGTATGTATGTATGTTATGATGTGTTAAACATGCTATGATTCATACAAGTGCAACTAACACGCACGACTCTGTGATCATAAACCTTTAGTTCCCACGTTTTGGAGTTAGCTAAACTCTTTGGTACCACCATTGTGGCTATGACAGTAGTGGGGCGGGTGTCTTCACTCCTAGGCAGGTATACACACTACCAGGCCTAGACCTCCTATACGCCTCGTTACATATCCTAGGTGCACTTTAGAGTCACTGCGTACTATTTGCTGGATATCCCACTAGTCTTATTGGTCGAGTGCGATTTTCGGGGATAGTCCTCTAGACTGCAGTATAAACAACCTACTGGCCCCTCAAACCCTCATACCTCGCCAGATTCATCGTATTGTTGTCGGTGTGATGACTGGAAAAGTACCGCGTGATCCGCCATTAATATGTTTATATGCACATGCAAATTATTTCAACCCGAGTCTCTAACTCGCAGGACTAACCAGTCCTGATGTAATTCTCCCGAGCCTCCCGCTCGCAAGACTAACCCATCCTATATGCCTCCAACCCTAGACAGGTTAGATTGCAACAATGTTCCTCAACCTATTAGACTACTCTTATCTAATCTCAGTTATACCTAGCACCTTAGGGTTAATCCTGGACTTCCCAAGGTCTACTCGGTGAAGGGCTTGCAGCGGTACTACAGAATACGATGTACTGAATCCCAAATCCCCCTTTCCTGGACAATTAATTTTATTGTTGGTTACCCCTTATTAACTCTATACTCTTGTTGTTGCTCTTGCGTAAGCCTAATGATTTTAGGTACTTATTAGGAGATCAATCATCTTTCGTCGGATCCTACCCTAGCTATTCTTCTTGGTAACTTACACTCCAACATTCAATACTATATAATGACCTACTTTTGGTCCTGACTAGGGTTTCAAACTTCCCAATGCATCTCTTTATTTAACCTTGTCTCATCACCCTGTGTAACCTAATGCTACTCATCACTTTTACTAAACGCAGCCCATGACCTAATTTTAACCTATATGAGATGACTTCTGATTCTTGGGCCAAAGGCCTCCAAATTTTTATCATGGGTTTATCATATGAATATTATTGATCATTCAGAGTTCCATAATTTTCTGGCCATTTTTGGATCATAATTGTAATTCTTTAGTTGAGTGACCAAGGTTACTTTGAACATGACCTACCATGACTAGAGGTCCTTTAGTTCTAAATAATTTACCTAGTGTTCATCTAGGTTAAAATGTCCTACATAACAAATATCCTAATTTTTAAAAGTGATTTCACCCTTATTTCATATTTATGACTAAAACCACAATAATCACCTTTTTCAAGTGAAGTATCTCAAATATTCAACTAAAAATTCAGGTAAAATTACTAGTCACTAAAAATTTTAAAATAATGTTCAAAACATAATCTCACAGCAATATTCACTTGATTAACCTAGGTTATCCATAATTAAAATATTTACAAAAATACCACTATTAAAGAAAATACCAAGGATAAACATCTAAAAATTCCAATAAAATTTACAGGGGTTCAAAACACTGAAATAAGGTTCCAGATAAAGTTTCATAATTTTCCAAGTAATGTATGTCATTATTTTAATTAAAATCATATAAGGGCATAATTGGAATTATGCAATTTACTCAATAATAATTCTAAAAAAATTCCACAAATTTTTCAAAGAAATGAAAAGATCATTTAGGTTTTGTGCTAACAAAATTAGAATTTTCCAAATTTAATTGCCCTAATTTTCATTTTTGACACCTAAATATACTAATTTTGAATAAATCCAACTTATGGTATTTTTGATTCCAAAAATCCCAATTTTCCCATTAGAGGAGTGTTCCACCTCCATAAACCTCTGTCAAAATTTAATGGGCATGCATTGGGCCAAATGGGCTAAATTCCCCTTTTTCCCCCATTTTTACTATTGGCACACCATATTCATTCACGCCTTCTGTATGCATGTTGAATACTCTAACATGTAGAGGTCCAAATGGCTCAAAATTTTTACCAAGTCCTTAGAATGAGCTTAGAGACATGCCACCCAAATTTGGGGGCATTCGGAATTGGGAATCTCCCTAAATTCTATTTACTTAATAAATCAAATTTCTAGTAAAACTATAGAAAATATCTTCCAAAAATTCTGATATTTTGGCATAATCTAATTCTAGTATACACACATGCATGGCCTAAATTTCACTGCATGTGGACTTATGGTGTAGCCTAGGCACTCAATTGAAATTATGCCCTAGCCTAGGAGCAGTCCTAGGAGCATGACCCTACCAGGAGCTACAGTGCTCTAAATTGCATGGTTAGGGTGTCAAAATAATGTTAAGACCTAGATAGACAATTTTTTTATGTTGGTGACAATTTCTTGATTTGCCTCTAAGAGGCCTAAAATCATCATGCAAGTCAATGTATTATATGTGACAAAAATTTACAATTAAATAATAATACAATAGTTTAATATGATTACAACCAACGACATCGCACTGTCTTCCTCCAGCTGACGATCCAGATCTTCCCGGCCAGTAGGAACCTGATCTCCAATTTCTTGGCCACTGGGCCACCTCCACCGCCACCACCGGCGATTGTCGCCAACACCTTCGTTGAGGTGGTGGCTAGCATTTCCTGGCAACATGGCGGCCGGAAACCGCCTCTCCGACGATCCCGTACAAGCTCAAATCCTTGCAATTTTCTCCAACACCTCACATGGAATCGAGCTCAATTGAGCCCGATATCTCTCCTAATTTATCTAGGAAACTAGCATAGAGGGAGAGGAGGAGAAACAGACCATTAAACGTGCTTTGCGGCGGGTTTGGTGGTGGTGCGCCATGGTGATGCCTACTTGGGCTAATTCGGCCTATGTCTGTGGTTTTGACCAAATTTGGTTAGGGTTGACTTTGGTCAAATTTGGTCAATGGGTGACCCTATGATGGGGCATTTGGTACACTTAGATTTCTTTTAGGGTTAGGGATATTGTAGAGATGTCAATTTGTGTCCATGGTTCCAATTTGGGCTAGTTTGACCTAATGTTGATTTGAACCCTATAGTGGGCCCCATGTGAGTCCATCCTACTCTATGGTCCTAGGGTCAAGCCTAGCCTAATCCTTTCCTCTCACCATATGTCCTACTCTAATCTAAGTTAAGGGGTCTAGTAGGAAATGGGATGTTACAAATCCCAATAAACAAAAATTTAATTTCGTCCCTGAAATTCAAGTTCGGGTCTACGGGTTTCTATGCATAAGAATTTAAGAAACTTTTAAAAAATACTTAAGATATACCTGAGGAGAAGAGTCCCTGATATTGTTCCCGCATCAGGTCCATCGGCTCCC
This sequence comes from Platanthera zijinensis, assembly GCA_039513925.1. Taxonomy (NCBI): domain Eukaryota; kingdom Viridiplantae; phylum Streptophyta; class Magnoliopsida; order Asparagales; family Orchidaceae; genus Platanthera; species Platanthera zijinensis. Next base: position 50,915,610 of record CM077090.1, on the reverse strand, counting down.
AGGTGTGCTCCTCTCGTCCATGGTTGGACCACAATACCTTGACCAAGGAAACTTTCTTCTTTCGCAGAACTCTGATCGTCGTGTCATCGATCCGGACCGACTCTAAACTAACTAATCTATCATGTGCAACTGGGTCTGCTGTAGCTATTGTTGGAGCATGTGTTCCACGCTTCTTGGTTTGCTAATAACAAATCTTGTTTGTATTTGATTATAGTGTGTGTATGATGTGTAGATATAACAGGTCTAACACTCAAATAATTTTTAGCTTGGATCCGAGATTGTAAAGAAAAGATAAGGTGATATCGCCTGGCGATATCCAGTATCGCCACCTGGCGATAGCTCGCGGAATATTTACCGCACGATCTCCACGGCATTCAGTTAACATTGATATCGCCCAGCGATATCGATATCACTAAAGCGATAGCGCATGATTGGCCACGACCGATTCATCCCGCAGAAGTTTCAAATTCATGGGACACGTGGCAGCCGGATATGATATTGCTTGAAGGCGATATCCAGTATCGCCAAGTGATATCTCTAAAATATAAAAGAGGCTCATTTTTCTGTGGAGATTACGACTTTCAGTTTCTGGAGTGTTCCTTCCCGTGCATCCTGTCCAGAGAGCTCCAGCTCTAGAAAAACTCCATCTTCCCAAGAAGATTCAAGCGCGAAAAAGTGACGACTCATATATGGCATATGAAGCAACCCTAACAAGGATTCGTTGGCATCTTCAGTGCTTCATTAAGAGGGAGTTTTCATTCTGAAAATTATTCTTTGTCATTCTTCATTGTAATTGATAGAGGAAATCGCCGCCTTGTGTGTGGTGTCTAAGTCCATGTATGGCTTATGAGAGAATCGCCGCCTTATGCATGACGTCTAGGTCCTTGTGGGACTTAGAGAGTTTTTGCCACCTTATGTGCAATGACTAAATCGTGGTGTGATCTAGGGGGAGGCTAGTAGCAAGATCTAGGAAGAGATATGTTATAGCCGGCCGGTTTTTGTAAGAAGGACCGGTGAAATCAAAAAGTGATATTTTTCATAGCCTTGATCTCTAGCTCTATAGAGATACATTGCACTCTGTTTTAACATTTGTGAAATAAAATATCATCATTTTTATTCTTATGATTTTCTAAGTGTTTATCTTTGATTATGAAAAATTAAATTTAATTTCTGCAATTAGTTCACCGAGGAAAATTAGTTTAAGAAATAAAAATTTGTTAACCCTTATTCACCCCCCCCCCCTCTAAGGGCACCTCACGATCCAAAAATTGGTATCAGAGGAAGGTTACTCGAAATCGGTTTCACCACCGGGAGTAATGGGGCATAATGATCACGTGTTTTTTTAGGGGCAAGGAATTAGTAGACCTCCGATCCCTTGTTCACTAGCACGGACTATAACTATTGGAAAACTCAAATGCGATGTTTTCTAATCACCTTAGATATTGAAGTATGGGGAATGATAGAACAGTCCTACACTCCACCTACAACCATAGTTAGAAGTGTTATTATGGAAAAACCTAAGGACAAATGGGATGACACTGATAAGCTGAGGTGTAAAAATAATGCTAAGACAATGACCGCTTTATTTTGTGCATGAGATAGAACTGAGTTTAATCGAGTATATGCATGTGAAACTGCGTATGATATTTGGAACTTACTTGAATTTACTCATGAAGGTACATCATATGTGAAGGACTCAAAGCTATTCCTATTAAAATCAGAATTTGAAAAATTCAAGATGGAGGTTGATGAAGACATAGACTCCATATACACAAGATTCAGCAAAATTGTGAATGAAAGACTTTGTTTCAAGAGCCTAAACACCTAGGGGGTGGGGGTGAATAGGTTCTAATCTTTTAAAGTCCTCTTTAGGCAAACAGTTAGATAATTATTCAACACAGATTAATCAAATCACAGAACATAAACACATCACAGCAAACATCAGATCTATAGTGGTTCCCCAAGATATGGGTACATCCACTTTCCCCCTTCGCCTATCTACTAGATAACTGGATTCAGCCTAACTTCCTTCCACTGGCTCGAATCCGAATATCTTACAATCTCAGAACTAAAATGGTTCCTACAGCTCAGACTTAACAAGTCCTACCTCAGATTCTTCCCCAGAATCCTACCTCAGGCCTCAGCCCTACCTCAGCCTTTAAAACTAGGCTTACAACTCAGACTTTCCACAAGTCCTATACCTCAGGCTAAAATCCCTACCTCAGCCTTTATAATTTCAGGCTTACGACTCAGATCTGATAATAGATCTTACAAAAAATAGAATGTAATAAGAAACAAACAAATTCACCAGCTAGATTTCCATATTGGTGTAGCCTTCTTGATCAGTTCTTGACTGAACTGATCCTTCTGATCCAGCCTGACTTAGCTTCTAAAAGCTTCTTGATAGAACAAAATAAGGTGGATCATCTTACTGTTGAAGTTGATCTTCAGTCAGCTTCTCCCTTAAATTCAGATTGGAATCTGAATCTTTCTTGCAGAACAATTCTGAATCTGTTTCTCTTCACAACATTCTCTTTTTCCTTTTTTTCCCTTATTTGTAGTTTTCGATCTGTCTCTTATATAGAGTTTGCTTCATGGTTACCGGCTGATCCGGTTTCTAACAAACTACTGACAGACTTGTCAGAGGTGTCAAGCCGATTGGATATGACAGCTGTCAAGTGACGAGACATGTAAGTAGATTCTTCAGAGTCATTCCAACTCAGTACAAATCACTCAGCAGGCTACTTCATATGTGTCGACACATATTGGCCAAGTATCGACACAAGTCTTCATGGTGTCGACACAATACTCCAAGTGTCGACACAGACTTACTTCTGCTTCTCGACACATCTTCTGTTGAATGTATCGACATAAGTCCTGTGTATCGACACAAATGCTTCCGGTGTCGATACAGCTGTTGCTGGCAGATGGTATTTAGTATATGTCGACACAAGTCCTGTGTGTCGACACAACTGCTTCTGGTCTCGACATAGCTGTTGTCGACAGACGGCGTTGAATGAATGTCGACAGTGTTGAAAGTATCCAGACGGCGTTGAGTGTGTGTCGACATAAGTCCTGTGTGTCAACACAATTACTTCTGGTGTCAGCATAACTCCTGGCTCAGGTTTCGACACAATTCTGAGTGTCGACACAACTTCTTCATAAGAGTCGACAAAACTTGAGTGTCGACACAACACCTTCATAGGTGTCGACACAACTTCAGAGTGTCGACACAAGTTCTTCATAAGTGTAAACACAGCTTTTGGGTGTCGACACAGCTTCTTCACAAGTGTCGACACTTGTACTTAGAAAATTTTCTTCAAATGCTTAAACCTGCACAATGTAACTCAAACATCTATTAAATACAAATTGATGCATATCATTGACTAAGATGAGGCTTCTCAAAATTCGGTACATATTTTCCAATGTACCCAACAATCTCCCCCTATTTGGAGAAGTCATAACCCTTTGTCAAAGACATACATCTCTCATAATAAAACACAAATAGAAATAGATGAACATTCAATTTATAGTAGGTAAACACATAATCATTGTAAACAACAAAGAAATTAAAACGGAACTGATTTCATTCAATTTTTAGAAAAAAATTGTCATGTTTACAAGGATTTCTTTCTAGATCAAAACACAAAATGTTACATTGTTCTAATACATAAGCATATCTATCCTATTATTGACTAGGCTCCTTAATGACAATTCCTTTGCCAGTCTTGATCTTTGCCTGTACAGAAGGTTTAGCATCTTCAGCAGGCTTCTTCCCTTTCAGGGCTTTCTTCTTTAGTTCTTCAGCCTTAATTTTCTTCCTTTCAAAATAGTGGAATGGCTTTGGGATGTACTTGCTTGGCTCCTGAGCATTAGCAGGTAGCTTCCCAGCCTTAGCTCTTCTTCTATGTTAAAGAATGGCTTCTTGTCCAGCTTGGTATTTATTCCATTCCTGTTCTGAATACCATTTACCCCTATCATGGGTTTTATCCTTTACAGCTTTCTAAGCAGTAAGTATAATGATTCTAGAAGTTTGGCTCCATTGCTCAAAGTCTGGCTTCAGCTCAGCCCGCTCTCTGAATCTCTTCTTGGATAGTTGAGCTTCCTTCTGAGCTTCTAAGGCAGCTTCTGGCATCTCTACTTTTTCCAGAATTACATTTTGTGCCTCTTGTGGAGGACAATACATTTTCTGCACTTCTTCTTGAACTATTTCAAAGTCTGATGGGGGGTAGATCACATGATCAACTTAAGGCTGATCTCCTTCAAGATAGGCAGGTTGTATCCCAGATTCTGCTACATTATCATCATCACAAAGAGGATGATATCCAAGAGTGGCTCTGATGCTATTGGAAATCCATTTAGCATGGTCAGAGCTAGCTTTGACTAGTAATCTCTCCCCCTTTATGACTTCTCTTTCAATATGACTTCTCAAATCATCCTTTTGAAACCTGACCTGATTAACAACATGGTCAGTTCCTTCCTTAAAGTAATCTCTGAATTTTATCAAGAAATCAGATATATTCTTTTGAGAAGCCTGAAAGGTGGCCTGAACCGTAGCTATATCTTCCTTGATTTTCTTTGAAACTTCATCTTTCACAGTAGTTGATAAATCATTTATCTTTGAAAGTATAGCAAAGTGTGACTCTTGAAGATTGTCATTCATTCTTATCTGATTTTCAAGTACATATCCTTGCTTTACTTCAAGTTCATCCACTTTAACTTTGATAGCTTATTGTTGTTTGGCCAGGAACACCACAGCATTACCTCCTTTATGGAAGCAATCTGTCATCTCCTTCTTATTTTGATTCATTTCAAATCAAATAGATTTGATGTCCATGGCCAATTGAAACTGTAACTCTTTATGAGTTTCATCCACATATTTTTCTATAGATTGTCTTTGTTCATCCAATTTAATCTGCATCTGGACCAGTAAAGAACTGAAGTCCAAGCTTAGTGCAGATGGTGTTGTGCTTATTTGCAATGCCTTTTTATATCCAGAACTCTTTTTCTTCAAAGCAGCTAGTTTCCTTTTCTTAGCCATTGTGGCTTCTTCATCTTCAGAAGATTCAGTTGTACTTTCAATATCAACTGTATTCTTTTCAGCTGGGGAATCCTTAGACAACTCCCCCTCAGTCCTTGGAATATCTTTTTCTTGTGCAATCTGCTCCCCCTCAGTCCTTGTAGGAGGAAGATCAGAGAATAGGTCATCCATGGTGAATTCCTGCTGTATTGGCTCATTTTGAGCTTTTGTCTCAATAGTTTCTTGAGTTGCAATGTTGATTTCAGATGCTATGTTCATGACAGTATCTGCAGCCAAGTCACTTTCTAAGACTGCATCATCAATGCCTCCCCCTTGTGCAGGCAACTCAGTTGCTTATTCTATGTGTTCTCCCCCTAGAGTTGTGTCCATTTGTTGTTCTTGGGGCACACTGCCCTGCACTTGTTCTTGTGCATCCTTTTATTGTTGGTCTTCATCTGAATAGAAGACCACTTCCTCCTCAGAATCACTGAAGGATCCAGCCTGTGGAACCACTTTCTTCTTTTTCTTATCTTTCTTAGTTTGCTCCTGAGGAGCAGGGACTTCCTTGGTCAGAACTCTATCCCACCTTGATAGAATTCTTACATCCATCCTCCTCATATGATTTATTTTTTATCCAGCCACTTGTTTCAATACATCTGGTATTACAGCAGATAAGCATAAACTCAGAATTCTTCCCATGTTTGGTTTCTTAGTTCCTTCATGAACTTTATCAAACACTACTGCTGCCCAGTCAGTGTTTATCTTGAATATGATTCTTACCATAAGATTGAACATGTTGACAGAGATTCTATCATGTCCACCAGTTTTGTAAAGAATCACTTTGCCAACTACTTCAGATAGGAATTTTCCATGGGAATTCATCCCTTTTCTAGTAATAGACAACTCAATCTTAATATTGGGGCTCAGCCCACACCAGTTTAAAGCTTCTGTAAATCTGGGAAGGGGTTATTTCATCTGTATCCTTGACTGATGGAAGCTGAAGTGATTTCCTGATAGTTTCTAGTGTGAGTTTCACTAGGGAATTTTGAATAGTCCCTTTAATTTTCTTGCCTGCAGAATCCACTGTAGTGGTTGAATAAAACTCCAGAACTTCCTTCTTCCATATCTTTGTTGGTACAGAAACCAAGTACTCCAATCCATTTTCTGAAATTAGGGCAATAACACCCTGAATTTCATCTGAAGCTGTTGTGAAACCTTCACGAACCAGTTCATAACCTTCATTGACTTTGTATTCTTGACGAGGCGCCATTGACGTAAGAGTTGGAAGAGAAGGGAAGAGAAAAGCTTTGTCGACAGAAGGTGGAAAGTCAAGAATACTGAAAGCATAGTAGACCAGATTTTTGTTTCACCTAATTATAGTATAAGTGTAAGGGTAGGTCAAAAGACGTGCTAGTGTCGACAAGTTTTCATACGTGTCGACAAAACTGACCTAGTTCTCGACAATACGTGTTTTAAGTCGACACGTCTATGTGTCAACATACTAATGTCAGAGTCAAAAACTCATCTTAAGTCGACACATTTATATGTCGACAAACTTGTGTCTGTGTCTACACACTTGTGTCTGTGTCGACACTTACTACTTAAGTCTCGACAGACTTGTGTCGACATTTGCTTTTGTGTGTCGACACATGAATCCTCTCGAGTTGTGTCGACATCAATTCTCCCATCGACACAGATACTGTTTCTGTGTCGACACTTCCTTTTACTTAGTCGACACAACATATTGAGTGTGTCGACACAGCTTGTTTGTGTCGACACAAACATTGTACTTAGACAAATTTCCAGAGAAATTTGATGCTTACATATTCACCTTAGGGATAATTATGCTAACCTATTATAGGTTCAACATTCCTAATTAAATTTTAAAATAATTGAATTTAGTTTCATCCAGAGGTTTTTGTAAAAATATCAGCTATTTGATTATCAGTTTTCATAAATTCTAGGCTAATATTTTCCTTCTCTACATGTTCTCTAATGAAATGAATCCTAATTTCTATATGCTTGGTCCTACTATGTGATACAGGATTCTTAGTAATAGAAATAGCACTTGTAGAATCACAAAATAGAGGAATTCTACTTACCTAGAAGTCATAATCTTCTAGTTGATTCTTTATCCACATCAATTGTGCACATCATCTTCCTGCAGCTATATACTCTAATTCAGCTATTGATATAGCTACACTTGTTTGCTTCTTACTGCTCCATGACACTAGCCTCCCACCAAGGAATTGATAAGTTCCTGTGGTACTCTTCCTATCTTCTTTGCATCCAGCAAAGTCGACATCTGAGAAACCAATTAGAAGGAAAACTCTATTCTTAGGATACCAAAGGCCTAGATTAGGTGTACCCTTAAGATATCTCAGAATTCTCTTAACTGCAGTATAATGAGATTCCTTAGGTCAAGCTTGATACCTAGCACGGACACATATCAAATAGAGTAGAGAGCCAATTATCCCTCTATATAAAGACTCATCAACAGGTTTCCCTTCCTCATCTTTGCCTATAGGCATACTTATTCCCATTAGAGTTTTCATGGTAGAAGCTGAATCCAAACCATACTTCTTAATTAACTCCTTGGTGAATTTATACTGGGATATGGACAATCCATTCTCAGTCTGTCTAACTTGAAGTCCCAAGAAGAACTTCAGCTCACCCATACTGCTCATCTCAAACTTTCTTTTCTTAAGTTTGGCAAATTTCCTATAAAGGTTATTTTCAGTAGAACCAAAGATAATGTCATCCACATATATCTGGACTAAAATTATCTTGCCTTTTGATTCCCTATAGAATAGAGTTTTGTCTATCTTTCCTCTAGAGAATTTATTCTCAATAAGGAAGGCAGACAAGGTTTCATACCAAGCCCTTGGAGCTTGTTTCAAACCATAAAGACCTTTCCTAAGCCTATATACATAATCAGGAAAGTGAGAGTCTACAAAACCTGAGGGTTGTTCAACATAGACTTCTTCTTTAAAATCTCCATTCATAAATGCTGATTTCACATCCATCTAGTATACTTTGAACCCGTGATAGGCAGTATAGGCCAAGAACAGCCTTTTAGCCTCCAGCCTTGCTACTAGAGCAAAGTTTTGATAAAATTCAATACCTTCCTCTTGTCTATAGCCTTTTGCTACCAGTCTAGCCTTGTTCTTGACTATAGTGTCATTCTCATCAAGCTTGTTCCTGTAGATCCATTTAGTTCCTATTATGTTATGATCCTTAGGTTTTGGCACTAGTTCCCAGACTTTACACCTTTTGAACTGACTGAGCTCTTCTTGCATTGCATAAATCCAGTTGGTGTCTTGCATTGCTTATTCAATCTTCCTGGGTTCTATTTGAGACAGGAAGCTAGAACATAGAACTGTGTTCATGCTCCTGCTCCTTGTTAGAATACCTTGACTTGCATCACCAATGATTTGGTGAACTGGATGATCCTTCAGGTGTCTCCTTGCTGGAGGAAATCTGTCAGTATTATGGCCTTCTCCAGTTTCTTCAACTTGATGCTCCACACTATCTTCTTCAACTAGAGAGAGTTGTTCTCCCCCTAGATAGCTGGCATCTTTATCTTCATCCAACCTAGCAGGAAAATCTTTATTGATGGTCAGCTTGTCCAGCCTATCTGTTAGACCTGTAGAGCTAACATAAGAATTAGACAATTCATTGTTAATAACTTTTGACTCATCAAATATAACATGCACAAATTCTTCTACAACTTGGGTAGTCAAGTTATAGATCCTGTATGCTCTACTTTGGTTGTTGTACCCAACAAATATCCCTTCTAGGGATTTGGCAGCAAACTTTGTTTGGTAGTGCTTACCATTGACCAGTACAAAACACTTGCTACCAAAGATTCTGAAGTAAGATATGTTTGGTTTTCTTCCTTTCAAAGTCTGGTAGGGAGTCATCTTGTGTTCCTTGTTGATGGAGGCTCTATTGAGCACATGACATGCAGTATTAACTATCTCAACCTAGAAGTATTCAGGGAGAGTAGTATTATTTAGTAGATTTCTACTAGCCTAAATTAGAGTCCTATTCTTTCTTTCAGCAACACCATTTTGCTGAGGAGTTCTAGATGAAGAGAATTCATGATGAATCCCACGTTCTTCACAGAATCTTGTCATACGTTCAGACTGAAATTCAGTTCCATGGTCACTTCTGATTTTGACCACTGAACTGTTATATTCATTCTGTATTTGTCTAAGAAAAGTCTGAAAAATAGATGGGGTTTCAAATTTCTGTCTCAAGAAGAAAACCCATGTATATCTGGAATAGTCATCAACAACAACAAGTGTGTATACTTTCCTACCAAGACCGTGAACTGGCATAGGACCAAACAAATCCATATGAATGAGATACAAACATCTCATTGAATCTTTAATGTTAAGTGCTTGGAAAGTGGACTTAGTCTGCTTGCCTTTTTGGCAAGCTGAACACACACCCTTTTTGATGCACTTAATTTGAGTACCATTCCTCACTAATCTTACGCTGAATAGCAGTCCTATAGACTTATAGTTCAGATGAGCTAGTCTCTTGTTCCATTTGACACATAGAGAAGCTTTCTCTCCTACAACCAGATAAATTGGTCAGTTGTTAAACTCACAATATAGGTTAAGGCAATACACATTTTCTTTTCCTAGTGCCAGTCAAAATGATCTCTTGATTACTTGACCTTCTTATCTGGCACTCCCCTTTGAGAAAAGAAATGACATAACCTAGATCACTAAGTTGACTTATGGTAATTAGGTTATGTTTTAAACCCTTTATATAAGCCACTTTAGTGACAGATATTGAATCACTAGTAATGTTACCAAATCCTTTGATGATACCATTTTCTGATCCACCAAAGATAACTTTGGGTCCATTCTCTATGGGCACATAGTCCCTCAACATTCTCCTTGTTCCTGTCATATGTCTGGAACAACCACTATCCAAGTACCATATAGGGGTATGGTCACTTGGATTCATCTGCAACACATAAAGAATTACTTACCCTTAGAACCCAACTTGCTAGTGGGTCCTAGGTCCTTGTTAGTTTGAAATCCTGCAACTATTCTAACAGAAAAACTACTCTTGGTTTTAATACTAGTGTAAAACCAGCAATCCATGGCAAAGTGCCCCACCTTGCCACAACACCAACACTCAAACCTATTATACTTTTTCTTAGGTAAAGACTTTACTGCTTTGTTGCCAGCAGTCTTATTGAGTGTTGGTGCTGGAGAATCACTCTTCAAGAAATCCTCTTAAACCTGATGGGCATGCCTATAGTGTGGTTTATAAGCATTTGCACCCTTGCCCATGTGATTTCCATGCTCACAGTGATCATGTGTAGTGTCATGATCATATCTATTAGTAGGATTCACCACCTTCCTAAAGAAAAGAGGGGGTTCAGCAACTAGAGGCTGAACTGGACCCTTACCTTTTCTATGTGAATTGAAAGCCCTAGTTCTTCCCTTAAAGCCTAGACCAGTCTTCCCTTTTTGTGAAATAAAATTGTCTATTAGGGGTAAGACAGATTTTTGCTTGGAGAATTTAGCCAATAGCTCTCTCTCTTACTAAAGTTTTGCCTCAAGTTTCTTGATATGATTCTCTTTGAAAGAGATTGTGCCCATTTGAATAACTGTAATGTTCTTCAATTTGGCAACCTCATTCAGTTTTAGATCCAACATCTTAGTTGAATCTACTGCAGCAAGCTTAAGAGACTCAATCTCTTTGGCATGCACTTTAACAAGAGACTTGCTCTTCTTAAGAGCTTGCAACAACCCACCATACTCATCAATGAGTTGGTGTACATCCCCTTCAGACTCAGATACATCCACTTCTTTTGAAGTAGATGCTTCTGATTCTGATCCAGTAAAGTAATCTGAAAATAAGGGAGATCGAATAGTTTACCTTACTTGGTCCAGGATGATCCTGGCACTGATCATCTTCAGATTGAGCCATCAGCCCTCTACAGCAATGTTCTTCAACTCCATTTATGGATTCCAGCATCTGTAAAAATTCTAGTTCCCTAGACTCCTCTTCTGTTGAGAATAGCCCAACATATGCTTCTGCTTCTTCTTCTCCAGATTTTGAAGATGAAGAGTCTGTCCAACTCTTCTCCTTCTGAGCAACTAGAGACTTCTCCTTCTTATCTTTGACCTGCTACTTCTTCTTGTCCTTTGACTCCTTTCTTTTGTCAGGACAGTCAGCTATGACATGTCCAGTCCTATTGCAGCAATAACACACAGTCTTAGTATTAGATTATTTACCAGGTTTAGAGGCATACCTGTCCTCCTTGGGTGTCTTCTTCTTCCTGTAGTACTCATCCTCAGAATAGGTTGAAGATGATGGCCTGGTTCTCCATTTCTTTTTCTTCATAAACCTTTGGAATTGCCTTGTAAAGGCAGCAAAGTCCTCATCAGAAGTATGACTATCTGATGTGTTATTTCAGAAATTCCTTCTTCTGCATCAACACTCCTTCTGGGTGGAGAAGGAGATTTTCTCCTACCCTTTCTTAAGCCTTCAGCTTTGAAGGCCACTGACTTTTCCTTAAACTCAGATCTGCTTCCCTTCTCCTCTTCTTTTCTAGCAGTAAGCTGCATTTCATATCATAGCAACTTTCCAAACAGTGTAGGTGGAGGTGTATAAGCAAGCCTGGCCACTTCTCTGATGACACATATCTTAGTGTCCCAATCCTTTGTTAGAGACCTAAGAAACTTATCATTTAGTTCATAAGTGCTGAAGAACCTTCCATAGGTCATCAACTCATTCACTATTCTAAAGAACTTCTTATAGCATTCAACTATGCTGTCAGATTTAGCTTGTCTAAAACTCTCATACTCCTGGTTCAGCATAGACTTCATGTCCTCTCTGACTTCTTCTGTGCCCTCCATATAGACAATCAGTGTGTCCCATATTTCTTTCGAGATTTTACAATGCACTAGATTCTGAAAAGTGGCATCATCTATAGCACTTACAATAATGTTCTGTGCTTTTTTATCTAGTGTTGCTAGGATGATTTCATCCTTGGTCATTTCAGAATAGCTCTTTGGAGTTTGAATGTTTGCATCAAGAACTGATACCTTCATTGGAATGAAGGGGCCTTCCTGTACTGTGATATAAATTCTTGGATCAGATGCTTCCATAAACAACCTGACCCTTTCCTTCCAAATGCTAAAGGATTCTTTCCTACATATAGGTAATTTCAAATATCCAAATTCCTTTTGATTCTCATTTGAACCCATACTTGATATCTGTTATTTGCCTTGGAAAATAACTCTGACTGTTAAGTCAATCTTTGAGTAACCTCCCTCTGATACCACTTGAAAGACTTTGTTTCAAGAGCCTAAACACCTAGAGGGGGGTGAATAGGTTCTAATCTTTTAAAGTCCTTTTTAGGCAAACAATTAGATAATTATTCAACACAGATTAATCAAATCACAGAACATAAACACATCAAAGTAAACACCAGCTCTATAGTGGTTCCCCAAGATATGGATACATCCACTTTCCTCCTTCGCCTATCCAGTAGATAACTGGATTCAGCCTAACTTCCTTCCACTAGCTCGGATCCGCAGATCTTACAATCTCAGAACCAAAATGGTTCCTACAGCTCAGACTTAACAAGTCCTACCTCAGATTCTTCCCCAGAATCCTACCTCAGGCCTCAGCCCTACCTCAGCCTTTATAACTAGGCTTACAACTCAGACTTTCCACAAGTCCTACACCTCAGGCTAACAGCCCTACCTCAGCCTTTTTAATTTCAGGCTTACGACTCAGATCTGATAATAGATCTTACAAGAAATAGAATGTAATAAGAAACAAACAAATTCACCAGCTAGATTCCTCTGTTGGTGTAGCCTTCTTGATCAGTTCTTGACTGAACTGATCCTTCTGATCCAGCCTGACTTAGCTTCTCAAAGCTTCTTGATAGAATAAAATAAGGTGGATCTTCTTCCTGTTGAAGTTGATCTTCAGTCAGCTTCTTCCTTAAATTCAGATTGGAATCTGAATCTTTCTTGCAGAATAATTCTGAATCTGTTTCTCTTCACAACATTCTCTTTTTCCTTTTTTTCCCTTATTTGTAGTTTCCAATATGTCTCTTATATAGAGTTTGCTTCAAGGTTACCGGCTGATCCGGTTTCTAACAAACTACTGACAGGCCTGTCAGAGGTGTCAGACTGATTGGATATGACAGCTGTCAAGACACCAGACATGTCAATAGATTCTTTAGAGTCATTCCAACTCAGTACAAATCACTCAGCAGGCTGCTTCATATGTGTCGACACATATTGGCCATGTATCGACACAAGTCTTCATGGTGTCGACACAATACTCCAAGTGTCGACACAGACATACTTCTTCTTCTCGACACATCTTCTGTTGAATGTGTCGACACAAGTCCTGTGTGTCGACACAAATGCTTCCGGTGTCGATACAGCTGTTGCTGGTAGATGGCATTGAGTATGTGTCGACACAAGTCCTGTGTATGGACACAGCTGCTTCTGGTCTCGACATAGCTGTTGTCGACAAACGGCGTTGAATGAATGTCGACAGTGTTGAAAGTATCTAGATGGCGTTGAGTGTGTGTCGACACAAGTTTTGTGTGTCGACACAATTACTTCTGGTGTCGACATAACTCCTGGCTCAGGCGTCGACACAATTCTGAGTGTCGACACAACTTCTTCATAAGAGTCAACACAACACCTTCATAAGTGTCGAAACAACTTCAGAGTGTCGACACAAGTTCTTCATAAGTGTCGACACATCTTCTGGGTGTCGACACTTGTACTTAGAAAATTTTCTTCAAATGCTTAAACCTGCATAATATAACTCAAACATCTATTAAATACAAATTGATGCATATCATTGACTAAGATCCTCCAAATCTGGTACAAATTTTCCAATGTACCCAACAGTGAATGACTCTAAGGTTTTTGTAAAGAGTTTCTCAAATGATGATTTAGTGTGGAAGATTCTTATATTTCTTCCCATGAAGTTCAATCCAAAAGTGACTGTCATCTCGAAGTCGCACGATCTAAAGATCCTTCAAATTGAGAATAACATAGGAAATTTGAAAACTCATGAGGTATAACTAAGGATTCAACAACAAAAGTATAATTTGGAGGTTAGAAAGAAAGCTTTGGCGTTAAAATCCAAGAAGGAAGAGGAAAGTGAATCTGATTAGAATAATGAGGAAGATGAGGAGAGCCTGTTCGTGAAAAAGTTCAAAGGGTTTATGAGAAACCCTGAAAGAAGAAATTCTTTCAGAAAGTTCTTCAACAAGAAAGAGTCTGGGTATAAGAAAGGAAAATCAAAAGCTGATGTAGAGGATGATGAAGAGCTTCCACCAGCTGAATGCTACCATTGCAGAAGAATCAGACATATCAGGAGCAAGTGCCCAAAATATCCGAGAGAGCGGAAAGAGAAGAGGCGCAAGAAGAATTAAAATAAGAAAGTTCTTAAGGCTGAAACCTGAGATAACATCACATCTTAGGAGTCGAGTGGATCAAGTTCAGAAACTGAAGAGGAGGCCAATATATGTTTTGTTGGGTCCGGCGTTCCTTCACTTGACCCGTGGCAAACTGTGGACATGTGGTAACCCCACCTCTGAGCCATATGGGCCATGTGGTAACCCCACCTCTGAGCCGACGGGTTATGCTGGACACCAGGGGGGATTGTTGGGTCTGGCGTTCCTTCACTTGACCCGTGACGCTCTGCTACTTATATAAAAAAATTAAGTAGCGCCCTCTCCAACAGTCCGAGCTTTTGGTGCAGTTGGGTATGCGCTTGATCCTTCATGTTTGATAGGAAAGAGCATCCCATCATCCGATAACGAGTGCGGTGTCTAGAGCGACACTGAGGTAACTTTTCCAATATATGATGATTTATATTCTGAATTTCAAAAAACTTGTAAATATTTTGATAAAAGCTTAAAAGAAGTTAAGTTACATAAATATAAAATTAAAATTTTGCTAAAAGAAAACAAAAAACTAATTAGTGAATTAAAATTACTTGGGAAGGAGAAAGTGACTTGTTAAGAGGATTCTCACTCTTTGAAAAGGATACTAGAACTTGAAAAGGATCATGCTAAATCTCGGTCTCATATAGATTATCTTACAAAGGGAAAAGAGAACTTAGAAAGATCTCTAAAATTTTCTCAATCTCAAGTAGAGGTAGGAAGAAAGCCTTTGCAAACCGGTGCGGTACATTAGTCACTGAAAACATCAGCTTGAAAGCTCGAGTTCGTGATTTAGAAATGGCCATTACAAAGTATGGAGTTGGTCGAAAATCACTGAATATGATTTTGACGAACCAACGCTATGGTTCGGCAAAATTCGGGCTCGGATAAACTTCTGGAATTTATTGCCTGACGATAACCATTATCGCCGACGATAGCAAAAAGTTCAAAAATCGTCGTTTTCAGATAAAAACACAAAATCTGCATTCACTGCTACTTCCAGCAAGAATTCTCAAAAAGTTTTGAAAAATACTTCAACATATTTTATCACGTGTGTCAAATGTTATAAGTTTGGACACACCACTCACACTTGTAGGAATATAGGCTACTGTTTTGTTAAACAAATCTGGGTACCTAAGGCGTCCACCTATTCTATGGGAGGCACCACTTGGGTAACCAAATCTTTACTCTCATCCTCTTTCTAGGTGTGTTGGTAGGCTAAGGACAAGGAAAATGTGTGGTACTTGGACTCAGGGTGTTCAAAACACATGACGTGCAATAAGTCAAAGTTCCTTAGCCTAGAAATGAAGAAAGAAGGAGTAGTTACTTTTGGCGAGAATGGTAAAGGAAAGATCATTGGCATTGGAGTAGTAGGTAATAATTCTTTTTCTATATCAAATGTTTTGTATGTTAAAGGTTTAAAAAATAATTTAATTTCTATCAGTCAATTATGCTATATTGGTCTAAATGTTTTATTTGACTAGTCTACAAACCTTTGCAAAATTTTTGATTCCAAAACAAATAATGTTGTTCTTACCTCAACTAGATCTCAAAATATTTATATGATAAAATGTCATGATTTATCACATTCGTCTTTAAAGTGTTTTATGTCCAAAAATGAGGAGTTAGACTTATAACATAGGCGACTTGGACACAAGTTAATTTTAAAATTATAAAAAGATAAACTAATAAAAGGTTTACCAATTTTACGTGGAAGTTTATTTTCTTTATGCTCGCCATGTAAAAAAGTAAATTTTCTAAGTCCTCATTCAAAAGCAAAAATATTATTTCTACTACTTGACCTTATAATTGATACATATGGATTTTTTTGGTCCAATTACTACACAAAATTCAAGAGACAGAAAATGCACTTTTGTATTAATTGATGATTATTCTCGTTTTTGTTGGACAATTTTCTTAACTTCAAAATCTGATGCATTCTTAGAATTTACAAAATTATGTATACGTATTCAAAATGAACTTGATTTAAAAATAAAGTGTATTCATTCAGATCATAGAGGTGAATTTGATAATGATATGTTTGTTTCTTTTTGTAATGAGTTAGGAATTAAACATGAATTTTCCGCTCCTCGCACACTGCAACAAAATGTTGTGGTAAAGAGGAAAAGTAGGACTCTTCAAGAACTAGCTCACACTATGTTATCTGAATACAAATTACCTAAATCATTTTGGGCCGAAGCTATAAATACTGCATGCTATGTTATTAATCGTGTTATGCTTCGACCGTTTTTAAAATTAACACCTTATGAATTATATTTTCAAAATAAACCGAAGGTATCTTCTTTAAGAGTTTTTGGTTATAAATGTTTAATTTGAACACTAAGGATACATTATGAATTTTGATGATAAATGTGATGAAGGTATATTTATTGGTTATTCTTCAACTAGTAAAACTTATAGAGTATATAATAGGAAGACAAAAATTGTTGAAGAATCAATTCATGTTAAATTTGATGAACCTCTCTCTTGTGTAGAAACTAACCCTACAGGTAATGATGAAGAACCCTTTTCTCAACTAAGGTCGAATGATGATGAAATACTTGGAGATAAAGAAGATGATAAAGAAGAAAAAGAAAAAAAAGAAATGAAAGAATATGTACCTCTAAGTGAACTGAGATTTTCAAAAAATCATCCACAAGATTTGGTCATTGGAGAACCATCAAGAGGGTAAGTACTCCTTCATCTTAACATAATTTATTTTCAAATGTTTGCTTTATATCTGATATAGAACAAAAAGATGTGCAAACCGCTTTAAATGATGATTCTTGGTTTGTAGCTATGAATGAAGAACTTAGTCAATTTGAACGTAATAAAGTTTGGAAACTTGTAGAAAGACCTTCAAATCATCTTGTTGTAGGTTTTAAGTGGATTTTTAAAAATAAAATGGATAGTAAATCTAGGGTCACTAGAAACAAAGCTAGACTTAGAGCAAAAGGATATTCTCAAATAGAGGGGATAGATTTTGATAAAACTTTTGCACCTGTAGCACGTTTAGAAGTAGTTAGAATTTTTCTTGCATTTGTTAGCTTTAAAAGATTTAAATTGTTTCAAATGGATGTAAAAGATACGTTTATTAATGGTTATATTAAGGAAGATGTTTATGTAGAACAACCTCTAGGCTTTGTTAATGAAAAATTTCCTGAACATGTATATAAATTAGAAAAGGCACTTTATGGTTTAAAGTAAGCACCCCAAGCATGGTATAAAAGATTGACTTTATATTTATTAAAAAATGATTACAAAATCGATAGTGTGATTATACACTCTTCATTAAGCATGTTCATGATGATTTAATAGTTTTTCAAATTTATTTTGATGACATTATTTTTGGAGCAACTAATGAAGAGTTATGTGATAATGTTGTAAAAATTATGAAAAATGAGTTTGAAATGAGCATGGTAGGAGAACTTACTTATTTTCTTGATTTTCAAATTACATAAAGACATGATGGTATTTTAATTTGTCAATCTAAATATATTCATGATGTTTTGAAAAGATTTGGATTTGAAAATCTAAAGCAAGCAAATATCCCAATGAGTGTTTCCTTAAAACTAGGAAAATATGAAAGTGGAATATTTGTAGATCAGATATTATATATAGGAATGATAGGATCACTTTTATATTTAACTGCATCTAGACCTGATATTATGTTTGTAGTTTGTTTATGTGCTAGATTTCAGGCTAATCCTAAAAAATCACATTTAAAGCGGTTAAATGTATTTTTTAGATATCTTATTGGTACTTTTAAAATAGGTTTGTGGTATCTGCATAATGATATATTCATTTTGCATGATTATTTGATTCTGATTATGTTGGATGTTCATTAGATCGTAAGAGTACTAGTGACACTTGTCACTTTCTAGGCCCATCACTTATTTTGTGGTCAAGAAGGAAATAGAATTATGTTGCCCTATCCACTACCGAGGCCGAAGACATTGCACTAGGTAGTTGTTGTGCACAAGCTCTTTGGATGAAACAAACCTTAGAATACTTTGCAATACATTAAGAAACTATAGAATTAAAGTGTGATAATAAAAGTATAATTGATTTAACTAATAATCTGGTTCATCATTCTAGATCTAAACATATAGATGTTCGCCATCATTTCATTAGAGATCATATAAAACAAAATTTAGTAAAGGTTAATTTTATAAGCACAGATTCACAGCTTACGAACATTTTCACAAACTCACTTCCAGATTCCTGTTTTTCAATGCTAAGACTAGAATTAGGAATCTTAGACATTTCAAGCTGATGACTTAACATAACTATTATGACAAAAAAAATTAATTAAAAAATATATTAAAAAAAATTAATTAACAAAAATTAAGATTAAAATAACAAACATATTTCCTCATAATTGTTCTAAACAGCACACAAATATGTCACATCATAGTCTATTAGATTTATTACAACACTTGTTCAACACAAAAACAAAAAATAACATAAAATTCACTATCGACCGACGATACTAGCTGTCGCATGGCGATATCCCCAGAAGCCATTTTCTGTCTGAAACCTCAGAAATCTCTGTTATCCCCAACACTGGTACCTACTGGTCTTCAGTGGAGCTCTGACTGCTGCTTTGTGTTCGACGAGGTCGTCGCATTGACTATCGTGGAGGCTCCATGATCGGGTTTTCCCACTCTACCGCCTCTGTTGGAGTTGGTTCAGTTTAAGGCTCTTTGTCAGAAATTTAATAAATTTCTGCATTCCCGTGTGGTGCTTTTTCACTTCTCGCTTATGTTTCTTGAATGACTCTCGCAAGTTATCTAGTCCTTCTCGTAGTGATCCACCTCTTGGGAGTGATGGATTTCTAATACTTGATGAGGGTTCACTAGTCTGCACGGATCCACCTCATGACCCACGAGCACTAGTATGAATGGTACTAGTATGAAACACTATATGTGCACAATCGTCAAAGTAAAATTCCTGGTTGATCCAACTATATTTATTGTATAGGATAGTTGGATGATTGCACCCATCGATAGTGTGTTTAGTTTTTTCCACATTGGATTCTTAAGTCTATACGTGTATCGAATAATGGAAAAAATCAAGTCTGCCACATGAAACGGCTCCCTCTCTAGGATCATGTAAGTTATATAACTCAGTTGATCCGTTATCTTTCTGGTGTCCCTAGACTTGAGCATAATCATATATCTCAAGATATCCTGCATTGAACGTGCATCTAAGATGAGTATGGTTGTGTATTGGATTAGGTTTTTCATGGAATTAACATGAAAAATCATATTCAAAAGGGTCCAATCCCTATCTTTCCTATAGTTTCCCACTACATCCAGTACATAATATCGCTCAATCAAACCAAACTCACCTATTAAGTCATGGTGAGTTATTTCAATAGTTTGTCCTTGGATTTTAGATCTCACTCCGCCATTCAATTCAGTAAAATTCGGATCCCTTAAGTTGTTGTAAATTTTTTTCTAATTAATACTGAAGAAAACATATCTGGCAGTATAACTGACATTATACCTGTCATTGCTAATAGGTCATGTATATGTGAGTGACGGACTTGATTAAATTCAATCACTTTACCCACACCGATGTTTGCATTTTTGATCCCCAAAAATGGTTGATACGCGGTATGAGTATCACTGCATGTGCTCCTTCTGGCCTTAGAACTTGAAGCCATATCTGCAAACAGTAACATAAACAAAAATTTTATAAACTGCCAATATCGACAGGCAACACTCACTGTTGTCGGGCGATATCTAAAATCATAGCATTTCCCATTTCAACATGCACTTCCACATTTCAACATCCCTACTTACAAAATCTCGTACATAGATCAAATTGTTTCCAATGTGGCTTAACAAATTCAAAAAAAAATCACAACTACTATTCATCATCTTCTTCACCAAAAGTTTCATTTTTTTTGAAAATCTCTTCTGAAAAGCCTAGATCTGTGATTTTGTGTACTTCACATTCTTAAATCTATGTTTGCACTTCATCAATCCCGTGGATCTGTAATCTATTCTCTCAAAAATACAATTTTTACGTTCATGCCTAAACCTAGTAAAATCACCCACAAATCTGAAATTTTCTCCCTTACTTCATGAAATCTCTTTAATGATCCCTCAAAACATTTAAATCTACAAATCATAAAGAAGGGAGCCAAAAATTTCGATAATCATACCTTGATTGGAGTTTTCGCCGACGACCAGAGAGAGTTTTGCTCGAGGACTTCAGGAGAAAATGGACTAAATGATGCCTTAGATCCAGATCTGGCGACGTTTATATTTTCGTACTATCGCCGATCGACGGTATCTGATATCGTCGGTTGATAGAAAAAATTACTCATCTACTCTTTCTGATCCTATCTTCGTTTTTAGTTAATTGCCATTACTCTTCTAATCCACATAATTTCTTAATCTTGTTTAGGCGTTGTACAATGTGTATTCTCTTATATGGGGTTAGCTCTAACATTGTGTTCTATTCACACTTTTATTTTCATTTTCTATATACAACTCTCCTAATGAAATATAAAAGTGAAATTATTTTCGCATGCCTTTAAGTATGAGAAATTTTTAATTATGATAATGTACTCTCACACATAATTATGAAAAATTCATATGTATTTACCATTACTACCTATGTGAATTATAAATGTTCTACCATAACCACTAGAATTTCATGATGCAACGTTTACTTTGTCCTTGTTTTCTTTGCACAATTTATCTATGCTTACCCTATATTACCGCACAAGTGAATTCACAGTCCTATGTCTAGACAAAAATAAGAAATTATTCTTATTAAAACAAAAAAAAGAAAAAAAACTAATAAGGGTTGACAAGGAACTTCCACCATGCACTACTCACCCTCCTGATAAGTCTTCATAAGCATTGTGAGGCTGAATACCTTGGACAGAATTGTAAAGTGTCTTGTGTAATATTTATATGGGTATTCATTTTATATTTTTGTTGTGAATTTTTTGGATGCAAGTACGACTAGTTATGTATATTTCTTGATTAGGTTTTTTAAAATTTCCGTCTTCATGTACGTTTTAAGGTTCTACCTATGTAATTTTTCCCATCATTTTCACTTGTACACTAAATTATCATTCCTAACGTTTCTTCTCATGAGAATTGGACCGACAATGATTCTGAATTATGTTCATTAGTGTATATGCCTATGAAATAACTATATGAATTTAACAATGTGTATGTTCACTCACATTACACATCACTATACATTGTTTCACATGTTCTACACTTGATTTTTCACTTTGTGGTTTTTACAGTTTGGCTTCCGTAATCACTCTACTATTTCATTTGATAATACAAAAAGGGGGAGAATTTTCTGAGAAATCATTCCTTCAGATTACTTCATTAGGATTACTTTAATTTAAAACTTAAACAAAATTCAATGGTTCCATCGGCTTCTATTTAGGGGGAGTACACATGTAGGGAGAGTAACATCCAAGAGGAGTTTGTGCACATACAAATGCTTCATCTTGCTCATCATGTTTTCTATCACTTTATAGGTCATTCATGATTTCTTTCTAAGTGGATTTGTTATTATCAAAATGGTGAGATTGTTGGAACATGCGTTCCATTCTTCTTAGTTTGCTAATAACAAATCTTGTTTTATTTTATTATTGTGTGTTTATGATGTGTAGATATAACATGTCTAACACTCAAATAATTTTTAGCTTGGATTCGAGATTGCAAAGAAAAGATAAAATGATATCGGCTGGCGATAACTCTAAGAACAGTTACCGCATGAACTCCACGGCATTCAGTTAACATCGATATCGCCCGGCAATATAGATATTGCTCAGGCAATAGCGTAGGATTGGCCACAACCGATTCATCCCGCAGAAGTTTCGAATCATGGGACACGTGGCAGCCAGATAATATATCGCTTACAGGTGATATCCAGTATCGCCAAGCGATATCTCTAAAATATAAAAGAGGCTTATTTTTCTGTGGAGATTATGACTTTTAGTTTCTGGAGTATTCCTTCCCGTGCATCCTGTCCAGAGAGCTCCATCATCCAGAAAAACTCCATTTTCCTAAGAAGGTCCAAGTGCGGAAAAGTGATGACTCGTACACGGCATCTGAAGCAACCCTGACAAGGATTCATTAGCATCTTTGACGCTTCATTAAGAGGGAGTTTTCATTATGAAAATTATTCTGTCATTCTTCATTTCTTCATTTTAGTTGATAGAGGAAATCGTTGTCTTGTGTATGGCGTCTATGTTTGTGTGTGGCTTAGCAGAGAATCGCCGCCTTGTGCGTGGTGTCTAGGTCCTTGTGCAATTTAGGGAGTTTTCGCCACCTTGTGTGAAGCGACTAGATCGTGGTGTGATCTTGGGGAAGCTAGTAGCAAGATTTAGGAAGAGATACGCTATAGCTAGCCGATTCTTGTTAGAAGGACCTGTGAAATCAAAAAGGTTGTATTTTTATAGCATTGATCTCTAGCTCTATAGAGATACGTTGTACTCTGTTTTAACATTTGTGAAATAAAATATAATCATTTTAATTCTTATGATTTTCTAAGTGTTTATCTTTGATTATGAATAATTAATTTTGATTTCTGCAATTAGTTCACCAAGGAAAAATAGTTTATGAAATAAAAATTTGTTAATCATTATTCACCCCCCCCCCTCTAAGGGTGCCTCACAATCCAACAACTGTGATGTGCTGCTCTGGCCGAAGTAGTGCTTTCCGAAGCAAGGAGACGTGGAAGACGTCGTGCTGGTTCCCTAACTCTAGTACAGCTCCAGCCGGAAAGCTAAGGGACCGATCCGCTCCAGGATCAAGTATGGCTCCATATACCGAGGGCTGAGCTTCTTATGCCTGCGCACTCGCGAAACACCATGCACTGGACGTATCTTCAAGTAGACTCAGTCTCCAACCTGGAACACCACCTTCTAATGTCTCGCATCATAATACTTGGCCTGTCTGCTCTATTCCTCTAGCATCCGATCCCTAATCAGCTCGTGGATCCTCATCCTGGACCCAAGATAGCAACATCTGACACTTCCTCCAATAGAGGGCCTCATTTGGTGCCATCCTAATGCTCGACTAGTGACTGTTGTTATTGGATAACTTGATCAGGGGCAATAATCTCTCATAGGGCTTCCCTGTATCCAAGATGCACAACCGAAGCAGGTCCTCCATGGTCTGAATGGTCTGCTCCGTTTAACCATTGGCCTGGGGGTAGAAGGCAGTGCTGAAGGTAAGACGAGAGCCCAAGTATGTCTGCACCACCCTCCACTCCCGAGAGTTGAACCGACAATCGCGATCAGATATAATCGATCTAGGTACACCATGGTATCTGACCAGCTGCTCCATAAATAACCTCACCAAGACTGCAACTGGACTGTCCTTCCTGATAGGTATGAATCAGGCCACCTTGGTCAGTCTATCAATGATGATCCAAATTGAATTATGCCCAAAGTGTGAGCGAGGCAACCCGTGTATGAAGTTCATAGTTATATCCTCAAACTTCCACTCTGGCACCGACAATGGCTGTAGAAGTCCTCCCAGTATCTTGCACTCTGCCTTCACCCGATGGCAGGTCTTGCAATATATCACAAATGATATGATGTCCCTCTTCATCCCGTGCCATTACATGTCCCTCCGCAGGTCTGCTATTATCTTGATGATCCAGGGGTGTATTGAGTACCAAGTGCAATGTGACTTCTTGAGAATATCCTCTTGGACCCCACCTCTTGCTGCTATATAAACACGACCATGGAAGTGAACGAGGTCGCCGCGCAGTGTATACTCCTCTAACTTTCCCCATTCCAGGGCTCTGAAGATGGGCTCCAAGGATGTGTCCTGTCTCTGTTGTGCTCGGATGCGATCCCGTATGTCACATATAATGCTCAAGGAAGCCAAGTAATCTCTATAAAACTCCGGCTCGGTCTCGGAAATGACGGTAATACACATGTCCTCCAGTATCTGCACCAACTCCATAGCCATCACCCGGGGCTCCGGTCCAGTATAGCCGGCTTTCCTGCTCAAAGCATATGTTACGGTGTTCGCATTCCCTGGGTGATAATGCATGGTGTAATTGTAATCACAAAAGAACTCAAGTCACCTCCTCTGGCGCAGGTTCAGATCCTTCTGAGTATTGATGTACTTGAGGTTCTTGTGATCAGAGAAGATCACACAATGAACTCCATATAAATAGTGTCTTCGTATCTTTAGTGCAAATACCACCGCCCCAAGCTCCAAATCATGTACCGGGTAGCTCTGCTCGTGCTTCTTCAACTGTCTCAAAGCATATGTGATGACATGCCCATGCTGCATCAGAACTATACCCTTCCTCTGGTATGAGGCACTAGTGTAAATGTGGAATCCTTCCTTCCCAGATGGAAGTGCAAGGATGGGGGAAGAGGTGAGTCTATTCTTCAACTCCTGAAACGCCGCCTTGCATTTCTCTGTCCAGGAAAATGTTGCATCCTTCTTCGTCAAGGACATGAGGGGGAGTGCGATCCTCGAGAATCCCTCAACAAACTTGCGATAATACTTTGTTAGTCCCAAAAAGCTACAGATGTCTAAAGCTGACTTCAGTCGCGGCCAATCTCTCACAGCCTGCACCTTGGCCGGTTTCACTGCCAATCCGGCCCCACTGATTATATACCCTAAAAAAGCTACCTCCTGTAGGCAAAATTGAAACTTGGAGAACTTTGCATACATCTGATGCTCCCTCAATTTGCCCAACACCAGTGCCAAGTGCTGGGAGTGCTCCTCCTTTGTTTTGAAGTAGATCAAGATATCGTCAATGAAGATTATGCCGAATCTATCCAAGTAAGGCTCAAATACACGGTTCATCAGGCTCATGAATGCGGAGGGAGCATTCATGAGCCCGAAGGGAATCACCGTGAACTCGTAGAGTCCATATCGTGAGCTAAAGACTGTCTTCAGAATGTCCTCCTCTCTGATCCGCAGTTGGTAATACCCGGACCTCAAGTCAAGCTTGGAGAACCAAAAGGCTCCTTATAGCTGGTCGAACAACTCATCAATATGTGGCAGTTGATAGGTGTTTCGTACTATCAATCTGTTAAGCTCCCAGTAATCAATACAGAGCCGTAATGACCCATCCTTCTTCTTAATGAACAGTACTGGGGCTCCCCATAGTGATGAGCTAGGTCAAACAAAGCCTGACTCCACGAGCTCCTGCAGCTATGATCTAAACACTGCTAGCTCCTTAGGTGCATCCTGTAGGGTGCCTGAGCCACAGGACTTGCTCCTATCACCAACTGGATCCGAAAATCCATGTCTTTAGCCGGAGGCAATCCGAGCAATTTCTACGGGAATACATCAGAGAAATTCCAAACTGCTAGAATATCAGCAACGGAGGCTTCCTCCTCCAACATCTCGAAGAAGATAAGGTACACCTCATCTCCCTGCTCATAGGCTTTGACAGCCTGCATAGAAGATAATAGAGTATGGGAGACAGGTCTAATACCTTCAATGATGATGTCGATATCCCTGTGCCGTAAGGTGATCATCCTTGAGGGGCAATCGATCCGGGCGTGGTTCCAGTGCAACCAAGTCATACCCAAGATCAAATCAAAGTACAACATCCCCAAGATCGTCGTCGGCACCTTGAATACCTTTCCTCAAATCTCTGCCTCCATGTTGAACTTAATAGATGATAGAATCTCTAATCCTTATGGTAGGCGCACCCTCCTGATCATGCCGGTGAATCGTTCTACGCCTTCCAGTCCCTCCAAGAAGTCTTCAGATATGATCGAGTGAGAAGCACCTGTATCGAACAAGGTATGGGCGGGCTTGCCTCTAATAAAGACTATACCTTAGGTTTTTGTTTTTGTTATGTCATGTTTGTTATTCTACCAAGGTTGTGAGGTAATACAGATGAAAATTAAAATCACAATAAAATTTAAGTACCTGTGATAACTTCCTCGGGATTCCTCAGCTCGGCGAGGTCCAACACATGCACGTGTTCCTGTCTTCGGCCTCTACCATAAGGTCCTCTCCCTCGACCTCATCCTCAGCCTCATACCTGCTGTGCTGGAGGGGCTGCTGGAGGTAGGGGAGGAGGTGGACAAAAATGTTAAGGGCAATCAGCTCTAATGTGTCCTGGCTGGTGGCATCCAAAGTAAATCACCTATCGGTGACCTCGATCGTCTTGCCTCCTCTGCTCATGGGTCTGCAAAGGTGGTGGAGCTAGTACCGCAGGAGGCCTATGCTCCTGTAAGAAGTTAGGACAATGATGTCCTCCACCTCTCTGGCAGCTCATAACTCTACCCCGCTGTGAGCCCCTACTGCTCTCCCCAAAGGATGGCTCATCAAGCGGTCTCTTCCCATTATTCTGCACTCAACTGATCCGCCTCCAATTTATTTGCCATCTCTATAATTTGGGCCTAAGTGCCATGAGATATAAATAGTAGTGCCTGCCTCATCGGGTATCTGAGCCCCCGGTAGAATCTCTTCGTGTACCTCCTATCGTCCAAATCATGTATCCTTGCGAATCTGGCCAAATGAGAGAACTCCCTCTAGTATTCTATCACCGACCTGCTCCCTTGTCGGAGGTTCAAGAACCTCTCCTCTAGCTCGTCTCTATCCATAGCGGTCACGAAGTGGTCCAAGAAAACATCGCTGAACTCCTCCCATGAAATGTCGAAAGGCTCTCTATCTGCATAAGTGGAATCCATCAGGGACTTCCACCACCTCTTTGCATGGGCATCTATTGTGGAAGTTGGCAAGGAAACTGCCTTGCAAACTGGGCAGCTGATGCCTATGAGCATATCCTGTATAGTCTCGAGCCAATACTCTACCTTGAATGCATTCTCCATCCCATGATATATCAGGGGAGGCAAACTCTTGAAAGCATTCAACAAGTTCTATCTCGGATTCGGCTGCACTGCCGGGACTTGTTGGGCTCTAAAAGCATCTAAGGTAGTCCTCAAAGTCTGCCCTAGCTCCGTATGCTAAAACAAAGTGGCAGCCGGAGGGGGAGGGACGACGTTCCGCGGTGCGGCGACCTGTGGGGTTACACAAAAGGTAAGATTTTCGTTAGAAATTTTCCTAACTCATTGTTTAAAATGGACTATTTTCTGTGAATTTTTACACATGAGCACACCATTGCTTCCGCTGCATAGTTTGTCCGCAAACTAATGTTTGAGCGGGGTGACCTGGTGCTGTGTACTTTATTCTCATATGATCATTTTTTGAGTGATACCAGATTGTAAGATCACTCCCCTTACCAGGGAATTAAAAGACCCAAGGATCGGATTGTTACCGCCAGGAAATAGGCGTTACCGCACCGCGCTAGCCCCTCGACGAATATCGAGAAGGATTTCTCGAGTAACCGAGCTACCACCAGGTGCTAGAGAAGTTATCGCGGGTGATAGCTTTGGACTGCGGTGCTGGCTGATCAAAGCGGTCACTGTCTGTGTTACCGCATGGCGGTAGTAGTTACTGCGCGGCGGTAGTAGTTACTGCGCGGCGGTAGCTTTCAGATAAAAGCTGGCCCTTAAGATTTCATTCTCATTCTTTCTCTCACACTCTCTTGCTTACTTATGGAGAGGGAAGAGGAGGAAAGGTCCAGGAACTTAAGAGGAGTCGATCTAAGGTGTGCTTGTGATCGGAATCACGAGTCGACGCTAGATTGGCAGAGAGGAAGTTGTGGAGATCAATTCCATCAGGATCAAAGATCACGATCATGGCTCCGAAGAAAATTACAAGGGTAAAGATTTTCTCCTTGGATAAGTGAAGTCCTCAATATGCATACTTGCATGGAACCCCTCACCAAAATGTGAAGAAAAGGTGGTTTCTAATGAGTAGATCGGTATGATCCCCATTTAATATTGCATATAGATCCGGAAATATAGAGTACAGAATAGGCATGTCGTGTGAAGCCCATCAAGACGGGTTAGTCTGGATTGGTGATGTTTATTTTGCGTGCCAAAGAAGATTCTGAGTATAAATGTGAAGTTGTACGGAGTCTGAGGGTTGTACCTGTGAAATGAGAGTAACAAGAAGTACTGGAGTTCAGCTCCAGGAAAATACCCAGGAAAGATCACATTTCGGGGAAACTGTTGATGTATCTAGGCGACAGTGAATATCCTCAGGCGATAGCTCCCAGTGAGCTAAAGCTTTGTGTGGCCTGTCTCTAAGAGATCTAGGGGCCAGTGCTTGTGGAGCTGTTAGCTTAAACTGTCCAGCAATGGTAGGTGCCAGCCTGAAATAGTACAAAGTCATGTGGCTTATGTTTGGGTTGAGCCGTGGAGGCCAACTACTGTTCCATCAAGTTAAATACCTCTGAAATACTGGGTCGTTAAGTACCTTTGAATGGGCAGCCAGAAATTAAGTTAAGTACCTCTGAATGACATGGTCGTCAAGTTAAGTACCTTTGAACGACAAAGGTTACCGTTAAGTTAAGTACCTCTGAATGAAAGAGTCTTCAAGTTAAGTACCTCTGAACGGTGGTGATATACGAGAAATCTCATACCTCTAAACGACATGGTCATCAAGTTAAGTACACCAAAAAAGTGCCCTGAGTGCACGTGGCATATGGTCGTTAAGCCTATGCCTATGGTGAATGGTGCTTAAATGCATGTTGTTATTGCCACTATATATATATGCTGTTGTTTGCAGGGAAGGAGAATTACTGCCCCGAGTAAGGGGGCGGGATCGTTATAAATTGGTCAGCAAAATGTTTACCGTTGCTTTGTTTGCCGCATTTTTGTGGGCCGTTTGTGCAGGTGTTGGAGAGAAGTGGGAAGTAGCGGGCTGAAGCCCTTATGCTGCGATTGGCCGGCCCTTGAAGGCCCAAAGGCAAACTTTTATTGTTTTCATGTATGGCCGGCCTGCGTGCCGATGTCTGAAATCACTTGATGTAAACGAAACAGTTGTAAAGCTGGAAGGACAAAACATGTGTTGTATATTGTATATATATCATTCCTGTATAAGATTTTGTACCTGACATTCCTGATGTTATGGGTTCTTAACTTAAAATGCTTTCGCTAGAATGCTCTGAGTTAGGATGCATTCATAATTTAATTTGGATTTGAAAATAATAAGTAATCTCCTTACCTGTCCGTAGTATATGGAGTTGGGCCCCGATTGGACCTTCTGTCATACGCTATACGACGGATGGGGGCATTACAAAATTAGTATCAGATTCTATTCACGGTCTTCCTTCTTTGAATTCGTAGTCAAATTCTTTTAAGGGGTGGTGAGCACATGCATGTGCGTTGCCTTGATAACATAATTGAACCCATGAATGTGCACTTAGGAATGAACATACACATGTTTGAGGAACTTTTATGTTCCTATTTTTGCTTTTGGCAATATTCGTAGTTGCTTAATTGTGTGTTTCACATTATAGGCAACTAGAAGTGGTTCCGGGCCACTAGAACCCCAGCGCTCGGTGGAGAGTAGTGCACCAAATGAGGTGCTGACACCTCCTCCTTCTGCGGAAACTATACGGTTTGTTCCTGAAGCCATTTTTGCCATGTTTAATGTGCAACCAGGGGGCCAGAGACAACCTCCTTTTCCTATGATGGTTCAAGAACCGGTTGGCGTTGGTGAGAACGTAGCAGTGAGATAAGTGACTTTTGAGCCAGTGGCTGCAAGGCGAGCGACGGAGAAGCAACTAAAACACGTAATGCGTTTAAATCCCCCTATGTTTATGGGTACTGGAACCCCTACAGAAGCCGAATATTGGCTCTCAAGAATAAAGAGGGTCCATACAGCAACTGAAACGGAAGAGTGGCAAAAAGTCACTGTGAGTACCTTCTTGTTGGATGGTGAGGCAAGATTATGGTGGGATGAGCTGGAGCTGCACCAGTTTGCTGGTCTACCATTGATTGAGATCTCAATGTAGGAGTTCTCAAGGTGTTTCCTGGCAAGATACATTCCATCGGCACAACGAATTGCGATAGAGAATCAATTTTGAAGGCTAACTCAAGACGAGAGGTCGGTGAATGACTACTTGCACGAGTTTACGAGATTTGGAAGATACCCAGGCTTTACGTTTGCAGATGAGGAACGAAAGACAAATCGGTTCTATGAAGGGTTGAGAGATGACCTGCGATTACTTCTCTAAGGACCGATGATGCAAGGTTTTCTTACCTTGGTCAATACGGCCTGCTCCCTCGAGCTGGACATTAAGCGCGTGTAGTGTAAGAATGATTGGGAAAGGAAGAAGCTAGAGTTCAAGGTACCTAGTCCTTCAAAGTCTGGGTATCGATGGTGGAAAAAGAAGCCTAAAACTTCTGCGTCGGCTCCTTCTTCTCCTCTGTTTGGAGCAACATCTGGGAGAGGTCTGCTCACATGTTATACATGTGGTAAGGTGGGGCATAAGGCTTGAGATTGCTGGAGTGGCCCTCCAAAAGGGGAGAAAAAGACGGGTGCGTCTTATGTTGAAAAGGGAAAGGCAGTGGTGGAATCAACTGCATCCCAAGCGCAACCCCGAGTCTATAATCTTGGCAAACAGGAGGCCATAAAACAAAGCAACATCGTAACAGGTATGAGTTAAGATACAGTTTTAACTGCTTTCCATACTTAGTACCTTGTTGGTACCCGTGTTTGGATTTGAGTTTAGTCTGCTCTTTTAGTTTCTTGACCCAAGATTTATCTATGCTCAAAGGTTAGCTAATAGGTTAGATTCCCTTAGTTGTAGAATTGCTTATCCAGATGAAAAATTTGGTTAAGTCATTTTTGATAGTTTTACTTTCAAGACAACCTAAAACACCTAGAGGGGGGGTGAATAGGTTCTAATTGCTTGTTTATACTTTTAGGCAGAATTCAATCACAGAATTAAAACATTCAGCACAGCAATCACAGAAATTCAAACATCACAGATTGCATAATGTTTTATAGTGGTTCCCCAAGGTTTGGGTACATCCACTTTCCCCCTTCACCTATCTAGCAGTATGCTAGATTCGGCCAAACTTCCACTATTCTCAGATCCTCAGATCCTACAGCTCAGAACCTGGATAGGTTCCTACAACTCAGGCACAACTGCCCTACCTCAGCCTTGCCACAAGGCCTACAACTCAGAGAAGAACCTTCTCCTACACTCAGGCAAACAGCCCTACCACTCAGAGATCAACTCTCCTACACTCAGCCTTTATATCACAGGCTTACAACTCAGATCTGTGTAAAACAGATCCTACAGAAATTTAGAAAAGAAGTTTTAATGTCTTGCCTTTGTTGAGAGAGAAGAGGACAAGACAATTCTTGATCAGCTGATGAAATCAACTGAATCTGAGCTTTCTTCAAAGTTTCTTGAATCTGAACTTAGCTGAGTTGATTTCCAAACAGCTTCTTGAGAGACCACTGA
Source organism: Platanthera zijinensis (assembly GCA_039513925.1). NCBI lineage: Eukaryota > Viridiplantae > Streptophyta > Magnoliopsida > Asparagales > Orchidaceae > Platanthera > Platanthera zijinensis. The sequence continues at coordinate 50,883,823 of CM077090.1, read as the reverse complement.
TGACTTCCTTCTTCTTCTTCAAAATGGGTGGATCCCTCTCTATCCAACACCTTTGATGATACTTCTGAATTCTTGTTAGAACTCTTCTTAGATCGATCCTGAGATCGTCTTCTTAGATCTTCTGATGAAGATCTTCTTTAGTGTATTACTCCTTCTTGATTTGATTTCTCAATTTGATTGCCAAAGTTCAATCCTATTTTCTTCCCTCTGAATCTGTCTATTTATAGACCTTTTTAATGGTAACCGGCTGATTCGGTTTATAACTGTCTTCTGACAAGTCTGACAACATCAGTTAACTGGCTGCAACCCACAGCTGTCAAGTCTTCAAACAGATCATGTGCCTTAGTCTTGGTCAGCAATGTGTTGAGACAGACTGTCAGGAAGTGTCGAGACCTACTGTCTATATGTGTCGACACAAGTAACTTTGGTGTCGACACAACCTTTGATGATGTCGACAAGTTTGCCTTTAAGTCGACACAGCTTCTTCAGAACTTTATTTTGAGAATGAGTCGACACAGAGAATTTATGTCGACTCAACACTTCATCTTTCTTCAGAAAATAACTTGGTCTTGACTTTGCAGTGTGTCGACACAAGTCCTGTGTGTCAACACAGTTATTGTAGATTCAGAACTCAGTATGTGTCGACACTGCCTTCAGGTGTCGACACATCAATTGTTGACTCTGCCAAAATGTGTTGACTCTGTCTCATTGTGTCGACACAGCCTCCCAGTGTCGACATAAATGTGGTCGACTATCTCCTTCTGTGTTGAGGTCGACTATCTTTTAGTTAGTCGACACTGCTTCCCAGTGTTGACATAAATGTGGTAGACTATCTTCCTGTGAGTCGACACTGCTTCCCAGTGTCGACACAAATGTGATTGACTATCTTTCTCTGTGTCGACACAGCTTCCTTCAAGTGTCGACACAAATATTCTGAAGTGTCAGCATTGTTTCTTCAGGTGTCGACACATGGACTTAGAATATTTTTTTGCATTCTTTAACACTTTTTCACCTGCACATGTCAACTCAAAACAACATCAAATACACCTTGATGTATATCATTGAGCTAAATTGGACTTCTTCAAATCAGGTACACATTTTCCAATGTACCCAACAATCTCCCCCTATTTGGAGAAGTCATAACCCTTATAGCCAATGATATACACCATTTATAAAAAGTATAAAATGATGATATATGACATAACAGGAATACTTAATATAAACAAAATAATAACAATCCATCACAGAATGAACATTATATGATTCCAAACAAAATAATAACAATCCATCACAGAATGAACATTATATGATTCCAAACAAAATTTTATTTATAACTTGGTAATGTTTGATTACAGATTTTTATATTGAATGATCAAAACATTACAAAACATTTTTTGAAAGAACTTAGAACTAAGACTGATCAGGCTCTCTTATGACAATCCCTTTGCTAGATTGGATTTGAGCCTTCACAGGAGCTTCAGCAACTTCAGCTGGCTTCTTGCCTTTTAGCTCAGCTTTCTTTAGAGCTTCTTCCTTGAGCCTTTGTCTTTCAAAGTAATGATAGGGCTTTGGAAAGTACTTGCTCGGCTCCTGAGCATCTGGTGGCAGCCTACCTAGCTTGGCTTTTCTCCTGAACTGTACTATAGCCTCTTGCCTAGCTTCATGCTTTTGCCATTCCATTTCATTATACCACTTCCCTCTTTCATGTACTTGGTCTTTTACAGCCTTCCATGCAGTGAGTATAATATTTCTTGAAGTAGGGCTCCACTGCTCAAAATCTGGCTTAAGTTCAGCCTGCTCTCTAAATTTCTTCTTGGATAGTAGAGCATCTTGCTGTTCTTTCAAATTGTCCTCAGGCTTATCCACTTTCTCAATAACAACCCTATTAACCTCCTTTGGAGGGCTATACATATCTTGAACTTGCTGATCAATAATATCAAAATCTGGAGGAGGGTAAATGACTTGGGCAACCTCAGGTTGATTGCCTTCAAGTAGACCTATTTGGATTCCTGACTCAGCCACCATAGCATCATCACACAAAGGTGGATATCCCAATGTGGCTCGAATACTATTTGTCACCCATTTGGTGTGCTCTGAGCCAGCATGAACTAACAACCTCTCCCCCTTTATGGCTTCTCTGGTAATATGATCTCTTAGATCTTCCTTCTGAAATCTGATCTGGCCATCCAGATAATTCACACCCTCTTTAAAAAATGGTTTTAACTTTTGAAGCTTGTCAGATATGTCCTTTTGAGAGGTAGTGATAGCAGTTTTAACTGATTCAATTGCATCTTGAAGTTTCTTATCAAATTCTTCCATCTCTTTTGCTCTTGCTTCAGTTTGCCCTTCAGTAGTAGTCTTTTTCAACTCATTAAGAATCTCATTGTGAGAGTCTTCAAGATTTGCATTCATGTTTATCTGATTGGTAAGAACATAGCCTTGCTTCAGTGCTATATCATCTGCCTTGGTAATAATGGACTGTTGTTGTTTAGCCAAGAATACTACAGCATTACCTCCTTTATGGAAGCAATCTGTCATTTCCTTCTTGTGCATATTGATTTCAAATCGAATTGACTTTATATCCTGAGCCAAGTCAAATTGAAGGGACTTATTGCTCTCATCAACATATTTTTCAACAGCTAATCTATGTTCATCTAGCTTAACTTGCAAATCAACCATAAACTTGTTATAATTAAAGTCAGAATGAGATGGTGGAGTTGTAGTCTGTAGAGCCTGCTTATAACCTTTGCTCCTTCTTTTGAAGACAACAAGTTTTCTCTTCTTAGCCATTCTGGATTCTTCAGTCTCAGATTCAGATGAACTATCAACTTGAACTCTTTCTTGAGGAGGAGGAGGAATATCAGTCTCAGTGCCATGTTGTTCAGTCTTAACATGCACAGACTCCCCCTCAACCATTTGCCCCTTCTCAATTTCTATCTCCATGTCAAGGGCCTTCTCAATATCTTGCCCCTCTTCTACTCTACCAGTAGCAATGTCAACATTAGGAAATAACTCATCTAGAGTATATTCCTTCTGAGCTTGAACATAAGATGTATCAATTGGATCCTCTATATTCAGATCTTTGGAGATATCAATTTGTACTGCCTCTTGCACTGGGTCTGACATCTTCTCCCCCTGTACTTGTTCAGTATTGGTGATGTCCTGGGCAGGTGAGTACACTTGCTCCCCCTGCACCTGTGCAGAAATTGAAATATTAGAAATGTCTTTTATTAAGAAAATACACCAGCTCCCCCTGCAACTGTACCTGGTTAGGAGTAGATTCATTCTGGGCAGGAGAATGAGCTTGCTCCCCCTGCATCTGTGCAGGTATAGTGTCTTGCTGGGCTGGAGTAGACACAGGGTGATCTTCATCCTGCTTCCTCTCTTGTTCTTCTTGAAGCTGCTCAATATCTTGAGCATGAGAAGAGGATTTCACTGGGGTGTCCTGCCTGCTCTCATCAGGCACATCCTTTGACAGCACCCTATCCCACCTAGAAAACAATCTCATATCCATCTTTCTCATGTGATTGATCTTTGTTCCTGGCAGGTGTTGCATTACCTCAGGGATCACTCCATTCAGATATAAACTCATAATTCTAGCCAGATTTGGCTTCTTTATTCCTTCCTTGATCTTTTCAAAGATTACAGCTGACCAATCTGTTGGAATTGTAAACACAATTCTGGTCATGAGGCTGAACATATAGGCTGAAATCCTATCATGTCCCCCTGGTTTGCACAGAATCACCTTGCCAACTACTTCAGACAGAAATTTCCCTTGCTGATTCATCCCTTTCCTGTTGAAAGCAGCTCCAATCTTCAGAGTGGGATCCAATCCGCACCATTGGATAGCCTCCCTTAACTTAGAAGCATGGACTTCTTCTTCATTCTCAATTATTGATAAATATAGAATCTTCCTTAGACTTCTTGGGGTAATCTTCACTGTCGTCCCATGAACAGTGGACTTGATCTTGAGAATATCTGAACCTATTGATGCAGAGTTAAAGAATTCATGCACCTCCTTCTTCCATATCTTGGAAGGTTCAGAAACTATGAACTCTAATCCGGATTCGGAAATAAGAGAGATAACTCATTGAACATCTGTTGGGGCTTCGGCAAAGGCATTCCTTACTAACTCATAACCTTCATTGACGTTGTCTTCAATCTTCAGCGCCATTGTTAAGGTGAGAAAGCTTGAGAGAAGAGAGAGAGAGAGAAAGTTGACACAGGGTTTCAGTCTCGAAAACCTTGTAAGCGTGTCGACTGAGTAAGTTCTTGACCTATTTATACCTTCTATTGAAAGAAGATCAAAAGGCGGGCAAAAACAGTCTATATGTGTCGACACAGATGGAATGTGTCGACACAAACTTCTATTGTCTCGACAACAAATCTGTCTACTATGTGTCGACACCAATTGTGGATATGTCGACACCTGAGAGATATAGTAGAGTATCAGAAAATCTGTGTCGACTCGTAGGATAAGTGTCGACACAAAATTTGTAAGTGTCGACATCACTATTCTGGTGAAGTCGACACTACATTCCTGGATAAGTCGACAATTTAATTCTTAAGTGTCGACACATATTCTCTGTGTCGACACAATATTTCTGTCTTGTCGACATTACTCCACTGAGTCGACACATTATCACTGAATGTGTCGACACTATTTTACTTAGCCAATTTCTGTTTCTGTCAACACCACTTGAGACCATTTGATAATCTAATATGTTATTTGTAAGTTTGTTGATAATCTAATCAATGGTCAGCATGCCTAATTCAATTTTAAATTTATTGAATTTTGTTTCATCCAGAGGCTTAGTGAATACATCTGCTATTTGATAATCTGTCTTAACAAATTCCAATGTGATGTCTTCTCTTTCTACATGATCTCTAAGAAAATGGTATTTAATTTCTATATGCTTAGTTCTACTATGAGAAACAGGATTATTAGCAATAGAAATTGCACTCTTAGAATCACACAAAAGAGGTGTTCTACTTACTTGAATACCATAATCTTTAAGCTGATGTTGTATCCACAATAGTTGTGCACAGCAGCTGCCAGCAGCAACATATTTTGACTCAGCTGTAGATATAGCCACACTGGTCTGCTTTTTACTACTCCAAGATATCAATCTTCCTCCCAAGAATTGACAAGTACCTGTTGTACTCTTCCTATCCTCTCTACAACCTGCAAAGTCTGTATCTGAATAACTTGTTAGTAGAAAATCTCTATTCCTAGGGTACCAAAGGCTTAGATTAGGTGTGCCCTTAAGATATCTCAGAATCCTTTTGACTGCAGTATAATGAGACTCTTTAGGGCAGGCTTGGTACCTAGCACAGACACATGTAGCATACATAATATCTGGTCTACTAGCTGTGAGATATAGTAGAGAACCAACTATTCCTCTATACAAAGTCTCATCAACAGGTTTACCTGCATCATCTTTGTATATAGGCATACTTGTTCCCATAGGAGTTCTCATGATGGAGGATGACTCCATACCATACTTCTTAATTAATTCTTTGGTAAACTTTGACTGGGATATGGACAAGCCATCATCAGTCTATCTTACTTGGAGTCCCAAGAAGAACTTCAGTTCCCCCATACTGCTCATCTCAAACTTCCCTTGCATAAGTTTGGCAAACTTTTTACAAAGGTTGTTTTCAGTAGATCCAAAGATTATGTCATCAACATAGATTTGAACTAAGATGATCTTGCCTTTGGATTCCCTAAGGAATAGAGTTTTGTCTATTTTTCCTCTTGAGAATTTATTCTCAATAAGGAAAGTAGATAGGGTTTCATACCAGGCCCTTGGGGCTTGCTTTAACCCATACAAAGCTTTTCTAAGCTTATAAATATAATCAGGTTTAAGAGGATCTACAAAACCTGATGGCTGCTCTACATATACTTCTTCTTTAAGATCACCATTCAGAAATACTGACTTCACATCCATTTGGTATACCTTGAAGTCTTGATAGGCTACATAGGCAAGGAACATTCTGATTGCCTCCAGCCTTGCTACTGGGGCAAAGGTTTGATCAAAGTCAATCCCTTCTTCCTACATGTATCCTTTAGCAACCAATCTTGCTTTATTTTTCACTATTACTCCATTCTCATCCAACTTGTTCCTGTAGATCCATTTTGTCCCAATTATATTGTGGCCTCTTAGTTTAGGAACAAGCTCCCAGACATTGCACCTTCTGAATTGATTCAGCTCCTCTTGCATAGCATCAGTCCAGTGCAGGTCTTGGATGGCTTCTTCAAACTTCTTAGGCTCCATTTGTGACAGGAAACTTGAATGCAGAACTGTGCTTTGACTTCTGCTTCTAGTCTGCACTCCCTGTCTTGGATCACCTATTATCTGATCAGTTGGATGGTCTCTTAAATGTCTTGTAGCTGGAAGAAGACTCCCTTCTGGTTGAACATCTCCAGCTCCTTCATTATGCTGAACCTCTTGGTTTTTTTCATCTTCTATTGAATCTTGTACTCCCCCTAGACAATAGCCTTCATTTTCCAATACTCCATCTTCCCTTGAAGCTTCAGCAATGGAGAGCTTGTCCATCCTTTTGCTTATACCTGTTGAGTCATTTGATCTACAAGACAACTCACAGTTGATTAATCTTGTTTCATCAAACACAATATGCACAGATTCTTCAACAACTTGAGTAGTCAAGTTGAAGATTCTATAGGCCTTACTATTTGTGTTGTACCCAACAAATATCCCATCCTGGGATTTGGCAGCAAACTTAGTCAAATATGACTTACCATTGTTAAGTATATAGCATTTGCAACCAAAGATTCTGAAGTATGATAGATTTGGTTTTCTACCTTTCATAATCTCATAGGGAGTCTTTTTGTGGCTCTTGGTGATAGAAGCCCTATTGATCACATGACAAGCAGTGTTTACTGCCTCAGCCCAGAAATATTCTGGTAGAGAGGTGTCACTCAATAGAGTTCTACCAGCTTCAATTAATGTTCTATTCTTTCTTTCAGCAATTCCATTTTGCTGAGGTGTTCTTGGTGAGGAGAACTCTTGGAAAATCCCAAAGTCTTCACATAACTTTGTCATGCTTTCAGATTGAAACTCAGTACCATTGTCACTTCTGATTTTGACCACTATACTATTCAGTTCATTCTGAATTTGCTTTACAAAATTAAGTAAGACACTTGGGGTTTCAGATTTCTGTCTCAGAAAGAACACCCATGTAAATCTAGAATAGTCATCTACAACCACAAAAGTGTAGACCTTCCTACCTAGACTATGAACTGGCATAGGACCAAAAAGATGCATATGCAAGAAGTATAAGCACCTCACAGAATCCTTGTTTTCAAGGCTTTGAAAGGAGGATTTTGTCTGCTTGCCCTTTTGACAAGCTGAGCATATTCCATCCTTTATACACTTGACTTGAGGACCATTCCTCACTAACTCTTTGCTAAAGAGTTGGCCAATTGTCTTGTAGTTAAGATGAGCCAATCTCTTGTGCCACTTAACACAATGAGAAGCATTGTCATCAGCTATAAGACAAATGGGAGAAGCCTTGTTCTCACATACAAAATTAAGACAATATATATTTCTCTTCCTATACCCAGTCAAAATGATCTCTTGATCACATGACCTTTTGATATGACATCCATCCTTAACAAATGAAATGTCATATCCTAAATCACTCAGCTGGCTTATGCTTATTAGATTATGTTTCAAACCTTTTACATAAGCCACTTGGGTGATAGTAATTAGGTTAGAAGAAATGTTACCAAACCCTTTGATGACTCCTTTTTCAGATCCACCAAAGATCACTTTAGGTCCATCTTTGACAGATGAATACTCCTTCAACAGCCCCTTTATTCCAGTCATGTGCCTGGAACAACCACTATCCAAGTACCATATAGGGGCATGGCTACTTAAATTATCCTACAACACAGATTTACTTATCCTTAGAACCCAAGTAAGTCTTGGGTCCTTGGTTCAGGTTAGCATTAACAAAGCTACCATTATCTCTTCTATCAGGTAGACTATTGTTCTTTCTAACACTTGTGTTATACCAGCAGTCTAGTGCAAAATGGCCTCTCTTGCCACAGCACCAACATTCAAACTTGTTGTATCTAGATCTAGATACTTCCTTGACAAAAGAATTTCTGTCCATTGCTGGTACTGCAGCAACTTCACCCACTGATTTTTTATAACCATTGGGTTTATAAACATGGGTAGGCCTGTTGGCATTTACACCTTTGTTTTTCAGAACATTTGTCTTAATATGATCATGAATATTTTCATGATCATATTGATTAGAAGGCACTTGCACCTTTCTAAACTTAATAGGGACTGAAAAGTTCAGTGGCTTGATAGGAGCTTTGCCTTTCCTCTTGAAACGGCCAGCCCTGGAGTTACCTTTGAATCCTAATCCTGCCTTACCCTTTTGATTCACAAATTCATCAATCAAGGGTAAGACAGACTTTGGCTTAGAGTAACTAGCCACTAAATCTTTTTCAATTCTTAGTCTGGCCTCCAGACTCTTCACTTGATCATTGGTATAATTAATTGTGCCCATCTGAATAATAGTTATATTCTTCAGCTTGGCAATTTCATTTAACTTTTGATCAATTACTTTCTCTAACTCAGTTGCAGCTACCCTTAGTTCAGCAATTTCATGAGCCTGAGATTTAACCAGGTTCTTGCTTTTCTTAAGGGCCTGCAATAAGTCCCCATACTTATCTATCAATTGATAGACATCTCCTTCAGATTCAGATGCATCTACATCACTTGATGCAGATGTAGCTGATTCTGTACTTGTACTACAAACAGATTTCATAGAAGGACATTGTACCTTATTAGGACCAGACTGATTCTGGCATATGTCCTCTTCTGATCCTGCCATCAGTCCCATGCACTGATGATCCTCTTGTTCATTGATGGAGTCTAACAACTGCAGAAACTCCTCTTCTTCAGATACAACATATAGTCCAATATATGCTTCTGCTTCAGATTCTGACTCTGAAGTTGACTGATCTGTTAGGCTCTTACCCTTCTTTGCAACAAAGGATTTCTCCTTCTTGCCCTTTTGATGAGTCTTCTTCTTGTCTGAAGACTCCTTTCTCTTATCAGGACAGTCAGCCACTATATGTCCAGGCCTATTGCAACAATAGCAGACAATCTTTAAAGTAGTGGCTTTGCTGGGCTTTGATCTGCTCTTTTCTTTCCTTGATGACTTTTTCTTCTGATAATAGTCATCAACTTGCTGTGAAGTGGAGGGCTTAGACTTCCACTGCTTCTTCTTTAAGAACCTTTGGAATTGCCTTGTGAATGCAGCAAAGTCTGCATCTGAATCACAGCTTTCTGAACTCTGATCATCTGAATTTTCAGAACTGACTTCTGCAATTTCCTTAGGAGAGCATGGTGATATCCTCCTATTCTTTCTGGTGGCTTCTGCATTGAATGCCATAGTCTTTTCTCTATGCTCTCCTCTTGAATTCTTTTCCTCCTCCTTCCTCACCAAAAGTTACATTTCATAGGATAACAGCTTTCCAAACAAGGTGGGAGGAGAGATCTCTGCCAATTTAGCCACTTCTCTTATGGCACAGATCTTTGTGTTCCAATCCTTTGTTAAGGATCTCAAGAATTTGTCATTCAGTTCATAAGTACTGAAGACTCTTTCATAGGACATTAGCTCATTCACAATTCTATAGAATTTCTTATAGCACTCAGTTATGCTATCAGATTTTCCTTGTATAAAACTTTCATATTCCTGATTGAGCATAGATTTCCTGTCCTGCCTTACTTCTTCTGATCCCTCCATGTAGACAATCAATGTGTCCCACATTTCTTTGGAGGTCTTGCAGTGAATCAGATTCTGAAATGTAAAATCATCTATGGCACTCACAATAATATTCTGTGCTCTCTTGTCCATAGTTGCCAAAATGATTTCATCCTTGGTCATTTCAGAATAACTCTTTGGAGTTTGAATATTAGCATCAAGAACTGATACCTCCATTGGAATGAAAGGTCCTTCCTGAACTGTGATGTATATTATTGGGTCAGATGCCTCCATAAACAACCTGACTCTTTCTTTCCAAATTCCAAAGATTTCCTTCTTGCATATGGGTAATTTCATAGACCCTAGCTCCTTATGATTCTCTCCAGAACCCATCTTCTTGAATCTTAATTCTGCCTTTCAGATCTACCTCAGACTGTTAAGTCCTTTTTGAGGAACCTCCCTCTGATACCACTTGATAGTTTTACTTTCAAGACAACCTAAAACACCTAGAGGGGGGGTGAATAGGTTCTAATTGCTTGTTTATACTTTTAGGCAGAATTCAATCACAAAATTAAAACATTCAGCACAGCAATCACAGAAATTCAAACATCACAGATTGCACAATGTTTTATAGTGGTTCCCCAAGGTTTGGGTACATCCACTTTCCCCCTTCACCTATCTAGCAGTATGCTAGATTCGGCCAAACTTCCACTATTCTCAGATCCTCAGATCCTACAGCTCAGAACCTGGATAGGTTCCTACAACTCAGGCACAACTGCCCTACCTCAGCCTTGCCACAAGGCCTACAACTCAGAGAAGAACCTTCTCCTACACTCAGGCAAACAGCCCTACCACTCAGAGATCAACTCTCCTACACTCAGCTTTTATATCACAGGCTTACAACTCAGATCTGTGTAAAACAGATCCTACAGAAATTTAGAAAAGAAGTTTTAATGTCTTGCCTTTGTTGAGAGAGAAGAGGACAAGACAATTCTTGATCAGCTGATGAAATCAACTGAATCTGAGCTTTCTTCAAAGCTTCTTGAATCTGAACTTAGCTGAGTTGATTTCCAAACAGCTTCTTGAGAGACCACTGATGGCTTCCTTCTTCTTCTTCAAAATGGGTGGATCCCTCTCTATCCAACACCTTTGATGATACTTCTGAATTCTTGTTAGAACTCTTCTTAGATCGATCCTGAGATCGTCTTCTTAGATCTTCTGATGAAGATCTTCTTTAGTGTATTACTCCTTCTTGATTTGATTTCTCAATTTGATTGCCAAAGTTCAATCCTATTTTCTTCCCTCTGAATCTGTCTATTTATAGACCTTTTTAATGGTAACTGGCTGATTCGGTTTATAACTGTCTTCTGACAAGTCTGACAACATCAGTTAACTGGCTGCAACCCACAGCTGTCAAGTCTTCAAACAGATCCTGTGCCTTAGTCTTGGTCAGCAATGTGTTGAGACAGACTGTCAGGAAGTGTCGAGACCTACTGTCTATATGTGTCGACACAAGTAACTTTGGTGTCGACACAACCTTTGATGATGTCGACAAGTTTGCTTTTAAGTCGACACAGCTTCTTCAGAACTTTATTTTGAGAATGAGTCGACACAGAGAATTTATGTCGACTCAACACTTCATCTTTCTTCAGAAAATAACTTGGTCTTGACTTTGCAGTGTGTCGACACAAGTCCTGTGTGTCAACACAGTTGTTGTAGATTCAGAACTCAGTATGTGTCGACACTGCCTTCAGGTGTCAACACATCAATTGTTGACTCTGCTAAAATGTGTCGACTCTGTCTCATTGTGTCGACACAGCCTCCCAGTGTCGACATAAATGTGGTCGACTATCTCCTTCTGTGTCGAGGTCGACTATCTTTTAGTTAGTCGACACTGCTTCCCAGTGTTGACATAAATGTGGTCGACTATCTTCCTGTGAGTCGACACTGCTTTCCAGTGTCGACACAAATGTGGTCGACTATCTTTCTCTGTGTCGACACAGCTTCCTTCAAGTGTCGACACAAATATTCTGAAGTGTCAGCATTGTTTCTTCAGGTGTCGACACATGGACTTAGAATATTTTTCTGCATTCTTTAACACTTTTTCACCTGCACATGTCAACTCAAAACAACATCAAATACACCTTGATGTATATCATTGAGCTAAATTGGACTTCTTCAAATCAGGTACACATTTTCCAATGTACCCAACAATTTTTGGTTCGACTATAGTCGAACGCCGCTCGACCATCGTCTATCGACTGTTCGACGATCATCTATCAGTTGGTTGACTATCGTCTGTCAGCAGATCGTCTATCTCTGAGTTAGTTCAACTCTTGTTAGCTCGACGTTCTATGGTATCTGCCTCGTCGATCGTAGAACCCCGCTCGACTTCTTTTGACTAGACAGATCTCTTGATAGTTCAACTATCTGCTTGGATAGTTCAACTATCTGATAGCTCGACTATCTGTTTGATAGGTCGACTATCTGCTTTATTTGATAGCTCGACTATATGTTTGATAGATCGACTATCTGCTCTTCTTGATAGTTCAACTATCTGCTTGGATAGTTCAACTATCTGATAGCTCAACTATCTGTTTGATAGGTCGACTATCTGCTGTTTTTGATAGCTCGACTATCTGTTTGATAGATCGACTATCTGCTCTTCTTGATAGTTCAACTATCTGCTTGGATAGTTCAACTATCTGATACTCGACTATCTATTTAATAGGTCGACTATCTGTTGTGTTTGATAGCTCGACTATCTGTTTGATAGGTCGACTATCTGCTCTTCTTGATAGTTCAACTATCTGCTTGGATAGTTCAACTATCTGATCGCTCGACTATCTGTTTGATAGGTCGACTATCTGTCCTCTTTGATAGTTCGACTATCTGTTTGATAGGTCGACTATCTGTTTGTCTTTGATAGTTCGACTATCTGATTGATAGGTCGACTATCTGATAGCTCGACTATCTGTTCTGATAGGTCGACTATCTGCTGTGGTAGTTCGACTATCTTCTTTGATAGTTCGACTATCTGTCTGATAGTTCGACGATCTCTGTGCTTCGGTCGACGATCTCTGAGGGTCGTTCGACGTCTTTTTGTCTGCCTTTAGTAAAGTTATATTATTTATTTCTTATCTGATTGACATATTCTATTAAAGTATATTTCATTGATATTATGCTATAATTTCCAGGCAATCTCTGCTCCATTCTTTATGCATGAGCCAATCTTTATCTGACAAAGTGGTTTGTCTTATTAGTTGAAATATATTTTCTGCTTTATCTGCCAGGCTGTCCTTTATAGTCGTTAGATTCAGAAACTCTTCTCTGGCTGTAAAGAGCTCTTTCTGATGTGACTTTTTCTAGCACTCTTTTATCAGATTGGATATGCAGCTTCTTAGAAAGCTTTATCCCCTTATAGCATGTCTGCTTGCAGGATATATTTTTTCTTTATGCTTTTTGCAGCCCAGAATGCAGATTCCAGAAGAAGACAAAGTTCAAACTCAGATTAGAGCCGTTGAAAAGGCTCATATATAAAGAGCTTCTTTTGAAAGAAGAACAGATATACAAGATACAGACACATAGACATACAGATACAGATATACAAAATACAAGAAGTTTTACTCTCAGCAGCATAGAGATCTACAGCTCTCAGAAATTCACATTCAACTGAGAAGATCAAATTTCTTCAGCATTCTTCTTCATCCTGAGTTCATCCTGCTCACAGGAAGACTTTCACTCAGAGGCTTTTAGAAGAAGAAGAAGAAGAAAGGAAGCTAATTGAAGAAGAACACCTTTTCCAAATCAAGAGTCTTCTTCAAGCTTCTCCTTCAGAACTCCAAGACAGTTCTTTGTCTTAGTTCAGAAGAGTTCCTGCACCCTGAAGCAAGACTCCTTCCTGAATATTCTCTAAGCCAGGGGGAGCCTTGATTCTTTAGAGCTTTCCAGCTCTGTGCAATCCACTAGCTTCTCTAATTTGTTTTAACAATAGAGGAGAAACTTTAACTCTCTCAACCTCCTGTATAAAAGGTTATTACTCCCTTCAAAAGTGAACCTTGGTGGCAGGGCACCTGATCAAAAACCTGTGTTGGATTTTGAGCTCCTGATCAAAAGCTCAAAGGGTCTACTTGATCTACCTGAAGCAGATCAGTTAGTGGCAGGGCACCTGAACAAAAACCTGTAGTGGATTCCTACCAGGGTGGTAGAAGAGTGGACGTACCTATTTAGAGGGAACCACAATAAAATGTCTTGTGTCGTCTGTGCTGCTTATTTAATTTATTATAATGTGGCTGTGAGTAGAAATAACTAGAATTGTTAGTTGCTGTGATAGGATCAAAGCTCAACTGTAATTATAGTTGCCCTTCTCTAGTGCACTTCACTTTATGTTAGGCTCTAGGGTTATCAATATCTATAAACTCATTCCGCAAATTAACTCTAAGGGAGTTGAGTAGGGTGTCATAATTTTTGAATACTCTATTCACCTCCCCCCCCCTATAGAGTTGTATCTATCATCACTTTTAATTGGTATCAGAGGGAGGTTGACTGACTGTACAGGCTAACACCTGAGTCACAAGATCCTGATAGATACCAAGCTTATAGATATTCACTTCATGGCCCAGTCCAAGGATTACTCTAGCACCAGACCTCCAGCTTGCAACTTAACTAAGTTTAGCATCTGGAAGGTAAGAATAAGATTATATATGAACTATATTGATGAAGACATTTTCTCTTCTATTTTGACAGGACCTCCAACACCTCCTGCTACAGCCACTGCTACAACATCTACAAATCTAAGTGCAGTGCCTCCTCCAGATTACAATGATGCCTACAAGAAGGCAAAGATAGCGGATGCCAAAGCTATGAACATTCCGGCTCAGACTATGTCTGATGAAATTTTCCAGAAAGTGGCTTACTGCACCTCTGCAAAAGCCATGTGGGACTCACTGAACCAGATTGTAGCTAGTTCAGCTGATGAAAGGAAGGACAGAAGGTCCAACCTTATATCCCAGTATGAAAACTTCAAGAAAACTGAAGCTGAATCAGTTGAAGCCATGTACACCAGGCTCAGCTCAATCATTAATAAGCTGAGAACTCTTGATAAGGAGATTACATTGACAGAGGTCAATGATAAGATACTGATGTGCTTCCCCAGTACATGGGATCTTAGGATCTGGCCTATCAAGGAGGCCAAAAGTACAACTGAAATCTCAACTGAAGCTCTCCTTGGCAAGCTCAAGTCTTTTGAGCAAGTGCTGAAGACCAGTGAAGCTGAGGCTGAAGCAAAGACTCCAACTCCAACAAGGAAAGAGCAAACTCTTGCTCTCAAAGCTGCTGATGCTTTTGAAGGAAGCCAATCCAATGAGGAACTGATGGCACTCTTTGCCAAAAGGTTTCTCAAGATGGGAAGAAAAGACTTCAGAAAAAAAATCTTCAAGGTATGAAGATAAACCAAGGTATGATAGATCTCCTGCTAAAGAAATTATTTGTTATGGTTGCAGGAAACCAGGACACATTCTACCAGAGTGTCCAGAGGAAAAGAGCAAAGAAAAGAGAAAGTAAAAAGAACATCACAAGAAACACTCCAAGTCCTCCTCCTACAAAAATAAGAAGGAGAAAGGATTTGTTGTTGAGACCTGGAGTGATTCAGATGAGGAATCTTCCTCCTCAAGCTCCAGTGAGGATGAGGAAGAGAAGAAGGCAAAGGAAATCTGCCTTATGGCTATTGATGCCTGCAGCAATCACTCAGCTGCAGAGAGTTTTGATGATGATGAAGAAATGCCCACAGAAGATCAGGTATTATCTTCATATGATTTTTCTTCTTTTGAATTTAAATCTGAATTTAAATCCCTTTGCTTAGATCTAATTAGTTCAGAAAAGGAAATTAAGGAACTTAGAAATAAGTTAGCTGAATAAAAATCTATTTCCATTGAAAATGCTAGGTTGGAAGCAGAACTCACTAAGTCTAGTGAAGAAATAAAGTTTATTAAAAATGAACTAGCAAAGTCCAAGAGATTAGAAGAATCCTTAAATGGTAGAAGCCTTAAGCTACTAGAAATCACCAGCATGACAAACACTAGGTCAGGCAATAATAAGCTAGGCTTAGGAGTTTCATCATGTGAACCCCCAATTATTGTTAAAAATCATCTTTCAACTCCAGTGAACTTTATTTCAGCTGATGGGATAAAGAACACTGAGCAAGTAAGATAAGTTAATCAAGCTTTAAATAAAGCTAAGAGAGAAAAGAGAAAACAAAAGTTTAAGGAAATACAAAAAGCGTCGAACGCTGCTCGACGATCGGAGGCTCAATGGTCGAACGAAGCTCGATGATCTGAGCATCGATCGTCGAACGTAGATCGACGATCTCAATATGAATTTCAAAATTACCACCAGAACCTTAGAAACCTTAATATAAAAAGAAACCCAAGGTTTGTGGACCCATTAACTACATGGAGCATCCCACCTAGGAGATCTTACCCTTTAGGATATAAACCCCAACCTGCTTATTCTTTTATTTCTAGTTTTCATTATGTGAAGTGTTAAACCCAAAATGAGCAATCCTCTCCAAGGTGCCCCTTTTTTCTGCTTTTTTATACAGGTTCCCACCCGCAAGGAGCAGGTTACCCATGATGTCCACCATGTCCGCGCAAGACGGACTACCGGGTCCAAAATCGCCCAAGGTTGGATGCTCCGCCAGCCGCCCGCCAGGGGCGGCCTCCACTGGCCTTCGCGGGCCGCCCGCCGGGGGCAGCCTCGCCTGCCGGGCGGACTCACCCGAGTCCGCCCAGGCCGCCGCTAGGGGCAGCCTCGCCTGCCGGGCAGACTCACCCGAGTCCGCCCAGGCCGTCGCTAGGGGCGGCCTCGCCTGCTGGGCGGACTCACCCGAGTCCGCCCAGGCCACCGCTAGGGGCGGCCTCGCCTGTCGGGCGGACTCACCCGAGTCCGCCCAGGCCGCCGCTAGGGGCGGCCTCGCCTTCCGGGCGGACTCACCCGAGTCCTCCCAGGCCGCCGCTAGGTGCGGCCTCGCCTGCCGGGCGGACTCACCCGAGTCCGCCCAGGCCGCCGCTAGGGGCAGCCTCGCCTTCCGGGCGGACTCACCCGAGTCCGCCCAGGCCGCCGCTAGGGGCGGCCTCGCCTGCTGGGCAGACTCACCCGAGTCCGCCCAGGCCGCCGCTAGGGACGGCCTCATCTGCCGGGCAGACTCCCCCGAGTCCGCTCAGGCCGCCGCTAAGGGGCGGCCTCCGCTCCTGCAAGGGAGGACTCCTCCTGGAGTCCCCCCAATCAGCCAAGAGTTGCCTGCTCGGGGTCTGTCTGCCTGCTCCTCAGGTTGCTCAGTCAGGTTGCTCAGGTCGTCGAGGTCGTCAAGGATGACGTCACTGGACCAGATTCTCCCCGGGCCTATAAATACCCCCCAAGACCTCTCATTCTGGATCGGCGGGAGGAGAACTGCAACCTTGATCAAAGGCTGCGGACTCAGTTTTCCAGTCCGTCACAGCTTGATCAAGCAAGGTCGGCGGACTCAAATCTCCAGTCCGCCCAGGTCATCAAGGGCTGTGGAATTAGCTTTTTCTACTCTCAGCAGCTTGCGCAGCCTCCGCAGCCTCCGATTTCCAGGTCTCCCAGGTCGTCAGGGGCTGGGGACTTAGTTTTTTCTGCCATCAGCAGGCAACTTCAGCAGGCAGCTTCAGCAGCATCTTCAGCCTCAGTTCTCCAGTTCTCCGCAGCCTCTTTTACTTAGTTTCTGGCACCTCCTTCCTCAGCCGCCAGCTTCCCCCATTGTACCCTTTACTGCTTTTTCATGTAATGGTGCAATAGCAAATTGTAACTCTTCTTGAATAAAGGAAAAGCCCGTCGCAAGAGTGGCATTCAAGCCGCGGCGGGCGAAGTCTGCTGTTGCCACTGCTAGCGGCCTCCTCTCTTCCTCTCGCCTCTCTCGGCATCAACATGCAAAGCTAACCGCCAAAGTAGCTGTCTGGTCGACAATTCCTGACCAAGCTTCTCCTCTACTCAAGCTAGCTTCCTCTCTGCTCGAGCAAGTTTCTCCTCTGCTCAAGCAAGCTTCCTCTCTGCTCGAGCAAGTTTCTCCTCTGCTCAAGCAAGCTTCCTCTCTGCTCGAGCAAGTTTCTCCTCTGCTCAAGCAAGCTTCCTCTCTGCTCGAGCAAGCCTCTCCTTTATCCCCGCAACCCTTCTTCCTTCACCCTTAGCTTGTGAGATCGAACACCCCGTTAATTGGAAGGCGCAATTCTTGCGTCAACATTAACACGCGACCTTCAGATCTCGATCAGATAGTGAAAGTGGTAGTTACTCATGTCAGACCATTAGCCAGCCGAGAATCTTTCTCCAAGTCCCAGCGACGATTCTCTTTGGGAGGACTTAGAGCAATCTCGCAGAGAAACTGCCCAATAGTTTCAAACCATCAACCGTACTCTAGCAGCTCTCACTCAGCAATTGGTCGCTCAATCTTCAGCAGCGCCAGTTCCTCCAATCAATCCAGCACTAGCATCAGAGACTCCTCAAGTTTATCCACCGGCTCATCCGCCGGTCTATCCTCCTCTTTATACTCCAACTTTTCCGCAAGGACCTGCAGCACCTTTGCGATCTCAAGATGATGAGTTTGCAGCTCGTCAAAACTTCTTTCGGGAAGCTGCCCGGGGAAGTCCGGCTAGATTTCTGAACTTTCAGGGAAGTCATCCATTCTCTTCAGCTCCTGCATTTGCTCCTCCTACAGCAACCTTTTACTCCAATCCTCCTGCTTCTTTTGCAGCTACTGCTCATGCTCCTTACTTTCCTTACGCAGTAGACCCAGAAGAGCCATCACCGTTTACGGAGAGTGTTCGATATGAACCAACTCCGGTCAACTTCAGAGAGCCTCGATTACCCGTCTATACTGGAGAGACTGATCCAGTTAAACATCTTCAAGCCTTCGAATCAGCCGTGGCTCTCAAGACCCTCTCAGATGCAATTAAGTGTAAGCTCTTTGTGACATCCTTTGATGGGCAAGTGAGAGATTGGTTCTATGGACTACGTCCTCAGTCCATCTCTTCCTTCGCTGAGTTGCGAAGGGACTTTTTGCTCAGATTTTCCACCTCTTCAAAGAGGAAGGGCGGCCCAGAAGCCCTCTTTGAGATCAGGCAGCGAGAGAATGAGACTTGGTCTTATTTTGTGGATCGTTTTCAGAGGGAAATATTGAACATCGAGATCGTTGACCAGGAGATGTATCGAGTGGCTCTCATCAATGGTTTGCAGGAAGGACCACTCAAATTTGAGGCCAATGTCCGAGCACCAAAGACATATCAAGAACTAATTGCCTTCACCAACTCCTACATCCGCGGTGAAAAGAGCAACCCCAGCTTCGTCTCTAGGCTGGTGTCGGAGAAAAATCCTTCTTGTAAGCAGCCTTCGAGGTCTCCTCGAAAAGACTTTTCATCCCACTCAAGAAAAACAAAAAGATTCCAGCATCATCATCAACACCTCTTCCCGGGCCAGGATCGTGCCCAAGAACGATTGCTATCACCAGCCCCACCTCCGTAAACAGCTTCAGTTCATCAGCCGCAAGATGATGACTTGTCATATTCTGGACTTGATGAGACCATGCTAGAAGTATGCCAGATTATGAAGGATAGGGCAAATTCCAAAAGGCCCTACCAGCCGAAAAACCAAAGATCAAAAAGTTCAGATCCGTTCTGCGAGTTCCACAAAGAAAGCGGACATTTGACTGAAAACTGTCGAGCGCTTCGTCAACTGGTGCAAGAATTGTTGAGACAGGGTAAGATGCGTGGTCTGTTCCCGAAAGATGACCACTCCGATCCGTCAACTTTAAAAGGAAAAGAAGTAGCGGACATGCCTTGCAGCTCAAAGGGAGTGAATCAAATCGACACGTATCGTGGCCTCGCTATAGACGAGACCCACGATGCTAATGACGTGGGCGCCCTTGGAGACCTATTCTAAAGCCAAAAGGACATGATAGTCCTCAAAGCTCCTCGTAACCAACAACAATTACTCTTACAATATTTTGCATATTTTTCAAACACTCTCTTTTGTTTCATTCAGTAAAGTTTACGTCAGAGATCTCATACTGACACAGTTCCCTTTTTGTAATGTTTCTCCTCTATACTTCTTCTCTTTGTCAAAGAGATCACTAAACCACCGAGATATCACCGAGTCTTGCTTAGGGCCCCCTCGAGGTTGTTCTCTGGCGTAAAACCACAATGACCACATATAGCGGGGAGTTTTCGCATATGTGCAGTGGGGGCCGTCCAACTCTCGTGCGAAGGATGACGGGGCTTCGGATCCCGGCCGATGTTTAGCGCAGTGTGAGTGCCTAGAGGAGGCCTCCTGTGATAGTTCTATCGTGCTCTGATAGGGATACGTTACAGTTACGATGATCTTTGCTTGACAAGCAATGGCGATCAAGTGTAGCTTTGTCTCCTCGATCATCTCACAACTGTGACGGCCGAACACTCTATGGTACTCTCAATCCGTGCTTTCGCGGGACCCACAATGTTGTTGATCTCTTCAAAGACAAGCAATGTTGTAGACCATTTGGCGCACCTGGTAGAACGGATCAACAATGTTTGTAACCCGGGGCAAGAGAGCAGTGTATCTGTCGCTTCCTTCTTAGGATTTTGCGCATGTTTCCCTTTTGTGCTCTGTCAAGGGAATGCAGCCAGCCCGCTTTAGGTAGGACTACGCCCCGGATGACTTTTGGGCAAGTGATGCATAAGGCCCACAGGTGCTCTCCTGTGGCAGCATTCAACCTTTTTTAGCTCATCCTCGGGGTATAGCCCTCCTTTGTGCTTTAATCTTCTTGCAGGTTAACAGGTTAAGTCCAACCTATTTTAAGGATCTGCAACACCCTTCTGGACTTATGATCATCTTATATGCGCTACCCTGCATAAGCTCCTATCAGATAATGATCAACAAGTTCTCCTATCAGATGTTAACCACACATCATTTATTCCCAGCTTATGGTTCTTCTTAATTAACAAGCAATGTCATCATAAATCTAATTTCAGACTTTCTTATTTTGCTAATCTGGGTTTTCACGTTGATATTGGTCATACAAGAGAGAGTTATTATCACGGTTTGACGTTTATTCAATTGATAGCAGAGCTTGCCAGGTAACTCTTCTGCTACCTGATTATATCTTATCATATCAATAGGCAACATTCGCAAGTTCCTCTCAGGTACTTGCAGCTTATTTTCTTCTTCTATCTGCTTGCTTACTCTCCCTTTTGCAGAGACTAAGCAGATAGTGGCAAGTTCCTCTCAGGTACTTGCAGCTTATTTTCTTCTTCTATCTGCTTGCTTACTCTCCCTTTTGCAGAGACTAAGCAGATAGTGGCAAGTTCCTCTCAGGTACTTGCAGCTTATTTTCTTCTTCTATCTGCTTGCTTACTCTCCCTTTTGCAGAGACTAAGCAGATAGTGGCAAGTTCCTCTCAGGTACTTGCAGCTTATTTTCTTCTTCTATCTGCTTACTTACTCTCCCTTTTGCAGAGACTAAGCAGATAGTGGCAAGTTCCTCTCAGGTACTTGCAGCTTATTTTCTTCTTCTATCTGCTTGCTTACTCTCCCTTTTGCAGAGACTAAGCAGATAGTGGCAAGTTCCTCTCAGAGACCAGTAGATACCAGCAAGTCTCCTTCAAGTACTTGTAAGATTATTATCCTACTATATTTTCTCTCATCCGTATTTTGACAAAGTTCAATGGAAGACAGTTATCCTCTTCCTCATTTACAAAAGCAGCTCAGGTACACGCAAGATGTACCTCCCTTTTGCCTGCATTAACTTTTTCTTCACAGGTAAAGGATAGACACTGACAGATTTTTCCGAAGAGAGACATCAGGTCTTATCCTTCCTACTCTATAATTTTTTCTCTCTCCTGATTTCTGCGGGGAGGATCGCGATTTTTTGTGGGTCTCCTACTTTTTCGAAGTTACTTCAGGAACTTCAAAAAGTGCGGGGATTATGTTAACCCCAAAATGAGCAATCCTCTCCAAGGTGCCCCTTTTTTCTGCTTTTCTATACAGGTTCCCACCCGCAAGGAGCAGGTTACCCATGATGTCCACCATGTCCGAGCAAGACGGACTGCCGGGTCCAAAATCGCCCAAGGTTGGATGCTCCGCCAGCCGCCCGCCAGGGGCGGCCTCCGCTGGCCTTCGCGGGCCGCCCGCCGGGGGCAGCCTCGCCTGCCAGGCGGACTCACCCGAGTCCGCCCAGGCCGCCGCTAGGGGCGGCCTCGCCTGCCGGGCGGACTCACCCGAGTCCGCCCAGGCCGCCGCTAGGGGCGGCCTCGCCTGCTGGGCGGACTCACCCGAGTCCTCCCAGGCCGCCGCTAGGGGCGGCCTCGCCTGCCGGGCGGACTCACCCGAGTCCGCCCAGGCCGCCGCTAGGGGCGGCCTCGCCTTCTGAGCGGACTCACCCGAGTCCGCCCAGGCCGCCGCTAGGGGCAGCCTCGCCTGCTGGGCGGACTCACCCGAGTCCGCCCAGGCCGCCGCTAGGGGCGGCCTCGTCTGCCGGGCGGACTCCCCCGAGTCCGCTCAGGCCGCCGCTAAGGGGCGGCCTCCACTCCTGCAAGGGAGGACTCCTCCTGGAGTCCCCCCAATCAGCCCAGAGTTGCCTGCTCGGAGTCCGTCTGCCTGCTCCTCAGGTTGCTCAGTCAGGTTGCTTAGGTCGCCGAGGTCGTCAAGGATGACGTCACTGGACCAGATTCTCCCCGGGCCTATAAATACCCCCCAAGACCTCTCATTCTGGATCGGCGGGAGGAGAACTGCAACCTTGATCAAAGGCTGCGGACTCAGTTTTCCAGTCCGTCACAGCTTGATCAAGCAAGGTCGGCGGACTCAAATCTCCAGTCCGCCCAGGTCGTCAAGGGCTGTGGACTTAGCTTTTTCTACTCTCAGCAGCTTGCACAGCCTCCGCAGCCTCCGATTTCCAAGTCTCCCAGGTCGTCAGGGGCTGGGGACTTAGTTTTTTCTGCCAACAGCAGGCAACTTCAGCAGGCAGCTTCAGCAGCATCTTCAGCCTCAGTTCTCAAGTTCTCCGCAGCCTCTTTTACTTAGTTTCTGGCACCTCCTTCCTCAGCCACCAGCTTCCCCCATTGTACCCTTTACTGCTTTTTCATGTAATGGTGCAATAGCAAATTGTAACTCTTCTTGAATAAAGGAAAAGCCCGTCGCAAGAGTGGCATTCAAGCCGCGGCGGGCGAAGTCTGCTGTTGCCGCTGCTAGCGGCCTCCTCTCTTCCTCTCGCCTCTCTCGGCATCAACATGCAAAGCTAACCGCCAAAGTAGCTGTCTGGTCGACAGTTCCTGACCAAGCTTCTCCTCTGCTCAAGCTAGCTTCCTCTCTGCTCGAGCAAGTTTCTCCTCTGCTCAAGCAAGCTTCCTCTCTGCTCGAGCAAGTTTCTCCTCTGCTCAAGCAAGCTTCCTCTCTGCTCGAGCAAGCCTCTCCTTTATCCCCGCAACCCTTCTTCCTTCACCCTTAGCTTGTGAGATCGAACACCCCGTTAATTGGAAGGCGCAATTCTTGCGTCAACATGAAGAATAATGGACCCAAGGTTACCTGGGGCCACAATGTTTAACTTAACTCACTGCAGGTGAAGACCTATCCTTTCACTCAGGACAAGTGGTATTTGGATAGTGGTTGCTCCAAACATATGACAGGGAACAAAGAAAATCTATCAAAGTTCAAGGCCAAGCTTGGACCAAAGGTGATCTTTGGGGATTCTAGCTGTGGTCAAACTGAAGGATATGGTAGGATTACCATTGGAGCAGTAACTTTCAAAAGGGTTGCATATATAACTGGACAGAAGTACAACCTTATCTCAGTAAGTCAGTTATGTGATGCAGGATATCAGGTATCTTTCACTAACACTCTCTGTAATATTACTTTAAATAGTAATGTTGTGTTAGTAGGTATTAGACAAGGTAATATTTATTTAGTAGATTTTAATTCAACCCAATCTGAAATCTGCTTATTTAATGAAGTAACAAATAATAACAACACCTTATGGCATAAAAGGCTTAGCCATGTTAACCTCAAGAACATATCGAGGTTATCTAAATACAACCTTGTTAGAGGTTTACCTTCTTGCCCCTACAAGAAGGAGAGCCTATGCAAGGCTTGTCAACTAGGCAAGCAAACCAAAAACTCCTTTAAATCTGTAAATAAAAGTGATTCACCTAGAATCTTGTATTTATTACATTTGGACCTTTTTGGCCCAATAAATGTACAGAGTCTAGGAGGGAAGTATTACACTTTAGTAATTGTAGACGACTTCTCTAGGTTCACTTGGGTGTTCTTCGTGAGAACTAAGGCTGATAACTTCAAAGTTCTTACAGATTTTCTACTTTGTGTGCAGACTGAGTATTCTACTCATGTGGCCTTGATCAGAAGTGATCATGGTACTGAGTTTGAGTCTCTTCTCATGCAAGAATTCTGTGAGAAAGAAGGTATCAAACATAGCTTCTCTGCTCCTTGAAATCCCCAACAAAATGGGGTAGTGGAAAGGAAGAATAGAACCCTGATTAAAGCTGCAGGAACACTGTTGGCAGATGCTAATATGCCTCTCTCCTATTGGGCAGAAGCTGTTAGCACAGCTAATTATGTTCTGAACAGAAGTCTTATACACAAGCTTAAGTGTAAAACTCCTTATGAGTTGATTAAAGGAAAGAAACCTAAAATTAATTATTTTAGAGTATTTGGATGTGTAGTATACATTCATAACAATAACAAAGAATACCTTAGAAAGTTTGAAGCAAAAGCTTCAATGGAAATCTTTCTTGGATATTCCCAAGTAAGCAAAGCTTATAGGGTATTTAATAAATCAACTTCTAAAATTGAGGAATCTGTGCATGTGTCCTTTGATGAATCTCAGATGTTTTAAAAGGAGAAGGAAACTTCTCCTTCCTCAAGTTCATTACAGGTACTAGAAGTAAATAAAGATGTCACTCAAGAGATTCTCCATCTATCAACTCTTCACATCACTGATTCAGACAGTGATGAAGAATTTGCAGAAGCTGTTGCTGTATCACCAACAGTTGATCCAATTCCTCCTCAGGAATTAATCCCAACTGTTGCTGAAGATCACATCCCATCTGCTGATGTTGTCACACTTAGAGATCATCTTACAACTCAAGTGATTGGAGACATATCAGCTAGTCTACAAACAAGACATCAATTAAGACAGGATGTGATGCATGCTTGTTTCCTTTCACAGGTTAAGCCCCTCACCATAAAAGATGCTGAGCTAGATCCCCACTGGATCATTGCTATGCAAGAGGAGCTCAATCAGTTTGAAAGATGTAAGGTATGGACTTTGGTTCCAAGACCAAAAGGCCAACTGATCATAGGCACCAAGTGGGTGTTTAGAAACAATTTGGATGCAAATGGAATTATAATAAGGAATAAAGCTAGGCTTGTAGCTCAGGGCTACAGACAGGAGGAAGGTATAAATTATGACCAAACCTTTGCTCCTGTTGCAAGGCTAGAGGCAATAAGGATTTTTCTAGCCTATGCAGCCTATATGAAGTTTAAGGTCTTTCAGATGGATGTCAAAAGTGCATTCCTAAATGTTGAGCTAAAGGAAGAGGTATTTGTTGAACAACCTCCTGGGTTTGTCTCTTCAACTCAGCCCTCACATGTTTTCAAGTTGCAAAAAGCTCTTTATGGACTTAAACAAGCACCCAGAGCCTGGTATGAGACTCTAGCTAGTTTCCTGTTAGAGCACTACTTTGTTAGGGGAGTAGTTGATAGAACCCTTTTCGTTAAGCATCACAAGGACATAATCCTGTTAGTTCAAGTGTATGTAGATGATATTATTTTTGGTTCCACTGATCCTAAACTGTGCAAAAAGTTCTCTGACTTGATGCATTCTAAGTTTGAGATGAGTAGTATGGGTGAGTTGTCTTACTTTCTTGGTCTCCAAGTAAAGCAAGATGTTGATGGCATCTTCATCTCCCAATCCAAATATGCCAAGGAATTGGTAAAGAAGTTTGGGATTACTGATGCTTCAGCAATGCATACACATATGGCTACAAATGTAGTTATAGATTCTGATGATCAGGGCAAGCCAGTTGATCAGAAGAATTATAGGGCCATTGTTGGTTCCCTATTGTATTTAACTGCAAGTATGCCAGATATAATGTTTGCTACATGCCTATGTGCTAGATTCTAGGTCAACCCCAAGGAATCTCATTTGATTCTTCTCAAGAGAATTTTGAGATACCTGAAGGGATGTCCAAATCTAGGACTATGGTACCCAGTAGAATCAGAATTTGAGTTAATTGGATACTCTGATTCTGACTATGTTGGTTGTAGAGTTGACAGGAAAAGTACCTCAGGAACTTGTCAGTTCTTGGGAGAGAGATTGGTCTCTTGGTTCTGTAAGAAGCAGTCTTTTGTCTCAACTTCAACTGCAGAGGCTGAATATATAGCAGCTGCCAGTTGTTGTTCACAGATCCTGTGGATTCAAAACCAGCTTTTGGATTATGGGTACACACACAAGAACACAAAAATCATGTGTGACAGTACCAGTGCTATCTCCATTGCACAAAATCCTGTGCACCACTCTAGAACCAAGCACATTGAGATTATACACCATTTCCTGAGAGATTGTGTGGAAAAGAACAAGATCAGCCTTGAGTTCATATCCACTGACCTTCAGAGAGGTGATATTTTCACCAAGCTCTTAGATGAACAGAAGCATCTGTTCTTTTTAGTTCAACTAGGCATGATTAATGGAAAAGACTAAGTGTGACGTTTGCCTTTGTTGATATCTGTTTGAAGATCATCGAATGATGTTCGGCGATAGTCGATCAGGTTGAGCCGATCGTCGACCTATGGGTGACGACAGCTCGTTTTGTTTGGAAGACAGAAATAGTCGAACGATTGATAGACTATTATGCTTCAGGAAACGATCGTCGAACAACTATTCGACCATCGTCTCCAGTATCTTTTAAAATAGACCGACGATTGCGGTTTTTCTATTTAAACCGATGGTCGATCTAGGTTAAGAGATCGTGCTTGTTATAGTCGACGGAACTCGTCTTTTCGCATTCCGTCTTTCTGTTTGAGCTCTTCCTCGTGCTTTCTCCTCCTCGTCTTTCTCGTCTTCTCCGACAAATCGATGGCGATTGCTCTAGCCCTTTTGTCTGCGATGAAGTTCGGCGCAGGATTCAGCGTAGACTTCGACTCCTTCGGCACCTGTGATTCTCAGATAGTGGAAATCCTCCAGCTGTGTAAAGAACAAGGTTTGGAAAGGCTTATGACCACAAGGATCAAGATCAACATCCCAGAAATTAAAGAGTGGGTCTTCACTTCGTCTTCTAATGATGAATCAATGACTGGAACGATTGGAGGCGAAGAGGTAAGTTTGACTCCCACCGTTTTGACTGATATTTTTGGATTACTGAACGGTGAAGAGGATTATGAACAAGATACCCAAGAGTTTGGAAGGATGTTAATCGAGTTAGGACATGCCGAAGGCATTCCTTCTAAGTTGTTAAAAGTTAATTTTCCGTTAAAGATAAAGTTCTTGGCTGAACTCGTTGGAAAAGTGCTTCTGGGCAAGCACTCTGCTCATGACAACATCACCAGGCAGCAGTTTGCCTTGATGTGTGCCATAGTAAATAAGAAATAGATCAATTGGGTAGGGATTATGTTTGACTTGATAAGAAAGAAGAATGGCAAAAAGGAAGTAACCCTAGGTAGGGTACTTGGGATTTTTCTAAAAGAGAAATACTCCCACCTATTGGTAACAGTTTCAACAACTATCAATGCCAGTAATAAGATGGACCCAACACTGTTTGTTAAGTGGAAAAGAAGTTTTCAGAATCCTTCTCCAGTAGGGGTAGCTCCAGTTGTGTCTGAGAGTACAAGGACTGTTTCAGTCACTCCCCACCTACCTGCAGCAGGCTCATCCATTCTTTCCATTCCATCCACTTCTGCTGCATTCTCATCTACCTCTACTGAAGTACCATCGACATCTGCCTTACCATCTACTCAATTTGAAGTTCCATCTACTTTAATTGAAGTACCATCTGCTGCCTCTCTTCTTCTTGAGTCCTCCACAATTCTCCATACCTCACCTCCAGCATCTCCCATTCCTGCACATCTAGCTGGGACTTCTATTCCCAGTTTTGATTTGTTAGGATCTGAGAGAATTCCAACCCCACCTCAGTCACCACTTACTCCTCTAGATCACACTGGCTTTCCCTCATCCACTCCTCAATCACCAGTTCACAACACATCTCATCAGGAAACTGTCTTTCTTGATGATCTTCCATCTTCTGTTGTTCCCCCATCTACATATATATCTCCAGCACTGATAGCCAATATCCTGGAGTTAATTACTCCTTCAATCAAAACTATGATTGAAGAAGCAATTGCTCCTCTTGTATCTTCCATTTCTTCCCTGACTACCTCCATCCAAGATCTCTCAAAATCTGCTGAGCCCTCTTCATCTAGGGGCCTGGTTTCAGTCTCCACTGAAATCAGGCAGGGGGAGATGTTCTATGAAGATGCCTCTGAACTGCCCCTGGCCTCTCTTCCAGCAGATCCTCCAGTAGATACAGAAAAAGAAATAGTAGCTCAAGAAGAATCGGTACCTCAACTTTCTGAAAAAGAGATTTCTGATGCTATAATGGAAACAGAATTTGTTGTCAAAGTCTGCTTAGAAGAATCCTCCACTCCCTTAGTTACCCTTTTCCTAGAAGGAGTCATTACCTCCTTTCTAAAAGAATTATGGGAGTTAGGAAATTCTGAGGAAAATCCTGAAGGTAATTCATTTACTCATTTTCTTGACATGTTAACTAACATGCTAGTCTATGAATACCTTGAAGGGATGTTTCAATCTTATTTAGCAAATCTGTGTTCATGATACTACAAATATAGTGGAAGAAGTTTTAGTTGTCCAAGAACTTGTTCAACAACCTGCTCCAGAAGTTCTAGCTGATCCAGAACCTGCTGTTCAAGATCCTGAGTCTGCTCAACTAGCTCAGATAGTTGTGCAAGAAGAACTGATCTCCATGACAGTTACAGTTGAACAAGAGAATGTTTCAGATATTCAAGAAGAAAAATCTACAGTCTTGGATGACACCCCAGGACTGGATCTAGACACTCTTCTGGCACATGATGCCTTGGAAGAAGAGATAGAAAAAGCTGCTTTAAAGGATAGAGAAAAAGCTGTGCGAGAAGCTGTTGACCCTTATGATCATCCTCAATCATCTGATGATGAAGATGACTCTGATGATTCAGAAGGAACCAAGAAAAAGAAATCTGCCAAAAGAAAAAAAAAAGCTGCTCCTCCTCCTTTACATAACCCTGATCATGATGTACCATACTATATTTTGAAAGGAATAGATCCAAAGTCAAAAGAATATCAGCACTAGATGGGATTCTCTAAAAATCAGCAAAAACAAAGAATGAAATCTAAAAGATATGACAGTCCTGCTCCTAAATGGAATTCTAAAGGACCTCCTCCTCCCAGTGCAGGAGCGTCTGGGAATGTTGCCGGTCCCTCTGCTCCTCCCTCTAGATTCACTTACTTCCAATCTTATCAGAAGAAAGGAAATCAAAGCTTCCATGACAAGTCTCAATCTGGACATCAGAGACAGGAAGTTGAGTTACAAGAACAAGTGAAAGAGGTAATTTACCTAAAGCCAACCTTTTCTCCTCCTCCTTCACCCAAGAAAAGAACATCACCAGATAAAGAAAGCAAGATCATATCTTCCAGAGAATCTGATCTAAAAAGGAAAATAGATGCAAAAGGCAAAAGAGTTATATACTCTGAGAAATCAAGTAAAAGATATGTTGAATTTGCTCCTCCAACATCTTTAGTTATTCAAGAAAAGAAAGAGCCAGCTGCAAGCTTGTTAGAACCTTCTACTAAATTCAGAACTGTAAATCCTCTAAATCCAGCTGATGAAAATGAGTATGAAAGCTTAGAGCTAAATCCTGACTTCAGGATGGCCAGATTCCTTGAATTGGTTGGATCAGCTCAGATTAGAAAA
Source organism: Platanthera zijinensis (assembly GCA_039513925.1). NCBI lineage: Eukaryota > Viridiplantae > Streptophyta > Magnoliopsida > Asparagales > Orchidaceae > Platanthera > Platanthera zijinensis. The sequence goes on along the minus strand of CM077090.1, from coordinate 50,854,062 downwards.
GCGAGAGCTGAAGGAAAAGATGTTACAGGATTAACTACTATGTACAAATTCAGAAAGAAAGAACTTAATAGATTCCAGGTAAGACCTGAAGTTTTTGATGCTACCAAATATATGGAAAAATATCCAGAAGCAGTTGTTCCAAGAGCAGGAGAAACCAAAGTTATTGGAGAGCAAGATCTGAAGACATCAAAGAAGGAAGTTCTAGATCCTCTCAAAAAAATCTCTTTTGTTCCTGACTCTTCTATCTCTAAAACAGATTCTGATGCTGCTTAAGTTTTATTGTCAATCTGTTTATATTAACTGTTTGATTGATGCATTTGATGCTTAGATGCTTCGTTCCTGTATTATATTTATTTCCTGTAGTTTGTTTGTTTTGTTTTGTTTTGAGAGACTTAACTCAAATAGGGGGAGATTGTTGGTACCCTAGTTTGGATTTAAGTTTAGTCTGCTCTTTTAGTTTCTTGACCCAAGATTTATCTATGGTCAAAGGTTAGCTAATAGGTTAGATTCCCTTAGTTGTAGAATTGCTTATCCAGATGAAAAATTTGGTTAAGTCGTTTTTGGTTCGACTATAGTCGAACGCCGCTCGACCATCGTCTATCGACTATTCGACGATCGTGTATCAGTTGGTCGACTATCGTCTGTCAGCAGATCGTCTATCTCTGAGTTAGTTCAACTCTTGTTAGCTCGACGTTCTGTGGTATCTGCCTCGTCGATCGTCGAACCCCGCTCGACTTCTTTTGACCAGACAGATCTCTTGATAGTTCAACTATCTGCTTGGATAGTTCAACTATCTAATAGCTCGACTATCTGTTTGATTGGTCGAATATCTGCTGTGTTTGATAACTCGACTATCTATTTGATAGATCGACTATCTGCTCTTCTTGATAGTTCAACTATCTGCTTGGATAGTTCAACTATCTGATAGCTCGACTATCTGTTTGATAGGTCGACTATCTGCTGTGTTTGATAGCTCGGCTATCTGTTTGATAGATCGACTATCTGCTCTTCTTGATAGTTCAACTATCTTCTTGGATAGTTCAACTATCTGATAGCTCGACTATCTGTTTGATAGGTCGACTATCTGTTGTGTTTGATAGCTCAATTATCTGTTTGGTAGGTCGACTATCTGCTCTTCTTAATAGTTCAACTATCTGCTTGGATAGTTCAACTATCTGATAGCTCGACTATCTGTTTGATAGGTCGACTATCTATCCTCTTTGATAGTTTGACTATCTGTTTGATAGGTCGACTATCTGTTTGTCTTTGATAGTTCGACTATCTGATTGATAGGTCGACTATCTGATAGCTCGACTATCTGTTCTGATAGGTCGACTATCTGCTGTGGTAGTTTGACTATCTTCTTTGATAGTTCGACTATCTGTGTCGTTCGACTATCTGTCTGATAGTTCGACGATCTCCGTGCTTCGGTCGACGATCTCCGAGGGTCGTTCGACGTCTTTTTGTCTGCCTTTAGAAAAGTTATATTATTTATTTCTTATCTGATTGGCATATTCTATTAAAGTATATTTCATTGATATTTTGCTATTATTTCCAGGCAATCTCTGCTCTGTTCTTTATGCATGAGCTAATCTTTATCTGATAAAGTGGTTTGTCTTATTAGTTGAAATATATTTTCTGCTTTATCTGCCAGGCTGTCCTTTATAGCCGTTAGACTCAGAAACTCTTCTCTGGCTGTAAAGAGCTCTTTCTGATGTGACTTTTTCTAGCACTCTTTTATCAGATTGGATATGCAGCTTCTTAGAAAGCTTTATCCCCTTATAGTATGTCTGCCTGCAGGATATATTTTTGCTTTATGCTTTTTGCAGCCTAGAATGCAGATTCCAGAAGAAGACAAAGTTCAAACTCAGATTAGAGCCGTTGAAAAGGCTCATATATAAAGAGCTTCTTTTGAAAGAAGAACAGATATACAAGATACAGACACACAGACATACAGATACAGATATACAAAATACAAGAAGTTTTACTCTCAGCATCATAGAGATCTACAGCTCTCAGAAATTCACATTCAACTGAGAAGATCAAATTTCTTCAGCATTCTTCTTCATCCTGAGTTCATCCTGCTCACAGGAAGACTTTCACTCAGAGGCTTTTAGAAGAAGAAGAAGAAGAAGAAGAAGAAAGGAAGCGTATTGAAGAAGAACACCTTTTCCAAATCAAGAGTCTTCTTCAAGCTTCTCCTTCAGAACTCCAAGACAGTTCTTTGTCTTAGTTTAGAAGAGTTCCTGCACCCTAAAGCAAGACTCCTTCCTGGATATTCTCTAAGCTAGGGGGAGCCTTGATTCTTTAGAGCTTTCCAGCTCTGTGCAATCCACTAGCTTCTCTAATCTGTTTTAATAATAAAGAAGAAACTTTAACTCTCTCAACCTCCTGTACAAAGGGTTATTACTCCCTTCAAAAGTGAACCTTAGTGGCAGGGCACCTGATCAAAAACCTATGTTGGATTTTGAGCTCCTGATCAAAAGCTCAAAGGGTCTACTTGATCTACCTAAAGCAGATTAGTTGGTGGCAGGGCACCTGAACAAAAACCTGTAGTGGATTCCTACCAGGGTGGTAGAAGAGTGGACGTACCTATTTAGAGGGAACCACTATAAAATTTCTTGTGTCGTCTGTGCTGCTTATTTAATTTATTGCACTGTGGCTGTGAGTAGAAATAACTAGGATTGCTAGTTGCTGATATAGGATCAAAGCTCAACTGTAATTACAGTTGCCCTTCTTTAGTGCACTTCACTTTGTGTTAGGCTCTAGGGTTATCAATATCTATAAACTCATTCCGCAAATTAACTCTAAGGGAGTTGAGTAGGGTGTCATAATTTTTGAATACTCTATTCACCCCCCCCCCTCTAGAGTTGTATCTATCATCACTTTCAATTGATCAAAAGCTCAAAAGGTCTACTTGATCTACCTGAAGCAGATCAGTTGGTGGCAGGGAACCTGAACAAAAACCTGTAGTGGATTCCTACCAGGGTGGTAGAAGAGTGGACGTACCTATTTAGAGGGAACCACTATAAAATTTCTTGTGTCGTCTGTGCTGCTTATTTAATTTATTGCACTGTGGCTGTGAGTAGAAATAACTAGGATTGCTAGTTGCTGTGATATGATCAAAGCTCAACTGTAATTACAGTTGCCCTTCTCTAGTGCACTTCACTTTGTGTTAGGCTCTAGGGTTATCAATATCTATAAACTCATTTCGCAAATTAACTCTAAGGGAGTTGAGTAGGGTGTCATAATTTTTGAATACTCTATTCACCCCCCCCCCCTCTAGAGTTGTATCTATCATCACTTTCATACCTTATGCATTGCTTGTGCATGATTGGTTTGAATTAGACTTTTTCTTGATTTCAGAGTGTCCGGCAAGAGCATTATTCGATACAGGAGCTTCTCATTCCTTTCTGTCAGAAGACTTCGTGGGGCGTATCGGAGTGCATTCGTTTACGTTGACAGATCGAGTGAACGTGTTGTTACCTAATGGGTGCTTGATGCACGCGGATCGAGCCTGCTGTGTTGTAGTGCGGATAGGAAGTTAGGATTTTGGATTGGAAGCATACTACCGATATAGGAGTTTGATGTAATCCTTAGTATGGACTAGCTCTCAGAGCAGCGTGCCTACATAGATTGCAACTCTAAGGAAGTCACATTGGGACAGAACACTGAACGAGAGACTAAATTCGCTGGTATGCGAGGATTGAGCAAGATACTGATGTCTGCTATCCAAGTTGTCAAGTCAATTCGGAAGGGCGCGGAGTTGTTCTTCATACTGTTGGAGGCTGTTGAGCCGAGGCCCAGTGTGAGTAATGTTCCTATTGTATCAGAGTACGCTGATGTGTTTCCTAAAGATCTTCCGGGGTTACCAGCCCAGCGGGAGATTGACTTCGCTATTGAGTTGGTGCCAGGTGCGAAACCTGTGGCCCGCTCGCCATATCGAGTTAAGCCAAAGGAGATGGAGGAGCTAAAGGTTTAATTGCAAGAGTTGTTGGAGCAAGGCTTTATATTCCCAAGCATGTCACCTTGGAGAGCTCTGGTCCTATTTGTGAAAAAGAAGGACGGAATCTTGCAACTATGCATTGACTATCGAGAGCTGAACAAGCTGACGAAAAATAACAAGTATCTTATTCCATGGATTGATGACTTGTTCGATCAGCTAGTGGGATCAACTGTCTACTCATAGCTGGGTTTAAAGTCTGGCTATTATCAGTTCAGGATTCAGGAACGTGATATTACCAAGACGGCGTTTGGTACACGCTATGGTAATTACAAGTTTACTGTAATGCCATTTGGGCTAACAAATGCGTCATCGGTATTCATGGACCTAATGCACCAAACATTTCGAGAGTACTTGGACTTGTTTGTAATCATCTTTATTGACGAAATATTAGTGTATTTGTAATATGAAGAAGACCATGCAAATCATTTACGAATGGTGTTGCACACCCTGAGAAGGAACAAGCTCTATGCCAAATTCTCAAAGTATGAGTTCTGGCTGTCATCAGTGGCCTTTTTTGGCCATGTGATAGGTGGAGACGACATTTCGGTAGATCCAGCGAAGATAGTTGTGATATAGGAGTGACCGGTTTTGTCTTCTATGGCTGAAGTCCGGAGTTTTCTTAGACTTGCTGGCTACTATAAGTGCTTCGTAGAGAACTTCTCACAGATAGCCTTGCCTCTCACCACACTGACGTGGAAAGATCAGAAGTTCGTTTAGATGGCGGAGTGCGCGCGAGCTTTTGAGGAGCTGAAAAGTCGTCTGACTACGACGCCAATCTTGACAATGCCATGTGGTTCAGACGGCTATGAAATTTATAGTGATGCATCAGGGAGCGGCTTTGGCTGCGTCCTTCTTCAGTTTGGTAAAGTGATAGCTTATGGCTCATGCCAGTTGAAAGTGCATGAGCGGAACTATCCCGTCCACAACTTGGAGTTGACGACAGTGATATTTGCACTTAAACTGTGGCGTCACTACTTATATGACGTGAAAGTTGACATCTTCACGGACCATAAGAGCCTTAAGTATCTGTTTGATCAGAAGGATCTAAATATGCGACAACGGAGGTGGATGAATTTCCTCGGGGACTACACCTTCCGAATTCATTATACTTCCGGAAAGGGAAATGTAGTCACAGATGCTTTGAGTCGTAGAACTCCGATAAGGGCAAGTTGGTTGCCAATGCATAATGAGCATCTAATCCAGAAGTTGGAGAACTTAGACATCTCTTGTGTGGACAAGAATACTACTGCAAGTGCGTACCTGAACTGGACGGAGGTACAGTATGACCTTGCGGACAGGGTTCGACAAGCAATGGAACTCGATAAGAGTCTACCACGTTATGCAGTGGATGGTTCAAATGCCTAATTCTCCTGGGATGATGGCCTTTTACGAAAAGCTGGTCATTTGTGTGTCCAAAATGTGGGTAAACTTCGCGAGGAATTGATGTACGAAGCACATTTTATAAAGTACTCAATTCACCTAGGGAGCATGATGATGTACAAGGACATGAAAAAGGTGTTCTGTGGCCAAGTTTGAAGAAAGACATAGCCCATTACGTGTCAAAATGTCAAACTTGTGCCTTAGTGAAAGCTTAATGCCAGAAACCTGGAGGTTTCCTGAAGTCATTGCCGATTTCGGTATGGAAGTTCGATGACATTTCCATGAATTTTGTGAATGGAATGTCGAGATCTCAGAGAGGAAACGATGTCGTGTGGGTGATCGTTGACTGATATACAAAAGTGTCGCACTTCATACCAAACAGGAAGGACGATTCAGTTGAAAAATTGGCCAAGCATTATGTGGATAATATCGTACGATTGCACGGTGTGCCCCGTAGTATCGTAAGTGATCTAGATGAGCGTTTTACTTCAAATGACTGGAGGCTAATCCATCAGTTGTTGGGAACTAAACTAAAGTTCAGTACGGCCTTTCATCCGCAAACGGATGGCCAGAATGAGAGGACTAACAGAACAATGGAGGATATGCTCCATATGTGCGCCCTGGATTTCTAGAAGAGATAGGAAGATCACGTCTATATGATTGAGTTCACATATAATAATAGCTATCAAGCTAGTATACAAATGGCGCCCTTTGAAACTTTATACGGTAGGAAGTGTCGTACACCGTTAGCTTAGGCGGAAACAGGCAAGTCAAAGCTCTATAAATTTAAGATGGTCGAAGATACAAATTTGACCATACGTACTATTCGAGAGCGGCTATTGATATCCCAAGATAGACAGGCGAAATACTATAACGATAAACACCGAAATGTGGAGTTTGCGGTGGGCGATTGGGTATACTTAAAGATCAAGCCATTCAAAGGCATATCCAGGATTTGGCGCTTGAAAAAGCTGAGTCCAAGGTATCTTGTCCCGTTTAAAGTGGTGGAATGAGTTGGATAGGCCGCCTATCGATTAGCTCTGTCAACGGAGCTAAGTAGCTTGCACGATGTGTTTCACATATCGGTGTTGCGCAAAGCTATGAAAGAGCCAGCTCAAGTGATTGTAAATGATCGAGTATCGGTCAATAGTGGGCTAACGACAAAGATTAGGCCTATTCAGATCGAGGATACGGAGATCAAGCAACAACAGAACAAGACAATCGGGATGGTCAATGTCCGTTGGGACAACTGTGTCTGTGAGGAGCTGATATGGGAGCGAGAACAAACCATGCACAAATAATATCCCGTGTTATTTGAAAAATAAAGTTGTAACTTTGTTTTGTAAAAGGGAAAATATGTTTTAACATATTAATTTCTGGTTGTCCTTATAGATGCGTACAATTTCGGGACAAAATTTCTATAAGGAGGGGATGGTTATAACACCCAAAAAATTTAGAAGCGATTATTGGAGGTTACCGCGCGGCGGTAGGATTATCGTCGGCTATAGCTCAGGGAATTAAAAGACCCAGGGATCGGGTTGTTACCGTCAGGCGATAGGCATTACCGCGACGCGCTAACTTCTCGACGAATGTCGAGAAGGATTTCTCGAGTAAGCGAGCTATCGCCAGGCACTAGAGAAGTTATCGTGGGCGATAGCTATGAATAGCGGTGCTGGCTGATCAAAGCGATCTCCGCCTGTGTTACCGCGCAGCGGTAGTAGTTAGCACACGACGGTAGTAGTTATCGCGCGACGGTAGATTTCAGATAAAAGCTGGCCTTTAAGATTTCATTCTCATTCTTTCTCTCACACTCTCTTGCTTACTTTTGGAGAGGGAAGAGGAGGAAAGGTCCAGGAACTTAAGAGGAGTTGATCCAAGGTGTGCTTGTGATCGGAATCACGAGTCGACGCTAGATCCACGGAGAGAAAGTTGTGGAGATCAATTCCATCTGGATCAAAGATCACAGTCCTGGCTCCGAAGAAAATTACAAGGGTAATGATTTTCTCCTTTGACAAGTGAAGTCCTCAATATACATACTTGCATGGAACCCCTCACCAAAAGGTGAAGAAAAGGTGGTTTCCAAAGGGTAGGTCGGTATGATCCCCATTTAATATTGCATATAGATCCGGAAATATAGAGTACGGAATAGGCATGTTGTGTAAAGCCCATCCGGACGAGTTGGTCTTGATTGGTGATATTTATTTTGCGTGTCGGAGAAGACTCCAAGTATAAACGTGAAGTTGTACGGAGTCTAAGGGTTGTACCTGTGAAATGAGACTAATAGGAAGTACTGGAGTTCAGCTCCAGGAAAGATCACAGTTCTGGGAAACTGTTGATGTCGCTAGGCGATAGTGAATGTCTCCAGGCGATAGCTCCCAGTGAGCTAAAGCTTTGTGTAGCCTATCTCTAAGAGATCTGGGGGCCAGTGCTTGTAGAGCTGTGAGCTTAAACTGCTAGCAATGGTAGGTGCCAGCCTGAAATGGTACAAAGTCGTATGTCTTATGTTTAGGTTGAGCTGTGGAGGCCAACTTTTGTGTCATCAAGTTAAGTACCTCTGAACGACTGGATAATTAAGTTAAGTACCTCTGAATGGGAAGTCAGTCGTTAAGTTAAGTACCTCTTAATGACATGGTCGTCAAGTTAAGTACCTCTGAACGACAAAGGCTATCGTTAAGTTAAGTACCTCTGAATGACATAGTCGTCAAGTTAAGTACCTCTGAACGACATAGTCATCAGGTTAAGTACCTCTGAATAGTGGTGATACACGGGAAATCCCGTACCTCTGAACGGCATAGTCGTCAAGTTAAGTACACCAAAAATGTTCCCTAAGTACACGGGGCGTGTGGCCATTGAGCCTACATCTGTGGTGAATGGTGCTTAAATGCACGTTGTTATTATCACTATATATATATATGCTGTTGTTTTGCAGGGAAGGAGAACTGTCTCCCCGAGTAAGGGGTGAAGTCGTTATAAATTGGTCAGCAAAATGCTGACCGTTGCTTCTTTTGCCGCATTCATGTGGGTCATTTGTGCAGGTGCTGGAGAACTAAGTGGGAAGTAGCGGGCTGAAGCCCTTATACTGCGATTTACTGGCCCTTGAAGGCCCAAAGGCAAACTTTTTACTGTTTTCATGTGTGGCCGGCCTGCGTGCCGATGTATGAAGTCACTTGATGTACACAAAATAGTTGTAAGGCTGGAAGGCCAAAACATCTGTTGTATATTGTATATATATCATTCATGTACAAGCTTTTGTAGTGGACATTCCTGCTATTATGGGTTCTTAACTTAAAATATTTTGCTAGAATGCTCTGAGTTAGGACGCGTTTATAATTGAATTTGGATTTGGAAATAATAAGTAATCTCCTTACCTGTCCGTAGTATATGACGTCGGGCCTCGGCCGGACCTTTTGTCATATGTTATATGACTGATGGGAGTGTTACAGTAAATAAAGAACAGTAGAACTGGAAAGAAGTACAATAAAGTAAAGTAAAATACTGAGCAGAAAAGTAATTACAACTATAATACCATCACAGGAGTACCTTAACTTAAATGAATGCACATACAAACTTATAAGTTAAGGTTTTCGGAATTGTAACTTATCATATAAAAGTGATCATACTAATTTATATGAAAAGGGTCTGTAGTATAAGTGTCCTAAGTATGTATGTATGTTATGATGTGTTAAACATGCTATGATTCATACAAGTGCAACTCACACACATGACTCTGTGATCACGGACCTTTTGTTCTCACTTTTTGGAGTTATCTAAACCCTCTGGTACCGTCATTGTGGCTATGGTAGTAGTGGAGCGGGCATCTCCACTCCTAAGCGAGTATACATACTACCATACCTAGACCTCCCATACGCCTCTATACATGTCCTAAGTGCACTCTAATGTCACTATGTACTATTTGTTGGCTATCCCACCAGTCTTGTTGGTCGAGGGTGCGTTTTCGGGGATCGTCCTCCAGACCGCAATATAAATAACCTATTGGCTCCTCAAACCCTCACACCTTGCCAAAGTCACTGTACTGTCGTCGGTGTAACGACTGGCACAATTCTGCATGACACGCCACTAATATGTTTTATGCACATGCAAATTATTTCAACCCGAGCCTCCAGCTCGTAGGACTAACTGGCCCTGATGAAATTCTCTAGAGCCACCCGCTAGCAGGACTAACCCGTCTTGTATCCCTCCAATCCTACACAGGTGAGATTGCAAAAATGTTCCTCAACCTATTAGACTACTCTTGTCTAATCTCAATTATACCTAGTGACTTAGGGTTAATTCTGGACATCCCGAGGTCTACCTAGTGAAGGGCTCACAGTGGTACTATGGAATTCGATGGGTTGAATCTCAAATCCCCCTTTCCAGGACACTTACTATTATTGGTGGCTACCTCTTATTAACTCCACACTCTCGTTGTTGCTCTTGCGTAAGCCTATTTATTTAAGCTACTTATTAGGAGATCGACAATCTTTCGTCGGATCCTACCCTAGCTATTCTTCTTGGTAACTTGCACTCCAACATTCGATACTATGTAGTGACCTAATTATGGTCCTGACCAGGGTTTCAAACTTCCCAATGCATCTGTCTATTTAACCTTGTCTCATCACCCTGTGTAACCTAATCCCACATGTCATTTTTACTAAACGCAGCTCATGACCTAATTATAACCCATATGAGATGACTTTCGATTCCCTGGTCTAAAGGCCTCCAAATTTATATCATGGGTTTATCATATGAATATTATTGATCATTCAGAGTTCCATAATTTTCTGGCCACTTTGGATCATAATTATAATTCTTTAGTTGAGTGACCAAGGTTACTTTGAACATGACCTACCATGGCTAGAGGTCCTTTAGGTCTAAAAAATTTACCCAGTGTTCATCTATGTTAAAATTTCCTACATAACAAATATCCTAATTTTTCAAAGTGATTTGACCCTCATTTCCTATTTATGACTAAATTCCCAATAATCCCATTTTTCAAATGAAGTATCTCAAATATTCAACTAAAATTTCAGGGAAAATTACTGGTCACTAACCTTGTCAAAATAATGCTCAAAACATAATCTCACAGCTATATTCACTGGATTGACCTAGGTTATCCATAATCAAATTATTTACAAAAATACCACTATTAAAGAAAATACCAAGAATAAACGCCTAAAAATTCCAATAAAATTTACAAGAGTTCACAACACTGACATAAGAGTCTAGATAAATTCTCATAATTTTCCAAGTACTGTAAATCATTATTTTAATTAAAATCATATGAGGGCATAATTGAAATTATGAAATTCACACAAGAAATAATTCTCAAAAATTTCCACAAATTTTTCAGAGAAATGAGAAGATCATTTAGAGTTTGTGCCAATAAAATTAGAATTTTCCAAATTTAATTGCCTTAATTTTCATTTTTGACACCTAAATGTACTAATTTTGAATAAATCCAACTTATGAGATTTTTTATCCCAAAAATCCCAAATTTCCCATTAGAGGAGTGTTTCACCTCCATAAACCTCTGTCTAAAATTTTATAGACATGCATTGGTCCAAATGGGCTAAATTTCCATTTTTCCCCATTTTTACTATTGGCACGCCATATTCATTCATGCCTTCTCTATGCATGTTAAATACTTTAACATGCAGAGGTCCCAATGGCTCCAAATTTTTACCCTGGCCTTATAATTATCTTAGAGCCATATCACCCAAATTTGGGTGCATTTAGAGTTGGGAATCTCTCTAAATTCCATTTATTTAATAAATCAAATTTCTACTAAAACTATAAAAACATATCTCCCAAAAATTCTGATTTTTGGACATATTCTAAGTCTAATATACACACATGCATGGCCTAAATTTTGCTGCATGTGGACTTATGGTTCAGTCTAGGCACTCAATTGAAATTTTGCCCTAGCCTGGGAGCAATGCTAGGAGAATGACCCTACCAGGAGATACATTGTTCTAAATTGATGTTTAGGATGTAAAAATAAAGTTAAGACCTAGATCTACAATTTTCATGTTGGTGACAATTTCTGGATTTGCATCTAAGAGACCTAAAATCATCATGCAAGTCACTGTATTATATGTGACAAAAATTTACAATTAAATAACAATACTATAGTTTAATATGATTAAAACCTGCGGCATCGCACTGTCTTTTTCCTCCAGCAGACGATCCAGATCTTCCCGGCCTATAGCAACCTGATCTCCAATTTCCCGGCCACTGGGCCACTGCCACCGCCGACGATTATCACCACCACCTCCGTTGAGGTGGTGGCTAGCGTTTCTCAGCGACATAGCGGCCAGAAATTGCCTCTCTGATGATCCCGAGCAAGCTCAAATCCTTGCGATTTTCTCACAAACCTCACATGGAATCGGGCTCAATTGAGCCTGATATCTCTCCTAATCGATCTAGGAAGCTAGCACAGAGGGAGAGGAGGAGAAACAAGCCCTTAAACGTGCTTGGCGGCGGGTTTGGTGGTGGTGCGTCATGGTGATGCCCCACTTGGGCTAATTGGGTCTATGTGTGTGGTTTTAACTGAATCAGGGTTAGGGTTGACTTTGGTCAAATTGGGTAAATTGGTGACCCTATGATGGGTCTTTTGGTTCACTTAGATTTCTTTTAGGGTTAGGGATATAGTGGTGAGGTCAATTTGCATCCATGGTTCAAATTTTGGCTAGTTTGACTTAATGTTGATTTGAACCCTATAGTGGGCCCCATGTGAGTCCATCCTACTCTATGGCCCTAGGTTCAAGCCTAGCCTAATCCTTTCCTATCACTATATGTCTTACCCTAATCTAAGTTAAGGGGTCTAGTAGGAAATATGATGTTACATTGTAGAGCCTCAGACCACCTTTCACAAGATAATCCTCCCTTCTAACAGGTATGACCAGGACAACATGTATGATCACTGGAAGAATGTGAATCCTTCTTGTAAAAATACAAGGGTATTTTGCAATGGAAGAAGAAAGAGCATGGGTTTGAGTGCACTGAAGGCTCCCCATTAGGAAATCCAGTTGGCCCACCATGGACCATTTGTGTTTGGTGCTCTAGCCCCCACACTCAAGGATAAGGCAGTGGCCCATTCTCAGGCTCCTCAAGCAAAAACCTTTACCAAAGCGAAGTCAGTCAGCAAGGATCACTTAGTTGTCTCTGATGCAATCCACAACATGTCAACTGTAAAGAAGACTAATAATGATGAAACTCAGAGTAAGTCATGTGCATCCTCTGGCAGACTCACCTACAGTCAGATTCTTGCTGAAAGAAATAAGAAGAAAGCTACTGTTCTCCCTTCTAAATAGACAGCTATTGACAGCTTGCACTCCACAAGGGTTGTTTAGAAGAGGAGATACACCATTCATGAATATTGGTGTTATGGTAAAGTGAGTCACTTTGCAATAGATTGTTGGCACAACCTTAGTGTGTCAAGGGCAAGGGTGAGTCTTCCTTTCAGAAGTGCTGTAGGTAGACATGTTCATTTTCAGGCTAACAAGAACCAAGGACCCAATCCCTTTTGGGGTCCTAAGGTAAACTAAACTATGTTTTCAGGATAGTCCAAGTACCCTTGCAATGCTAATATGGTACTTGGACAGTGGATGTTCCTTGAAGCTGGTCGTGGTACGAAGTCAAATTGTCCTTGGAAAGGATAAATGAAAAGCTTGGGTTAGGGGCATACCCCTTTCCCACACGAAACTAGATCTGCAAGCCATATTTGCCACATAATCCGCCGCAGAGTTTGCTTGCCGGTCAATAAGCACAATTACCAATCTTGGAAAATCTTTCATTACCTCGGCTAGCTTGGCTTCAACCTCTCCATCATAGATACCCGTAAGAATTTGATTAAGCGAGGCACAAGCAAGAGCAGAGTCTCCCTCCAACATGATTCCCAAAGCTCCATTTAGGAAAACCTTGGCAAGCGTGAGTCCATGCAAAGCACTCCTAAGTTCTGTCATGCAAACAAACCGTCTGTGAATCCCGACCCCACCCGCAGCCACTTTTATGTTGATTGATTTCATGCTGATAGCCATCTCATCAATTAGAGCATCCAACAAGCACTTGTGACTTGGGTTAAAATAGAAATTCAATCTATTGAGTTCTTCCCTGATACGATTCATAAATGTACAATCTCCCAATAAATGATATATGCTTTCCGCTTGTGGACAACCCCACGGGCAAGCTGCGTCCTCACGGAGTCGGTGCTGGTAAAGCTAGTCGTTTATAGGCAACATGTCATTCAAAGCTCGCCAAGTTGTCATTAAGAACCGCAGCTGGGATTTAATTTTCCATATAACGTGACCAGAGAGCACACCAAGCGGGCTTTCCAGGCCGTAGATCACCGAAGTGTCCATCATTGTTTTCTCCGAATTCTCCCAAATAAACTTGTCTGGTCCCCCGACGTTGTCCCTTGGTAGATGTAGGATGACCTCGATTAAATCATTGCCAAAACCCGCAAGCCTCTCGGACATCCAATTAGCATTTTGATCCAGCAAATTCGCAACCATATTGGGCAAAGCATCAATGTTTATAAATGTTGGCCAATTTTTGAGAGGGACAGCGCCAACCCAAGCATCTTCCAGCGTTGAAATATCAGCTCCATTACCCATCATCCATTGGGATTGCCTTTCAACAATCTCGCTGCCAAGCAAAATGCACATCCAGATTTTTGATTGGTTGCGGCTGGGCTGGAATCTGCATCGGCCCGCATACTTGCCACCAAAAATACGCGCAAATAATGTCCCATTAGCTCTTACCACCCTAGCCGCAACCTTGGCCATTAAAACGCGCCTCCAAAGTTGCAAATTTTTGATGCCCAAACCACCCCGGTCCTTAGGAAGGCAGATTTCCGACCATTTGGTAAAATGAATCGTGTGCTTACTTTTGGACCCACTCCAGAAGAATGATGCCAGTAAGCTGTTAACTTTCTTTAATGTTGAAACCGGTAGCGGAGAACTAGCAAGGGCATGGATGGGCAGTGCCGAGAGCAAGCTCATGATGAGGACAACTCTACCCGCCATAGAGAGATGTCTGAGCCCCAAAAACCTAACCTTGCAAGCAATGTTGTCCAGCAAATAATCAAAAATAGCAGTTTTTGGCTCAGTTTGGGAGGATTTATTTTCACCGGTCAAGTGGTTACGACCGCATGAACCGGATCATAATTAAAGTCCGATTCATGTGATCGTAACCGCTTGACCAGTGAAAATAAGTCCTTCCAAACGGAGCCTTTATCTTACCCGATCGCAGAGTTATGCCCAGGTAATTCAAGGTATTGGAAGACCCGTGATCAAGCAGGAAAAGGATGTCCTGCTAGGCATTTGAAGGGACTTTGGGTCCAAATAGAATGTTTGATTTAAGGGAATTCACCGCTTCCCCGGAAAGCCCACAGTAGCGGTCAAGAATTCTCGCCAGCTCCTTTGCCGTTCCAATAGTTGCCGTGCCAAAAAGCAGAGTTTCGTCGGCGAACAAAAGATGTGAGATGATGGGGGCATTATGGCTGATTTTTATTCCAATTCCTGAATGGTTGCTTGATCTAATCAATAATGACAAAATCTCGGAGCATAAGATGAACAAATATGGCGATAACGGGCAGCCCTGGCGCAGTCCACACGTTGCCTGAATCCACTTAGATCTAGACCTGTTGATGAGCAGCCCAAATCTTGGGCCGGTAATGCATTCCATTACCCGCCCAAATCTTGGGCTGGTAATGCATTCCATAACAGGCAATCAGCACATGCTTAACAAAAGACCATTGCATCCGGTCAAAATGATTTCCTGAGAAAGCAAGCAGTTGTCCGACATGACACAGCCTGGCACAAATGCACCCTGCTCATCCGAAATCAGCCTCCGTAGAAGGGACTTTAGATGGTTGGCAATGATTTTGGTAGTAACTTTATAGATTGTTGAGCAAAAAGACTGATAGGCCGGAAGTGTTCGGGCAGGCTAGGATAGCTGTGCTTTGAGATAAGGACAACCATGGTGTCTTTATATTTCTCCCTCAAAAATGTGTAAAGAACGAGTGAGTTACCCTGTCGCATCTGGCGCTTTGTTCCTATTGAGATATATTGGAATAGGTGTGATAGATGCTTAATGAGTTGCAGTTAGGATCCGATAGGAATCCAATAACCCATAGTCAGGTATTTAGGGCTTGCCTACAAAAACCCATGCTGGGGGCAACGAGTAGATCGTTTCAAACTTGATGGTCACGCGGATGCTTCGAGCACTACAACATTCTCGAACATTATTTCGTTGCCCTAGCCCCGCTCCCGCAGCTCCCGTTCATGATTTTTCTGAATCGCGGCCGCCGCTCTCCATTCTTCTCTCACGATCCGTGAAATTAGTCGCCGATCCTGTACACGCTGCTGATGCACGATATCGTTGCCTGGAGATCGGTCTGGTGGAGGAATACTGCTTGTCGCCGCTCACGTTTTGTGATTCCACCGCTCGCCAGGAAGTAGCCGCCAATCTAGGGCACGATTGCAGGGCATCCGCGGCTTATTGCTGTCCTCGATCGGGAAGAAGACTGAAGAAAAGGAGGCCCGCTCCTATAGGAATAATTTCCCGCCGATCGCAAGGAATCGTGGAAGAAGGCTCCGTCTTTCCCGTACGCCGCCTAGATCGGGATCCAGATTGTGAAGAGGAAAGATCGGAGTTCGGACTTTGTCCCTGCGCCAATGTTGTTCAAACTGTGGTTTTCTCGCGTGAAGAAAACACAGTCGCTCTATCTTAATTTGTGTAGACTTTTTGCCATCAATCTAGGTCACGCCACCGCCGGAAAAGGTTGATCCCGCTCTTGGAGGAGTCGTTCTTCCTACAGATATCTGATTTTCTTCCTCTATTGTGTGTTGCCCGAGAGAAGTTTTCTCCTGCCTCCAACTAGAGAAAACTGCTTTGATGAATAAGGCAATTATCCTGGTGTGATTTTAGTTGATGGGGTCGAGTCTTTGGCAATTGTATTCAGCCTAAGAGGAGCTAACAAGTTAAAAGTGCAGGATAAGATCAATCCTAACTCTAGAGGGGGGTGAATAGAGTTATTTAAAATAATTTTGCAAATAAAAACTTGTGTGCAGAGAAAGTTTGACTTTACTTAGTGTAAGGTGCTATAGCAAATAATCAGAGTAAAAAGAAATTCACAGCACAAAGCAAAACACAAAGAAACAAGCAATCCAGACGACACAAGGAGCTATAGTGGTTCCCCAAATCTGGGTACATCCACTCTTCTATCACCCTTGATAGGAATCCACTTCAAGATGAGTTGATCAGGTGTCTTGATCACCAGAGAGTTTTTGACCAGGTTCTCACAAACCAAAGGAGCTGATTTTGACCAGGTTTCAGCAAAACCAAAAGTAACTTTTGAAGGGAGTTAAAACCCTGTACAGAAAGAAAAAGAAAAAGGGATGAGGTTGTCTTCTCTATCAACAAGCAGAGAGAAGCAAAAGTGGATCTGAAGTTGTTGTCAAAGCTCCCCCTGAGATCAAGAAGAAGTTCAGGAAGGAGAGCTCTGCACAAGGGTGACAGGTCTTCAAAGATCTGATTTGCTCCAGCAAGAGATGATCCAAGAAGGTTGGATGGTTGTGTCTGAAGCAATCAGAATTCCTGTGAGTGAGCTTTCAAAACAATATCACACACAGAGAGAGCAGCTGAAGTCCTGTATTGTTCTTCTCTGTATTCTGTATATTCTCTGTATATATGAAAAATGAAAAATGAATAATATATCTGAGTCTTCTTCTTCCTTTTCTTTGATAGCCGTTGGAAGTCAGCATTAATTGCTTTCCTTAAATGTCCATGCCTCAAAGGAAATGACAGGCAGACATTCCTTAGAAAATTCCTTGAGCCATGCACCAGATATGCTGTAACGGCCAATAAATCTTCTGCATTAATTGTCTGTCAGAAGGAATTTGAATTCCTATTCAAAACTGACGGGAGTCTGGAAAACGTCGAGCTCACAGTAAAACGTCGATCTGAGCACGACACATATCGGCCAGAGAGTGTTTTCTGTAAGCAGAACTGGGTTCGACGAAACGTCGAGCTGAGGTCGACTCCACGTCGAGCTGAGGTCGACTCAGCGTCGAGCTGAGATCGACTCTGCGTCGAGCTGAGATCGACTCTGCGTCGAGCAGAGGTCGACTCTACGTCGAGCTGAAGTCGACTATGCGTCGAGCTGAAGATTACTCTAACTAGCCTATGTGACCTTTATAACAACAAGGAGGTCACAACACAAAATCCCTATAGAAGTATAGTCATCCTGGTCCAAATGGTAATAGGGTGTTCCAACAATCTCCCCCTATTTGGATTAGGATTACTATTTACATGAATTTAGGGATTCAAAGAAAGATAAAGCAGATACAATACAATACAATACAACCAGACATGACAGAATAAAAAGCAACATATATAACATTATATAGCAGCACAAATGTTCAAATGTCCTGAGTCCAGCATATATAGAAAGAAGTAAAGCATCTTACTTTACTTTCCCTTTGGGGCTTTGTCTTGATCACTCTTCTTGAAGATGATTTCTCTGTTTGGATTTGAAGCTTCCTTTTTAGATCTGTAATCATCAGCTGCGCCTAAAGACTTTTGATCTCTTGCACTGGGTGGTACAGCTGCAGGATGGAGTTGCATATATCTGTCTGAATCAAAGAATTTCTTAGAATTATATTTCTCCAATTCCTCTTTTCTTTGGTCTGACATTGTACTGATATGAGAGGTGTCCAGACCTTTTTCTCTAGCTTTATTAATCTCATTAAAAGCAGCCATTTCTGTCATTCTAGCTTTCCAGTAGGCAGGAGTTTTGGTGGGATCTTCAAAAGGTACTGCTGGTTCAAATCTGTTAGAAGAGAGTTCTTGAGAGGTAGTTGGGGTGAGGTCAGCTCTAGGTCTATAAGGATAGGGACCAGAGGTTGGATCAAAGGCTCTTCCCCTTTGATAAGGTTGAGAACCTGATTTTCCTCTGGACTGCCTGCCTCTATAGTTTCCTCTTTGCTGACCTCCCCTTTGCTGACTGTCTCCTTGATATCTTCTTGCTTGATATGTCTTTCCATGTAGAGCTGAAGGGGCTGGATTAGAAGATAGACTAGCACCTGCACCTGCATCTGGAGGAGGTGGAGGTGGAGGCTGATGGACAGGTTTGGTTGGACCTTCATTGAATTTTCTTTTCTTCTTCATTGCTTTTCTCTGATTTTGGGAGTACTGCATCCATGGCTCTGTGATTTCACAATTGTATTTGATATAGTAGGGAATGTCATGGTCTGTAGCTCTGGCAATTGGTACTCTTTTCAAAGCTTTTGATCTTGCTTTCCTCTTCCTTGCAATAGTTGCAGAGGAGTCATCAGAATCTGTAGCAAACTCATCTTCTGAACTTTGAGATTCTTCATATGGATCTATGTACTTCCTTTTAGAGATAGGAAAACTGATGGAGTCTGGAGCTGCTGAGGAGGAAACTGAAGGAAGATCTGCTGTCAGTGGGGAGGAGGAGTCTACCACTGCAGGAGAGGGCACAGCCTCAGGAGCCATAGAGACTAAAGAGGCTGATTCCTGAAGGGCTTGGGAGACATGGGTCTCAACTGCATCAGGTGTCTCAATTACTTCACCTGAAGTTTCAACAGCTGCTAACATTTCAATTTCATCATTAGCAGGAGCCACTGCTACCACTGCTACATCAGGGATCTTCTGAAAAGGGACAATAGCCCTAGACAGATCTTCTTGAAGCAGTTCTGAATTAGGAGGAGGAGCCTCAGGTGCCATGGAAAGGTCTTCTTGAATCTGAGCTGGAGGGGAGAAGCTCTGGACAGAAGCTGCCAAACACTGAAGGTCTAAGGCACTGCTAATGAGCTGAATTGAAGCTGGAGGAGGAGCCTCAGATACTATCTGAACTTCTGCAACTGATACTGTCTCTGAACATGTCTGAACAAACTGAACTGATGAAGGATGCAGCTCTTCTTCTGCAGACATCTCCCCCTGCCTAGAATCAGTGGCAGCTGACTCTAGGCCCCCAGAAGAAGGGCATGCCAGATGAGAGGAGAGGGAGGAGACAGAGTCAGAGAGAGTTCTCAGGGAAAGGAGGAGAGGAGCCAGCTTGGCATCCAAGAGGGAGGAGAGCCTAGGGGACAGAAGGTCAAAAATTTGATTGGCCAAGGGCAGGAGAGCTACTTGCTCAAGTGGGACTTGAGTAGAGGTAGAGGGAGTAGCAGAAAATGTAAATGGGGAAGATGTTGAGGGTGGTGCAGACAATGGAGGGGTAACTGGCTCATGGATGGAGGAAAAGAGTAGCTCTGAAAAAGTTGATGAATGAGGGAATTCATGTGGAGAGGAGGTAGAGGCATCCATGAAGGAGTCTTCATGCATGTCAAAAGAAAAGAGATCCTCATGAGGGGTGGAATCCAAGCGTATGGGAAGGAAAGTAGTGTGAGGTGGAAGGGAGGAGGCAATGGTAGAGATGGAGGAAGGTAGAGGTTGAGTGGATGGAATGACTGTGGTTGAGGGGATGAAAGAGGATGGGAGGGTGAGGGAGGGAGATGGCAAATTCCCTTCTTCTGGACCAGTGGACTGAGGGAGAGTGACCTCTACAGTCCTTGTGTCTGCAGAAGACTTCATTGCTGCTGCTGCCCTGGGATTCACAATTCTTCTGTCCCACTTGCCAATTAGGGCACATGTGAGCCTCTTGGAAGCATTGATGTGCTTCTTGGAGGACACAAGCAGTTGGGGGCAGCAATGGTTGAGAATCAACCCAAGAACTCTTCCAAAGTGGACAGAGTTTTTATCCAATTTTTTCTTAATCATTTCAAACACAATCAATCCCCAGCTGGGATGTTTCTTATCCATAAGTGCAGCCATAAGGCAGAACTGATGCCTAGTAATTGCATCATGTGCAGTCCTCTTTGCACAGATCACTTTGCCTGTAATGTCTGCTAATAACCTATATTCAATAGCTAGGTTAACTTTGAGGAGTTTAGAGGGGTTACCAGCAGCATGCCCCATCCTGTCTAGCATCAAGGCATACTCTTCCACAGATAGTTCTATGCCATCATCTCCAGCAGCAAAGTTGAAAACTTCTGAAATGATTTGAGGTGAGATGGCTACCTCATTTCCTGAAACTTTCCCAGTCAATGTATTGTTATCTGAGATAACTGCTGTAAGACTCCACTCCTTGATTTCTGACTCTGGGAGAGGGATCCTGGTTGACATAAAGTTAACCAGTTGCTGCTCCTTGAAGAGGTCCAGTATATCCAGAAAGTATTGTGGAGATCCATCAAAAGAGTCGAAGTCGATATCGAATCCAGAATCGAACTTCATGGCCGCCAGAGCTCCTGCTGTGATTGCCATTTTCCTGCAAAAAGAATACCTTCCAAGATCAAGAGTAAAGTATTTGGAGGGAGAAAGCTCGAGCAGAAAGATATGAAAGCGCAACTGCGAACGACGATGAAAAAATGATTTTATACTTAGGGTTCGACGCAGAAAAGGAAAGAACGTCGAGCTCAGTTCGACGCTCTAAGGCTCTAGGGGAACTGAAATGACTCAACAGCGTCCAGCTTAGGTCGACGTTCGACGCTTTGGCTGAAGCTATACGTCGAGCTCAGGTCGACGTTTAACGAAGACGTCGACCGGGGAGAGAGAAACTCAAGAAGCCAGGGAGCTGTTAACTTAGTTCGACGCTAGAGGCTGAGTTCGACGTTCGACGCTTTTGAGGGCGATGGACCGTCGATCTCCGTTCGACGCAGCGTCGAGCTTAGTTCAGAGCTCAGAAAAACCACTCAGACAGGAAATTTTAAAATGAAATTTTTCCTATTCCTGTTAATTAGGGGTTTCAAAATCTTGGAGTTTTAATTTATGCTGTCTCCATCTAGCATTCCCAACTGATTGAGGAAGAAGAAGTGCTTCTTTTCATCCAAGGGCTTGGTGAAAATATCTCCTCTCTGTAGTTCAGTGGAAATGTATTCTAGTGCAATTTTCTTCTTTTCTACATTATCCCTTAAGAAGTGATGTCTGATCTCTATGTGCTTGGTCCTACTATGGAGAACTGGATTTTGAGCAATTGATATTGCACTGGTATTATCACAAAAGATTTTAGACATCTTTAAGTTGTAGCCATAGTCTAGGAGCTGGTTTTGAATCCACAAAATCTGTGAGCAACAACTGCCTGCAGCCATGTATTCAGCTTCAGCAGTTGATGTGGACACAGAGGTTTGTTTCTTACAGAACCAGGAGACAAGTCTATCACCAAGGAATTGACAAGTTCCACTGGTGCTTTTCCTGTCTACTCTACATCCAGCATAATCAGAATCTGAAAATCCAGTTAGATCAAATCCTGAGTCATGTGGATACCAGAGACCTAGATTAGGACAACTTTTTACATACCTAAGAATCCTCTTAACTAATGTGAGGTGGGACTCTCTAGGGCTTACTTGGAATCTAGCACAAATGCATGTAGCAAACATTATATCTGGTCTAGTAGCTGTTAGATAAAGTAATGAGCCAATGATTGCTCTATAGCTTGTCTGATCAACTGGTTTTCCAGATTCATCAGCATCTAAAACAGCATTTGTAGGCATAGGTGTTTTCATAGAGGATGCTTCAGACATTCCAAATTTCTTAACCAGTTCTCTTGCATACTTGGTTTGAGAAATGAAAATGCCATCCACATGTTGTTTAACTTGCAATCCAAGAAAGAAAGCAAGCTCACCCATGCTACTCATTTCAAACTTTGAGTGCATAAGTTGTGAGAACTTTTTGCATAAATTTGAATCTGTAGACCCAAATATGATATCGTCTACATAAACTTGTACTAGTAGGGTATGGGACCTATGGGTTCTACCAAAAAGAGTTTGGTCTACTCTACCCCTTTTAAAATCATTTTCCAACAAAAAACAAGCTAAGGTCTCATACCATGCTCTAGGAGCTTGCTTGAGACCATATAAAGCTTTATGCAGTTTAAAAACATGATCAGGAAAGGTTGGAGAGATAAAACCTGGAGGTTGCTTTACATAAACTTCTTCCTTGATGTCTCCATTGAGAAATGCACTCTTGACATCCATCTGATATACCTTGAATCTCTTGTGAGCTGCATATGCAAGGAAGATTCTTATGGCCTCCAACCTTGCAACTGGTGCAAAGGTTTGGTCATAATCAATTCCTTCTTCTTGGCAATATCCTTGTGCAACAAGTCTTGCCTTGTTTCTCACAATTATTCCTTGATCATCCAACTTGTTTTTGAATACCCATTTGGTTCCAACAATTTGCTGATTCCTTGGTCTTGGTACTAATTCCCAAACTTTATTCCTTTCAAATTGATTCAACTCTTCCTGCATTGTAATGATCCAGTTTGGATCTTGCTCTGCATCTTGTATGGTTTGAGGCTCAATTTGAGAAAGAAAGCAGGTGTGCATAATATTTTGATTAACTTGATTCCTTGTTTGCACACCCACTGAGATATCTCCAATTACTTGTGAGATTGGGTGATCTCTTGTTGTTGCAAGATCAACAAGGGGTGTTGATGATGCACCAACCTGTGTTGTTGTTTCCTCTTGTGGAACAGCAACTGGTTCTTCAATTTGTTGGCCTTTTGAACTTTCCAAAACCTGAAATTCCTCTTCATTGTCACTGAGTTCAGTGTCTTGCTGAATTGGTGAAGGTAATGACCCTTTGTCTGTGATGGTAAGCAACTTCAGATTTTCTGAAATTGAATGTTCCTGCAAATTGCTTATGGTAGAAGTCTCCTTCTCCTTATAAGACATGTTAGTTTCATCAAATGTAACATGCATAGATTCTTCAATTTTATTTGAGCACTTGTTAAAAACCCTATAAGCCTTGCTAGTCATGGAGTATCCCAGAAACACTCCTTCATCAGCTTTGGCTTCAAATTTAGCTAGGTATTTCTTGTCATTATTGTGAATGAAGCTAATGCAACCAAAAATTTTGAAATAATTTACTTTAGGTTTCTTCCCTTTGAGTAACTCATAAGGAGTCTTACCCTTTAGTTTATGTATCAGGCTTCTATTCAAAACATAGTTGGAGGTGTTCACAGCCTCTGCCCAAAAGGTTAGAGGGAGGTGAGCATCTGTCAACAATGTTGTGGCAGATTCAATAAGGGTTCTGTTTTTCCTTTCAACTACCCCATTTTGTTGAGGAGTTCTTGGAGCTGAGAAAGTGTGCCTGATACCTTCCTTCTGACAGAACTCTAGCATAAGAAGAGAATCAAACTCTGTCCCATGATCACTTCTGATCAGGGCAATGTGAGTATTGAACTCAATCTGTATGCCTTTGAGAAAATCTGTCAAAATCTTGAAGTTATCAGACTTCTTCCTCAGAAAGAACACCCAAGTGAATCTTGAGAAGTCATCTACAACTACTAAAGCATATGATTTCCCTCCTAGGCTTTGTACATTAATTGGTCCAAAAAGGTCCATGTGCAATAAGTACAAAATTATAGGTGAGTCACTCTTATTAAGTGACTTGAAACTGTTTTTAGTTTGCTTGCCTAACTGACAGGCCTTGCAAAGTCCTTCCTTCTTGTAGGGACCAGAAGGTAGTCCTCTAACAAGGTTGTCTTGGGATAACTTAGCAATGGTTCTAAGGTTCACATGTCCTAGTCTTTTATGCCAAAGTTCATTAGGTTTGCTAAGGGAGTTAAATAAACAAATATCTACTTTAGATGAATTGAAATCAACTAGATATATGTTATCTTGTCTATTACCAATTAAAACAATGTTGTTATTTAATGCAATATTACATGCTGAGTTGGTAAACCAAACCTGATAACCAGCATCACATAGCTGGCTGATGCTGATTAAGTTGTGTTTTAGTCCTTCCACATAGGCCACTTTCTTAAATGTAATTGACCCTATTTTGACTTGGCCATAGCCTTTTGTTTGTCCAAAGTTTGAATCTCCAAAGATTACTTTGGGTCCATGTTTAGCTTTGAAGGACACAAGGTTCTCCTTGTTGCCAGTCATGTGCTTTGAGCACCCACTATCCAAGTACCACTGCTGGTTCTCAATTGGATAGGTCTTTATCTGCACATACAACAAATCAATTGTTTTTGACCCAGTTTACCTTGGGCCTTTCTTGATATCCTTTAAATTCTGAAATAAAAGACATCTCAGGTTGACTCTTATAGCCTACAGGATGATATCTCCTAGGAGGTATTATCCATTCAGCATAAGGGTTAAAGTGATGAGATGTGGAACTGGAATTAAATTTTGAATTAACCCCTGAGAACTGATTTTTGCTCTGAGCTTGGCTCGACGCACGTCGAGCTTCGGTCGACGGACTCTGGTGAGTGCGTCGAGCTCCATTCGACGGCGAAGGCTTGCTTTGTTCAGAGGGTAGAAGGCGTCGACCTGAGTTCGACGTTTTCTTGCGATTACGTCGAGCTCTGGTCGACGTCCGTCGAGCTTCGTTCGACGCTTCTTGTCCAGTTTCCTGGGTTAAGTCAGCATTCTTCCTAGCCACTATCAAGACTCCTTTACCTTTCTCACTGGTAAATTTGATTGGAGTTGTCAGCACTATGGGTTGACTGGATGAAGCACCCAAGCCCAGTGAACCATTCAATCTTGAGTTCACTGTACTTGTGATGTCCATCAATTTGATACTTCTCCCATTAAGGGTTTCTTCAAATTGTTTGGCCTTAGATAGCTCACCTTTCAATGAAGCTATCTCCTCCCCACACTGCTTCAACTCTTCTAAGAGTCTAAGATTATCTGAGTTAATGGATTTACATTCAATTAATTGTTCTCTGAGAGTTTTAATCAACTTTTGAGATTCAATCAAGTCAATGCACATAGATTTGAACTCAGATTTAAATTCATCAGAAGTAAAATCAAATGAATCTATTACCTGATCCTCAGTAAATTCCTGATCAGATAGGTAGTCAGCATCAGGCTCTGAATCATTGTTCTTTTGAGATGCACTGATGGCCATCATGCAGAATCCTTTTTCTTCTGCATCATCCTCATCATCACTAGAGCTGGATGATGAATCAGACTCATCAGATTCACTCCAGGATTCAGCCACAAATCCTTTTCTGGTGTGCTTGTTGTTGTTGGAGGAAGGCTTGTCATGGTATTTCCTTGACTCCTTATCCTTCCTTTTATCTTTTCTTTCCTTCTTGTCCCTTCTATCTTTATCTTGATTTTCTGGACAGTTGGGGAAAATGTGTCCTGATTTCCTGCAGCCAAAGCAGATAATATCTTTATTAGTAGATCTGTCATACCTTGGCTTGTCTTTGTCTTTGGATGACCATCTTCTGAAGTTCCTTTTATTCAGCTTATTGAACCTTTTGACCAGTAGGCTCATAAGCTCTTCATTTCCCAACACCTTTTCTTTAGGTTCTTCTTCCTGTGCTTTGAAGGCAATGGTTTTCTCAACCTTTTCTGTTGGTGTGGATGTCTTCTGCTCTTCTTCTCTCTTCTTAATGAATTGCTCATAACTCTTGAGCTTTCCTAGAAGAGCTTCTGTGGATAACTCACAGACATTTCTTCCATCTTTAATTGACCAGATTCTTGAGTCCCAAGAGCTAGGGAAACAAGTCAGTATCTTGTCATTTATCTCAGTGAGAGATATGTCCTCTCTAGTGATCTAAGCTCACTGATGATTAGGCTCAGTCTGTTGTACATGTCAACAACTGACTCAGACTCTGCCTTTTTGAAGTTCTCATACTGGGTGATGAGGTAGGATCTCCTATCCTTTCTTTCATCTGCAGAACCTGATACAATTTCTGAAAGTTTTTCCCAGATCTCTTTAGCAGTATTGCAATCAGCTACTTTCTGGAAAATGTCATTTGACATGGTTTGAGCCAAAATGTTCATGGCTTTAGCATCTGCTGCCTTCCACTTCTTTATGTCAGCATCAGTTCCTGAAGGAGGAGGAACAGCTGATGTACTTGTTCCTGTGGGAGGTCTTGGACAATCTGTCAACACAGAATTAAAAATGTCGTCATCAAAAGAGTTCATGTAAAGTCTAATCCTTGCCTTCCATAGTGCAAACTTAGAGAGATTGCACATAGGAGGTCTGGTGCTAGCAAAGTCCTTGTTTTGTGCCATGAGTTTTAAAGATAAGTAAAACTAAGGAAAATAACCCTTTGAGAGAAATGATCTTATCAGGGATCTTTTGATCCAGGTGTTAGCCTGTATGAATGATCAACCTCCCTCTGATACCAATTGAAAGTGCAGGATAAGATCAATCCTAACTCTAGAGGGGGGTGAATAGAGTTATTTAAAATAATTTTGCAAATAAAAACTTGTGTGCAGAGAAAGTTTGACTTTACTTAGTGTAAGGTGCTATAGCAAATAATCAGAGTAAAAAGAAATTCACAGCACAAAGCAAAACAGAAAGAAACAAGCAATCCAGACGACACAAGGAGCTATAGTGGTTCCCCAAATCTGGGTACATCCACTCTTCTATCACCCTTGATAGGAATCCACTTCAAGATGAGTTGATCAGGTGTCTTGATCACCAGAGAGTTTTTGACCAGGTTCTCACAAACCAAAGGAGCTGATTTTGACCAGGTTTCAGCAAAACCAAAAGTAACTTTTGAAGGGAGTTAAAACCCTGTACAGAAAGAAAAAGAAAAAGGGATGAGGTTGTCTTCTCTATCAACAAGCAGAGAGAAGCAAAAGTGGATCTGAAGTTGTTGTCAAAGCTCCCCCTGAGATCAAGAAGAAGTTCAGGAAGGAGAGCTCTGCACAAGGGTGACAGGTCTTCAAAGATCTGATTTGCTCCAGCAAGAGATGATCCAAGAAGGTTGGATGGTTGTGTCTGAAGCAATCAGAATTCCTGTGAGTGAGCTTTCAAAACAATATCACACACAGAGAGAGCAGCTGAAGTCCTGTATTGTTCTTCTCTGTATTCTGTATATTCTCTGTATATATGAAAAATGAAAAATGAATAATATATCTGAGTCTTCTTCTTCCTTTTCTTTGATAGCCGTTGGAAGTCAGCATTAATTGCTTTCCTTAAATGTCCATGCCTCAAAGGAAATGACAGGCAGACATTCCTTAGAAAATTCCTTGAGCCATGCACCAGATATGCTGTAAAGGCCAATAAATCTTCAGCATTAATTGTCTGTCAGAAGGAATTTGAATTCCTATTCAAAACTGACGGGAGTCTGGAAAACGTCGAGCTCACAGTAAAACGTCGATCTGAGCACGACACATATCGGCCAGAGAGTGTTTTCTGTAAGCAGAACTGGGTTCGACGAAACGTCGAGCTGAGGTCGACTCCACGTCGAGCTGAGGTCGACTCAGCGTCGAGCTGAGATCGACTCTGCGTCGAGCTGAGATCGACTCTGCGTCGAGCAGAGGTCGACTCTACATCGAGCTGAAGTCGACTATGCGTTGAGCTGAAGATTACTCTAACTAGCCTATGTGACCTTTATAACAACAAGGAGGTCACAACACAAAATCCCTATAGAAGTATAGTCATCCTGGTCCAAATGGTAATAGGGTGTTCCAACACAAGTTTTACTTGGATTGGATCCGAAGAATTCGTCATCTTCGCGGCTCAGGTGATTTATTTCCTATTATGCTGCTCTTGTTCTAGGTTTCTAGTGGCGCTCCAAGTCTCTTAGTAGGAACCCACTATGTCGAAAGGGAATTCTCCTATGCCGATGATTAAGTAGGAGAAATTCTCCAACTCTGAGTACAGTGCCTGGAAGAGAAACTCACAGTTCTGCATGAAATATCTGAATATTTTCTATACCGTACAGTCCGACTTTGAGTCTTATAGAGGAGGAGAGGACGAGGATAACTGGATAAATGATGAGGATTTTTGTCGTGATTACCTCCTCAACTGCCTCTCAAATAGACTTGCAGAGACGTATAACAAGATGAAAACTACCAAAGAGATCTGGGACGCACTGGAGGAGCAGTTCAGAGAGGAAGAGAACATGTCCAAGACACACCTGGTGTACAAGTTCATGGCATTCACCTTCACAAGAAGACAGGGAGATTCTTTCTCAAGTTGCTGATTTTGAGAATCTCGTGGACAAGCTGAACAGTGAAAACATCCCTCTGGCAGATGGTTTCGTTGCAGAAGCGATAATTTTTAAATTACCTCGGTATGGTATTCTTTTAAGACTGAAATGTATCGGAAGAAGATGCAAGTGAGCCTGAAATACCTCAAGCGCTTCATATGCATTGAGGATGAGAACCGTACTGGGCACGTCTTAGAGACGGTTAGCAAGCAGACCTCTGTTGCTAACATGCTCATGTATCCTAAGCGCAAGCCTAAGCCTGGAAAGACCAGACCACCGACCAGTGCACCTGCAGTTGCTACCACCAGTAAAAAGATTAAAAAGTTCAAAAGTAAGTGTTACAACTGTAACAAGTGTGGTCACTGCCCTTCCTAGTGCAAGCAGCCCAAAAGTGGTGAATCCAGCACACCCAGGACTGATAACAAAACCAATATGGTTTATCAGACTGCGTCTACTGACTTTGTTGCCATGGTCGGAAAGAGGAAGGCCAGTTCAGAGTGGTGGCTCGATTCAGGTGTTACCTGCCACGTCTGCAACAATTCTGCACTTCTGGAGGATGTAAAAGAAGTTAAAGAGACTGTCACTGTTGCTAATGGCGATGTAGCTGATGTGCTGAGGGTGGGGAATGCTACTCTAACTCTCTCTTCAGGTACGCGTTTACTTTTAAAGAATGTTAAATTTATATCCACGTTAGTTGCTAGTTTAATTTCCATTAGTCTGTTATGCGATGCGAGTATGTCGTTTAACATTAGTGGTGGTCGAGTAACCCTTATGGTTCACTCGCATTACTTTGTCTGTGCTTATGTAGTTAATGGAATGTATAGGCTAAGTCTAGCAAGCGAGGTAGTCAATCAGGTTAGTTCAAACTTGATAGATCCTAAGACTTTACATGCAAGACTAGGACACGTGAACTATAGAAAACTACTTCTGATAGCTAGAACTCACAACATTCCCTTAAACACAACCATTAAGTTTGACAAATGTGAAATTTGTGCTCAAATTAAGATAAATAGAACACCTTTTGATCAGGTTTTTAGAAGTACGCAATTGCTAGAGTTAATACATTCCGATATTTGTGACTACAAAAGTTTTGTCACCCGAGGAGTTTGGAAGTATCTGATAACTTTTATCGATGATTACTCTAGGTTTAGTCACATTTACTTACTTAAATCCAAAGATGAAGCTTTTGAAATATTTCGTATTTTCAAAAATAGAGTTGAAAATCAACTAGACATGAAAATTAAAAGGCTAAGGAGTGATAGAGGAGACGAATACGTCTCGGGGGAGTTAAGAGATTTTCTTGCCAACAATGGCATAATTCCTGAAACGACTGCCCCGTATTCACCACAATACAACGGTATCGCTGAGCGGAAAAATAAGACTTTAATAGAAATGTTTAATTCCATGTTATTGACTGCTGGTATTCCTGCGACCTACTGGGGTGAAGTCGTCCTCACGTCAAATCACATTCTTAATAAAGTACCTCATGTAAAGTTGACTAAAATACCCTATGAGCTTTGGTTTAAAATACTTCCTAGATTTTATAATCTTAAGACCTAGGGTTGTATCACTTATGTTAGGATACCAGACTCTAGATGAACTAATATTGGACATAAGACGAACACTTGTTTCTATCTAAGATGTGCAGAGGATAGTGCTGCAGATAGATTTCTAGATCTCTCGACATATACTGTAATAGAATCTAGAGATGCGATTTTCTTTGAGGATAAGGTCCTTAAGGATAAAAACCTAACGCTTCCAAGTCTGCCAGCTATTACTACTGAGCTCATTGTTGAGCCAGAAATAAGAAACCATGACACTAAACCCATAAACACCAGTGAGTTAGCATCTAAAAGGTTATCTAATAGAGAACGAGTGCCTAAAAGCTTCGGTACATACTTTATGACTTACCAAGTGGAAGCTGATCCATCGACCTATAAGGAGGCGATGCTATCTAAGGATTCTCTGTTATGGAAAGAAGCCATAAATGATGAGATGAACTCTCTCTTACAAAACAACACTTGGACTTTGGTCGACTTTCCCAAAGGGGCTAAAAACATTGGAAGTAAGTGGGTTCTGAATAAGAAGCTTAATCTTAATGGGAGTATCGCTAAATACAAAGCACGTCTAGTTGTAAAAGGCTTCACTCAAGTGAGTGGTATAGGCTACTGATATATACTCACCTGTTTGTCACATTGCGATAATTAGGATACTTCTTGCATTAGCATCTATTGAACATTTCATTGTTCATCAGATGGATATCAAGACTGCATTTTTAAATGGAGATCTGACTGAGGAGAGCTATGTGCACCAACCTGAAGGGTTTGTCGTAGAAGGTCTAGAAAATAAGGTCTGTAAGTTGATTAAGTCACTCTACGGATTAAAGTGAGCACCGAAATTATGGCACGAGAAATTTGACACTTGTGTTAAAGACTTGGTCTTCAAGTCTTGTCTATTAGATAAATGTCTGTACGTAAGAACGAGTTCAAATAAAGTCGCAATTATATGCTTGTACGTTGACAAAATGCTAATTCTGGGCACTAATCAGTTTGAGGTGGAAGACGTGAAAGTTGGATTGACGGTTAAATTTAACATGACAAACTTGGGAGTGGTGAAGAACATCCTAGGTATGGAGGTGAACTTTACTAAAAAGGGTATTACCCTAAGTCAGAGTCACTACGTTAGGAATCTACTTAAGAAGTGGGGTTACGTTAATAGCAAAAAGGCCGAGACTCCATACGACTATAACAATAGACTGAAACTGAATGAAGGTTCACCTATTAAACAGTTGGATTACTCCAAACTCATAGAAAGTCTCATGTATGCTATAACCTGCACTAGACCTAACATAGCCTTTACGGTCGACATGTTCAGTAGATTTATGAGTAACCATGGGAAGGACCACTGGGATGTCTTGGAAAGGCTAATATGATACTTAAAGAACACTTAGAAGTATACTTTATGTTCTAGTGGACATTCTCCAGTGATTGAGGGTTATTCTGATACCTCATGGTGCTCAGAAATTATTATTAGTAGATCCACTAGTGGTTTTGTGTTTACCCTAGGAGGAGCAGCAGTAGCTTGGTAGTCAAAGAGACAGACGTGCATTGTACTATCCTCTATGGAATCAGAACTCTATGCTCTCACTTCAACTGGAGAAGAAGCAGAGTGGTTAAGAGATCTGATAATGGAAATTCTAATGACGAGTCTGAAAATGAACTCTATTTCATTATATTGTGACAATCAAGGCACAAAGATCATTGCTACAAATACGTTGTTCATGGAAAGCGAAGACAACTAAAGATGAAATAGGTCTGGTTGACCTATCTCACCAGTCAAGGGATAATCTCCCTTTTAGAGGTGAGATCAAAAGATAATGTAGCAGATATCCTTACCAAGGGCTTATGTAAGGTTCTAACAACTAAAACATCGGGGGAGATGAGATTAAAGTTCATTTAGTATGACTTAATACCTTGCTTATGTTTTAAATTTTAGAATCGTAGTCTGTCTACATTCAAACATCTAGAGTTGAGTATACTGAAGTATTTTAGATGCTATCTAATGAAAGCTAGAGATGATTAGTTGTCAGTCATTCCAAACTTGATGACTTACGTAATTATTTTATTCAAAGGCTGAATTGAGTATCATTTCAAAAAGGAATACTGAAGTTGCTGATATGAGTCCTGATGTTATGATTATTAATTATATCATTCCAAACTTTATGATATGATGATCACAGCTTGTTGTATCATTCCAAACATGATGATATAACACAATTGTGAAATGGTGAATAATAATCTTAATAATCGATGGAACATAGTTTGATTCTATGAAATCAAATTTCTAATTTTGTGTAAATTAGAAAGAGATGTTGTTATGTGATTCTTTCTTCCTGCTTAGAGTATTACGTTCTTTCACTGCTAGAACTAATAACGTTAATTTTGATTGGCAAATGTTAGAATTTATAGAGATTTGTCTTATGACATTCTTATGTTGTTTGTTTGCAGATCATATGGAGATTGGAGAAGAGAAAGTTGATTTCGACCCGGATGAAGATGATCTGCTGTTTGCGTAGATCAATTTTTCAGTTGAGTTTTTCTTTCAGATTTTCTATTGCTATGTTTGAGACTATGTATTTGAGTTTAGATATTCGTATTCTAAAACTCATATTTATGTTTTCTGAAAACTCATTTTTTGGTCATTATTAACTCTTGTTTAAGTAACATGTACTCTGCTAACACGTATTTACAATACAAGAGGAGATTGTTGAGGTATATTGGAATAGGTGTGATAGATGCTTAATGGGTTGCGGTTAAGATCCGATAAGAATCCAATAACTCATACTCAGGTATTTAGGGTTTGCCTATAAATACTCATGTTTGGAGCAACAAGTAGATCGTTTCAAACTTGACGGTCACGCGGATGCTTCAAGCACTACAACAGTTCCGACTAAAAGAGAAAACCATTTTTCTGATCTTGGCATCCGTTGGTAGGATGGCGAGAAGCTGAGATTCGAAATCAGTAATTCGCTCACGGGGCATTGGTAGATCCGCACCAGAAGTTGAATCTTCCATGCACCAATGCTTGGAAAAATGTCCTACCATGGCCTCTTCAATTTCGGTCTGTTCAGAGATTGTGATATCCCCAAAATTTAGACTAATAATGCGATTTTCTTGCTTCCATTGGGTGGCAGCCACATGGAAAAAAGCAGAGTTCCGATCCCCATGCTCCATCTAGTTACACTTTGCCCTCTGCCACCACCAAAAGTCCAATTTCACCTGGGCTTCATTATATTTAGAAATCAGGCCACGAAGAGCTTGCAAGTCATCATCTGATAGCGGCGCCACAGCTTCCCGTAATTGAATATCACCGATCTCTACTTCCAGCCTCTTTGCTTCCTCAGTTTCTTTTGGTGATTGTTAACCGCAATCCATTATTGGCTAGTCGTACCCAAAATTTCATAATTTTTCACGTATTTTTGAAATACGTCTTGTACATGCAATTTTAGGAAAAGTGCTCAACACGAAAGTTGTATATGTCATCAATATATACAACTTTCGTGTTGATCACTTTTCCTAAAAATGCATGTACAAGACGTACTTTGGAAATATGCTCAGGCTTTGCGCCTTTCAGAAATACGCCTTGTACATGCAATTTCAGAAAAAGTGTTCAACACAAAAGTTGTACAATGTAACATCCCATTTTCAAAGTAGACCCCCCCCCCTTAGGAGTGACATGAACATGCCTAAGTCATAACAAGTCCTAGGTTGAACCTAGGAGGTCAAGTGACCAAACTAGCTAGTTGAGACTCACTTGGGCTGCAAATAGTAAAATCTTAAAACCCTGATTTTTGGTGGCCTAGTGGGTTCAATCTGACTCCAAGGCATTCCTAGACCTAATAGGAGATCAATGAGTCACCAAGGACCCATTGGGTGCAAACCTAGTGGCTAAGTTGACCCAAGTCAACTTAAGCCCTAGTTAGGTCAAAGTAACCCTCCCTTGGGTCAACTCACCCTCATTATGTCAAGTCTACCCTACCTAACCATACTTAGGCCTTAGGGGAGGTCAATGGGTCCCTAGGGGTCTATTGATGTTGACTACGAAGGTCAAATTGACCAAGTCAACCCTAAACCCTAGGCTAGCCAACATGTTGACTAGGAGAGAGAAAGTGAGAATAAGGGGTATTTTCATGGTAGAATGGTGAGCCCCCCTCTCATATGACATTTAAGGATTTAATATTCATTTTAAGGGCTGCCTTTAGGCTTATAGGGGAAGAGAAATCGTGAGGGTGATTAGGAGAGAGAAAGAAGTGAGAAATAGGCTAAATATAGGAGAGAGAAAAGGTGGTGGAAGTGAAGGGGTGGTTTTAGAGAGTGGGGAGGCATGGGGCTCGGCCAAAGAGGGGCCCACAACCACCTATAGGTTGACACCTCTTCCTCCCACCCTTTTCCCGGCCATCAAGAGGAGTTTTCACTCTCTCTCTCCTCTAACCACCCCCACCATGAAGAGGTGCTTTGGCTCTTGAAGAAAACCGCCCCCTCTCCCCCTCTCCTCTTTACATACTCATTTAGGAGAGAGGGGCGATCAGTTTTGAAACCATAGTAGGAGGGAGAGAGACTTGCCGGAGCCACCAAGGAGAGAAACGCCACCACCGCCGCCACCATGGCATCCCACAGTTCAACCCGCATTCATGCCCGAACTCAGGTCCTCCCCCTCTCTTTCTCTTATGTTTAGATCCTAGAATCATTAGAGTAGAGGTCGGGCTCGAGTAGCCGGTCGGAGGGAACCAAAAACCAGAATTTTTTTGCCATTTTCATGGCTTTTGGGTGGGCTCGGGTAGGGCGGCGCCGCCACCTCCGACCTCCCTTGCCGCCGACAAGGCTAGCCCCCACCACCGGGAACATGTAGTAGTTTTTTTCCTGGTGGTGGCGCCGCCCCTAGTGGCCGGGAAAAGGCCCGCGACACTCTCTTCCCACGGTTTCTGGTTCAGGCCATTTGGAGAAGACGAAGTACAGCTTCCCTAGGATTGCTTCAAGATGTGTGCAAGACTTAAAATACACGAATTAATGTTTTATTAATTCATTTTCTGTTATTGTTTTAACAGTTTACTACATGTTGATTTTTAGGCCCCTTCTGGGCATTTCATGAAAATGTTTATAATATAAAAATTGTAGGCCTTTGGAATACCTACAGTTTGATATGCTGTGGTGAAAATTTGGTTAAGTTTACGGGCCTGTAGGGTAATTTTACTAGGGTAGGTCCTATATGTAGGACAGATTTTCAAATATTTCCCCACACCTAACCCTTGGTTCAAATGTTTTGAATTTTGGACACGCGTTTAGTATCATCGAAAAATAGCTCCTGTAAAATATGGAGGGCATTTAGAGAATTTTAACCTAGGGTTTTGCCCTAAACCTAGAAACGTTAGGGTTAGGGAATTAAGGGGTCAAATGACCATCATACCCTCCCAAATTTTAGTGAGGGGTCCCTAGCATTAATATATAACTCTGTAGAAAATTTGACCACATTTGGATAAGGTTTGGGTAGGGTTTGACCAAACCTTAGCCCGACCTTGGGAATTGTGCCCTAGGAATTCAAGTGGGTGCCCACCCTTATCTCTCTGTCCAAATGACTTGAAATTTGGACAGGGAGTCAATATTATTGTTAGTTAGGGGCTGTACAAATTTGGGTAAATTTGGAGTTGATTTACTTAGGTATTTTGTCCTAACTTGGGAAAAGCTAGGGTTAGAGATTTTGTGGACCAACTGACCTCCATACCCTCCCAAGTCTTGGTGAGTGGTCCCTGGTATTTATATCTAGATATATCTTAAAATTCAGCTCATTTGGATGAGTTTTGAATAGGAATTTAGAAACCTTAGTTTTGACCTAGTGAAGGGTATTTTGGGAAAAATGCTCTTTGGAGATTGAGAGGTCAACTCACCTCATCAGAGGTTGAGATGTCTACCACTAGTTAGAATTATCCTAAGTACCCCCTTGGGGAATATGGGAGGGTTTAGGGTTGGTTTACCCTAGGACCCAAGCCCAAACCCTAAGGAAAGGATTTTGAGGGTTGCGAAAGACATAGGGGCAAATGCCCTTGAATGGCCTTGAGATTTGGTGGAGAGGTAGTTAATGAGTATCTAACCCTCTGGTTGGAATTTAAAAGAGTTAGAGGTAAGTAGGTTCCTCAAAAGCAAAACCCTAGTTTTAGGGTAGAAGGGCTTTTAGGTCAAAACAGTAATTTAATGTCATCTAAAAGCTGTGAAACTTGGGTAGAGTAAATCTAGGGTAGATAGGACCCTTAGGTATTTTTACTGGAATTTTATGATGATAATACCTAATACTTCATTTGTAAATGTGGTTGTAGCCCTAATTGAAGATTTAATTATTTAGGATCTTTTTAATTATTGAAATCTCATAAAATCTTGGAAGTGAGGTCTTTAGGTTAGAATGGATGTTCCTGGATTTTTATATAAATTTTAGTGGGATAAATTTAGTACTTTATTCATGAATGTTTTGAAAAAAAGCTTTAGGGAATTAATTTAATTATTGTTGTTATACCTGTTGAAAAATTATGAGATTTAGGAAATTAGATTTTTAGGTCATTATATGCTAGTATAAATTTATTTATGAATTTTGAAGTTATATTTTCAATACTTGTTTCACAAGCATGTCTATTTAAAGTATTTGTAATTAATTTTTATAGACTTCAATTCTCAGTAATTAAATTATGAAATTTTGGCTAATATTATTTTCAAGCCAGTAGAATTCTTACATAATTGATTCATAATTTTTGGAAGCCACCTTTATATACTTGATTCACAAATTTTGAAAGGTACAAGATATTACAAAATAGCTTTAAGGCCCCTAGACCCTAGAGAAAATTTCCAAACCTTGGACATGTCATTTTTTTAGAGGTAATAGTATTTATCCTGAATTTATAAAATTTTTACATAGCTGAAAAGTATACTTCATGTTCAAATTTGTAGATCTTGGATTTTCAGGAAAATTAATTAATTAATAGATTAATTGAGAAAATTATCATAACCTGCAATTGATTCATTTATGACATGATAGGACCCCAGTAAATAGCTTAGGTCATTCAGATGAAAACACAAAGGACATCCTATCATGGTCATCATATAGTGTAGGGTGGTCCGCATTTAGCGTTTTCGTAAAAGATCGCATTTGGAGACGACTTAGGGTAGTGTTGGAGTTTCTCAATGTGCTGATTGGGATGGATTTAGATAGGTTGTCATAGAAGGTTCTAAGAAGTGACGAGAAGTGAGTGGTTGTGGTAGAAGGAGCACGGAATTCGATGAAAGATCGTCGTTCCTGTGAGAGTGAAATGTCAAGCTACCCTAGTTTTAGTTTAATGTAATATGAGAAGGGAACAGGTAAGAGAAAATTAACCAATATTATGAAGTGCCTTGCGAAGGGAACTTTGGTCTGTAATACCATCGTAGTTCCTAGTGCCTATTGAGAACCCTTCACAGGGCATAATCCGGAGGCAGTCCTGGGCTAACGTAAATCTTAAATAAATCGAAAGAGTAATTAGTTGAAATAGGTTTACACTTCACACACTAGTAGGATAGACATTTGGAAAAGGTTAAGTCATCCTGAGGTGTTCAAAGGGGCGCCATCCAGCGGTGCTCAAAGGGATGAGGTTTGGAATTGAGCCAGATGGTTTAGTCCGGGGAGCTTAGCCTCGGTTTATGGTTGAGATGGACGGTTTGGTCCGGGAGATTTGCTCTTGACTTCTTATATTAAATATTGCATGTGCATAAATAGGAAACTTTAAGGTGGTGGGTCTTCGATATTGGGGAGTTCGTTGCACCGACACCAATAGCGTTGACTCGGCAAGGTGGCTAGTACTTTGCCAACCTTAAGTCCGGCGGTCCAGTCGGCAAGAGTACGCGGAAGTCCGCCTCGTGCACCAGGCGTTGAGGGCGTACGATAGGTCAGACCGATAGTTCAAATACTGGTTTTGAGGTGGGCAAGGCCCAACCCACCGCTTCCGTCTGCCACTACGGAGGTATCCTGGGAGGTAACGGCTCTGAAAGGGGGAACTAAGGTTTGTGTACACAAAGTTGGGTGCGTGAGTTGCACTGCATGAACATCATTAACCCACCATATAGTTGCATACATAATCATTCATAAGAACCTTGACACCTAATGTATAAGTGGAATGGGACGTTTATACATTAGGACCTGCAAAATGACCCCTTGGTCTATAAGCTTGTGTGGGCAAGTTTTATAGATTAAGGTCATTTTAAATATTTAAATAATGCTTGTGATAACCGACACCCCCAACGTATAAAGTGGAATGGGACATTTATACGATGGGAGCATTGTAAAAGATCCCTTGGCTTATGTGTACTCACATAAGTGAAGGTTTAATTTCTTACTTACTTACCTTTCTGTTTTATGTATTACAACACTTATATTGTTCACCTGTTATAACTTTCTAGTTAGGTCCACCATCATCTGCTTTTGACTACTCTCCACCTTCATGTCCTCCCCTTTCTTCCTCTCCGCTCGGTGCCTTGGGGCATAGGGGAAGGGGAGGGGGATGATAGGGCTTAGTCTTATAGACTAACGGTTTTCGGACCACATCATTTTAAGGAACTGTGGAGCCCAGCCCGGAGGAGCAGCCCAGGAGGTCGGTGCGCTTGGAGATAGGGCAGTCTAGCTCAGGAGTTCAGACAGCCGGGACCGTGAGTCCCGTTCCTCAGTAGCAGTTTGTTTTTCAGCTTCCGTTTGAGTGACCATGTAGTGAGGTGTTGTTGTACCGGGCTTAAGTCCTTTTCCTTTCAGTACTCTATTTTTTTTTACTCTAATTTTATACTGTGGACGCTTCCTTCGTGGAGTTTATTTATATGTGATTTATTATTGTGGACTGCATTTCTCTTTCTTTACTACTTTATACTTGATTGTGATCGAAAAGGCCGGTAGAATCAGCGTGTTGTAGTGATGACCTTCCCGGGTGCGAAGGTGTCACCGCAAAGCGGCGGTTCTGGGCATAAGACCCCGAGATTTGAATCGAAAAAAGGGGGTCTTACAAATGGTATCAGAGGAAACCACGATCGATCAAATAGCAGTCCACTAAAACCCTAGGTCAACCCCGTTCGAGTTTAGTTTGCGGACAAACTAAGCAGCTGAAGCAGTGGTGGGCCCATATGGGGATCACATAACATATGTCCATTTTAGATTGAGTTAACGTTTCTGACGATGAAGTTTTTTTGTGCAGCCTCCAGCACTGCCTACATTACAGGGTGGGGCCCAGCAGACCCCGGATACTGCACCGATTCCACCAGTTCCCGCTCAGTTCCTACAAACCGACATGGGGCAGACTTTGACTTCCATCTTGGATGCTTTCAGGGCCCAACAGGCCCCGGCTCCACAGCAGATACCAGGAGCCAACTGGCTCAGCATCTTCCGAGGACTTTCTCCTCTGTCCTTCTTGGGGACGGAGTCAGCAGTGCAGACAGAAGAGTGGCCGGACATCATGGAGGAAATGCTGACAGGGATACGGAGCCCGTGGGAGGAGAGAGTACCTTTGGTTGTGTCCTGCTTGGAGTCTCACGCCAAGCGGTGGTGGAAGACAGTTCTGGATACTACTTTTGCTGAGAGACTGGCTGCTGAGGTTTCATGGGATGAGTTCAGGCCTATGTTGCTGGAGCATTTTGTTCCACAGTCGGCCCGAGACGAGTTGGAGGACCGCTTCTTGCAGTTGAAGCAAGGTACCAGTACGGTGGTGGAATACCATCAAGAGTTCAACCATCTGGCTCGTTTTGCAGACTCTTACAAGCTAGATGAGGCAGCGTACACGAAGAGGTTCTTCAAAGGTCTGCGGGAAGACATGAGGGATGCCCTTCTATTTGTGTCGGACGGTCCTATCTCCCGTATTCATGAGATGGCAAAGAGGTTGGAGGCAGATTGGCACACCACTAGAGGCCGGAAGAGGCCAACAGAGGATCAGAGCCGGGAGCCCGGAACGATCAGCGTCGAGGCCATACAGCAGATGGCAGGAGGATAGCGGTTTAGCCTCGACAGGAGGTGAGGCAGGAGCCAAGGGAGCAGGTGACACTGGCCCCTCAGCCTATTCAGGTGCGGGAACTGCCGAGACCTCAGATGCGAGATGTGTAGAGACCGGGAGGTGGGGCTTACACTCCACCGGAATGCTTCCACTGTCACCAGCTTGGGCATATCAAGAGGAACTGTCCTATGAGGGGAGCACCCCCTCCAGCACCGCAGATTGGCCCATCGGCTCAACACTATGGAGGCCGAGGACGCAGCCAAGGTTGTGGATATCAGGGCGGAGATCGCCGGCAGGAGAGGGAACAAGTATATGCATTTGATCTGGCCCAGCCTCGACATCCTGAGGAGGTGATCACAGGTACATCAAAAGTTTGTATATTTCCTTTGTTTAATAGTTAGACTCTAAACTAAGAAATTACAAACTAGGAAAGAAAACTTTAACTAGACTTCAAAATTTTTTTTTAACCCAGGCATTGTCCTCATCAGCGGCAAGCCCGCATATACTTTGTTCGATACGGGTGCATCACGCTCATTTATATCAGAGGACTTCATTGCGGGCTTGGCAGGCGTGGAGAGATTCATCGGCTTGGCATTGAGGGTACGAATAGCTGACGGGTCCGAGCTACACACCACTGCGCATTGCAACATGGAGGCACAAATTGGCGGGAAGACATTCGAGGCACCAGCCGCAATCTTGAGGATGCCTTCATATGATTTGATTTTGGGCATGTCTTGGTTATATTGGAACCATGCCCTAATTGACTACGTGGCCAAGAAGATTATTCTGAGATATGGAGATTCTTCCGTCATAATAGAAGGTATAAGACCTGCCTCCTTTTCATTTTTGTCATCTATTCAGGCCGTCAAGGCCCATATACAGGGCGACGAGATTTACCAAGTTTTATTCGAGATGGCGGAGGCCAATATTCTTGTAGCGGAGATTCCTATTGTGCGAGATTTCGAGGATGTTTTTCCCGAGAAGTTACCGGGGCTACCCCCGCACAGAGAGCAGGACTTTCAAATTTTGCTGGTGCAAGGGGCTAAGCCAGCATCTAGAGCCCCCTACCGGATGGCCTTAAAGGAGCTGGTGGAATTCCGGAGCCAATTATAGGAGCTGGTGGAAGCCGGTTATGTCCGGCCAAGTTCCTCGCCATGGGGAGCCCCTGTATTGTTCGTCAAGAAGAAGGATGTGACACTTAGACTGTGCATAGATTATCGGGCCTTGAATCGACTAATGGTCCGAAATACTTATCCGTTGCCAAGGATAGACGAGCTGTTCAACCAGCTGGAGGGAGATCACTTCTTCTTGAAGTTGGATATGAGATCGGGCTACTACCAGTTACGAATCCGGGAAGAGGACATTTCGAAGACTGCTTTTAGTAGCAGATATGGTCTATACGAGTTTACCGTGATGCCCTTTTGGCTCACGAATGCGCCATCAGTGTTCATGACTCTCATGAACAAGGTTTTCGAGTCTTACTTGGATGTGTTTGTCATCGTTTTTATCGATGACATTCTCATTTACTCTCGGACGGAAGAGGAGCACTCGAGGCATTTGGAACTGACACTACAGAGATTGCGGGAGCATCAGTTGTACGCAAAATTCAGCAAGTGCCAGTTTTGGTTGAAGGAGGTGGCCTTTTTGGGTCATGTTATCAGTGGAGCTTGATTGGCAGTTGATCCAGCGAAAGTTCAAGCAGTTCGAGATTGGCCACGAATGAAGACAGCTACAGATGTTCGGAGCTTCTTAGGACTTGTCGGTTACTACCGGAAGTTCGTATAAGGATTTTCTAGTCTTGC
Organism: Platanthera zijinensis; assembly: GCA_039513925.1. Taxonomy (NCBI): domain Eukaryota; kingdom Viridiplantae; phylum Streptophyta; class Magnoliopsida; order Asparagales; family Orchidaceae; genus Platanthera; species Platanthera zijinensis. The sequence goes on along the minus strand of CM077090.1, from coordinate 50,812,360 downwards.
ACTCCCTCTCACATCTTTGACGAGGAAGGAGACACCTTTTGTGTGGACCCCGAAATGCGAGGCACTTTTTCAAGAGTTGAAGGAGAGACTCACCTCGGCTCCTATACTGACTCTCCCTTTGAGGAAAGAAGGATTCCAGGTGTATACAAATGCCTCCTACCAGGGCTTGGGAGCTGTTCTGATGCAGAATTGGCATGTTATTGCTTACGCTTCCCGCCAGCTAAAGAAGCATGAGCAAAACTTCCCAATGCACGATCTGGAGTTGGGTGCGGTTATTTTTGCGCTGAAGGTCTGGCGTCATTATCTCTATGGAGTTCACTGCGACATATTTTCAGATCATAAAAATCTGAAGTATGTGGATACGCAGAAGGAGATGAACATTAGACAGCAGAGATGGGTAGAGTTCCTGGTAGACTATCAGTATGAGATGCACTACCATCCGGGTAAGGCAAACGTGGTAGCCGATTCCTTGAGCCAGAGAGCTACTACTTCAGGAGCAGGGCCCCAGGTCATGTCTTTAGAGATATTGCGGAGCTTTGAAGATATGCACATCACCTTGGTATCGTCCGAAGACACCGATCTGTACGAGGAGTATTTAGCTACGACGAGCGCCACCGACACTATTCATGACAGAGTTAGAGATTGGCAGAGGCAGGATGCCAAATTGGAGCCGATTTTCAGGGCCATAGAGACAGGCTCAGCTGGGGACTATTCGATGTGAGGTGATCTGGTATGCTTCAAGGGTCGGACTTACATACCGGATGGAGGGCAGATTCAGGAGGAAGTTATGACAGAGGCTAATCATAGCCGATACTCTATACATCCCGGGATTACGAAGATGACGACGGATTTGAAGAAGACACTCTACTGGCCGGGCATGAAGAAGGACATTACTTATTTCGTTACCCACTGCGAGGCGTGCCAGTTAGTGAAGGCAGAGTGCAGACACCCCGCTGGTCTGCTGCAGCCACTCCCAGTGCCGGAGTGGAAGTTTGATGATATCGCGATGGACTTCATCCATGGCCTCTCTCGTTCATGCACGGGAAACAATTCTATCTGGGTAATCGTTGACCGGCTGACGAAGGTGGCTAGGTTCATCCCGATTAGGAAGGATGACTTTGTTAGAGTTTCTGTTCGGAAGTTTGTGGAGCAGTTTATTCGTTACCATGGAGTGCCCAGGACGATCGTATCTGATCGAGATGGTCGGTTCACATCCAGAGAGTGGAGATCAGTGCAGACTTACCTTGGCACACGAATGTCCTTCAGTACGGCCTTCCATCCCCAGACTGACGGGAAGACGGAGCGTACCAACAGGACGCTGAAGGACTTACTAAGGCTGTGTATTATGGATCATGGAGAGCCCTGGGAGCGGATGTTGCCCCTAGTTGAGTTTTCATACAATAACAGCCATCAGTCCAGTATACGGATGGCTCCGTATGAGGCCTTGTATGGGAGGAGATGCCGGACTCCCTTGTCTTGGATACATGATGCGGATCCGAAGATGCTAGATTCGGAGTTTGTTGAAGACACTGAGGCTCAGGTGCGACTGATTCGAGAGAGGATGCTAGAGGCACAAAGCAGACAGGCAAAGTATTATTACGCTCGGCTTCGTTTAGTAGAGTTTCAGGTTGGGGACCGGGTGTTCTTGAAGATCCAGCCGAATCACGGGGTTTCACGAGTACGTGGTCGGCGGAAGAAGCTCAGTCCGAGATACATGGGGCCTTTCAGGATCTTGGAGCGGATCGGTCCATTAGCTTACAGACTGGAGCTGACGCAGGAGCTGTCCGTCCTACACGACGTGTTCCACGTATCTTCACTAAGGAGGGCTCTACTACGCCCGGAGCTACAGATTACCACCACTGATAAGCCGGTGGCTATAGATCGGTCCGTTTAGGTGGAGCCGTTACGGATTGATGACCAGGGGATACGGGTCTTGCGCCGCAAGAAGATCCCGCTAGTCAAAGTCTTGTTGAGGAATCATGGGCAAGAGGATCATACTTGGGAACCCGAGGACTTGATGCGAGAGAAGTACCCGGAGTTGTTTAGCCATGTAATATTTTCTAACTTCTCAAGATGCTTGTAATTATTTTTCCCTACTTGTTTTACACCGGAGTATCACCTAAGATTAGAGGCTAATCCTCTGTTTATTGGGGCTAGCCCTTGTTTATTAACCCTGGTTAAGCAATTCAACCCTCGTGGGAACAAGCTTAAGATAACCCGGTAGAAAAGCTCCCATAGACTTAACCTTAATTTCGGGGACGAAATTTTTGTTTTGTTTATTGGGATTTGTAACATCCCATTTTCAAAGTAGACCCCCCCTAGGAGTGACTTGAACATGCCTAGGTCATAACAAGTCCTAAGTTGAACCTAAGAGGTCAAGTGACCCAACTAGCTAGTTGAGACTCACTTGGGCTGCAAATAGTAAAATATTAAAACCCTTATTTTTGATGGCCTAGTGGGTTCAATCTGACTCCAAGGCATTCCTAGACCTAATAGAATATCAATGGGTCACCAAGGACCCATTGGGTGCAAACTTAGTGGCTAAGTTGACCCAAGTCAACTTAAGCCCTAGTTAGGCCAAAGTAACCCTGCCTTGGGTCAACTCACCCTCATTATGCCAAGTCTACCCTACCTAACCATACCTAGGACTTAGGGGAGGTCAATGGGTCCCTAGGGATCTATTGATGTTGACTCCGAAGGTCAAATTGACCAAGTCAACCCTAAACCCTAAGCTAGCCAACATGTTGACTATGAGAGAGAAAGTGAGAATAAGGGGTATTTTCATGGTAGAATGGTGAGCCCCCCACCCTCTCATATGGCATTTAAGGATTTAATATTCATTTTATGGGCTTCCTTTAGGCTTCTAGGGGAAGATAAATCATGAGGGTGACTAGGAGAGAGAAAGAAGTGAGAAATAGGCTAAATATAGGAGAGAGAAAAGATGGTGGAAGTGAAGGGGTGGTTTTAGAGAGTGGGGAGGCATGGGGCTCGGCCAAAGTAGGGCCCACAGCCACCTATAGGTTGACACCTCTTCCTCCCACCCTTTTCCCGGCCATCAAGAGGAGTTTTCACTCTCTCTCTCCTCAAACCTCCCCCCACCATGAAGAGGTGCTTTGGCTCTTGAAGAAAACCGCCCCCTCTCCCCCTCTCCTCATTATATACTCATTTAGGAGAGAGGGGCGATCAGTTTTGAAACCATAGCAGGAGGGAGAGAGACTTGCTAGAGCCACCAAGGAGAGAAACGCCGCCACCACCGCCACCATGGCATCCCGCCGTTCAACCCGCATTCATGCCCGAACTCAGGTCCTCCCCCTCTCTTTCTCTTATGTTTAGATCCTAGAATCATTAGAGTAGAGGTCGGGCTCGAGTAGCCGGTCAGAGGGAACCAAAAATCAGAATTTTTTTGCCATTTTCATGGCTTTTGGGTGGGCTCGGGTAGGCCGACGCCGCCACCTCCGGCCGCCCTAGCCGCCGGCAAGGCTAGCCCCCACCACCGGGAACATGTAGTAGTTGTTTCCCGGTGGTGGCGCCGCACCTAGTGGCCGGGAAAAGGCCCGTGACACTCTCTTCCCACGGTTTCTGGTTCAGGCCATTTGGAGAAGACGAAGTACAGCTGCCCTAGGATTGCTTCAAGATGCGTGCAAGACTTAAAATACATGAATTAATGTTTTATTAATTCATTTTCTGTTATTGTTTTAACAGTTTACTACATGTTGATTTTTAGGCCCATTCTGGGCATCTCATAAAATAGTTTATAATATAAAAATTGTAGGCCTTTGGAATACCTACAGTTTGATATGCTGTGGTAAAAATTTGGTTAAGTTTGCGGGCCTGTAGGATCATTTTACTAGGGTAGGTCCTATATGTAGGACAGATTTTCAAATAATTCCCCACACCTAACCATTAATTCAAATGCTTTGAATTTTGTACGGGAGTTTATTATCATCTAAAACTAGCTCCTGTAAAAATTGGAGGGCAGTTAGAGTATTTTAACTTAGGGTTTTTCCCTAAACCTAGAAACGCTAGGGTTAGGGAATTAAGGGGTCCAATGACCATCATACCCTCCCAAATATTGGTGAGGGGTCCCTATCATTAATATATAACTCTGTAGAAAATTTGAGCACATTTGGATAAGGTTTGGATAGGGTTTGACCAAACCTTAGCCCTTCCTTGGGAATTGTGCCCTAGGAATTCAAGTGGGTGCCCACCCTTATTTCTCTATCCAAATGACTTGAAATTTTGATAGGGAGTCAATATTATTGTTAGTTAGGGGCTGTCCAAATTTGAATAAATTTGGAGTTGATTTACTTAGGAATTTTGTCCTAACTTGGGAAAAGCTAGGGTTAGAGATTTTGTGGACCAACTGACCTCCATACCCTCCCAAGTCTTGGTGAGTGGTCCCTGGTATTTATATCTAGACGTACCCCAAAATTCAGCTCATTTGGATGAGTTTTGAATAGGAATTTAGTAAACCCTAGTTTTGACCTAGTGAAGGGTGTTTTGGGAAAAATGCTCTTTGGAGATTGAGAGGTCAACTCACCTCATCAGAGGTTGAGATGTCTACCACCAGTTTATAATTATCCTAAGTACCCCCTTGGGGAAGATGGGAGGGTTTACGGTTGGTTTACCCTAGGACCCAAGCCCAAACCCTAAGGAAAGGATTTTGAGGGTTGCGAAAGACATAGGGGCAAATGCCCTTGAATGGCCTTGAGATTTGGTGGAGAGGTAGTTAATGAGTATCTAACCCTCTGGTTGGAATTTAAAAGAGTTAGAGGTAAGTAGGTTCCTCAAAAGCAAAACCCTAGTTTTAGGGTAGAAGGGCTTTTAGGTCAAAACAGTAATTTAATGTCATCTAAAAGCTGTGAAACTTGGGTAGAGTAAATCTAGGGTAGATAGGACCCTTAGGTATTTTTACTGGAATTTTATGATGATAATACCTAATACTTCATTTGTAAATGTGGTTGTAGCCCTAATTGAAGATTTAATTATTTAGGATCTTTTTAATTATTGAAATCTCATAAAATCTTGGAAGTGAGGTCTTTAGGTTAGAATGGATGTTCCTGGATTTTTATATAAATTTTAGTGGGATAAATTTAGTACTTTATTCATGAATGTTTTGAAAAAAAAGCTTTAGGGAATTAATTTAATTATTGTTGTTATACCTGTTGAAAAATTATGAGATTTAGGAAATTAGATTTTTAGGTCATTATATGCTAGTAGAATTTTATTTATGAATTTTGAAGTTATATTTTCAGTATTTGTTTCACAAGCATGTCTATTTAAAGTTTTTGTAATTAATTTTTATAGACTTCAATTCTCAGTAATTAAATTATGAAATTTTGGCTAATATTATTTTCAAGCCAGTAGAATTCTTACATAATTGATTCATAATTTTTGGAAGCCACCTTTATATACTTGATTCACAAATTTTGAAAGGTACAAGATATTACAAAATAGCTTTAAGGCCCCTAGACCCTAGAGAAAATTTCCAAACCTTGGACATGTCATTTTTTTAGAGGTAATAGTATTTATCCTGAATTTATAAAATTTTTACATAGCTGAAAAGTATACTTCATGTTCAAATTGGTAGATCTTGGATTTTCAGGAAAATTAATTAATTAATAGATTAATTGAGAAAATTATCATAACCTGCAATTAATTCATTTATGACATGATAGGACCCCAGTAAATAGCTTAGGTCATTCAGATGAAAACACAAAGGACATCCTATCATGGTCATCATATAGTGTAGGGTGGTCCGCATTTAGCGTTTTCGTAAAAGATCGCATTTGGAGACGACTTAGGGTAGTGTTGGAGTTTCTCAATGTGCTGATTGGGATGGATTTAGATAGGTTGTCATAGAAGGTTCTAAGAAGTGACGAGAAGTGAGTGGTTGTGGTAGAAGGAGCACGGAATTCGACGAAAGATCGTCGTTCCTGTGAGAGTGAAATGTCAAGCTACCCTAGTTTTAGTTTAATGTAATATGAGAAGGGAACGGGTAAGAGAAAATTAACCAATATTATGAAGTGCCTTGCGAAGGGAACTTTGGTCTGTCATACCATCATAGTTCCTAGTGCCTATTGAGAACCCTTCACGGGGCATAATCTGGAGGCAGTCCTGGGCTAACGTAAATCTTAAATAAATCGAAAGAGTAATTAGTTGAAATAGGTTTACACTTCACACACTAGTAGGATAGACATTTCGAAAGGTTAAGTCGTCCCGAGGTGTTCAAAGGGGCGCCATCCGCAGTGCTCAAAGGGATGAGGTTTGGAATTGAGCCGGACGGTTTAGTCCGGGGAGCTTAGCCTCGGTTTGTGGTTGAGACGGACGGTTTGGTCCGGGAGCTTTGCTCTTGACTTCTTATATTAAATATTGCATGTGCATAAATAGGAAACTTTAAGGTGGTGGGTCTTCGATATTGGGGAGTTCGTTGCACCGACACCAATAGCGTTGACTCGGCAAGGTGGCTAGTACTTTGCCAACCTTAGTCCGGTGGTCTAGTCGGCAAGAGTACGCAGAAGTACGCCTTGTGCACCAGGCGTTGAGGGCGTATGATAGGTCAGACCGGTAGTGCAAATACTTGTTTTGAGGTGGGTGAGGCCCAACCCACCGCTTCTGTCTGCCACTACGGAGGTATCCTGGGAGGTAACGGCTCTGAAAGGGGGAACTAAGGTTTGTGTACACAAAGTTGGGTGTGTGAGTTGCACTGCATGAACATCATTAACCCACCATATAGTTGCATACATAATCATTAATAAGAACCTTGACACCAAATGTATAAGTGGAATGAGACGTTTATACATTAGGACCTGCAAAACGACCCCTTGCTCTATAAGCTTGTGTGGGCAAGTTTTATAGATTAAGGTCATTTTAAATATTTAAATAATGCTTGTGATAACCGACACCCCAACGTATAAAGTGGAATGAGACATTTATACGATGGGAGCCTAGAAAAAGATCCCTTGGCGTATGTGTACTCACATAAGTGAAGGTTTAATTTCTTACTTACTTACCTTTCTGTTTTACCTATTACAACACTTATATTATTCACCTGTTATAACTTGCTAGTAAGGTCCACCGTCATCTGCTTTTGACTACTCTCCACCTTCATGTCCTCCCCTTTCTTCCTCTCCGCTCGGTGCCTTAGGGCATGGGGGAAGGGGAGGGGGATGATAGGGCTTAGTCTTATAGACTAACGGTTTTTGGACCACATCATTTTAGGGAACCGTGGAGCCCAGCCAGGAGGAGCAGGCCAGGAGGCCGGTGCGCTTGGAGACAGGGCAGTCTAGCTCAGGAGTTCAGACAGCCGGGACCGTGAGTTCCGTTCCTTAGTAGCAGTTTGTTTTTCAGCTTCTGTTTGAGTGACCATGTAGTGAGGTGTTGTTGTACCGGACTTAAGTCCTTTTCCTTTCAGTACTCTGTTTTTTTTACTCTGATGTTATATTGTGGACGCTTCCTTCGTGGAGTTTATTTATATGTGATTTATTATTGTGAACTGCATTTCTCTATCTTTACTACTTGCTACTTGATTGTGATCGAAAAGGCCGGCAGAATCCGCGCGTTTTTGTGACGACCTTCCCGGGTGCGAAGGTGTCACCGCAAAGCGGCAGTTCTGGGCATAAGACCCCGAGATTTGAATCGAAAAAAGGGGGTCTTACATACAAGGCGTATTTCGAAAAGGCGCAAAAAATTTGGAGATTTTGGGATGCGTCTAGCCAATAACGGATTATGGTTAACAATCGCCTTTCTTTTTTGACGTCAAATTTTGCCCATCAGGCCAGAGCCTTGATAGTACGTGCACATTTAGTTTCCAAAACTTTATAAGGATTCCCATTTACTAGCTTCATCCAAGCACCCAAGGAAATGTTGTGAGCAAGCGGGTTAGACATCCAGGCTTCCTCAAATTTCAAACACCTGGAAGCTGAAGCAAACTTCAGCTGGTCCTTTTCCAAAAGAAGCGGAGCATGGTCAGAGGCAATCCTTGCCAAGTGATGTAAAACTAACCCCGAAAAGGATAATAGAGTTGGAGCATTGAGCATAACCCGATCCAGCCTTGAGAGGATCCGATTAGCGGGTCTCTGGTTATTGCACCAAGTAAATATATTTTCCGTATAGGGAATTTCATGAAATCCATGGAGAGATATGAAACTATCAAACTCATGGGGCTCCTTCGAGAAATTTACTGCACATCCACCACACTTCTTCCGCCCGCAGCACACAATTGAAGTCTCCCCCCCAGGATTGTTGGCAAATTCATGTCCATGGTGGCCATTTCAGACCACATTGCGCGCCTTAGGTGCATATATTTACTTGCATAAATTGCCCCTAGCTGCCATACCACTCCTGAAGGTGAAAGAATGGTTGCTTTGATGAATTGCTTATCTTTGAACACATTGCTAACTTTGATAATGCTGTCCAGCCACAGCAAGATGATTCAACCGGATTTTCCAATTGATGACACATAGCTAAAATTCCCATTTCTGCCAATTAATCTGTCAACATCACATCGAGAGAATGTTTGGCGCCGAGTCTCCAGCAAGACAACGGCCACGGGATTATTTGCCTGAACTAGCTCTTTCAAATGCGCGCGGGCAGCGAGCTTACTAGCCCCGCGGCAATTTCAAAAAAATAAACTCGCCATCTCTTTGAAGGGGAGCCCCCCGCAGCCAGTTCACCATCTCTATCCAAGATAGACCTTGCTCTGCTTTTTAATCTTGTGCAAACTTTCTTCGTCGGCGACCTTGCCCGTCGTTCAGTTTCCTCAAAAACTGGCTCAGACAAGCTTAAACCCACTTCTCCGGACGACACCTGTAGGTTGGCATCAGGAAGCTGGTCACCTGCAGCAATTTCGGGTTGTAAGCTCGGTAAGTTTGATGGGGGCTCAACATTGACAACACCATGGTTAGGATTAGGCACATTCTCAGGAACATTAATTGTCGCTTCATTGGTAGGTACAAGAACATTTTTTGCCACTACATTAGGGACAGGCAACCCTGACCCAACCTTCTTGGTTGGATTTTCCATTTTTTCCATTTCCAAGCACCATTGGACAGTGGATGTTCTAGACACATGACTGAAACAAGGTGCCACCTAAAGGATTACAATCCAGTGAAGAATGTACCTAAGGTGATATTTGGAGGTTCAGACAGAGGAGTTACCAAAGGTTATGGTATGATCACCAATGACATAGTATCCATTACAAAAGTAGCTTATGTGGAAGGGTTACAACACAATCTTATCAGCATAAGTCAACTGTGTGATATGGGTTATGTCATTGTCTTCCAAAAGGATGAGTGTCTGATCAAAAGGTCAAGTGACCAAGAGGTCATATTGACAGGCACTAGGAGTGGAAATATATATTGTTTAAACTATTTATGTTTAAGTACAGACTCACCAGTATGTCTAGATGCAAATGAGAAAGTCTCTTATTATGTGCAATAACACAAGAGGCTTGCTCACTTGAACTACAAAATAATTAGCAAGCTCTTCAGTAAAGGGCTACTCAGAAATGTACCCAATATAAGATGCACCAAGGAGGGTATTTGCTCTGCATGTCAAAAGGGCAAGCAGACTAAAGCATTTTTTAAGAACAGAAGTGTTGAGTGAAGGAAGTTCACTCAACGCCCACTCATCTGGATTTCAGTTTAAGTATAGAAGCACTGAGTGAAAATAGGTCACTTAATGCCTCATCAAGAAGATAGTCAAAGGTTGCTGACAATAAATCTATCTAAGAACAGAAGTATTGAGTGAAGATAGTTCACTCAACGCCTACTCATCAAGAAATTTATCAAAGGATAGAAGCGTTGTGTGAAGATAGGTCATTCAATGACTCATCATGAAATCTATCAAAGGATAGAAGCGTTGAGTGAAGACAGTACACTTAATGTCTACTCAACAGGGTTTATGTCTAAGTATAGAAGCGTTGAGTGAAGATATGCCACTCAATGCCTCATCAAGAAGACAGTTAAAGTCGTAGTGTTGTTGTCAAGAAATCTATTTAAGTACAGAATCATTTAGTGAAGACAGTTCACTCAACGCCTACTCATCAAGAAATTTCTCTAAATATAGAAGTGTTGAGTGAAGACGGGCCACTCAAGGTCTCATCAAAAAATCTGTCAAAGGACAGAAGCATTGAGTAAATACAGTACACTCAACGCCTACTCAATAGGATTTCTGTACAAGTATAGAAGCATTCTGTATAAGTATAGAAGCATTGAGTGAAGATGGGCCACTTAATACCTCATCAAGAAATGAGGCTAAGTCAGAAAGCATTGAGTGTGGAAGCTTCACTCAATGCCTTCATGTAGAGAAATTTCAACCAAGTCCAGAAGTGTTTAGTGATGAAGGCTCACTCAACGCCTGAAGATGTAGAATTAGCTAAGTAATTTTGCGTTGAGTGACAAGGCTTCACTCAACTCCTATGCAGATTATATGAAATTTGCTAAGTCCAGAAGTACTGAGTCATGTTGACGTCATCAAGATTTCAAATGTCACGGGCTTTGCACGTTAGATGACAAAAGATGTCGCTTGTCTTTAATACTGCATTTAATGCAAAAGAAGTGTTGCAACTGTCATCTACGGCTGGCTCATATTGCCCAAAGAGTCATTGAACGGCGGGATACAAAAGCAGAGTCCCGAGAAAGAAGAAGACAATGCAGTGAGAACAAGAAGCTTTTGGAGACAGAGCTTTTTGGTTATCTTCTTCCTCTCGACGAAGGAGAAGTTATTCGAAGAACTTGCTCTACAGTTATTCTGAGATTCACAGATAGAGTTAGCTATTGAAGAAATAATTAACTACAGATTAAATCTATCTTCAATAGCAAGGTCAGATAGTTTTCTTTCTGAGTAAGAACAAGAAGCATATCAAACTTAAACAGTTGTTCATCTTCAAGGCCAGTACACTCAACTTTACTACATCAAAGACTTGAAGAAACAAAGATCTGCAGTTGTCTTCCCAGTACAAGCAGAACCATCCTGAAAATCTACTTCCTTAGTGCTGAGAAGAAGTTAGGGTGAGTTTTCTCAGTTCAGAAAGAAGGCTCAAAGAATCATTTCTCTAGAGTCAGTGCTTTGCAGTTACTTCTTAGCACAAAGCAGAACAAACTTTAAGATAAACCATCTTGTTGTTGTGAAGGAGATAGAACTGAGCTTTCTCAGTTCAAGAAGAAGAAGAATTAGAGGACAATTTCTCTGGTGTCAAATTTAGGGCTGAGTTCACTCAGTCCAGGAAGGCGGACTCAGAGAATCATTTCTCTGGAGTCATATTATCATCAACACCTTACTCATTCTATAGGATCAATCTTGATCTGAGATGTGAGCATAAAATATAAAGGCTGAGAGGTAGGATTCAGTTGTGAATCTGAGGTACGACATGTGTGCTTGAGGTAGGATTTTGTTGAGAACATGAGGTAGGGCCTTTGGCCCGAGATAGGATCTAAATAAGATCTGAGCTATGTGAGAGTTTTACTCTTTGAGTGTAGGCATATCCTCCTAGCCTGAGTTGTAAGGCATCTTCTTGTGCCTGAGGTAGGTGATTTGAAGGATCATTGAGCTATAAGAGATTTTATCTCTAACTATAGGTCTTTGACCTTAGGTAGGACTTGGAGGAAGTCTGAGAGATCCGCGGGATCTGTGTTGTAAGCTCTTTGAGCTGAGATTGGAGAAGAGTGCCTTGTCTAACACATTGTTAGAAAGGTGGGAGGGACAGTGGATGTACCTATACCTTGGGGAACCACTATAAATACTGGTGTGTTGTGTTCTTGCAAGCAAGCTAAATAACTTAACACTCAACACACTAAATTAAGAAAGTGTTCAAAAAAAACTAAGAAACCTATTCACCCCCCCCCCCTCTAAGTGTATAGCTACTCTTGAAACAAAGACTTTCAGGGAGGACGTGGATGAAGGGACTGCTGGTTGTCATGGAAACTTTCTTCTTGACGCTCGTCGTGCATCTAGTCGGGTTTTAACGAGGCAGCGAGGGCTTGAAGATGGCTTGACTGTAGCTTGAATGTAGCTTGAAGATGACTTGAATGCGGCTTGAAGATGGCTTGAAGGCAGTTCGTAGGAGTAATCCGACAGAGCTCTGCCCTAAGAAAGAAGAAAGTTGTGGAGCGAAAATGTGAGAAATGAGGAGGTCTGAGCCTCCTTTTATACCTTTCGGGAGGTGGTTACGGTGGTTATGTGGCTATCTTCATATCGCAACCACCTACATATATTTTTTTAGTATAGCTAGGGGTGTGTATATATGCCATCAAATTTATTATACATACACCGATATTTTAATTAAAATATTTTCCAAATAACCATGATGGTTACGCCCAAAATGGGCAGCAATAATTGCGCCGGAGAGATCAGACGACGGGTAAGGGCCGCCACGGAAGGATGATCATACCTCCGATGACTTTGCTGGAGTAGGGAGCAGCAGCCAGCGATCAACACGGACATGACAGGAGGGCTCGCGGCCGCGGGAGGTGGCTGCGAGAGGCGGGGAAGCCGGGCACGGCCGACCGTCTGAGAGGTCCCTCGCGGCAAGGGGGAGGCGGCCGCGAGAGGAGGGGCAGTCAGGCACATTTGGTCTCCTGGGTGGTGCCTCGCGGCCGCGGGAGACGATTGCGAGAGGAGGGGCAGCCAGGCGGTGCCTCGCGGCCATGTGATGCGACCATGAGAGGAGGGGTGGTCGGGCGTGGCTTGCCTCCCATGTGGTGCCTTGCGGCCATAGGAGGCAGCCGTGAATGGGGCGGTGGCTCGGAGCGGTCGGCCTACGTCGGCGTGACGGCGCCGATCGCGGGTGGGTGTGCATAGCAGGATCGAGCGCGTTGATCGGGTGTGCCAATCGGGCGCGCGGTGGTCAATCACATGATCTCCACTATTTTGTGGAGATCATGGAGGAGTGGGCTATGTGCGCACCTATATATCCATAAAAGGAGTTCATCCCTATCAATTGCCCACTGAAATTCTCGGTATTAGAGATCGGTACAGGTGAAAAATGAGGATTTCTTCTCTTGAGAGCTTTTAGTGAGGATCGTGATGATGGTGTACGGTGAAAGACCGGAGAAGGAGGACGACGCCGCCCCACATATTCAGGTAAAATGTAAAAGCAGGGTCAAAACTATGAGGACAAATGTCGGCACGTACGGCCAGAGGCGAGCACGGTCGCGGGTGCGCGCGGGCATTTGGCCGCGCATGCGCGTGCACTCACCTGACTGCGCGGGCACCCGCGCGGACAATGGGCCTGGGAACGCGGGCTTAGGTGCCCGCGCACTTGGGCGCACGGGCTTAAGGGCACGCGCACCTAGGCGTGCGTGCACCAGGGAGCACGCACACCAGGTCACGCTGGCACCAGGTCACGTCGGCACCAGGTCGCGTGCGCGCACCTAAGCGCGCGGTTACCAGGTCGTACACGCGCACAGGGCACATGACCACAAGGTTGCGCGCGCGTCCACTAGGTTGTGCGTGCTGCTGGGTGTATTCCAGTGTGTTTAGGCATGTGTTCGTGCTTGCACTAATGCTATTTTTACGTGGGGCTTTGTTTTTGTTATCGAGCACTAATTTTTGCCTCTCCTTTTATCCAGGCTTCTAAGCGTACTACGAGACCAATCAGGTTGCGCTCATCGCTTACCAATAAATAGATTGCAATCTGGAGAAAGAGATACAGTTTACCTGCCGGTCTTGAGGTGAGGATACCGCGCACCAAGGAAAGAGTCCAAAATCCTCCCAGGGGCTGGCTGGCGATTTGCGAGATTACTCTGAGGTCAGGCTTTCGGCTTCCTTCATGCGAGGAGGTGATCGATATTCTAAAGTTTTGTGGAATACTGATGTCTCAGTTTACTCCGCTCGTGATCGAAAGAGGAATGTCAATATGGCCATCCGCTGTGATGAGGATACAGAGCCTGGCATAGCTTCTCTAGATAAGGCAGTTCCTCCTGGTTATTGAGGTGAGACCACTTCTATCGAGGTTGATGTTCAGGTACTGGGATTCTCTTCCCCCCAGGCCCCTATTTTAGGGATTTCTACTTCTCGGGTGTCCTCTTCTCTGAAGGCGATGAGCGAAGTAGTAAGTGAGCTTGCTTGCTTTTTTCTTTTTGTTATCGTTGTGTTGTACTGACTTTTCTTTTTCTTCTTGTAGATCGAGGCTCAGGCTCATATTACTGTCACTTGGAATGACCACTACGTGAGCCTGAAGGATGGATATTTAGCTCTTCAGGCGAAGTTTCGAACGGCAGCGATCTCACTTGCTGCTTTGAGAGATGATCATGATCAGGATGTCTCAAGATTTCGCCGAATCAGGTCGGAGCTGAAGGCAGAACTAGAGGAGGCTCGAGCGTCACTAGAGGTGGAAAAAATATTTGGTAGAGAGGACAAAGCAGATGCTGAAGAACGCCCAAGGAGAGATTTCCCATTTGGAAATGGAGCTTGGGGCATCGAAGGCTCAAATAGAGTCACTTTATTCTGAAGATTGCATGACGGAATTGAAGGTTGTCAGTCTTGCTAAGTTCATGGATTTGCTAGACTACATGCATGAACGTTGCTTGATTTGTGAGGAGGTTCGTGAAGAGATTTGTACTAAATAAGTGGAGCCTCGGATGGAGGATGATCGTAAGCTCGCACTCAGGCACAGACTGTCTAACGTCTTTTGCCTGGTTACCAGAAGTTTGAAGTGTGATATGTATAGCCTTAGTTTTGATGATATCTCGGATGACGAGAGTCCGGGTCCTGATTCTGATGTTGATATGGCCGATGTATAGCAACATGATTTCTTTATACTTATATGCTTGTATCTCCTTTATTTGAGTCTGTTGTATGTTTGTTTTTTACTTTTGATGGTGATTGACAGTGCATCATTATGAATTCTGGTATGTTATTATTGTAACAGGGTTATTATTCCCCCTTTTTCCCAAATGTTGTAAGGATGCTTTGGTGGATGATGATGTAACTAATCCGTTCGAGCGCCAACAGATGAGATAATCTACTCCGGGTGCGTGGCCTTTGTTTACTTTGCCCGAGTGAGACTTGCGGCTTTATTTGTGGTTGATTGTGATGAGGGCAAGCCTGGTCGATGGCCTTGTTTGCTTTGTGTGCGTCAAGCTTGCAACTTTGTTTGGGGGTCGATCGTGAGGGGGGAAAGCCTGGGCGATGACCTTGTCTTCTTTGCACGAGTCAGGCTCGCAGCTTAGTTTGCACGAGGATGGCTCGTGGCTTTGTTTAGGGGTTGATCGCGAGGGTGGCAGGCCTAGGAGATGACCTTGTTGGCTTTGCGTGAGTTAGGCTCATGACTTAGTTTGCATGAGGCTTGCTCATGACTTTATTTGCGCGGGTTGTAATCGCGGCTTAGTTTGCACGAGGCTAGCTCGCAGCTTTGTTTATTTTGCGTGAGTCTGGCTTGTGGATTTGATTATTTTGTGCGAGGGGACAGGCCATGGCAAGGACGAGGCATAGAAAGACAGGGTCGGTGAAGCGCTTGCTCATTCAAACCGCATGCGCTGTCTTACCTAATTAAACTCTTACTTAGACATTAGTAAAGCAAATAGTAATTCAATAAAAAGATTGTTTACACAAGTCCGGGCTTGTGGTTTTTATAATAGTTAATTGAAAAATAGCAATTGAATGAAAATTGGGAGTAAAAGGTTATGATTCAAGGAAAAAAGTGGCAGGAGCGGGTTTAAAAATCATTAAATAGTGATTGTTGGAGTATTGCGGTGTAATCAGAATCAGCCTGAATGATAACAAACTGTTGGATCCAGTGGCCAACCTTAGAGGCGGGGGGGGGGGGGGGGGGGGGTGAATAAGATTTCGAGCATTATTTGAAAATTCAAACAATTTTGGTCCAGGTAAACTAGTTCTCGAAGCTACTGCGGGGCGTTAGGTAGCTAACGCACAGCGGTAAGTTACAGAACTCGTTTTCCTGGGCAAATTACCCTTTGGAGAACTACGCTCACTAGAGAAAATTTGATCGTACATGCATAGAAGAATAAAAACACAGAAACTAACTTTATTAAAATTCGAATCAACAATAAGTTCTTAACGATTACAAAATCGTGATCCCTGTGACGCCGGAGATCGAAGGCGGTGAGAAAGAAACACTCCTTTGTTTTCTATATCAACCCACTCCATTGACCGGTTGGCTCTCTCCCTTTCCCTCAAAGAAAGGTCTTCGAGTCGGCCCTTCACCTCCATACAACGAAGGGTCTTAGAGCCCCGCCTGATCATCCGATCTAAACGTCCCAACCCCGGGATGATTTCCCATAGAATCCTTCCCGAATTCCGACGACCTTCACCAATCGATTTTCCTCACCACAAGAATGAACAGAAAAAAGGATTACAAACAGAAGGTTCAAAGAAACTAAGATTAAAGTCTCCCTCTTGATGATTTTTCCGCATTGGGATCCGCGGTCGGTGCTTGAGATCTCCGTGTGCTTGCAACCAGTCGTCACTTCATACTTGATGTAGTCCTTGGATTGTCGGAGTTCTTCGTTCACAAATGAGAGGGAGGCGGAGTTATTTTCCTTCGACGAAGACGGTTGGAACGGAACGCAAATAGGCGGTCGAACCCTGGAATGCACAAACTTGTCCTTTTTCATCTTAGGTGATCAACACAGAAACTGAGGTGGCTTTATATATGTCTTCGTGAAAATAGGCTACCGCCGATGGTAAGATTAGCGCCCGACGGTAGTTTCGTGTGTTTGATGTGCCAGCTGTCATCCAAATTTGGAAAAAAAATTCAAAACGAATATTTTCCTTTTTCTAATGCTAGCGCGACGCTGTAGAAAGATAGCGCCCATCGATAAGCCTAACTCAACGCACTCAATGCCTTGGAGCGTTGAGTTGGTTACCGCGATGCGGTACCAGGCTAGCTCCCGGCGGTAGTGCTGTCTCAACGCACTCAACTCTCCAAAGCGTTGAGTGGGTTACCGCGACACGGTACTAAGCTAGCGCCCGGAGGTAGTGCTGTCTCAACACACTCAACGCCTTGGAGCGTTGAGTGGGCTAGCGCGGGCGGTAGGACTAGTGCCTAGCAGTAGGTTCCTGAGAGCTTTGTCCAATTAATTCCTCCAGCTATCGCCTCCGGTATCGCCTGGAGTTACTCCTGGCATTAATTGAGCTAGCGGGCGCGGTACAGGTTGACGTCTGTGCGGTAGATTCTCGAGCGCACCATTGAATTAATTCGAGGCTATCGCTCGGTGGTAACTTCTATCGCTCGGCATTAATATTTATAGGAGACTTCTTTTTCTTTGCGTGAACATGTCAACTTGCACATTCTTTTAACACAAGATGTGATCAAATACAACCTGGGATTGGATATTATCAAACAACAGGAAGGTGAAACATCGGTTCCAATAAACTCTCTCTTTTGATAATATCAAATCTTGTTCATGAGAAATAACAATGAAGTGTATGATAAAGCGCATATAATAGATAAGCGTTAAACATATAGTCAGGTTAAGCGCATATAAGAGATAAGCGTTAAACATAAAGTCTGGTTACAGGATACATATAGATCTTCCTACACAAGAGCTCCCCCTACCTACGTGTTCTACACACTCCCCCTATCTATATGCACGCATTGTAACAAGCTCCCCCTACATGTGATCCTTTCTAACCCGTGACTCATACTCATGAACAATTCTCTTCTCCCCCTTTGATAGTATCAAAAGGGGAGGACCAGACCAAACAGACATGCGAGATGAAAAAATAGTATATATGATGAGCGTGAGAGAAACAACAGATAGTGCACATAATCAGTAAAGCACAAAGCGAGAAATATAGGGGTGTCCCAACGCAAATCATAGAATAGGAAGCACATGGGCATACATAAGAGCGAAGTACACGTACATAAAATAAGTCAATTCATAGAGTTTATATGGATTGGACAGCACGGAGTAGACTAAGCACACAACGAGGAACAATACAATGTTATAAGAGTTATAGAGTTAATCACATTTAAACATAGTGAACGTAAAAAGTATAAATCGTGTGCTTGTACCTATGTGCGAAAAACATATAGTGTACTTTCAGTCCAATTCTTATGCATGGAAGCGTTAAATAAGGCAATGACGTGTACGTGTAGCATCAACAAGGCGAAAATATCAAGTAGAAATAGCATATGCTACATGTTTTATCTCGATCTTTTTAAAAAATGCTAACACGATCTTGTCACATATCTATCTATGTCATACCAAGACTTGAACTATGGGTACTAAGCGTAAGATAGAGTCTATGCACAAGATCGAAAGGACACTTTAAACCAAGATGCTCATCCTCACAATGCTCATAAAGACTTATTAGGAGGAGTGAGTAGTGCTTGGAGGGGTCCTTGACATGACATGTGGGAGCTTGCATAGTTTTCTTTTTAGTTTGCTTTGAGCTATCACATTTATATATTTTTTGAGTTCAATGAGCCCCGAGTCAATCGAAATCTATCCACCTAGATAGATACACTTTAACCTGTATACATAAGACCTTAACACGAGAGATTTGGCCCAAAGTTATAATCTTCATATAAGGGCATATATGTCGTGACATTGATTATTCAAAGTATTTCTAATGTGTTAGGATACAATGTCACGAGTTATAGCATGTAAGCCTAGTATTTGTACAAGAGTGCTTCATCTAGGGATGCGTGAATAGTGTGAAGTCATTCCCTTATCTAAGTCCTCACACATATCTAGAGGTATAGTCAACGTACACTCACATGTATTGTTGCACTCAGTAGCTAAGAACCTATAGATTCGGCACACCATGACCGAGGACAATGTTCACACGGAATTTGATAACTCTATTTGTTTCTATCTTTTTACTTATTTTTCTATATTAATAGTTAGATATTTTAAATTAATTTTATAATATTAAGTTTATTTTAACTTGTTTCTATAATTTATATCTATTTGTTCTAATAAAATCATTTTTAATCTTGCAGGGTTGATCTACAGGTTATTTGGAGCAAAACAAGAATCTTCCTATTTTCTGCCTAGACACGCCCTGTGACACGCCCTACCTGGGCGTGACATAGGGGCGTGACACGCAAATTTAAGCCTGCAGCCAGAGCCGTCGACCCACGCCCAAAGATCGTCGACCGGCCTTGACACGCCCGTGTCGAATGACGACACGCCCGTGTACCCCTTATACGGGGCGTGACGGGCCGTGGAAGAATCGTTGACCGCTGCCACATCGGATTAAGATTACACGCCTGGGTCACGGGCGTGACCCAGGGCGTGTCCCAGGCGTTTCCAGTCAATTATTCCTCCGTTCCATCCGTTGCCGCCAGAGACCGTTCCTGCTTGACATGCCCCTAGTCACGGGCGTGACTAAGGGGCGTGACACCTTCTTGAAGACCACTTTTACTCCCGTCGTTTTCAGCTTCCCGCCGTTTCCAGAAACAGCCGTGACACGCCCTAGGTCACGGGCGTGACCTAGGGGCGTGACCCGTTAGTTAACCAATTTTGGCGGTTTCTCCTCCAACGTTCCCGGGCTTTCAAGACGATGGTTCCGAGCCTGACACGCCCTAGGTCACGGGCGTGACCTAGGGCGTGACCAAACAGAAATTTTTTTCTATAAATTCCAGACAGCTTCAGATGCTGAGTAGTCGAATTTTGGGAGTTGGAGTCTTGTAATTTTCTGTTTCTTTTGTTGTATTTTCTCATTTCTAAGTTAGATTTACCTTTGTTGTAACTTTAATTTTAGTCATTTTCATTTCAATCATGTCTTTTCCTATTTCATTTTGTATTTCCCCAATCATGATGAGTAGCTAATCTTCTTTTAGCACTTGATCATGATGAACCTTAGAATAAAATAGATCTTTCTCCTTCTTATTAAATGTCTTGTTCTTAATTGTTCTCGCTACGATTTATCTTTGATTTTTATTTCATCGAATTCATATTACGCGGATATGATCTTCGATCTAAGATCCGTATCCTAAATGACCAAGAGGTTGCGGATACGAGGAGATCACTCAAAGATAAAAGGAGTTGAACGCACTCCTCGAGAGAGGACGACGTAAATCTTCTGGATTGGAGTCACATCCAATAGTGGGGTTCACCGCATAAAGCAAGCTTAGGGGTTTCGACTGACCGAGAGGTCTTAATCGATCAACCTAAGGTTAGTTAGAAGCATGAGCTCGAGAGAGACGCTTCTATACTTTAGGAACCTCCACGGTCGAGTGAGTATAATTAAGAACTCGCATTTCATTATTTTCCAAGAAGATTTATTTTAGTCCAAGGGGATTCTAGATCAAGTGCTAGCTTTCTCATATTTGAATTTCTCTTTAGTTTCAGCTTTAGTTTTATTATCTAGTATAATCCAACCAACTTTTGCGTTTGATAAAATAATAGCTCTTCCTTGTGAGTACAAGTACTCAACAGGCCCTGAATCGCAATACGACACTTCCTATACTGCATTTCGATAGGTATGCTTGCCTATTCGAGATTCTAGTCTGGTTGTAATTTAACTTCTAGAAAATCTTCATCAAGTTTTTGGCGCCGTTGCCGGGGACTTTTCTTTGTTGATATTTTGAAAGCAAGGATCTATTAATTTTATCATTTTTTTTCTTTTATTTCAAAAAAAAAACTTTTTCTTTCAAAAGTTTTATCTTTAAATTTTTATATTTAAAATTTCTTGCGAAAGGGCCGTATCGGGTTTTCATCCCGCAATACCGCCTAGTACCTTGCGAACCCGTCACTGGGTAGCCCTTGGGAAGTCCGGGAAATTCTATTTTATAAATTTTTAAACCTTAAAACTTTTATCTTTTGTTTTTTTTTTCTTGTGTATGACCCGAGGGAATCTGTCACCTCTTTTTGATTTGGATCCGGAAATCGAGCGAACCCTTCGGCACCGCTTACGATTTTGAGTTCCGAATTTTCAAGATACGGAATCCTTAGGAGACACTCCTAATCCTTCTTTAATTCTATCTCCGTCACCCTCTTCTTCTCCTCCTTCTTCATTTAGTTCTTCTTCTCATTCTCCTAGATCCCTTTCTTCTTCTTCTTCCAATATGGGTGAGCCAAATGTGGTCGAACAACGGACTATGTCCTATTATGCCCGTCCAAACTTGGACGAGGCTCAATCTAGTATTGTTCGCCCCGCTATTGCCCCCAATAATTTTGAGTTGAAGCCAAGCATCATCCAAATGGTACAACAATATGTACAATTTGATGGGCTTCAAGATGAAGATCCAAACGCGCATATTTCTAATTTCTTAGAAATATGCAATACTTTTAAAATTAATGGTGTATCCGATGATGCCATCCGGCTAAGGTTATTTCCATTTACATTGCGCACCAAAGCCAAGCAATGGTTGAGTTCTCTACCAAGAGGATCAATCACAACATGGGCTGAAATGACGGAAAGATTTCTTACGAAATACTTTCCGCCGGCTAAAACGGCTAAATTGCGCAATGATATTACTTATTTCTCCCAACTTGATTCGGAAACGTTATATGATACTTGGGAGCGTTTCAAGGAATTGCTTCGTCGATGTCCTCATCATGCAATTCCGGATTGGTTACAAATCCAAACCTTCTATAACGGCCTAAATTCTCAAACTAGGCAACATATCGATGCCGCCGCTGGTGGAACGCTTAATAACAAAACACCAGCGGCCGCCCAAGAGCTTATAGAAGGTATGGCTTTGAATACCTATCAATGGAGTACACCTCGGTCTAAATCACCTAAACCAGCCGGGATGTACGAAATCGATACGGTTTCTAGTTTGTCTCTACAGGTTGAGAAACTACAAAAACAGATGAACGAGATGTCTGCTTCCTCGTCTACACCTACCTGTGAACCCCAATATTGGGACGCTTCCAATATTACCGAGCATGTGGATTACTTGGGTAATCCGAATCGGCCACCCTTTAATCCGGGTAATACTAATTATGGTAATACCTATCACCCGAGTATAAGGAACCACCCCAACTTCTCTTGGAGTAATCCGGGGAACACGGCTCGCCCACCAAACACAATCCCACCAGGATATATTCCACCACAAGCTCCAAAAGCTCCCAATATAGAGGAGATGTTCGCCAAATATACGAGTACAAATGATGCCAATATCCGGAATCTCACCGGATCTCTTCGTAATTTGGAGACACAAATTGGGCAAATCGCTAAGATGCTCTCCGATCGCCAACAAGAAGCGCTACCGGGCAATACGGAGCCCAACCCAAGGGAGCACACCAATGCCATCACTCTACGGAGCGGGAAGGAGGTAACACCTTCTCCAAATCCGGTTGATACGGTGGTAACAATTTCTGCACCTTCCCCTCCTCCTAAGCCTTCTAACTATACTAAACCAAAGGCTTATCAACCACCACCTCCCTATCCGTCTAGAATGCACAAAGACCGGGTGGATGAGCATCATGGTAAATTTTTAGATATGTTTAAACAAATCCAAATAAATTTACCATTTTGCGAAGTTATCGCACAAATGCCAAAGTATGCCAAGTACCTCAAGGATCTTTTATCCAATAAAAAGAAACTCGAGGATTTCTCCACGGTTCAATTGAACGCGGAGTGTTCGGCAGTATTACTTAATAAATTGCCTAGGAAATTACCTGATCCGGGCAGTTTCTCCATTCCTTGTCTATTTGGCGATTTATTAGTAACATGTGCGTTAGCCGATCTAGGCGCCTCGATAAATTTAATGCCTTATTCTTTAGTTAAGAAATTGGGTTTAGGAGAGCCTAAACCCACAAGAATAAGCATTCAATTGGCGGATCGGTCTGTCAAGCTCGCTATGGGGATCATAGAGGATGTGCTTGTCAAAGTTGACAAATTTATCTTTCCGGTAGATTTCGTCATCTTTGACATAGAAGCGGACACCGAGGTACCACTTATTCTCGGTCGCCCTTTTCTTGCCACAGCGCGCGCCATTATAGACGTTAGTAACGGTAAACTTCTCCTTAGAGTCGGAGATGAAGAAGTTACCTTTACTATTGACTCATCCATGAAAAATTCGCTCTCGAATGACGACTCATGTTACTATTTGGAGGCTTCTCCTAAAGAAGACTCCATCTTATTTTCTAAAAATTGTTATTCACCTGTTTTTCATGATGACAATTTTGAAACTTTAAATTTAATTTCTCATGAATTTAGTGATACTCATTTGGTCACACACACATCTATTTTAGAACCTCTTGAATTAGGTGGTGACCCCTTAAGAACTTCGTTTGACAAACCTCCATTTTTAGAACGTGAACGTATGTCCAATCATTTACAAAATTCAACTCTAGCGAATGGTTTCAAACGTCCTGTTAATGCGCCGGCTTACCCATCTGAAAATCCAATAACGTAGCGAGCGCGTCACTTTGGTCGAGCTCAGCGACCATAAACAAAGCGCTCGTGGGAGGCATCCCATGGTTATCTTGTCTTTTTATTTTAATTTTGTTGTTGAGTTTTTACAGGATTGAAGAATTGCGATGCATGATGATCGGTCGGGGACGAACATCAAGTCTACATTATTCTTCAAGTCGGTAAATTATTGTTTTTTTTAGTTTATTTAAATATATAAAAAATATATATATTTTTATAAAAGAAATCAAAAAAAAACAAAAAAAAACAAACATTTAATTTTTTTCGTACACGCCCCTGTCACGGGCGTGCCCTACTGGTCACGGGCGTGTCAGAGGCGTGCCTTGCTGGTGTTACGATCCCGGTGGATGGGTGCGTCAGCAGTTTTTTTATTCGTATTTCGGGCCTGTCACGGGCGTGACCGAGATGGTCACGGGCGTGTCACGCCCGTGTTGCGGGTTTCCGAGGCATTGACCAGGTCTGCCTCGGATTTCCTGCACCACGTTTTTTTTTTTTTGCCGACACGCCCAGAGTCACAGGCGTGACTCTGGGGCGTGAAAGTGGAATCCGAGGCCAGCGCCTCGGATTCCCGCGCGCCTTTTGTCTTTTTCTTCTCCCACGCCTAGAGTCACGGGCGTGACTCTGAAAGTCACGGGCGTGACTCTGAGGCATGACCCCCGAATCCGAGGCAGTCCGCCTCGGATTCCTTTCTGCTTTGACCCGGGCTTGTCACGCCCCCTGTCACGGGCGTGACAGGGGAGCGTGACTGACCCGAAAAATTTATATTTTTCTCTCCTCTTCTCTTCACACCTCCACCCTTCAACCCCTCTCTTCTCTCCTCCCCTTGGCCGAAATTTCCTCCACATTTCTCACCATGCCCCGCCACCACGCTCGATCCACCGCTTCCTCCTCCGAGCACCCCGCTGATCCAGCCTCGGCGGAGGCCATGCTTCTTTTCGAGAATGCAACCCAACAAGATCGAAGCGAGAGACTGCGCGACAAACCCTTTGGCGTGTTCCGGATCTTGGATTGGGCCATCCTCGCCTAATTCGGAGCAGCAGAGCTAGTTCGGGAGCTCATCTCTACCCAAGGGTGGGATCCCCTCTTCTCCATTTCTGAGCCTGCTTTCCTCGAGCTCACCATTGAGTTCTTGGCCTCATTTGAGTTCCGTTGGGTGGTGCAAGATGATTTCATCGTCTTTCGCCTGGGCGGGATGATGCACCAGCTCACCATCTGCCAGCTCAATGTTGCCTTGGGCTTTTGCTCGGAGGCCTTTTCCACTTCCCCCGCCTACCCCGACCTAAAAACTGATTTCTCTCCCGACTTCAGTCTCCCTACTTTTTGGTCGGAAATTAGTAATGACGTCGCCCCCTACACTCCAAAGAAATCTAAGGGTAGCCACCTCATCGCCCCCGCTTTACGTATTCTGCACAACCTTCTCTCTTTTACCATTTCCGAGCGCGGCGATAGCCACGACGTGGTGACTCGGGCAGACTTACTATACTTGTATAGTATGTTTTACCGGGTCCCACTCAACCTTGGTTACATGCTCGCCATTTTCTTTCGGCACCAGGCCGAAAATGTGAGATTGGGAGCGGTGCACGGCGGGAATTTCATCACTTTCCTCGCCAAGCAGACCGGCGTGTGGGCTGCTCTTCCGCGGCTCACTTGCATGCAAACGCCGCAGCCTCTTCAGTTCCCGACCCTTCAGGCGCTTGGTTTAGCTCGCTGACGCGACGGCGAGTTTGAGGCTATTCCCCCGTTCGTTGGTAGCGGTGATCTTGATCTTGATCATGGTGCCGGTCCCAGCGGTACTCATCCTTCCCCGCAGATTCCGCCACCACCGCTGCACTCGGCTCCAGCGCCCAATCCTCCAAATTATTGGGACCGGCAATTTGGGTTGCTCCATACTCGCATAGACCAGATGCAAACCCATTTTGACGGTCGCTTTGCTTATTTTGATGCGCGCTTCACCGTCCTCGAGCGAAACCATACTTCCTCCATAGCGCATATTACTCGCGAGTTCGCGAACATGCGGACTTTCTATCAGGAGCACGAGGACGTTTCTGACCAGGAGTAGCTGCCTTTTCATTTCTTTGGATCTGTAAAGGGTCACCCCTTTGTATCTGTATTTTTTTGTATCTGTTTTTATTATTATGATGAAAAAATCCAAAAAAAAAATATCTATATAATATTATGTTTTGCTTTCATCATCTTGTACAGGTCTCTTTTGATGCTGGCTTGCATTTTCAGGGAAGTCTCCTCTCTTCTCTTTTCTTCTTTATTTTTACATTGCGGACAATGTATTGCTTCAGTATGGGGGAGGGATATTTCTCAAGCAAAACATATAAAAAATTTTCAAAAAAAAATGTTTAAAACAAAAACCACAAAAAAAATTTTAAACAAATTTAAAACTCAAAATTTTTTTTTTTTATTTCGTCTTAAAATTTTGTTTTTCCAAAATAAAAAACAAAAAAATGAAAAAAAATAGAAAATCAAAAATTAAATTAGAGAAGTCTTTATTTCTATATTTATTCACATGCAAAATTCCTAGTAATTCAATTTGTTTATAGTGTTTAGAGAATTTTGATGTTTTAATTGAATGTTGAATTTTGGAGTAGAACTGTTGGCCATGCTGTGTTTCTAGTTAAGTGCACGTGTAAGTAGAATTTTTAGTAGATCTAAATATTCAGCATATAATTAGATTTTCATTTTTCTAAATGCGTAGAAACAACTTATTTTACTTTAATTTTGAAAACCGGTAAAACTTTAAAATAATTTAGGTGAGTAAGTAGAAGTTTGCTAGAGAGATATTTTGCGGACCAAGAGAGAGTTATTCTTTTTCGATGTCTAGAACTTGCCCTCTAACTATTCTCAAGACTTTGCATAAGTTAAACTCATTAGCATAAATATGATTTAGGCACTTCTTTTGGCAAGTTTAAGCTTTTGTACCCGCACCTAAAATTTTAACTTTGCTTAGCCAATTTGAGCCTATTACCTTTTCCTTTTGTTTTAGCTCCACCAAATGATTTACCAAAGCCTAAAAAGCATCCTAATTACACACCTAAACCCGAGCTTGAAAGAACAAATGTAGAAATATTTTGTGAGTGATTAGGAGCCTTTTCATTTTTGATGGCTCTTTTCTTATAAAAAAAAGGTTGATTTATTTTTCTCTCCTCTTCAAAATAAAGAAAAAAAAATTATCATTAAAAAATGAAGAGGTAGAAAAGAAAAAAATTCAATATGATGAGAAAGTTAAAAAAATAAGAAAAGAAACAAAAGAAATAGGAATTTGGCTACGTTCTTAAAGAGCCATAGCAAATCTTTATGTACAAGCTTCTCTAGGTTTTGGTGTGACTAGCCATCGTGTTTATCTTTGATCACCCTCACCAAAAACCTAAGCCTACATTTCAACCTAATTAAGCCCTATTGATTTATGTTTATAAGTTAGACTAGTGCCGTGGTGAGAGTGTGAAAGGGCAAGCCTATGGCCATCGACATTGATGGATTTCTTTGGAGGGTATCTTAATCTTTATTTGTGCAATGTTATCTTAGTACGCACGCTACACTCTCCCTAAAGATAATTTTAAGATTTACCGGATTTTCATCTTAAAAGTAAAAATAATAGTGAAAACGCATTTTAAGAAAAATAAAAACCTAATTTGTATGCTGAATAAGTCTTTCTACAAAAATATCTACAAATATAGGCATAAGACTTCGCATTTTACTCCTTAGGTTCAATTTTCTTTTCTAACATTTAAAATTTTTCTACTCCCTATAGAAAGTGGTTTGCTCGGGACTAGCAAATGGATAAGTATGAGGGTATTTGATAACTCTATTTGTTTCTATCTTTTTACTTATTTTTCTATATTAATAGGTAGATATTTTAAATTAATTTTATAATATTAAGTTTATTTTAACTTGTTTCTATAATTTATATCTATTTGTTCTAATAAAATCATTTTTAATCTTGCAGGGTTGATCTACAGGTTATTTGGAGCAAAACAAGAATCTTCCTATTTTCTGCCTAGACACGCCCTGTGACACGCCCTACCTGGGCGTGACACAGGGGCGTGACACGCAAATTTAAGCCTGCAGCCAGAGCCGTCGACCCGCGCCCAAAGATCGTCGACCGGCCTTGACACGCCCGTGTCGGATGACGACACGCCCGTGTACCCCTTACACGGGGCGTGACGGGCCGTGGAAGAATCGTTGACCGCTGCCACGTCGGATTAAGATTACACGCCTGGGTCACGGGCGTGACCCAGGGCGTGTCCCAGGCATTTCCAGTCAATTATTCCTCCGTTCCAGCCGTTGCCGCCAGAGACCGTTCCTGCTTGACATGCCCCTAGTCACGGGCGTGACTAAGGGGCGTGACACCTTCTTGAAGACCACTTTTACTCCCGCCGTTTTCAGCTTCCCGCCGTTTCCAGAAACAGTCGTGACACGCCCTAGGTCACGGGCGTGACCTAGGGGCGTGACCCGTCAGTTAACCAATTTTGGCGGTTTCTCCTACAATGTTCCCGGGCTTTCAAGACGATGGTTCCGAGCCTGACACGCCCTAGGGCACGGGCGTGACCTAGGGCGTGACCAAACAGAAATTTTTTTCTATAAATTCCAGACAGCTTCAGATGCTGAGTAGTCGAATTTTGGGAGTTGGAGTCTTGTAATTTTCTATTTCTTTTGCTGTATTTTCTCATTTCTAAGTTAGATTTACCTTTATTGTAACTTTAATTTTAGTCATTTTCATTTCAATCATGTCTTTTCCTATTTCATTTTGTATTTCCCCAATCATGATGAGTAGCTAATCTTCTTTTAGCACTTGATCATGATGAACCTTAGAATAAAATAGATCTTTCTCCTTCTTATTAAATGTCTTGTTCTTAATTGTTCTCGCTACGATTTATCTTTGATTTTTATTTCATCGAATTCATATTACGCGGATATGATCTTCGATCTAAGATCCGTATCCTAAATGACCAAGAGGTTGCGGATACGAGGAGATCACTCAAAGATAAAAGGAGTTGAACGCACTCCTCGAGAGAGGACGACGTAAATCTTCTGGATTGGAGTCAAATCCAATAGTGGGGTTCACCGCATAAAGCAAGCTTAGGGGTTTCGACTGGCCGAGATGTCTTAATCGATCAACCTAAGGTTAGTTAGAAGCATGAGCTCGAGAGAGACGCTTCTATACTTTAGGAACCTCCACGGTCGAGTGAGTATAATTAAGAACTCGCATTTCATTATTTTCCAAGAAGATTTATTTTAGTCCAAGGGGATTCTAGATCAAGTGCTAGCTTTCTCATATTTGAATTTCTCTTTAGTTTCAGCTTTAGTTTTATTATCTAGTATAATCCAACCAACTTTTCCGTTTGATAAAATAATAGCTCTTCCTTGTGAGTACAAGTACTCAACAGGCCCCGAATCGCAATACGACACTTCCTATACTGCATTTCGATAGGTACGCTTGCCTATTCGAGATTCTAGTCTGGTTGTAATTTAACTTCTAGAAAATCTTCATCAGAATTCCACTCTTAATTCAAACATTGTATGTATTTGTTATAGCCTAAGTTCAGGTCATGTGTGCCCGTAAAACATGATCAATCCATAAATTTTTTTAATTTTTATTTTTGGTTATATATATATTTTTTATTTTTCGGATTTAGTAGCAAACACAAAAAGCGTAAATAGAACAAAAAACGAGAAGTAGAATGAAAATAGCCAAATACACATATCAAGCAAACAATGAACACAAAAACAAGAAGCTCGATAGAGTATTATGCATGAGACTAACTACTATAAGATATGAACTAATGTTTGTGCCATGAAGGAGAACCTATGAGAATGCTCAAAGCATAATTGACTCAAATAATGTGTCATCACTCTAGCCCCATACTAAGTGACATATGGGCATGAGGAGCTGCACAAGTGTCGTAGGGTGGGGTGTTAATCCCATATGCCCTCACAAGAACCCACTCAACCTAAAACTCTTTCCCCCTAGCGTCACACAAGGACCCACTAGAACCCTTCCTCGGTTAAGGACAAGACGTGGATTACAAGTTAGCAATCCTAATGACGACACACCTACGCCCCCACTAATGTGAGACACGGCACAGTGAGTCTTGTGTTGTCGATGATATTAGCACAGTAATGAAGATACTACAGAAGATAGTCTGATAATATTACCAGAAAGAGTGCTACCGACGGCGTTAAAGTTAACGCGCCGCAATAGCTTCTGGATATATATAATATGAATCAGATCCAGTTCCGCACACCTGCTCACTTTCTCTCTCGCCTTTGCCGACAGATCCCTTCCCTGGAGTTTTCGTCTAAGTGTAAGGTACTCTTCTCTTCCTCTCTCTATCTAATTCCTAGTGTTATGAGTTTTGGAGTTGTATATTTGAGATATCATGTCATTTTGGGCATGTTCCATGGCAGTTTACGTTCGATTTGTGATTTTTTTATGGATCATGGTATTTTTCACGGATCTAGCTTATATAAGCTTGGATCTCGCATCCCTGACATTTTCATGTTACAGAACTATTTAAAATTCAAGTTTTTTTGGGAGATCTGGAGCCGAAATCTAAGCCGGGTAGATTTCAACTAATTTCCATGTTTGATATGTGATTTTCCTGCACGGATCTTAGTTATTCTCTCTGATCTACTTTGCATGAGCATGGATCTAAGTCTTCTACCAGTTTTTGAGAAAATTTTCGTGAAAATGGAGTTTTTGGAAACCAGCCTACGGAGGAAGACGGGTTCAGTCCGTGATGTTACCGCCCGACGATAGTACATTATCGGTCGGTCGTATGTTCTAGACCTCGATTCCTTTTTCCCCCTTTTTTATTAAAAAAATTTGACTGAAGAAATTCGTGTTTTATTTTTCAGGGTATGGCTTCTTCAAGCTCCCAATCTCTTCTCCGTAGTTTCTCTAAACGCTCTCGAGTGCCGGCCTCACCCTTCCCTGTTACAGATGATGTAGCAGTGAGCGTCTAAATGAACGTCGATATCGATGACTGATATGCTCATATGTATGAGTACTTGGAGAAATCGGGGGTGCTTGCTGTAATCTCTTTCGATGTTCCATTCTACTCAGCCCTTACTCGGGAGTTTTACAATAACCTATGGGATCCCGCTCAGACGAAAAGGTGGGGGTATGCAGTCCTGCATCAAAACTGACATAGTGACAATTCTCCACTCGGATCTTGGGAGGAAGTACGTCTGGTTTCCCAACTTACCGCACCTAGACATCGTGGAGTCCTTTCGGACAAGCTGAGACTGGAGAGAGATCAACGAGGTTCTCCATGGTGTGGAGGACCGCTGAGACCTCATTACTACCGTGGACACGCTTACCTCAGACGCACGCATAATTTAGGATATTCTCCGTAACTCCCTCATGTTCAAGGTCGGGGACACTAAGAAAGTTACAACCCAACTCTCGATGGTGACCTACTACATCCTGGAGAAAAAACTATTCAGTGTCTCGAATCTTATCCTCTCTATGATGCGGTACACTTTTCGCTTGAAGTCCCCTGACCGTCAGCGGATAAACACGCTGCCTTTGGGCATTGTGATCCAAAGTGTGCTGATGGAGAAGTACCCCGCCATCAATTGGCAGGCATATCCCATTGATAGATGTCCTCTGGTCTACAAGGTGGGTGATATTCCTATCACTTTGCGTGCACGGCCATCTGCAGCGCAACCACCATTGCCCCGTGCGAGATCCCTTCAGGAGATTAGTTGGGACATTTATGGTATGGTGGAGACCCAGGGCGAGGAGATCAGGAGGACTGCGAGAGAGGTGTTGGGGGTGAAGAAAATGTTAAAGAAAATCATGAGCAAACTCAACATTTCTCCCCCATCTTCCGAGGAGTAGTTTTTAGTTTTCACATTTTATCAAAATTATTTTGTGATGTAATAAAACAGGTGAACTTCAGACTCTGGTAGTAGTTATTTGTGATGTGATGTGTTTTGTGCTACCCCCATGCTCGTCGTGGTTTTATGCTGCTCTGCTTTATTTGATAAAATCATCTTATCTTTTTAACTCATAATCATAAAGCAGAGATTCACCATGTCCTAAACTAAAGCATATTTACACAACAAAAATTAAATAATCTAGCTAACATATCGTGAAGTAAGATATAGTGTACTTCATTTGGAGCTTACTTCATGTAGATCATGAATATTAATAAATAAGAGATTTAGGTGCCCAATAGGAACCAGTGGTGACGGTTCCCTTGGGTACCCAAACACATCGTGATGTAGCTTGGGGAGATGATGACGAAAAACCCTTTTGAGCAGACTAGGCGTGCTCTTTTGAACTTTGGGTCTCCATTCGTACTTTGGCTTGATATTATTTTTATGTTGCAAATTTCCTTTTAGATTTCTACGAGCCCTTATGTGATGAACTTCAGTTAAGCAATGTTGCATTGGAGGTTTAAATATATTGACATTTTTTTTAGGTTAGGATTATTTCGCTTAACGTAAGGACTAATAGAGTAGTAATTTTTAAAAGGTAATTTATATTCATTCAATTGTAAGAAGGGGTAATTTGTTTTTGCAGGTGAGGGTGATTTGTATGTTCAGGAGTTTCACCTGCTTGAGTTTGGGGTTTTCTACTCCCTTTGAATGACTCAATTATTATATGACCGTTAATATTCAACATGCTTTCAGGATTTGCTTGAAATTGTAAGGTTAAGTTTTGCGAATTTTTCTTGATAATTCCCTTAAACAAGTTGATTTTCATTTCCAAGTTCTCATTCTTACTTTTGAGATTCTGTAACACCCCAAAAACCGTAAGTCCCAAAATGGGGTCAGGCTGGGCGACACGGCCTGGGACACGGGCGTGTACCAGGGCATGTCCAGTGAACACGGCCTGGTACACGGGCATGTCCTAGGGTGTGTCCTTTGCGGTCTGTGTCGAGTCGAGTTCTCGAGATAGAATGGTCGACGATCGTCGAGAGGCAACACGGCCTGGGACACGGGCGTGTCTCAGGGCGTGTCCTGCTCGGGCTGGAGTAGTACTGGGATGGGTGACCTCCAAATGTAATAATCCGACCCATTAAATAACATATAATAGAAGGTCCGGCCAGGGACCCACATTATATACCACAAATAGACGACGAAGTCACAGGTTAATACCAAAATACCATCGCACCCAAACCAAGAGCATTCTAGCGGAAGTTTATAAGTTACATGAACTCAATCAAGGAATGTCCACTACTATATAAATAACTCATTTATATACAAGACCAGGAATGTATACAAGCACACCGCTCACGACCTTAAGGCCTTACACGTTTATCTATACAAACATATGACTTCATACATCGGCACGCAGGCCTGCCACACATGAAATCCAAATCTTCGCACGGCCTTCGAGGGCCTAACAGCAGCAGCAAGGGCTTCAGCCCGCTCAATCCATTTCAGCATCAATAAGGGAAGCACTTGCATATGGACATCCACCCCATGGGTGATAAACAAAGCAACGGTTAGCATTCAGCTGACCAATTA
Organism: Platanthera zijinensis; assembly: GCA_039513925.1. NCBI lineage: Eukaryota > Viridiplantae > Streptophyta > Magnoliopsida > Asparagales > Orchidaceae > Platanthera > Platanthera zijinensis. The sequence continues at coordinate 50,779,567 of CM077090.1, read as the reverse complement.
TAACGACCCTACCCCTTACCCGGGGCAGTAGTTCCTTCCCTGCATGTATTCTAGTCTCAACACAGATATACAATACACAATATCATCACAAATGTTGGCCTTCGTGCCAGACGCTCCGTGCACTCAGGGCACGATTATGGTGTACCAAACTCCTCAAGGTTCCACCACAGATTCGAGATGTGTACTTATTGCCGGGCAAAAGCCTCCAAACCCCTGTTGAAGGCCTCACGCACCCGTCCCACTCAGAGGTACGCACCTCACGGCAACTAGTGAGCACTATAGGTCAACCTACACTCGTAGTGTGACAAGCCTGTGAAACCACACATCTGCATTGACACAAATCGACCACTCACAACGCAGGTACATAGTACCTCTAGATCAACTTCCCACCATAGGGTAATATGCCCGTGAAACCACACATCTGCATTGCTACCAGTCGATCTCTCATAACACCAGCATACAGTGCCGCTTTCCTCCCAATCCATCTCTCCGCACACGCAGAGCATACAACCAAAGGAGCTATGCAAAGCTTTCTTACCATAATTCACAAACGTTCTCACCATCTCCACAAGCTACTCGTTATATACACGGAGTTTTCTCCGGTTCGCAGCATCACCAATCTAGACATCCATCCAGATGGGCTTCACACAACATGTCTATGCCGTACTACACATTTCTGGCTCTAGATGCAGACTCAACCACTGGAATCACTTACGCTCTTCCATCTTTTGATGGAGGATTCCACAGATATACATGCATAAACAAAGGGTTTCACCTGCCCAAGGAAGAAAGACCGTTACCCTCGACGATCGTTTCGGCGCCATGAAAGAATTAGCCGGATGGAAATCACCGCAGCGGCCTTGCCTCCACAACGCTGAGCTCGACTCTCGATTCGGACCGCTGAAGCTCCACCAGCGGTCGGAAAGCTTCTCCTTCTTCCTTCCTTGCTCTCCTCTTTCTCTTCACTTTAGAAGGAGAAGGGCCAACATGAGAATGAGATATTCATCTCCATTCTCGGCCTTATAATAGCAAGGAGGAACTTGGACCATAGGATCCAAATAAAAGGGAACGAATGGCCTCGATCTGCTTTGAAAAGCATCTAAACAGAGCTGACACGGCATGCGACACACCCGTATCACAGGTCGTGTCCCTTGAGCGGCTACAGAACCAACTCAATCTGGATCAGAACCCGGGCTACGACACGCCCGTATCACTTCCTGACACGCCCGTGTCAACCAGTACACGGCCGTGTGGCTGGCCGTGTCACCTCATCAACACAAGGCTGAAACACCCCGAGAAGAACATAGCTAAGGCACATACCCATGCCCTTTGTCGTGTGCCCAACACGCCCCTGTGACACTCCCGTGTCATAGGCCGTATTCCACACTCAACGCCACTCCACTCAAAGCCACTCAACGCCACTCAACGCCACTCAACGCCACTCGAGCAGGACACGCCCTGGGACTCGCCCGTGTCCCAGGCCATGCCGCCTCTCGACGATCGTCGACCGTTCTATCTCGATAACTTGACTCGACACACACCGCAAAGGATAAGCTCTGGGACACGCCCGTGTCCCAGGCCATGTTCACTGGACACTCCCTGGGACACGCTCGTATCCCAGGCCATGTCACCCAACCTGACCCTATTTTGGGACTTAAGGTTTTTGGGGTGTTACAATCCTCCCCTCCTTAGAGAAATTTCGTCCCGAAATTTAGCACAACGTAGATATCAACACAACCACTCATTTATTGCAAATATACAAGATGATCCGGGGTTACTCTCCCCACGACCTCGCACAACAGTGTTTTCACAAACACACATACATACAAGATATACAAAGTACAACATAAAAGCAATAAAGTGCACCCTCCACTTTATTTCCGCTCATTCGCGTCTCTAAACAGCCTCTTGACAGCCTCCTGCAACTCCAGGTTAAACACTCGAGGCTGTAGTACTTCATGATGTGAGCTTTGCGGCTCCTGCACTTCGAGATTGTACAATCGCGGTGGCACCTGGGATGCAGATGATTCTGCCACTGCCTTACCCTTTTACTCATAGGACGCGCCTGTCTTTTTCTCATCCCTTGAAGGGCCAATCCAACAATTGCGGGCGACATGTCCCACCCTACCACACCAAAAACATGTACGCATCTCCACACGTCCTTGCCCATACGTTGCTCCCGAAGCAACTTCCGACTGAGCTTGTTCAATTGGCCTGAACCGCTTCTTATCCCGTTTCCTAAACTCCGATTGATCGAACTGCGGAACTTTAAATTCCGAATTTTCTGCCGCCAAGTTTTTATTGTCCTGCACTCGCTTCAAATCTTTCTCCAGCGTATAAGCTGTATCCACTAAGGCTTGGAAGCCTTGGTTCACTGAACTCGGAAGCGCTAATCTAAACTCATCTCAGAGTCCCTCATAGAATCTATTCGTTTTCCGCGCTTCCTCCGCAAAAGTCGACCCCGCATAACTTCCTAGCCTGGTAAACTCATGCAGGTAGTCATCCACAGTCTTCTCACCCTGCACCAGACGTTGGAATTCATTCTCCATAACAATTCTCCGCAATACTGGCAAATACTTTGCCCAAAACAATCTAGAGAATTCTACATCGAAATCTCTCCCAGGCCTCTGCCTGCCAACTGGTGCATATCGACTTCACCCACCAAAGTCTCGCCTCTCCTTCCAGTAGGAAAGTGGCTAACGTCACTCTCTGCCCTGCATCAATCCTGAGCGCTGTCAGGATTATTTCACTCTTGAAAGCCAATCTTCCACCTGCGTTGGGGAATTCGCCCCGACAAATGTAGGTGGATGAAAATCCATAAACCGCTTCAGTTGCTCATCATTCGCTCGCTCGTCAACCCGAGCTTCAACACGCTCTTGCCTCGCACCAACCCTAACTAGCTCCACTACAGGCCTTTCCTGCCCAATAGGTTGTGCTTGAAACATGGCAAATACTGCCTCCACAACTAGGCATACGGTTTCCGCAGAAGGAGGAGGTGTGGGCACCTCGGCTGGTGCCACACTCTCATCCGAACGCTGGGGCTCAGACTGCCCAACACCACTCCTTATCACCTATATGTGAACAAGATATCAATAATCAACCTCCAATCCAAAATGGCAAACATACTGAATACACACGTGCACCTTTCTAGTGGATATTCTTGAGTTCAATTATGTTAAAATGGTTCACACGTACACTTGCTCGCCACCCGACAAAAGAATTCGGCCAGGAATTCGAAAGCGGAAAACCGAGGGGCCTCTAATACCAAAATGTAATAACCCGACCCAGAGCATTCTAGTGGAAGTTTATAAGTTGCACGAACTTAATCCAGGAATGTCCACAACTATATAAATAACTCATTTATATACAAGACCAGGAATGTATATAAGTACACCGCTCACAGCCTTAAGGTCTTACACGTTTCTCTATACAAACATATGACTTCATACATCGGCACGCAGGCCGGCCACATATTAAATCCAAATCTTTGTACAGCCTTCGAGGGCCTAACAGCAGCAGCAAGGGCTTCAGCCCGCTCAATCCATTTCAGCATAAATAAGGGCAGCACCTGCATATGGACATCCACCCCATGGGTGATAAACAAAGCAACGGTCAACATTCAGCTGACCAATTATAACGACCCTACCCCTTACCCGGGGTAGTGATTCCTTCCCTGCATGTATTCCAGTCTCAATACATATATACAATACACAATATCATCACAAACGCTGGCCTTCGTGCCAGACGCTCCGTGCACTTAGGACACGATTATGGTGTACCAAACTCCTCAAGGTTGCACCGTTGATTCCAGATGTATACTTGTTTGCCGGTGATAGTTTTACGTTCAAGACTACCTAAACACCTAGAGGGGGGTGAATAGGTATTTTTCCTTGATTTAGCTTAAGGCAGAATATAACTATAGTTCTTTGAATAAATCAGATATTTCTAAGCAAACACAACACAGCAATCACAAACATACACACATCACAGATTGCACACAGATTTATAGTGGTTCCCCAAGGTCTGGGTACATCCACTTTCCCCCTTCACCTATCTAGCAGTATGCTAGAGTCGGCCTAACTTCTTCCTTTAGCTCAGAATCCAAAAGGATTCCTACAACTCAAAACCCTACAAGGTTTCTACACCTCAGGCTAACAAGCCCTACCTCAGCCTTGCCACAAGGCCTACAACTCAGAGAAAACCTTCTCCTACAACTCAGGCATAAACAACCCTACCTCAAAGAATAAATCTCCTACACTCAGCCTTTATAAAATAGGCTTACAACTCAGATCTATGAATAGATTCTACATAATTTGATAAGGAATTTTTGTAATCTCTTACCCCTGTTGAGAGAGAAGGGATAAGAACTTTCTTGATCAGCTTCTTGAAGAGGCTAATGGCTGAAATCAACTTGATCTTAGCTTTCTTCAAAGATTCTTGAATTTGAACTTAGTTGGGTTGATTTCCTTTGAATAAAATTGACTGGCAGCTTCCTTCTTAGACTTCAGAAATAGATCTGAATCTTCTTGACAGGTTGGTTCAGTATCTACTTCTTGAGAAACCTGTGATAGCTTCCTTCTTGTCTTCAAATGGCTTGATCTCTCTCTATCCAAAACCCTTGATGATACTTCTGAATTCTGATTGAATTCAACTTAGACAGAATCTGAATAGAAAACTACTTCAGATCGTCTTCTTAGATCTTCTCACGAAGATCTTCTTCTTTGTTACTTGTACTTTCTTGATCAGAGATTAGTGGTGACAATACTTCTTCTCTATGTTGTTTTTCTTCTTTTGAATCCATCTATTTATAGACTTCATCCATGGTAACCGGCTGATCCAGTTTATAACTAACTTCTGACAAGTCTGACAGCTTTAGTAAACCTGTCATAACCCACAGCTGTCAAGTCTTCAAATAGTTCTTGAGCCTTTGACTCTGTCAGCAAAGCGTCGAGTCTGTCTGTCATAAAGTGTCGAAACCATCTGTCAATATGTGTTGACACAAGTGACTTAAGTGTCGACACAGCCTTTGGTTGTTTCGACAAAGCTGCTTTGATGTCGACACAGCTTCTTGACACTGCATCTTGAGAATGTGTCGACACTGATTATTTGTGTCGACACAAACACTTCACCATTCATCAGCAATCAACTTGGTCTAGACTGAGCAGTGTGTCGACACAAGTCCCGTGTGTTGACACAGTTGTTTTAGACACAGAATTTGTGTGTCGACACTGCCTCTATATGTTGACACAATTGATGTTGACTCTGCTTTTGTGTGTTGACACAGCCTCCAAGTGTCGACACAGTTGATGTCGACTATAATCTTCTTTGTGTCGACAATTCCTCCCGTTGTCGACAAAAATTCACTGAGGTGTCGACACAGCCATTTCCAAGTGTCGACACAATCTTACTGGTGTGTCGACACTGCTTCCTCAGGTGTCGACATATGGACTTAGAATATTTTTCCTGCATTCTAGCACATTCTTAACCTGCACATATAAACTCAAACTAACATCAAATACACCTTGATGCATATCATTGAGCTAAGTGAGGCTTCTCCAAATCAGGTATACATTTTTCAATGTACCCAACAATCTCCCCCTATTTGGAGAAGTCATAACCCTTTAGCCAATGATATACACCACTTAGAAAATAAACATGATGATGTATATAAGCATTATATGACAGGGTACTATATAAACAAAACACATATCATAGTTACATCACAGAATAAAGATGTAAAAGTAAATGATCACAGAACAATGTTTTGTATATCAACTCAAAAAGTTTGTTACAAAATATTTACATTGATTTCTCTAACAAACTAACAATTACATAGTTCTTGAACAAAAACTTGTAAAGCTAAGACTAAGGCTGGGCAGGCTCCTTGATGACTATCCCTTTTCCTGATTTAATCTGAGCCTGCACAATAGGTTCTGAATCTTTAATAGGCTTCTTGCCTTTCAGATCAGCCTTCTTCTGAGCCACAGCCATGATCTTTTGCCTTTCAAAATAATGATAAGGCTTGGGGAAATACTTGCTAGGCTCCTGAGCATCTGAAGGTAGCTTCCCCATCTTAGCCTTTCTCCTATATTGAAGTATGGCCTCCTGCCTGGCTTCATACTTTTGCCATTCTTGCTCATTGTACCATTTACCCCTTTCATGTACTTGGTCTTTGACAGCCTTCCATGCAGTTAATATGATATTCCTTGATGTGGGGCTCCACTGCTCAAAGTCTGTCTTTAGCTCTGCTTGCTCTCATAATCTTTTCTTTGATAATAGAGCATCTTGCTGAGCTTTGATAATAGTATCTGTCATATCAACCTTTTCAATAATCACATTTGTAATTGGTTGTGGAGGGCTGTACATTCACTCAACTTGTTGATGTACCATTTCAATATGTGCAGGAGGGTAAATGACTTGGGCAACCTCAGATTGATCACCTTCAAGTAGAATTGGTTGCACCCCTGACTCAGCCATATTATCATCATCACACAAGGGTAGATATCCAAGAGTGGCCCTTATGCTGCTAGTTACCCATTTGGCATGATCAGACCCAGCAGAGACTAACACCCTCTCCCCCTTTATGACTTCTCTGGTCACATGATCTCTTAAGTCCTCTTTCTGAAATCTTATTTGTCCATCCAGATAGTTGATCCCATCTTTAAAGAATGGCTTTAGCTTTTGAATCTTGTCACTAATTAACTTTTCAGATGAAGAGATTGCAGTTTTAACTGCATCTAGGGCAGCTTGTAGCTTCTGATCATATTCTTCTTTTTCCTTATTCCTAGCTTCAGTCATTGCAACAACAGTGTTTGTGAACTCAATGACTATCACATTATGTGATTCAGTCAGATTGTCATTCATTCTTATTTGATTCTCAAGGATATAGCCTTATTTAACAGCCATCTCATCCACTTGCTTCTTAATTCCTTCTTGTTGCTTGGCAAGAAATACCACAGCATTGCCTCCCTTGTGGAAGCAATCTGTCATCTCTCTTTTATTCTTATTAACTTCAAATATTATAGATTTTATCTCTTGTGCCAGATCAAATTGAAGAGCCTTTTGGCTTTCATCCACATACTTTTCAAGAAGCAATCTTTGCTCATCCATTTTGACCTGTAAATTTATCATAAATTTAGTGTAATCAAAATCAGTAGTAGCTTGGTGAGTTGTTGTCTGGAGAGCTTTCTTATAGCTGTGACTTCTTCTCTTGAAACCATTAGCTTTCTTTTCTTAGCCTCCCTGAACTTTGCATTTTCAGACTCTGAAGTACTTTCAATATGAACTCATTTTGGAGGAGTGGTAGGAATTTCTTTCTCAATACCATGTTGCTCCTCCTCAACATGTACTTGCTCCCCCTCAACAGCACCTTGCTCCCTCTAAACCCTAAGGGTTTCAACCTTATCAGCTGCCTCTTCAAATTCAGGAAACAACTCTTCTAGAGTGTGTTCCTTTTGTGCTTGAGCAGGAGTTGATATCGTGTTTCCTCTAGCAGAATCATCAGTTCCAGCAGAGTATAAATCTTTTGATAAGTTTATTCTTTCTTCCTCTTGTACTTGTGCAGTAATTGGCTCCCCCTGTACCTGTGCTGGTGTAGTCTCTTCCTGGACTTTAGTAGACCCAGTCTTATCCTCAGTCTACTCTCTAACTTGTTCTGCTTGATTTGGTGGATTGCCATGATCATGCACATGAAGGTCATATCCTGGTGATTTCTCAGTTGTCTCCTGCCTGTCCACATCAGGCAACTCATTTGATAGAACTCTATCCCATTTGGAGAATAACCTCATGTCCATTCTCCTCATATGGTTGATCTTGGATCCAGGAATTTATTACATTACCTCTGGAATGATTCCAGCCAGGTACAGACTCAAAATTCTAGCCAAGTTTGGCTTATTGATTCTTTCTTTGATTTTATCAAACAAAACTGCTGACTAACTTGTTAGAATTTTAAATACAATTCTTGTCATCAGACTGAACATATAGGCTGAGATCCTATCATGTCCACCTAGTTTACATAAGATCACTTTGTCTATAATTTTAGACTGGAATTTCCCCTGATGATTCATGACCTTTCTGTTGATTGCAGATCCAATCTTTATGGTTGGATCCAATCCACACCATTGAAGTGTTTCCCTTGTTTTTGAGGCTGGAACCTCTTCCTCATCTTGGACCCTGGGAAGATGTAGAATTTTGCTCAATCTTTTCCGAGTCAGCTTGACTCATTCTCCATGGATGGTTGATTTGATCTTTAATCCAATTAAATCCACGGATTCACCGGTATAGAACTCAAGGACTTCTTTCTTCCATATTTTCGTAGGTTAAGAGACAAGATAGTCTAATCCGTTGTCTGTGAGAAGATAAATGACTTGCTTGATCTCCGTATCTACATCGCCGAACGCATGTCGAACCAGCTCATATCCCTCGTTGATTGCATCTTCAATCTTGGGCGCCATTAGAATGAAGAGAAAGCTTGATTGGAGAGGAGAGAGTTTGTCGACACAAGGTTTTTGTCTCGAAATCCTGGTGAGCGTGTCGACAGAAAAAGTTCTTGACCTATTTATACCCTTCTAATCAAAGAAGATCAAAAGGCGGGCAAAAACTGTCTAAAAGTGTCGACACTGTTGGAATGTGTCGACACAAACTTCTATCGTTTCGACCACGGCGCTGACTACTATGTGTCGACACCAATTGATGATATGTTGACACAGGAGATACATAGTAGTTCATCAGAAATTCTGTGTCGACTCTTATTATAAGTGTCGACAAAAAATCTGTAAGTGTCGACACCATTACTCTGGTTGTGTCGACACTACATTTTTGGATGTGTCGACTCTTTGTCCCTTAGGTGTCGACACATTTTCTCTGTATCGACACAATTTCCCTGAATTGTCGACATGAATTCTCTGTGTCGACACTTTATCACTGAATGTGTCGACACAATTTTACTTAGCCAATTTTTGGTAAACTAACCTATGGTCAGCATTCCTAATTAATTTTAAATCTATTGAATTTAGTTTCATCCAGAGGCTTAGTAAATACATCTACAATTTGATAATCAATTTTAACAAATTCTAATGAGATGTCTCCTTTTTCTACATGTTCTCTAAGAAAATGGGATTTTATCTCTATGTGCTTAGTCCTACTATGTGAAACAGGATTGTTTGCAATAGAAATAGCACTTTTAGAATCACACAATAAAGGTGTTCTACTTACCTGAATACCATAATCCCTTAGCTGATGCTGAATCCACAATAGTTGTGCACAACAACTTCCAGCAGCAACATATTCAGACTCAGCTGTGGATATTGCCATACTAGTCTGCTTCTTACTGCTCCAAGATATCAATCTTTCTCCCAGGAATTGGCATGTACCTGTGGTACTTTTTCTATCTTTTCTACAACCTGCAAAATCTGAACCTGAATAACCTGTTAGTAGAAAATCTCCATTCCTAGGGTACCAAAGGGCTATATTAGGTGTGCCCTTTAGATATCTCAAAATCCTCTTGACTACAGTATAATGTGATTCTTTAGGGCAAGCTTGGTACCTAGCACAGACACATGTTGCATACATAATGTCTGGTCTACTAGTAGTAAGATATAATAGAGAGCCAATTATTCCTCTATACAAAGACTCATCTACAGGTTTACCTGCATCATCTTTGCATATTGGCATACTTGTTCCCATAGGAGTTCTCATGGTGGAGGATGATTCCATACCATACTTCTTAATTAACTCCTTGGTGAACTTAGACTGGGATATGGATAGGCCATCTTCAATCTGTCTTACTTGGAGTCCCAAGAAGAACTTAAGTTCCCCCATACTGCTCATTTCAAACTTCCCTTACATAAGTTTGGCAAACTTCTTGCAAAGGTTGTTCTTTTTAGACCCAAAAATTATGTCATCTACATAGATCTGAACTAAGATTATCTTCCCTTTAGATTCCCTTAGGAATAGAGTTTTGTCTATTTTACCTCTTGAAAATTTGTTCTCAATAAGGAAAGTAGACAGGGTTTCATACCAAGCCCTTGGGGCTTGCTTTAACCCATACAATGCTTTCCTAAGTCTATAGACATAATCAGGTTTAAGAGAATCTATAAAACTTGATGGCTGCTCTATATAGACTTCTTCTTTTAGATCACCATTCAGGAATGTTGATTTCACATCCATTTGGTATACTTTGAAGCCTTGATATGCTGTATAGGCAAGGAACATTCTGATTGCTTCCAGTCTTGCTACTGGGGAAAATGTTTGATCAAAGTCTATTCCCTCTTCCTGCCTGTATCCTTTTGCAACCAATCTTGCTTTGTTCTTCACAATAACTCCATTCTCATCCAACTTGTTCCTAAAAATCCACTTTGTACCAATGATGTTGTGGTCTTTTGGTTTAGGAACCAACTCTCAGACCTTGCATCTTCTAAACTGATTAAGCTCCTCTTGCATAGCATTAATCTAGGGTTGTTCTTAGATAGCTTCTTCAAATTTCTTTGGCTCCAGTTGAGATAGAAAACTTGAGTGCAGGACTGTATTCAGATTGCAACTTCTGGTTTGCACTCCATGTCTTGGATCACCAATTATCTGATTTGCTAGATGATCTTTTAGATGTCTTACAGCTGGAGGTAAAATTCCTTCTAGCTAAACACCTCCAGTTTCTTCATTATACTGCACCTCTTGGTTGTCATCAGCTTCTAGAGAGACTTGTACTCCCCCTGGACAGTAGCCATCATTTTCCAATCCTTCATCTACAGTTGAGCCTTCTGCAATGGAAAGCTTGTCCATTCTATTGCTTATACCTGTTGGACTACATGATCTACAAGGCAACTCACTGTTGATTAACCTTGTTTCATCAAACACAACATGTACAGATTCTTCTACAACCTGAGTAATCAAGTTGTAGACCCTATAAGCCTTACTGTTGTTGCTGTACCCAACAAATATCCCATCTTGGGATTTGGCAGCAAACTTCGTTAAATAAGACTTTCCATTGTTAAGGATATAACACTTGCAACCAAAGATCCTAAAATAGGATAAATTTGGTTTTCTACCTTTCATAATCTCATAGGGAGTCTTTTTGTGGCACTTAGTGATAGAAGCTCTGTTGAGTACATGACATGCAGTGTTTACTGCCTCAGCCCAGAAATATTTTGGGAGAGAAGTGTCACTCAATAGAGTTCTACCAGCCTCAATCAATGTCCTATTCTTTCTTTCAGCAATACCATTTTGCTGAGGTGTTCTAGGTGAGGAGAATTCTTGAAAAATCCCAAACTCTTCACACAATCTTGTCATACTTTCATATTTAAATTCAGTGTCATGGTCACTTCTGATTTTGACCACTGTACTGTTCAGTTCATTCTGAATTTGTTTGACAAAACTATGTAAAACACTTGGGGTTTCAGATTTCTGTCTCAGAAAGAACACCCAAGAATATCTAGAATAGTCATCTACAACCACAAAAGTGTAGACCTTCCTACCTAGACTATGAAACGGCATAGGACCAAAAAGATCCATATGTAAGAGGTATAGACACCTCACTGAATCCTTGTTTTCAAGGCTATGAAAGGAGGATTTTGTCTGCTTGCCCTTTTGACAAGCTGAACATATCCCTTCCTTTATACACTTAACTTGAGGATAATTCCTCACTAACTCTTTACTAAAGAGTTGGCCAATTGTCTTGTAGTTAAGATGAGCCAGCCTCTTGTGCCATTTGACACAATGAGATGCTTTCTCATCAGCTACAAGACAAATAGGAGAACCTTTGTTCTCACACCCAAAATTAAGACAATAAACATTTCTCTTTCTATACCCAGTCAATATGACCTTTTGATCACTTGACCTTTTGATATGGCATCCATTTTTAACAAATGAAATGTCATATCCTAGATCACTCAGTTGACTTATGCTTATCAGGTTATGTTTCAAACCTTTTACATAAGCCACTTGAGTGATGGTAATTTGGTTTGAAGAAATATTACCAAATCCTTTGATGATTCCTCTTTCAGATCCACCAAAGATTACTTTAGGCCCATCCTTCATAGATGTGTACTCCTTCAACAGCCCCTTTGTTCCAGTCATGTGCCTGGAACATCCAATGTCCAAGTACCATATAGGGGCATGACAACTTGGACTTTCCTGCAATACAGAATTACTTTCCCTTAGAACCCAAGTAATTCTTGGGTCCTTGGTTCAAGTTAGCACCATTCATATCAAAACTACCAGAAGCTCTTTTAACTGGTAGACTGTTGTTCTTCCTGACACTTATATTATGCCAGCAATCTAAAGCAAAATGGTCTGTCTTGCCACAACACCAGCATTCATACTTGTTGTATCTAGGTTTAGATACATTTTTAACAGAAGAATTTCTGTTCTGTGCTGGTGCTGCTACAGCTACACCCACTGATTTCTTATAACCATGGGGTTTATGAACATGGGCTGACTTATTGGCATTAACACCCTTGTTATTCAGAACATCAGTCTTACTATGACCTTGAGTATTCTCAAAGTCATACTTGTTAGAAGGCTCATGCACCTTTCTAAAAACTAAAGAGACTTTAAAGTTCAGTGGCTGAACAGAGGCTTTGCTCTTTCTCTTGAAATGGGCAGCCCTGGTGTTACCTTTATAGCCTATTCCAGCCTTACCCTTTTGAGCCACAAACTCATCTATTAAGGGTAAGACTGATTTTGGCTTAGAGTAACTAGCCACCAAATATTTCTCTACTTGAAGTCTGACTTCCAGACTTTTAATTAGATCATTTTCATATGTGATTGTACCCATCTGAATAACAGTAATATTTTTCAGCTTGGCAACCACATTCATTTGTTGATCCAATTCTTTCTCTAAACCAGATACAGTCATCTTAAGATCTGCAATCTCCTTAGCCTGAGTTTTGGCCAGGTTTTTGCTTTTCTTAAGTGCCTGTAATAAGTCCCCATATTCATCTATCAACTGATGAATATCTCCTTCAGGTTCTGATCCATCCTCATCACTTGATGAAGATGAATCTGACTCTGAACCAGTGCTGTAATCAGAAATTCTAGAATTACTTTGTACCTTGCTGGGACCAGGCTGATCCTGGCACTTGTTGTCTTCTGATTCAGCCGACAGTCCCATGCACGTATGGTCTTCTTGTTCTTTGATGGAGTCCAGTAATTGCATAAACTCCTCTTCTTCACTAGCTGCATACAGTCTAATGTATGCTTCAGCTTCAGATTCTGACTCTGAGGAGGATTGATCTGTAAGACTCTTCTGCTTCTCAGCAACAAAGGATTTCTCCTTCTTGCCCTTTTATTGAGTCTTCTTTTTGTCTGCTGACTCCTTCCTCTTTTCTGGACACTCAGCCACCACATGTTCTGTCCTATTGCAGCAATAGTAAACAATTTTTGATATTGTTGCTTTGCTGGGCTTAGACTTGCTCCTTTCCTTTCTTGATGATTTTCTCTTTTGATAATAGTCATCAACTGGCTGTGATGTGGAGGGCCTTGACTTTCACTGTTTCTTCTTCAAGAACCTCTGAAACTGCCTTATAAAGGCAGCAAAATCTGCATCTAAATCACTGCTATCTGAGTTCTGATTGTCTGAATTCTCTGAGATAACTTCAGCAACTTCCTTAGGAGGTGATGGAGACATCCTACTGCTCTTTCTAGTGGCTTCAACCTTGAAGGCCACTGACTTTTCTCTACGCTCTCCTTTTGTATTTCTTTCTTCCTCCTTCCTAGCCATTAGTTGCATTTCATATGATAGCAACTTTCCAAATAAGGTTGGAGGAGAAATGTCTGCTAGTTTGGCCACTTCTCTAATGGCACAAATCTTGGTATCCCAATCTTTTGTCAAGGATCTTAGGAATTTGTCATTCAGCTCATAAGTACTGAAGACCCTTCCATAGGACATCAGTTCATTCACTATCCTATATAATTTCTTGTTGCATTCAGATATGTTATCAAACTTCCCTTGTCTGAAACTCTCATATTCTTGATTGAACATAGACTTTCTGCCTTGTCTAACTTCTTCAGAACCCTCCATGTAGACAATCAAAGTGTCCCACATTTCCTTAGAGGTTTTGCAGTGAATCAAATTTTGGAAAGTAGAATCATCTATGACACTCACTATGATATTCTGAGCTCTTTTATCTATAGTTGCCAATATAATCTCATCCTTTGTCATTTTAGAAAAATCCTTAGGAGTTCTTTGATTTGCATCTAGAACAGACACATTCATTGGGATATATAGACCTTCTTTTACTATGATATATATCCTTGGGTCAGAGGCTTCCATAAATAACCTAACCCTTTCTTTCCAGATTCCAAAAATCTCTTTCCTGCAGATAGGTAATTTCATTGACCCTAATTCCTTGTGATTCTCTCCAGAACCCATTTTCTTGATTCTTAATTCTGCCTTAGGGATCTAACTCAGACTGTTAAGTCCTTCTTTGAGTAACCTCCCTCTGATACCACTTGATAGTTTTACTTTCAAGACTGCCTAAATACCTAGAGGGGGGTGAATAGGTACTTTTCCTTGATTTAGCTTAAGGCAGAATATAAATACAGTTCTTTGAATAAATCAGATATTTCTAAGCAAACACAGCACAACAATCACAAACATACACACATCACAGATTTCACACAGATTTATAGTGGTTCCCCAAGGTCTGGGTACATCCACTTTCCCCCTTCACCTATCTAGCAGTATGCTAGAGTCGGCCTAACTTCTTCCTTTAGCTCAGAATCCAAAAGGATTCATATAACTCAGAACCCTACAAGGTTCCTACACCTCAGGCTAACAAGCTCTACCTCAGCCTTACCACATGGCCTACAACTCAGAGAAAACCTTCTCCTACAACTCAGGCATAAATAGCCCTACCTCAAAGAATAAATCTCATACACTCAGCCTTTATAAAATAGGCTTACAACTCAGATCTATGAATAGATCCTACAGAATTTGATAAGGAATTTTTGTAATCTCTTACCCCTATTGAGAGAGAAGGGATAAGAACATTCTTGATCAGCTTCTTGAAGAGGCTGATGGTTGAAATCAACTTGATCTTAGCTTTCTTCAAAGCTTCTTGAATCTGAACTTAATTGGGTTGATTTCCTTTGAATAAAACTGACTGGAAGCTTCCTTCTTAGACTTCAGAAATAGATCTGAATCTTCTTAACAGATTTGTTCAGTATCTGCTTCTTGAGAAACCTGTGATAGCTTCCTTCTTGTCTTCAAATGGCTGGATCTCTCTCTATCCAAAACCCTTGATGATACTTCTGAATTCTGATTGAATTAAACTTAGACAGAATCTGAATAGAAAACTACTTCAGATCGTCTTCTTAGATCTTCTCACGAAGATCTTCTTTTTTGTTACTTGTACTTTCTTGATCAGAGATTAGTGGTGACAATACTTCTTTTCTATGTTGTTTTTCTTCTTCTGAATCCATCTATTTATAGATTTCATCCATGGTAACCGGCTGATCCGGTTTATAACTAACTTCTGACAAGTCTGACAGCTTCAGTAAACCTGTCATAACCCACAGTTGTCAAGTCTTCAAACAGTTCTTGAGCCTTTGACTCTGTCAGCAAAGCGTCGAGTCTGTCTGTCATAAAGTGTCGAAACCATCTATCAATATGTGTTGACACAAGTGACTTAAGTGTCAATACAGCCTTTGGTGATGTCGACAAAGCTGCTTTAATGTCGACACAGCTTCTTGACACTGCATCTTGAGAATGTGTCGACACTGATTATTTGTGTCGACACAAACACTTCACCATTCATCAGCAATCAACTTGGTCTAGACTCAGCTGTGTGTCGACACAAGTCCCGTGTGTCGACACAGTTTTTGTAGACACAGAATTTGTGTGTCGACACTACCTCCATGTGTCGACACAATTGATGTCGACTCTGCTTCTGTGTGTCGACACAGCCTCCCAGTGTCGACATAGTTGATGTCGACTATAATCTTCTGTGTGTCGACACTTTCTCCCGGTGTCGACACAAATTCACTGAGGTGTCGACACATCCATTTCCAAGCGTCGACACAATCTTACTGGAGTATCGACACTGCTTCCTCAGGTGTCGACATATGGACTTAGAATATTTTTCCTGCATTCTAGCACATTCTTAACCTGCACATATAAACTCAAACTAACATCAAATACACTTTGATGTATATCATTGAGCTAAGTGAGGCTTCTCATAATCAGGTACACATTTTCCAATGTACCCAACAACCGGGCATAAGCCTCCAAACCCCTGTTGGAGGCCTCACACACCCGTCCCACTCAGAGGTACGCACCTCATGGCAACTAGGGAGTACTACAGGTCGACCTACACTCGTAGTGTGACAAGCCCGTGAAACCATACATCATCATTGACACTAATCGACTGCTCACAACGCAGGTACACAGTACATCTAGATCAACTTCCCACCATAGGGTAACAAGCCTGTGAAACCGCACATCTGCATTGCAACCAGTCAATCTCTCATAACACAAGCACACAGTGCCGCTTTCCTCCCAATCCATCTCTCCACACACGCAGAGCATACAACCAAAGGTGTTATGCAAAGCTTCCTTATCATAATTCACAAGCGTTCTCACCATCTCTGTAAACTACTCATTATATACACGAAGTTTTCTCCGGTTCGCAGCATCACCAATCCAGACATCCATCCAGATCGGCTTCACACAGTATGTCTATACCGTACTATACATTTTCGACTTTAGATGCAGACTCAAAAGCTGGAATCACTTACGCTCTTCCATCTTTTGATGGAGGATTCCACAGATATGCATGCATAAACAAAGGGCTTCACCTGCCCAAGGAAGAAAGACCGTTACCCTCGACGATCGCTTCGGCGCCATGAAAGAACTAGCTGGATGGAAATCACCGCAGCGGCCTTGCCTCAACAACGCTGAGCTCGGCTCTCGATTCGGACCGTTGAAGCTCCACAGGCGGTCGGAAAGCTTCTCCTTCTTCCTTCCTTGTTCTCCTCTCTACAACTCAGTTGGTGATGAGAAGTAAAGGAACTCCATAGTTAAGCGTGCTTGGGCGAGAGTAGTACTGTGATGGGTGACCTCTTGGGAAGTCCCCGTATGGCCCAACTTAACTGTCGAGTTCGCTCATCAAAGGGAGGTTATGGCCACCAACAACCCATCAGTGGGCTGGAGAGGGGTTGGGGTGCTTGGGCTGCAACCCGGTAGCGATGTCATGGGGGCTGCGGGCCAAATCCCGGGTCATTACAATAAAAATTGCACTTTTATTGTAACACCTCTCCACTACACAAGAGTGGTCTCTTAGCGAACATGTTACTGGGCTGCACCCCAACCCCTGTCCCTCCACAGGCAGTTTGTTGGTGGCCACAACCTCCCTTTGATGAGGGAAACTCTCCGGTTAAGCTCACACTACGGGGACTTCCCAGGAGGTCACCCATCCAAGTACTACTCTAGCCCGAGCACGCTTAACTATGGAGTTTTTCCAACACTCATCACCAATTGAGCTGCAGCCCGGTAACATGCTCGCTAGGAGACCACTCTTGTATAGTGGAGAGGTGTTACAGATTCAATCTAGCTTTATTGTAAGCAATTGTGTTGTTCTTTAGAATGGTGACTATAGAGTTAATATGAGCTTCATACTTGTTTCTGTATTCTTCAAAAGTCTCATTTATCTCCTCAATTTCGATTTTAAGATCAATGCATCCAGCACAACTTCCTTTTAAAGATGCACTTTCTAAGTATAGTCTTTCCGTTTGTTCTTTTGCCAAGAGAAGCTCCTTTTCAACCACCTCATATTTTTCTTTTAAAGTCTTACAGTCTATACAAGGGGTAGAGGTGTTTTCTAAAGAGCTGGTGGGAGAGCTAGACAAATCACAAGTAGATTCTACATTGGCATTTGCTTTCAACCTTTTATTTTCTAAACGTAACATTGAGTTAATGCTCATCAACTTCTAATTCTACGTTTAGCATTGTTTGGCACACGCAATGTATAGATAGAATTACAAGAGAAACGAGAGTGTAACTGCCTTACAGTGCTCTTAGATGAGGCAAGATTGGAGCATAAGGTTTCTTTGAATCCTTCATGTGTCTCCTCATCCAATGTTAAGATCTCATGTTCCCTTCCCTGTGATGTGGTTGTCATGTCCCTTTCCAAGAGCAAGTCTCCATTTTGTTCTTCGCTCAGATCCATGAGAAATAGCTCAGTATCGTCAATGCAGAAAGAGGACTATAAGTAGACTCAAGAAATTTCTATATATCATAGGCAGTGGGAAAAATATAGATGAGTTTAAAAATTTCTTGACAAAGTCCGCAGAATAAACTATTCATAGCTTTAGTGTTTAAATGGGACTCGGCTTGGTTAAGTTACTTGGCGGCTTTATACACGTCATGTTCCACACCTCTATGTCTACACTTATAAGGAAATTTGTCATCAACACTTTCCATCCTTTGTAGTTTTTACCTAAGAATAGTGGCGGTGCTAATGATTTTTCAGTGTACCAAATTTCATCCCCACTGGTCGATTCAAGATCAGGGTTGGTCATTATTCCTGGTGGTGAAACCATTTTTGGAATAACCTCCCTCTTATATCACTTGTTGGATCCAGTGGCTAACCTCAGAGGGGGGTGAATAAGCTTTCGAGCATTATTTGAAAATTCAAACAATTTTGGTCCGGGTAAACTAGTTTTGGAAGCTACCGCAGGGCGCCGGTGGTAAGTTACAGAACTCGTTTTCTTGGGAAAATCGCCCTTTGGAGAACTACGCACATTAGAGAGAATTTGATCGTACACGCACAGAAGAATAAAAACACAAACTAACTTTATTAAAATTCGAATCAAAATTAAGTTCTTAACGATTACAAAATCTTGATCCCCGTGACGCCAGAGATCCAAGGCGGTGAGAAAGAAATACTCTTTTGTTTTCTAAACCGACCCGCTCCATGGACCGATTGGCTCTCTCCCTTTCCCTCCAAGAAAGGTCTTCGAGACGTCCCTTCACCTCCACGCAAGGAAGGGTCTTAGAGCCCCGCTAGATCACCCGATCTTGATGTCCCAACCCGGGACGATTTCCCATAGAATCCTTCCCGGATTCCGACGACCTTCACCGGTCGATTTTCCTCACCATAAGAATGATCAGAAAAAATGATTACAAACAGAAGGTTCAAAGAAACTAAGATTAAAGTCTCCTTCTTGATGATTTCTCCGTATCGCGATCCGCGGACGGTTCTTGAGATCTCTGTGTGCTTGCAACCGGTCGTCTCTTCATACTCAATGTAGTCCTTGATCGCCGAATTTCTTCGTTCATGAACTAGAGGGAGGCAGAGTTCTTTTCCTTCGATGAAGACGGTTGGAACGGAAGGTAGACAGGCGGCCAAACCCTGGAATGCACAAACTTTTCCTTTTTCGTATTAGGTGATCAGCACAGAAACCGAGGTGGCTTTATATACATTTTCATGAAAATAGGCTACCGCCGGCGGTAAGACTAGTGACCGGTAGTAGGTTCGCGCGCTTGATGTGCCAGCTGTCCTCCAAATTTGTTATTCAAAACGAATATTTTCCTTCTTCCAATGCTAGCGCAGTGCGGTAGAAAGATAGTGCCCAGCGGTAAGCCTGACTCAACGCCTTGGAGCGTTGAGTGGGATACTGCGGCGCGGTACCAAGCTAGCTCCCGGCAGTAGTGTTGTCTCAACGCACTCAATGCCTTGGAGCATTGAGTGGGTTACTGCGGTGTGGTACTAAGCTAGCGCCCGACGGTAGTGTTGTCTCAACGTACTCAATGCCTTGGAGCGTTGAGTGGGCTAGCGTGGGCGGTGGACTAGCGCCTAGCGGTAGGTTCCCGAGAGCTCTGTCCAATTAATTACTCCAGCTATCGCCTGGCGTTACTCCTGGCATTAATTGAGCTAGCGCGATGCGGTACAGGTTGAAGCCTGCGCGGTAGATTCCCGAGTGCTCCGTCGAATTAATTCGAGGCTACCGCTCGACGGTAACTTCTATCGCTCGACGTTAGTATCCATAGGACACTTCTTTTTCTTTGCATGAACCTGTCAACCTGCACATTCTATCAACACAAGATGTGATCAAATATAACCTGGGATTGGATATTATCAAACAACGGGAATGTGAAACATCGGTTCCAACACAAATTGCACATCATAGGTTGCTTGTTCAGGCTCTTTTCCGAGAGTGACAAAAAAGAATGATGGTGCCTATGATCTGTACTGAAGTGTTCCCCGGGATGTGTGCGTTAGCTGACCTTAGTTTGAGGTTGCCCGCTATTATCTTGAGAAGAAGTAGTGTTGATAGAAAAAATACGTTAATTGTAATCCCTTCATCTACCAAGACTTGGTTTAACTCAGTTGACGACTCGCCGATGCTGATGGTTATGATTCTCATGTTTTGAGCATGAGATTGCTTCTCTTTAGATAAGAATTGATCAACTGCCCCCAGATTGGCGAGTCGCTGAATTTCTCCCTTTAGTTGATTGCATTTGTCGGTGATGTGGTCATGCCCTTGGTGAAATTCGCAACACTTCGATAGATTTCCTCAACTTTGGGCGAGCGGCCTGGGCTTATGTAATGCTGGGTGATTGTGAATTACTTGGAAGATCTTTTATTGGGGGCGTTAAGTGGCGCAAACTTTTGATGTTGATGAGACTCTTTTGTTTGACATATATTTATGTGTCAGTTGTAGTTCCTTTTAGGCTCATGGTACAAATTGCTCTCTTGTTTCCTCTTCTGAGCTTTGTATGGGCTTGTATTTCTAGGAGTGGGCTTTCCATCTGTCATAAACCTTTTGACAAAGATATCAGCCACTTCAGTGTAATTGTTTATCTTTTTTTGCAGAGAATGAAACTAAGCTCGAGCTTGCCCTTTCAGTTTTGTTAAAAATGTTTGGACCATGAGTTGATCTGAAGCTGATAGTTTTACTTTCAAGATAACCTAAACACCTAGAGGGGGGTGAATAGGTTCTAATTTCTTGTTTATACTTCTAGGCAGAATTCAATTACAAATTAAAACATCTAGCACAGCATTCATAGACAACTAAGCATCACAGATTGCACAATGTTTTATAGTGGTTCCCCAAGGTCTGGGTACATCCACTTTCCCCCTTCACCTATCTAGCAGTATGCTAGATTCGGCCAAACTTCCACTATTCTCAGATCCTCAGATCCTACAGCTCAGAACCTGGATAGGTTCCTACAACTCAGGCTCAACAGCCCTACCTCAGCCTTCCTCAAGGCCTACCTCTCAGAGAAGAACCTTCTCCTACACTCAGGCAAATAACCCTACCACTCAGAGATCACCTCTCCTACACTCAGCCTTTATAACAAAGGCTTACAACTCAGATCTGTGTAAACAGATCCTACAGAAATTTAGAAAAGATATTTTAATGTCTTGCCTTTGTTGAGAGAGAAGAGGACAAGACACTTCTTGATCAGCTGATGAAATCAACTGAATCTGAGCTTTCTTCAAAGCTTCTTGAATCTGAACTTAGCTGAGTTGATTTCCAAACAGCTTCTTGAGAAACCACTGATGGCTTCCTTCTTCTTCTTCAAGATGACTGGATCCCTCTCTATCCAACACCTTTTTTGATACTTCAGACTTCTTCTTAGATCTTCTGATGAAGATCTTCTTTAGAGCTTAGCACTTTCTTGAATTGAAACTTCAATAGGATCATAATCCTTTTATTTCTTCTTCTTAGATCTTCTTCTGTTATTTTTCTTGGCTTCTTATTTCCTTCTAAATATGTCTATTTATAGACTTTCTTCATGGTAACCGGCTGATCCGGTTTCTAACTGTTTTCTGACAGGTCTGACAGCTTCAGTTAAACGGTGGCAACCCACAGCTGTCAAGTCTTCAAACAGTTCCTGTACCTTAGCCTTGGACAGCAAAATGTCGAGATAGTCTGTTAGAAAGTATCGAGACCAATCTGTCTATCTGTGTCGACACAAGTGACTTTGGTGTTGACACAGTCTTTGATGATGTCGACTAAGTTGCCTTTAAGTCGACACAGCTTCTTCAGAAAATAACTTGGTCTAGACTCTACAGTGTGTCGACACAAGTCCTGTGTGTCGACACAGTTGTTGTAGATTCAGAACTCAGTATGTGTCGACCAGCCTTCAGGTGTCGACACATCAATCTTCAATTCTGCCAAAATGTGTCGACTCAGTCTTCTGGTGTCGACACAAGCATAGTCGACTTCTGCCAATATGTGTCGACTCAATCTCAAGGTGTCGACACATCCACCCAGTGTCGACTATCTTTCACTAGTCGACTATCTTCCACTAGTCGACTATTTTTCTCTGGTCGACTATCTTTCACTAGTCGACTAACTTTCGCTGGGTGTCGACTATCTTTCACTGTGTCGACACTGCTTCCCAGTGCTGAGGTCGACGATTTTCTTTATGTGTCGACACTGCTTCCCAGTGTCGACATAAATGTGGTCGACTATCTTTCTCTGTGTCGACACTGATATTCTGAAGTGACGACACAAATATTCTGAAGTGTCGACACAATTTCTTCAGGTGTCGACATGTGGACTTAGAATATTTTTCTGCATTCTTTAATACTTCTTCACCTGCACATGTCAACTCAAAACAACATCAAATACACCTTGATGTATATCATTGAGTTAAGTTGGGCTTCTTCAAATCAGGTACACATTTTCCAATGTACCCAACAATCTCTCCCTATTTGGAGAAGTCATAACCCTATAGCCAATGATATACACCATTTATAAAAAGTATAAACTGATGATATATGACATAACAGGAATACTTAACAAAATAAAAACAATCAATCACAGAATGAACATTATATGATACCAAACAACATTTTGTTTGTAACTTGATAATGTTTGAATACAGAGATTTACATTTAATGATTTAATCAAAACATTACAAAATATATTGAAAGAACTAAAAATTAAGACTGATCAGGCTCTTTTATGACAATCCCTTTGCCAGATAGAATTTGAGCCTTCACAGGAGCTTCAGAATCTTCAGCTGGCTTCTTGCCTTTTAGATCAGCCTTCTTCTTAGCTTCTTCCTTGAGCCTTTGCCTTTCAAAATAATGAAAGGGCTTTGGAAAGTACTTGCTCCGCTCCTGAGCATTTGGAGGTAGCCTACCCAGCTTGGCTTTTCTTCTAAACTGTACTATGGCCTCTTGCCTGGCTTCATACTTCTGCCATTCCATCTCATTGAACCACTTGCCTCTTTCATGCACTTGGTCTTTGACAGCCTTCCATGCAGTGAGTATAATATTTCTGGAAGTAGGACTCCACTGCTCAAAGTCTGGCTTAAGTTCAGCCTGCTCTCTAAATCTTTTCTTAGATAGTAGAGCATCTTGCTGGTCTTTCAAAGTAGCCTCAGGCTTATCAACCTTCCCAATAACAACATTGGTAACCTCCTTTGGAGGACTATACATTCCTTGAACTTGCTGATCAATCATATCATAATCTGGAGGAGGGTAAATGACTTGGGCAACCTCAGGTTGATTGCCTTCAAGTAGACTTGTTTGTATTCCGGACTCAGCCACCATAGCATCATCACACAAAGGTGGATATCCCAATGTGGCTCAAATACTATTGGTCACCCATTTTGTGTGCTCTGAGCCTGCATGAACTAACATCCTCTCCCCCTTTATGGCTTCTCTAGTAACATGATCTCTTAGATCTTCCTTCTGAAATCTGATTTGACCATCTAGATAATTCACACCCTCTTTAAAAAATGGTTTTAACTTTAGAAGCTTGTCAGATATTTCCTTTTGAGAGGTAGTGATAGCAGTTTTAACAGAATCAATAGCAGCTTGAAAGTTCTTATCAAATTCTTCCATTTCCTTTGCTCTAGCTGCAGGCAGGCCTGGAACAATCTTTTTCAATTCCTCAATGATCTCATGATGAGATTCAGTTAAATTCGCATTCATCCTTATCTGATTTTCCAAGACATAGCTTTGCTTTAAAGCAATATCATCCACCTTAGGGATGATAGACTGTTGTTGTTTTGCCAAATATACC
The DNA here is from genome assembly GCA_039513925.1 of Platanthera zijinensis. Taxonomy (NCBI): domain Eukaryota; kingdom Viridiplantae; phylum Streptophyta; class Magnoliopsida; order Asparagales; family Orchidaceae; genus Platanthera; species Platanthera zijinensis. Next base: position 50,755,585 of record CM077090.1, on the reverse strand, counting down.
ACAGCATTACCTCCCTTATGGAAGCAATCTGTCATCTCCTTCTTATGCATATTGACCTCAAACCTAATAGATTTTATATCTTGAGCTAAGTCAAATTGCAGGGACTTGTTGTTCTCATCAACATATTTTTCAATAGCCACTCTGTGTTCATCCAATTTCACTAGTAAATCGACCAAAAACTTGTTATAATCAAAGTCAGAAGGAGTGTAATGTGCTGTAGACTGTAGAGCCTGCTTATAGCTCTTGCTCCTTCTCTGGAAGACCATAAGTTTTCTCTTCTTAGCCACCCTGGCTTCTTCATTCTCAGAATCAGAAGTACTATTAATTTGAACTCTTTCTTTGGGAGGAGGAGGAACAGCTGCTTCAGTGCCATGTTGTACAGTCTCCACATGCACAGGCTCCCCCTCAATTTCTTGCTCCACTTCCATTCTATCAGTAATTATTTCATTATCTGGAAATAACTCTTCTAGAGTATATTCCTTCTGGGCTGGAACATCTACAGTATTCAAATTTTGAGATATATCAATTTGAGCATCGTCTTGCACTTGCTCAGACAGCTTCTCCCCCTGAACTTGTTCAGTATTGGTGATGTCCTGGGCAGGTGCGGACACTTGCTTTCCCTGGACCTGTGTAGAAATAGAAATATTAGAAATGTCTTTTGTAGGAAAATACACCAGCTCCCCCTGCACCTGTACCTGGTCATAAGTAGATACAGTCTGTGTAGGTGAATAAACTTGCTGAGCTGGTATTCTTACTTCTTCTTCTTGAATTGCAGGTATTGTGGCATCCTGAACTTGTGTAGAAGCAGGCTGATCTTCAACCTCTTGTCTTACTTGTTCTTCTTGTGGGTGCTCAGTACTGGTAGCATGACCTGGGGATTTCTCAGGTGAATCCTGCCTTTCCACTTCAGGCATCTCTTTGGTCAGCACCATATCCCATCTGGAGAACAATCTCATGTCCATCCTTCTCATGTGATTAATTTTTGTTCCAGATTGTTGTTGCATAACATCAGGAATCTCCTTACTTAGGTATATACTCATTATTCTAGCCAGATTTGGCTTCTTGATTCCTTCCTTAATCTTTTCAAAGATTACAGTTGACCAATCCGTTGGAATTGTAAACACAATCCTGGTCATTAGGCTGAACATATAGGCGGAAATCCTATCATGTCCACCTGGCTTGCACAGAATAACTTTTCCAACCACCTCAGACAAAAACTTGCCCTGTTGATTCATTCCTTTCCTATTGAAAGCAGCTCTAATTTTCATGGTGGAATCCAATCCACACCATTGAAGAGCTTCCCTTGATTTAGAAGCAGGGACATCCTCTTCATTCTCAATTATAGGTAAGTGTAGAATTGTTCTTAACTTACTTGGTGTAATTTCCACTGGTGACCCATGAACTGTTGATTTTATCTCATGACTTTCAGAGACTACAGATGCAGAAGTATAGAACTCATGCACCTCCTTCTTCCATATCTTAGATGGTTCGGAGACCAGAAATTCTAATCCTGAGTCGGAGAGGAGAGAGATAACCCCGAGAACATCTGGAGGGGCAGCAGCAAAGGCCTGGCGCACCAACTCATATCCTTCATTCACATTATCTTCAATCTTTGGCGCCATTGATCAGTCGAGAAAGCTTGAAAGATGAGAGAAAGAGAGAAAGAGGGAGAATGTCGACACAGGGTTTCGAAAACCTTGTAAGCATGTCGACAGAATGAGTTTTTGACCTATTTATACCTTCTGTTTAAAGAAGATCAAAAGTCGCCAAAAACAGACTATAAGTGTCGACACAGATGGAATGTGTCGACACAAGCTTCTATTGTCTCGACATCAAGTCCGTCTATTATGTGTCGACACCAATTTGCAGTTATGTCGACACCAGAGATATATAGTAGAGCATCAGAAATTCTGTGTCGACTCTTAGTATAAGTGTCGACACAAAATCTATAAGTGTCGACACCACTATCCTGGTGAAGTCGACACTACATTCCTGGATAAGTCGACAATAAGATTCTTAAGTGTCGACACATATTTTCTGTGTCGACACAATATCTCTGACTTGTCAACATTACTACCCTGAGTCGACACAATATTACTGAATGTGTCAACACCATCTTACTTAGCCAATTTCTGTTTGTTCATCACAACTTATAAGTACTACAGAGTACTTGATACTACTTCAATGTGTCTTTATATCACTTGAATGTCTTGTTACCACTTCAACTTCATTGTTGATGATATTGTGATTATACTAATCAATGGTTAACATACCTAATTCAATTTTGAATTTATTGAATTTTGTCTCATCTAGGGGCTTAGTAAACACATCTTCTATTTGATAATCTGTTTTCACAAATTCCAATGAAATGTCTTCTTTTTCTATATGTTCTCTAAGAAAATGGTATTTTATTTCTATATGCTTAGTTCTACTATGAGAAACAGGATTATTAGTAATAGAAATTGCACTCTTAGAATCACACAAAAGAGGTGTTCTACTTACTTGAATACCATAATCCTTAAGCTGATGCTGCATCCATAATAGCTGTGCACAGCAGCTTCCAGCAGCAACATACTCAGACTCAGCTGTGGAAATTGCCACATTGGTCTGCTTCTTACTACTCCATGATATTAGTCTTCCTCCCAGGAATTGACAAGTACCTATAGTACTCTTCATATCCTCTCTACATCCTGCAAAATCTGCATCTGAATAGCCTGTTAGTTGAAAATCTTTATTCCTAGGGTACCAAAGACCTAGATTAGGTGTGCCCTTAAGATATCTCAGAATCCTTTTGACTGTAGTATAATGAGATTCTTTAGGGCAGGCTTGGTACCTAGCACAGACACATGTAGCATACATAATATCTAGTCTACTAGCAGTGAGATATAGTAGTGAGCCAACTATTCCTCTATACAAAGTCTCATCAACAGGTTTACCTGCATCATCTTTGCATATAGGCATACTTGTTCCCATAGGAGTTCTCATGGTGGAGGATGACTCCATACCATATTTCTTAATCAATTCTTTGGTAAACTTAGACTGGGATATGGACAAGCCATCATCAGTCTGTCTTACTTGGAGTCCCAAGAAGAACTTCAGTTCCCCCATACTGCTCATCTCAAACTTCCCTTGCATAAGTTTGGCAAACTTTTTACAAAGGTTGTTTTCAGTAGATCCAAAGATTATGTCATCAACATAGATCTGAACTAAGATGATCTTGCCTTTGGATTCCCTAAGGAATAGAGTTTTGTCAATTTTTCCTCTTGAGAATTTATTCTCAATAAGGAAAGTAGACAGGGTTTCATACCAATCCCTTGGAGCTTGCTTTAACCCATACAGAGCTTTCCTAAGCTTATAAACAAAATCAGGTTTAAGAGGATCTACAAAACCTGATGGCTGCTCTACATATACTTCTTCTTTGAGATCACCATTCAGAAATGCTGACTTCACATCCATCTGGTATACTTTGAAGTCTTGATAGGCTGCATAGGCAAGGAATATTCTGATTGCCTCCAGCCTTGCTACTGGAGCAAAGGTTTGATCAAAGTCAATCCCTTCTTCCTGTCTGTATCCTTTTGCAACCAATCTTGCTTTATTCTTTACTATTATTCCACTTTCATCTAGCTTGTTCCTATAGATCCATTTTGTGCCAATTATGTTGTGGCCTATTGGTTTAGGAACAAGCTCCCAGACATTGCACCTTTTGAATTGATTCAGCTCCTCTTGCATAGCATCAATCCAGTGCTGGTCTTGGATAGCTTCTTCAAACTTCTTAGGCTCCATTTGTGACAGGAAACTTGAATGTAGAACTGTGTTTTGATTTCTGCTTCTAGTTTGCACCCCCTGTCTTGGATCACCTATTATCTGATCAGCTGGATGATCTCTTAAATGTCTTGCAGCTGGAGGAAGATTCCCTTCTGGTTGAACATTTCCAGCTCCTTCATTTAGCTGAATCTCTTGGTTTTCATCAGCTTTTATAGTGTCTTGTTCTCCCCCTGGACAGAAACCTTCATTTTCCAATGCCCCATCTTCCTTTGATACTTCAGTAATGGAGAGCTTGTCCATACTTTTGCTTATACCTGTTGAGTCATTTGATCTACAAGACAACTCACAGTTCATTAATCTTGTTTCATCAAACACAACATGCACAGATTCTTCAACAACTTGAGTAATCAAGTTGAAGACTCTATAGGCCTTACTATTTGTGTTGTAACCAACAAATATCCCATCCTGGGATTTGGCAGCAAACTTAGTCAAATATGGCTTGCCATTGTTAAGTATATAACACTTACAACCAAAGATCCTAAAGTAAGATAGATTTGGTTTTCTGCCTTTCACAATCTCATAGGGAGTCATTTTGTGGCTTTTGGTGATAGTAGCCCTATTGATTACATGACAAGCAGTGTTAACTGCCTCAGCCCAAAAATATTCTGGGAGAGAGGTGTCACTCAACAGAGTTCTACCTGCTTCAATTAATGTTCTATTCTTTCTTTCAGCAATTCCATTTTGCTGAGGTGTTCTAGGTGAGGAGAACTCTTGGAAAATCCCAAAGTCTTTACACAATTTTGTTATGCTTTCAGATTGAAACTCAGTACCATGGTCACTTCTGATTTTGACCACTGTACTATTTAGTTCATTCTGAATTTGCTTTACAAAATTAAGTAATACACTTGGGGTTTCAGATTTTTGTTTCAGAAAGAACACCCATGTAAATCTTGAATAGTCATCTACAACCACAAAAGTGTAGACTTTCCTACCTAGACTGTGAACTGGCATAGGACCAAAAAGATCCATATGTAGGAGGTATAAGCACCTCACAGAATCCTTGTTTTCAAGGCTTTGAAAGGAGGATTTTGTCTGCTTGCCCTTTTGACAAGCTGAGCATATCCCTTCCTTTATACACTTAACTTGAGGTCCATTCCTCACTAACTCTTTGCTAAAGAGTTGGCCAATTGCCTTGTAGTTTAGATGAGCCAGTCTCTTGTGCCACTTAACACAATGAGAAGCATTGTCATCAGCTACAAGACAGATGGGAGAAGCTTTATTCTCACATTCAAAATTAAGACAATATACATTTCTCTTCCTATACCCAGTCAATATGATCTTTTGATCACTTGACCTTTTGATATGACATCCATCTTTAACAAATGAAATGTCATATCCTAAATCACTTAGCTGGCTTATGCTTATTAGATTATGTTTCAAACTTTTTACATAAGCCACTTGAGTGATAGTAATTAGGTTAGAAGAAATGTTACCAAACCCTTTGATGACTCCTTTTTCAGATCCACCAAAGATCACTTTAGGTCCATCTTTGATAGATGAATACTCCTTCAGCAGCCCCTTTGTTCCAGTCATGTGCCTGGAACAACCACTATCCAAGTACCATATAGGGGCATGGTTACTTGGATTCACCTGCAACACAGAATTACTTACCCTTAGAACCCAAGTAAGTCTTGGGTCCTTGGTTCAGGTTAGCATTAATAAAGCTACCATAACCTCTTCTAACAGGTAGACTATTGTTCTTTATAACACTTGGGTTATACCAGCAGTTTAGTGCAAAATGGCCTCTCTTGCCACAGCACCAACATTCAAACTTATTGTATCTAGATCTAGATACATCCTTGTCAGAAGAATTTCTGTTCATTGCTGGTGCTGCAGCAACTTCACCTACTGATTTCTTAAAACCATTGGGTTTATGACCATGGGTAGGCCTGCTTGCATTTACACCCTTGTTCTTCAGAACATTAGTCTTAATATGACCTTGAATATCTTCATGATCATATTTGTTAGAAGGCACTTCCACCTTACTAAACTTTATGGGGACTGAAAGATTTAGTGGCTGAACAGGAGCTTTGCCTTTCCTCTTGAATCTGCCAGCCCTGGAGTTACCTTTAAATCCTAATCCATCCTTACCCTTTTGAGTGACAAATTCATCTATCAAGGGTAAGACAGATTTTGGCTTAGAGTAACTAGCCACTAAATCCCTTTCAATTCTAAGTCTGGCCTCCAGACTCTTCACTTGATCATTAGTATAATTAATTGTGCCCATCTGAATAATAGTTATATTCTTCAGCTTGGCAATTTCATTTAATTTTTGATTAATAACTTTCTCTAACTCAGTTGTAGCAACCCTTAGTTCAGCAATTTCCTGAGCCTGAGATTTAACCAGGTTCTTGCTTTTCTTAAGGGCCTGCAACAAGTCCCCATACTTGTCTATCAATTGATAGACATCTCCTTCAGATTCAGATGCATCTACATCACTTGATGCAGATGTAGCTAATTCTTCACTTGTACAACAAACAGATGTAATAGAAGGACATTGTACCTTATTAGGACCAGACTGATTCTGGCATATGTCCTCTTCTGATCCTGCCATCAGCCCCATACACTGATGATCCTTTTGTTCATTGATGGAGTCTAGCAACTGCAGAAACTCCTCTTCTTCAGATGCAGCATATAGTCCAATATATGCTTCAGCTTTAGATTCTGACTCTAAAGTTGACTGGTCTGTTAGACTCTTATCTTTCTTTGCAACAAAGGATTTCTCCTTCTTGCCTTTCTGATGAGTCTTCTTCTTGTCTGAAGACTCCTTTCTCTTATCAGGACAGTCAGCCACTACATGTCCAGGCCTATTGCAACAATAGCAGACAATCTTTGAAGTAGTGGCTTTGCTGGGCTTTAATCTGGTCTTCTCTTTCCTTGATGACCTTTTCTTCTGATAATAGTCATCAACTTGCTGTGATGTGGAAGGCCTAGACTTCCATTGCTTCTTTTTCAAGAACCTCTAGAATTGCCTTGTGAATGCAGCAAAGTCTGCTTCTGAATCACAGCTTTCTGAACCCTTATATGAATTTTCAGAACTATCTTCTGCAACTTCCTTAGGAGGAGATGGTGATTTCCTCCTATTCTTTCTAGTGGCTTCTGCATTGAATGCCACAGTCTTTTCTCTATGCTCTCCTCTTGAATTCTTTTCCTCCTCCTTCCTCACCATAAGTTGCATTTCATAGGATAGCAACTTTCCAAACAAGGTGGGAGGAGATATCTCTGCCAATTTAGCTACTTCTCTTATGGCACAGATCTTTGTGTCCCAATCCTTTGTTATGGATCTCAAGAATTTGTCATTCAGTTCATAAGTACTGAAGACTCTTCCATAGGACATAAGCTCATTCACAATTCTATAGAATTTCTTGTAGCACTCAGTTATGCTATCAGATTTTCCTTATCTAAAACTTTCATACTCCTGATTGAGCATAGATTTCCTGTCCTGCCTTACTTCTTCAGATCCCTCCATGTAGACAATCAATGTGTCCCACATCTCTTTGGAGGTCTTGCAGTGAATCAGATTCTGAAATGTTGAATCATCTATGACACTAACAATAATGTTCTGAGCTCTTTTATCCATGGTTGCCAAGATGATTTCATCCTTGGTCATTTCTGAATAACTCTTTGGAGTTTGGATATTTGCATCAAGAACTGATACCTTCATTGGTATGAAGGAGCCTTCCTGTACTGTGATGTAAATCCTTGGGTCAGATGCCTCCATAAACAATCTGACTCTTTCTTTCCAAATTCCAAAAATTTCTTTCTTGCATATGGGTAATTTTATAGACCCTAGCTCCTTATGATTCTCACCAGAGCCCATCTTTTTGAATCTTGATTCTGCCTTTCAGATCTACCTCAGACTGTTAAGTCCTTTCTGAGGAACCTCCCTCTGATACCACTTGATAGTTTTACTTTCAAGATAACCTAAACACCTAGAGGGGGGGTGAATAGGTTCTAATTTCTTGTTTATACTTCTAGGCAGAATTCAATTACAAATTAAAACATCTAGCACAGCATTCACAGACAACTAAGCATCACAGATTCCACAATGTTTTATAGTGGTTCCCCAAGGTCTGGGTACATCCACTTTCCCCCTTCACCTATCTAGCAGTATGCTAGATTCGGCCAAACTTCCAGTATTCTCAGATCCTCAGATCCTATAGCTCAGAACCTGGATAGGTTCCTACAACTCAGGCTCAACAGCCCTACCTCAGCCTTCCTCAAGGCCTACCTCTCAGAGAAGAACCTTCTCCTACACTCAGGCAAATAGCCCTACCACTCAGAGATCACCTCTCCTACACTCAGCCTTTATAACACAGGCTTACAACTCAGATCTGTGTAAACAGATCCTACAGAAATTTAGAAAAGATATTTTAATGTCTTGCCTTTGTTGAGAGAGAAGAGGACAAGACACTTCTTGATCAGCTGATGAAATCAACTGAATCTGAGCTTTCTTCAAAGCTTCTTGAATCTGAACTTAGCTGAGTTGATTTCCAAACAGCTTCTTGAGAAACCACTGATGGCTTCCTTCTTCTTCTTCAAGATGACTGGATCCCTCTCTATCCAACACCTTTTTTGATACTTCAGACTTCTTCTTCTTAGATCTTCTGATGAAGATCTTCTTTAGAGCTTAGCACTTTCTTGAATTGAAACTTCAATAGGATCGTAATCCTTTTGTTTCTTCTTCTTAGATCTTCTTCTGTTATTTTTCTTGGCTTCTTATTTCCTTCTGAATATGTCTATTTATAGACTTTCTTTATGGTAACCGGCTGATCCGGTTTCTAACTGTTTTCTGACAGGTCTGACAGCTTCAGTTAAACGGTGGCAACCCACAGCTGTCAAGTCTTCAAACAGTTCCTGTACCTTAGCCTTGGACAGCAAAATGTCGAGACAGACTGTTAGAAAGTATCGAGACCAATCTGTCTATCTGTGTCGACACAAGTGACTTTGGTGTTAACACAATCTTTGATGATGTCGACTAAGTTGTCTTTAAGTCGACACAGCTTCTTCAGAAAATAACTTGGTCTAGACTCTGCAGTGTGTCGACACAAGTCCTGTGTGTCGACACAGTTGTTGTAGATTCAGAACTCAGTATGTGTCGACCAGCCTTCAGGTGTCGACACATCAATCTTCAATTCTGCCAAAATGTGTCGACTCAGTCTTCTGGTGTCGACACAAACATAGTCGACTTCTGCCAATATGTGTCGACTCAATCTCAAGGTGTCGACACATCCACCCAGTGTCGACTATCTTTCACTAGTCGACTATCTTCCACTAGTCGACTATTTTTCTCTGGTCGACTATCTTTCACTAGTCGACTAACTTTCTCTGGGTGTCGACTATCTTTCACTGTGTCGACACTGCTTCCCAGTGCTGAGGTCGACGATTTTCTTTATGTGTCGACACTGCTTCCCAGTGTCGACATAAATGTGGTCGACTATCTTTCTCTGTGTCGACACTGATATTCTGAAGTGACGACACAAATATTCTGAAGTGTCGACACAATTTCTTCAGGTGTCGACATGTGGACTTAGAATATTTTTCTGCATTCTTTAATACTTCTTCACCTGCACATGTCAACTCAAAACAACATCAAATACACCTTGATGTATATCATTGAGCTAAGTTGGGCTTCTTCAAATCAGGTACACATTTTCCAATATACCCAACAGAAGCGTTGTGAGCATACATGATAGCTTCAAAAAATCCAATGTGTGCTAGTGGATTGTCGGTTCCACTGAAACTTTTGATTTCTAAGTTACCTTCTTGAGGGGGACTACCAAGGAGGCCGGTGAGTTGTAATTGGGTAACCGTTCATTTAGCCCTTGCTTCCTAACAGACGTGATGTTATTCATCAATCTTTTGAAATCCCCGTCATATTGAGGATTATCGAGGTAGCGATCACGCGTATCTTTGGTTAACATTGCAAGAATGGGGGAGCTACTTGTACTTGAGAATTATTTTTCTATGTCGAACTCCTTGTGCGGGAAAAGCTTGGTTGAGGCGGAGAGTTCTCCTGATGGCGATGAATTAGCTCGCTTGAATGGCGATGTGGAGGACTGCTTTACTTCTTGACATATGGAAAACATCAGAGCCTGAAGTTTGTTTATTTATGTGGCGTATTTTGCGGATACGCCCTCAATACATATGTAGCAGTCACCTGGAATGGCCGCTACTTGATTGATTTTATCCATGCGGGAGGGGCCCAACTTGATGCGCCCCTCGGGGACTGGTCCTTTGGTGGTTCGGGCATTTCTTCTTGCCATTCTCTAGCCTCAAGTACCACTGTGCGGAGGGTACCGTCTTTGGGGGATGTGGGGAATTCATGTTTTTCACAGACGGCGCCAAACTATTGCGGTCCAACTCGGCACTCCTAAATCGGTCCAAATTCGACTGTCTTAGCTCGGGAGTGGTCGAGTGTGCAATCAGTCAAATATTTAAAGAGTAGGTGCACAAAGCAATTTTGACGTGGAAAAACCCCTCAACTGGGTTAATAACCATGCGACCAGGTCTGTGCCGGTCGAACTTTACTATCTGTTGGCGGTTACAACTTTTACTGAGAATCAAGAGTGACATGTCGATTCTCGTTAAACTTTGGAGGAGAGAGAGAGAATTATTGGCTCGTGTAGGGCAATAGGATGCTCTGCACATGGCTTGTTTGTGGGGAGGACGTGGATGAAGGATTAATGGTTGTCACGGGAACTTTCTTCTCGACGCTCGTCGCGATCTAGGCGGGTTTCAATGAGGCAGCGACGACTTGAAGATGGCTTGAATGCGGCTTGAATGAGGCTTGAAGATGGATTGAAGGCTGCTTGAAGAAGGCTTGAAGGCTGCTTGAAGTCGGCTTGAAGTCAGCTTGAAGGTGGTTCGTAGGAGGAATCTGGTAGAGCTCTGGCTTGAGAAAGAAAAAAGTTATAGAGCGAAAAGTTGAGAAATGAGAAGGCCTAAGGCTCTTTTTATAGCTTTTAGGAGGTGGTTATGGTAGTTATGCGACTATCCACACACCATAACCACTTGCATAATTATTTTTTAGTATAGTTAGGGGTGTGTATTAGTAAACAAACTAACCCTAAGATTGTTTGATATTACTGCAATAGGCCAGGACATGTCATAGCTGACTGTCCAGACAAGAGGACTGAATCTAAGTACAAGAAGAAGCATCAACTGAAGGGCAAGAAGGAGAATTCCCTTGTTGCTCAGAAACAGAAGAGTTGGACAGACTCTTCATCTTCAGGATAAGGAGAAGAAGAAGATACAGAAGCAAATGTTGGGCTATTCTCAACTGAAGAGGATTCTAAGGAGTTAGAATTCCTACAAATGTTGGACTCCATAAATGGAGTGGAATAACATTGTTGTAGAGGACTTATGGTCCTATCAGAAAATGATCAGTGCCAGGATCAGGCTGGTCCTAGTAAGGTATACAATTCTCCCTTAGAGTCTTATTACTTTACTGGATCAGAATCAGAAGCATCTGCATCAAGAGATGAGGATGGTTCTGAGTCTGAAGGGGATGTACACCAACTCATTGATGAGTATGGTGGGTTGTTGCAAGCTCTAAAGAGAAACAAGCTTCTTATCAAGGAGATGGCCAAGGAGATTGAATCTCTTAAGTTGACAGCATCAGAATTAGCCAAGCTGATTGATTTGAAACTAAATGAGGTTTTCAAACTGAAGAACATAACTGTCATTCAGATGTGCACAATCTCTTTCAAGGAAAATCATATCAAGAATCTGGAGGCAAGACTCCAGAAAGAAAAAGAGTTAGTGGCTAAATTCTCTAAGCCAAAATCATTCTTGCCTTTAATAGACAACTTCATTTCTCAAAAAGGTATGACTGGTTTAGGCTTTTAGGGAAGAACAAGGGCCCCGAATTCACATGGAAAAGGTAAGGCCCCAGTTAATCCACTAGCCACTAAGCCCCCTATTTTCTTTAGGAAGGTGATGCAACCTATAAACAGGTATGATCATGAAATTACACATGATCACTGTGAGTATAGAGATCACATTGGCAAGTGTGTTAATGCTAGTAGGCCACTCTATAGGCAAGCCCATCAGGTTCAAAAGGAATTCTTGGGGTTTGCTGCTCCAGCACCTACACTCAAAAGAACTGCAGGCAACAAGGTTGTGAAGTCTATACCTAAGAGAAGGTACAACAGATTTGAGTATTAGTGTTATGGCAAGGTAGGCCACTTTGCTATGGATTGCTGGTTTAACACAAGTGTTAAAACTAAGAATAGTTTACCTATCAGGAAAGCTGTAGGTAAACATGATAGTTTTCAAACTAACAAGAACCTAGGACCCAAAACTAATTTGGGTTCTAAGGATAAGTAATTCTTTATTTGATGCAGGAGAATCCAAGTGTCCATACCCCTATATGGTACTTGGATAGTGGATGTTCCAGACACATGACTAGAACAAGAAGAATGTTGAGGGACTATGTACCCATAGAGAATGGACCCAAAGTGATCTTTGATGGATCATAAAAAGGAATCATTAAAGGATTTGGTAACATCTCTAGTGATTCAATTACCATCACTAAAGTGGCTTATGTGAATGGGCTAAAATATAATCTGATTAGCATAAGTCAACTTAGTGATCTAGGTTATGATATCTCTTTCCATAAAGGGGAGTGCCAAATTAAGAGGTCAAGTGATCAAGAGATCATGTTGACTGGCACTAGGAGAGGGAATGTATATTATCTTAACCTAGATTGTGAGTATAATAACTCACCCATTTACCTAGTTTCAGGTGAGAAAGCTTCACTATGTGTCAAATGGCACAAGAGGTTAGCTCATCTGAACTATAAGTCTATAGGGCTTCATTTTAGCATGGGTTTAGTGAGGAATGGTCCTCAGGTCAAGTGCATTAAAGAGGGAGTGTGTTCACCTTGCCAAAAGGGCAAACAGACCAAGTCCTCTTTTCCTGCACTTGATACCAAAGATTTAATGAGATTTTTATATCTCTTACATATGGATTTGTTTGGTCCTATGCCAGTTCATAGTATTGGTAGGAAAGTATACACTTTAGTTATTGTGGATGACTATTCTAAATACACATGGGTTTTCTTCTTGAGGCAGAATCTGAAACCCCTTTTGTTTTCCAGACTTTTGTTAGACAAATTCAGAATGAATTTAACAGTTCAGTGGTCAAAATCAGAAGTGACCATGGAACTGAATTTCAGTCTGAATATATGACAAAATTCTGTGAAAAACTTGGGATTCATCAGGAGTTCTCCTCACCTAGAATACCTCAGCAAAATGGAATTGCTGAAATAAAGAATAGAACTCTTATTGAGGCAGGTAAAACTCTACTTAGTGACACTACTCTCCCTTAATATTTCTAGGCTGAGGCAGTAAATACTGCTTGTTATGTTCTCAATAGAGCATCTATAAATAAGAAACTTAAGTTGACTCCCTATCAGATTTTGAAAGGCAGAAAACCAAACATTTCTTACTTTAGAATCTTTGGTAGCAAGTGTTATGTCCTAGTTAATGGTAAGCACTACCAAACAAAGTTTGCTGTCAAATCCCTAGAAGGGTATTTGTTGGGTACAGTAATAATAGTAGGGCATACAGGGTCTACAACTTGACTACCCAAGTTGTAGAAAAGTCAGTCCATCTTATTTTTGATGAGTCAAGATTGATTAACAATGAATTATCTAGTTCTTCAGTTAGTTCTACAGGTCTAACAGACAGGCTAGATAAGATTACCATCAATGATGAAGCTCCTGCTAGGATGGATGATGGAAAAGATACATGTTGTCCAGGGGGATAACAAAACTCACTGGATGATGAAGAAAATGTGGAGCATCAGGTTGAGGAAAATGAAGAAGGCCATGAGTGAGACAGGTTTCCTCAAACTAGAAGACACCTGAAGGATCATCCAGCTCACCAAATCATTGGTGATGCAAGTAAAGGTGTTCTAACAAGGAGAAAGAACATGAACACAGTTTTATGTTCGAGTTTCTTGTCACAGATAGAACCTAGGAAGTTTGAAGAAGTCATGCAAGATACTAACTGGGTTGATGCTATGTAAGAAGAACTAAATCAATTCAGAAGATGCAAAATCTGGGAACTAGTTCCTAAACCTAAGGATCACAACATCATAGGAACCAAGTGGATCTACAGAAATAAACTTGATGAAAATGGCACAATTATCAAGAACAAGGCAAGGCTGGTAGCAAAAGGCTATAGGCAAGAGAAAGGGATTGACTTTGATCAAACTTTTGCCCCAGTAGCAAGGCTAGAGGCTATACAGATGTTCTTGGCCTATGCTTTCTATCAAGGGTTCAAGGTATATCAAATGGATGTAAAGTCAGCATTTCTGAATGGTGACTTAAAAGAGGAAGTCTATGTTGAACAACCATCAGGTTTTGTAGATTCTCATTATCTTGATTATGTATATAGGCTTAGGAAAGCCCTATATGGTTTGAAATAAGCCCCTAGGGCCTGGTATGAAACCTTGTCTACTTTTCTTATTGAGAATAAATTCTCTAGAGGAAAGATAGACAAAACTCTATTCTTTAGGGAATCTAAAGGCAAGATAATCCTAGTCCAGATATATGTTGATGACATTATCTTTGGATCTACTGAAAACAACCTTTGTAGAAAGTTTGCCAAACTTATGCAAGGGAAGTTTGAGATGAGCAGTATGGGTGAGCTGAAGTTCTTTTTGGGACTTCAAGTAAGACAGACTGATGATGGATTGTCCATATCCTAGTCTAAGTTCACCAAGGAGTTGATTAAGAAATATGGTATGGACTCAGCCTCCACCATGAAAACTCTAATGGGAACAAGTATGCCTATAGGAAAAGATGAGACAGGGAAGCCTATTGATGAGTCTTTGTATAGAGGGATAATTGGCTCCCTACTCTACTTGACTGCTAGTAGACCTGACATCATGTATGCTACATGTGTCTGTGCTAGGTACCAAGCATGCCCAAAGGAATCTCATTATACTGCAGTTAAAAGAATTTTGAGATATCTTAAGGGCACACCTAATCTAGGTCTTTGGTACCCTAAGAATAGAGATTTCTTTCTAACAGGTTTCTCAGATGCAGATTTTGCAGGATGCAAAGAAGATAGGAAAAGTACTATAGGAACCTGTCAATTCTGAAGTGGAAGGATGGTGTCATGGTGCATCAAGAAGCAGACCAGTGTAGCTATATCAACAGCTGAGTCTGAATATGTAGCTGCAGGCAGTTGCTGTGCACAATTATTGTGGATAAAGTACCAACTTGAAGATTATGATATCAAGGTAAGTAGAATTCCACTATTTTGTGATTCTACAAGTGCTATTTTTATTGCTAAGAACCCTGTATCTCACAGTAGAACCAAGCATATAGAAATTAAGTTTCATTTTATAAGAGAACATGTGGAGAAGGAAGATATTAATCTAGAATTTGTAAACACAAATAATCAAATAGTTGATATCTTTACAAAACCACTGGATGAAACTAAATTCAATCATTTTAAAATTGAATTATGTATGTTGAACTTAGACTAAGTTAGCACAAGCATTCCTAAGTAGACTATGTAAGCACAATATTTCTCAGGAAATTTGTCTAAGTACAATGTTTGTGTCGACACAAACAAATTGTGTCGACACACTCAGTATGTTGTGTCGACAAAGAAAAAGGATGTGTCGATACAGAAACAGTATCTGTGTCAACAGAAGTATGGGTGTCGATACAACTATGTCGAGACTTTAAGTTAGCTGATTTTTGTGTTGACACACAAAAATTAATGTCGACACTCTGTGTCAAGTTATGACCAGTCCATGTCGACACTGACATAAGTATGTCGACACATAGACGTGTCGACTAAACCTAAGTATTGTCGAGACCTAGTATTATTACTAAGGAGCGTCTTTTGAACTCCCCTTTACACCTAGACTATAAATAGGTGAAGTCAAAATCTTGTCGACTATGCTTTCAAATTTCTCGACTCTAGCCCTTATGTCGACTTCGATATTCTCTTCTCTTCTCTCCCTCTCTCCCTTCCATCAATGACGCCCATCAAGGAAGACAAGGTGAACGAAGGCTATGAACTGGTTCGTGATGGATTCACGACAGCGTCTCAAGAAATCCAGGGTGTAATTACCCTAATTTCAGAAAATGGGTTGGAATTCTTAGTTTCAGAACCAACGAAGATTTGGAAGAAGGAGGTCATGGAATTTTATTCTTCTGCAACTGTGGACACAGACGGGAAGAAGATCAAAGCCACTGTACATGATTCCAGAGTAAAACTTACACTGAAGTCGATTAGGAAATCACTCCAACTTCCTAAGGTCAATGATGAAGATGACATCATTCCCTCGATGACAAAAGATACCTTAAGTTGGTGCGGGTTAAACCCTAATACCAAGGTTGGATCATCCATCACCAGGAAAGGGATGAATTCGCAAGAGAAATTCCTGTCAGAGATAGTAGGCAAGGTAATCCTGTGCAAAATAGGTGGACATGAAAGAATCTCAGCTTTTATGTTCAATCTAATGACAAGAATAATTTTCAAGCTAAAGACAGATTGGGCATCCATAGTATTTGACAAGATATAAGAAGGAATCAAGAAACCAAATCTGGGAAGAATTCTTAGTCTTTGTTTATCTTCAACAATACCTTATATTATGAACAAACTTCCAGGATCAAAAATCAACCATATAAGAAGAATGGACACAAGAATCCTGTCTAGGTTGGATAGAGTATTAACCAAGGAGGTTTCTACTCCTCAGAAACAGACCAAGAAAGAAAAGAAGAAGAAGGAAGTTATACAGTAAGCAGAATCTTCTAGTGATTCTAAAGAGGAAGTGGTCTTCAGTTCAAATGAAGACATGCCCCAAAAAGATGTTCAAGATCAAGTAGAGAGCAGCGTGCTCCTAGAGCAATAGGTAGTCACTACTCTAGGGAGAGAAAATCTTGAATTAGCAGCTCAAGAAACTATACTTTCTGAGCTACCTGCTCAAGGGGAAGGAATATATGCTGCTACTCTAGAGAGTGAGTATGCATCAGATACAGTAATGGATATTGTCTCAGATACAAATAAAGAAGCACTGGACAATGCTGCGAAGGAGGCACAAGATGTGCAGAATGAGCAAGTAAGTATCTCCTTTATAAAACATGCCCTGGACAAAAGTCTGGATGTCTAGGGAGAACCTTTTATTTTCCAAACCAACCTTGTTCCTCCTGTACAGATACAGCAAGAGGTAACAATGGAAGATCTATTTCCTGATTTCCCTGCTGTAAGGACTGAGGGGGAGAAATCCTAGGTAGAAAAGGACATGCCAAGAACTGAGGGGGAGGAACTGCTAAATGCCCCATCTAATAAAAAACTGTTGATATAGAAAGCTCCTCACAACCCTCTGATGATGAGGAAGCTACTATGGCTAAGAAAAGGAAGATAGTTGAACTAAAGAAAAGGAGCTCAGGCTACAAGAAAGCCTTGCACACAATCACACAACCACCAGCTCCTAGCATAGACTTCAGTTCATTAGTGGTCCAAATACAAGTAAAATTGGATGAACAAAGACAATCTCTAGAGAAGTATGTGGATGAGTCAAATAAGGAACTGCAGTTTCAGCTGTCTCAGGACATTAAGTCAATCAGATTTGAAGTCAATCTGCACAAGAAAGAGATGACAGATTGTTTCCATAAGGGAGGCAATGTTGTAGTTTATTTGGCTGAGCAACAAAAACTTATCAAGACTGAGATTGAGGACATTGCCACAAAGAAACCTTACTTAAGTCAATCAGATTCTGAAACCTTATCTGAATAATAGCTATCAAAGCAGATACAAGTAGATATAGCTATTATTCAGATAGCTATTGAAGCCTCCCAAAAGATAATTTCTGATACCTTACTGAAGTTCAAAGACTATTACAAAGAAAGTACAGAATATCTGGCTGATCAGATAAGGTTTCAGAAGACTGATCTAAGGGATCATATTACTAGAGAAGTCATAAAGGGGGAGAGATTGTTAGTCAAAGCTAGCTCTGACCATGCTAAATGGATCTCTAATTCCATCAGAGCTACACTTGGCTTTCCTCCTTTATGTGATGATGATAATGTTTCTGAATCTGGAGTGCAACCTGCTAATATTGAAGGAGATCAGCCTGAAGTTGCACAGGTTATTTACCCTCCTGCTGATTTTGACATGGTTCGACAAGAAGTACAGACAATGTACAGTCCTTCACAGGAGGCATCAAAGGTGATCATTGAAAAAGTAGAAATGTTAGAGGCTGTCAAGCAAGCTCAAAAGGAGGCACAATTATCCAAGAAAAGGTTCAGGGACAGGCTGAGTTGAAGCCAGATTTTGAGCAATGGAGCCCTACTTCAAGGAATATCATTTTGACTGCCTGTAAGGCTGTAAAGGATAAGACCCATGACAGGGGTAAGTGGTATTCTGAGCAGGAATGGAAATAATATCAAGTTAGGCAAGAAGCCATTCTTCATCATAGAAGAAGTGCAAAAGCTTGGAAGTTAGTTGTTAATGCTCTGGAGCCTAGCAGGTACTTCCCCAAGCCTTTTCACTATTTTGAAAGACAAAGGATAAAGGTTGAAGAATTAAAGAAGAGGGATCTCAAAGGGAAGAAACCTGCTGAGGATACAGAACTTTCTGTGCAGGCAAAGATTAAGTCTGGGAAAGGCATAGTGATTATAGAGCCTAGTCAATCATAGGATAGATAGGCTTATATGTAGAACAATGTAACTTTTTGTTTTTGTTCTAAGGAAAAAACATGTAAACCCAGTATTTTCTGATTAATAAATAAAATCAGCTTCACTATTGCCTTGAGTTATTTATATTGTTTATATGTTATCATGCACTGAAATGAATGTAAATCTATTCTCATGTATTTTATTTTGACAGATGCATATCTTTGACTAAGGGTTATGACTTCTCCAAATAGGAGAAGATTGTTGGGTACACTGAAAAATATATACTAGATTTAGAGAAGCCTCATCTTACTCATTGATATACATCAAGTTGTATTTGATGGTTGTTTGAGTTTCATTGTGCAGGTTTGTAAGAATTTTTCTAAGTACAAGTGTCGACACGTGAAGAATTGTGTCGACACCCAGAAGTTGTGTCGACACTAGAAGCAAGGCCTGTGTCGACACTCAGGCATTGTGTAGACACCTGAAGAAGAAGCTGTATCGACACCCAGAATTATGTCGACACCTAAGGCAAGGTTTGTGTCGACATCTAAAGAAGCAGTTGTGTCGACATCCAGGAGTTATGTCGACACCAGAATAAATTCATGTGTCGACACTCAGGAATTGTGTCGACACCTGAAGAAGGTTTGTGTCGACAACTAGACACACACTCAACGTCATCTTACAGCAACAGCTATACTGAGTCAGAAGGCTTGTGTCGACACACACTCAACGATATCTAGAAGACACTCAATTCCATCTAACAGCAACAGCTATACTGAGTCAGAAGACTTGTGTCGACACACAGGACTTGCGTCAACACACACACAACGTCGTCTCGACACACACTCAATGACAGCTGGATATACACTCAACGCCATCTACCAGCATCAGTTATGTCAAGACCAGGAGCAATTTTATCGACACACAGGACTTGTGTCGACACATACAAACAGAAGCTGTATCGAGTAATTGAAGAATGAATATGTCAACACATGGAGTGTTATGTCGACATCATCAAGACTTGTGTCGACACTAAGTCTATTTGTGTCGACACATATGAAGCAGTATGCTGAGTGGATCATGCTGAGTTGTAAAGTCTTTAAGGAATCAGCTGTCATGACTGGTGACTCGACAGCTGTCATTACCAATAGGTCTGACACCATTGTTAGAACTGTCAGAAGGTTGTTATAAACCGGATCAGCCGGTAATCAGGAGAAATCTCTATATAAAGGACTTATCCGTGACAACTTATAACAAGAACATATACAAAGATAAAAAGGTGGATCATCTAAGGAAAGTTTTCAACAACAAGTAAAGGGGTGACCCTTAAGAAGGCAGATTCTGGACAGTTTGTAGAGAAGATTCAGATCTTATTCTGAATTAAAGAAAGGAGCATACCGGAGATCAACTTCTATATCAAGAAGAGTTCAATCTTATTTTGTTCTATCAAGAAGCTTTGAAGCATCTAAGTCAGGTTGGATCTGGAGATTCAATTCATTCAAGAACTTATCAAGAAGCTCTCACCTATAGAGTGATCTATCTGGTGATATTTCTGTATTTCACAAATACTCAAATTCTTGTAAGATCTATTGTTAAATCTGAGTTGTAAGCCAATAATTATAAAGGCTGAGGTAGGGCTGAGTGCCTGAGGTGTAGGACTATTGATAGTCTGAGTTATAAGCCTAGTTGTAAAGGCTGAGGTAGGGGTGTGGCCTGAGGTAGGATTCTTGGGGAGAATCTAAGGTAAGACTTGTATAAGTCTGAGCTGTAGGAACCAATCTGCTTCTGAGTTGTAACATCTGTGGATCTGAGTTTGTGGAAGGAAGTTAAGCTGAACCCAGTGCTCTAATGGATAGGCGAAGGGGGAAAGTGGATGTGCCCATACCTTGGGGAACCACTATAAATCTGGTGTATGTTATGCTGTGTTTTTTGTGTTGTGGTTTGCAATCTCTGTGCTAAGTAAGAACTAGTTATATTGCCTAAAATTCTTAAAGATAATTAGAACCTATTCACCCCCCCCCCTTAGGTGCTTAGGATCTTGAAATAAGTCTTTCAGTATGACCCGCCACTAGTTTGTTTCTTATGCAAATGCAAGATATTCCAACCCGAGCCTCCAGTGTAAGACCCCCCTCCCGGAACACAAGACATGGCACGAGAGGGGTCTTATGCCCAGAACAGCCGCCTTGCGGTAACACTAACACTTAGGCTAGCCTGTACCACAAGACGCCTATTCTGCCGGCTACCAACAATATCAACAGATAAATGCCAACCCAACCATAATAATATGAAGTCAAATACACACCAAGCATATGTCCATAATATCATAAATAAAGAAGCTACAACAAGCTTCTAATATCAGAGTACATAAACAGAATTGCCCCGAAGGGCTACAACAAAATCTCTCTCTCACTCACATCCGTAACCGACAGTAGCGACGGTACCGTCCCTTCAGGCCCTGTCACCCTGGCCTGGCTGTCCGTCTGCATAGCCTGCTGCTCCACCTGCGGGGTTTCCTCCTAAAAAGGAAGACGTAGCAACCGTTAGTCAAAAGACTAAGTGGTTTCACATCCGCTCCCCCGGCGACTCCTCGGCACCGGGCGGAGAAAGGCACAGGTACAATATATAAATAACAGTAGTACAACAGGTGAAATGAGTATACATGATATAAGCAGCAACATCAGCAGTGTATAATAAGCAAGCTCTTATTTCAAATCTACAAACTACAGCAGCAAGAGAGTATATAATTAGAACAGTAAGTAACTCAACTTATATGGATGCTCATACAAGCATATAAGTTGAGGGTCGTTCAGCAGAAAGTAACTCATCGTATAAGAGTGCCCATACAAACTTATACGATGAGGGTCTTGTGTATGTAATGAAGTGCAATGCTATGTATGCAATGCAGTGACACACCCATGCTCAAGCACATGCAATCGCTATGTCGACACAGACTTATAGTTCCCACTATTCGAGCAGGTAGCTAACCTCTCAGGCATCAACCGTCGTGGCCAAACGGTGACAGTAGAGCGGGCATCTCCACTACTAGGCTGGTCTCCACACTACCTGGCCTAGGCCTCCGTACGCCTCAATGCTAAGAACACAGCAGCGGAGCTCACCTGCGTACTACGGCTCAGCGGGTTCTCTCGGGTAAATATGCACCAAGATCCTAGCCCCTGACTGGCCTATGGTATGACACGGAAGGAGCCTCGGAAATAAGCACGAGGACCAAGCCCAACCGTTCACTTGGCACGGAAGGAGCCTCGGGACGTGAACACCGAGGACCAAGCCCAACCGCCCAAGGTCTAACTGTCAACTCCCATCGGTGTGACGATTGGCGAGCCCGTAGACCTGCCACACTATCCTTAACCCGAGATCACGACACCGCGTGTCGACTCACACCACATGCAATTCCATAATTCATGGCATGGAAGGAGCCTCGGAGTAAGCATGAGGACCAAGCCCAACCATCCAACAAATACGGATGGAGCCTCGGGACGTGAACACCGAGGACCAAGCCCAACCGTCCGATTTTATCCAACTTAACCTCATTCCCATCAGTGACGGTCAACACCGCACTTGTTAACTTTCACAATGCTACCCGTGGGGAGACGACACTCTAAGCATTGGACTATCCATTCCCTTCCACCAATCCATTACACATCCTGACCATAGTTTTAACCAATTACAAATCCTTCCAAATGAATTCAACATATTATAGATAAGGTGCATAATGGTGATCTAATAAATATAACAAAGCCTTTCATTCTCTTAGGCTTGATTCACATCTCGGCATAGGGATTCAAATCCTCAAACATCAATCTTCACATTACCTCGGTGATTACCACAAAGGAATTCACCCAACCTCGAGATGAATTGCAACATCTATTCCATCAAATCCAAGTTCATATTATAATCACCTAGAATTGTATGTAATCTGGTCAGCAACTTTGATGGAGGATTCCCGTGGCTACAGGTATCGCCCGAAAACGTGCCACCACTCGTTGGAAAGGTAATTTCAAGGGCTACAACTTTCGTGTTTAGTCAAAAGCCCAGATCTGGTCACATCATACCGGAAATGCAACTCGAAGTCTGCTGCGTACAGGATACAGAATTCCTGGGCATTAACTTCCAACCGTAGCAGATTCAAACAGACTTTCCCGTGGCTACAGGTATCGCATGGAAACGTGCAACCACCCGTTGAAAAGGTAATTTCAAAGGCTACCACTTTCATGTTTAGTCGAAAGCCCAGATCCGCCCCCTTCTTGCTTAAAAATAGCCAAGAAGGTCGCTGCGTGCAGAATACAGATTCTGCACGCATCTTGAAGCGAAGTGAACGGCATCCGTTCATCTTCCTCCTCAAGCGATTTTCCCCAAATCGCATCCAGAAGTTCCTCCACCCTTATTCTCCCTCTTGAGGCCATTTCCTCTTCACGTGACCACCTCTATCATCACTTTGAAGCGAGGGGAGGTTGAAGACGACTAAACTTTAGAGCACAAACTCTAGCATGGCCTTCCTAGAAAGCTTCATCTCACAAATCTAGACTCGTTTGAGTCGATGTCTCGCCTAAAAATAACTATAGATCTAGCACCAAGGGAGGGGGGAGGAAACTCACCTCATTTCCGGCGTTTCCTCCGTTGCCGGCCATGGATCGCGTTATTCTTCGTGGCGGCATCCTTGGCTTCGTTAGCAGTATTCTTCCACGGAAACGGCGGGGCTTTTCCTCCAGAACCCGGCTCCGGCAACTCCCGATATCTCCTCTTCCGCTCTGTCGGTTTCGCACAGTGACGGCTCGGCAAGGGTAAAGTGACGGCTAGGGTTTGGTTTACTTCCTTTTTATATCACATAGTAGGTTTAATCCCTTCCGCCACGTGTCAATCTCTAATTGGACCGCCCAAATTAGGTCTTAATTGAAAGGACAGATCCAAAGAATCATCCGGCGTAAATCCCGAAGTCCGGTTCAGTCCGCTCAGAACAGCGGGTCCGCCTGGGTGAAAACGTATAAGTCAAATTCTGTGGGAATCAGTCGTCATTCTCGACGATCGGCGAGAATCGTCAGGTCATTCTCGACGATCAGCGAGAATCGTCAGGTCATTCTTGACGAATTTCCCTTGGCAAACTTTTCAGAAATCCGGGCGTTGAGTATATTGAGTATTCTCGACGATACTCGACGATCGGCGAGAATAAGCGGGTCATTCTCGACGAATTTCCCTTAGCAAACTTTTCAGAAATCCGGCCGTGGAGTATCAGTCGACGATACTCGATGATCGGTGGGAATCGTCAGACATTCTCGACGATCGGTGAGAATCGTCAGGTCATTCTCGACGATTTTTCCTTAGCCAATTTCCTTCCAGTCCATTAGACATCACTCAACTCTACACCCATCCAATACACCCGACATCTTGCGTCAGTGCACCCCGAGCCCAAGTCGAGTCTCTTGACCCAAAACTCGTGCGAGGGGCCTAGCGCAAATTGGGACGTTACAAATCCTATAAACAAAATAAAAAGATTTCGTCCCCGAAATCAGGCTGAGGTCATGGGGAGTAAAGCATACAGAAATTAAAATATGTTGTTAATAAGGTTACCTTAAGCAAACAGCTCCGGGTAGCGTATTTGCATCAAATCCATTGGCTCCCATGTGAATTCCTCCTTCCCATGATTAGACCATAGCACTTTTACCAAGGGGACACTTTTGCGGCGCAAGGTTCTTATCTCGTTATCAACGATCCGCACCGGCTCCAGTCGCACAGATCTGTCAGACGCCACAGTACCGTCAGTTGTGGGGATGTATTGTTCGGGCCGCAACAGCGCCTTCCGAAGCGACGACACATGGAACACATCGTGGAGATTCTCTAGCTCGGGCGGTAGCTCTAGCCGGTAGGCCAAAGGGCCAACTCTTTCCAATATGACATAGGGCCCAACATACCGTGGACTGAGCTTCTTCACTCCTCGCACTCGTGACACTCCTTGCATCGGCCGAATTTTTAGAAACACCTTATCACCCACTTGAAATTCCACCATACGGTGCCTTGCGTTGTAATACTTCGCCTGCCGACTTTGAGCCTCCAACATGCGATCCCTTATTAGCCTAACCACCGCATCAGTGTCATCCATGTACTCAATTCCCAAAGTCTTCGGGTCTTCATCTTGCACCCAAGACAAGGGGGTCCTACACCTCCTTCCATATAGGGCTTCATGGGGCGCCATGCCAATACTAGCTTGATGGCTGTTGTTATAGGAGAATTCCACCAAGGGCAAGAGTCTTTCCCACGGCTCTCCCCTATCTATCACACACAACCTCAACAGATCTTCCAATGTTCGGATGGTCCGCTCAGACTGTCCGTCCGTCTGAGGATGAAATGCGGTACTGAAGGTAAGACGTGAGCCCAAATACGTCTGTACCGCCTTCCATTCCTTGGAGGTGAAATGACCATCACGATCCGAAACTATCGTCTTAGGTACGCCGTGATACCGTACAAATTGTTCCACAAACAGGCGTACCAAGACATCCACGTGAGCCTCCTTCTTCATAGGAATGAACCGGGCAACCTTCGTCAGGCGATCAACGATCACCCATACTGAATCATTCCCTGAGCGGGAGCGAGGTAGCCCATGTACGAAGTCCATGGATATATCCTCGAACTTCCATTCGGGGATTGGCAATGACTGCAACAGGCCACCAGGGCTCCTACATTCCGCCTTCACTCTTTGGCAGGCTTCACAATGCGTGACAAAGTGCCGGACATCTATCTTCATCCCTGGCCAACACATCGTCTTTCGTAAGCCGGCGTACATCTTTGAAATTCCTGGGTGCACGGAATATTGAGAGCAATGTGCTTCTCTCATAATATCCTCCCGGATTCTACCACCTTTGGGAATGTAGAGTAGGCCGCGAAAGTAAACGAGGTCGTCCTTTTGTGTGTATTCGTCGGTAGTCCCGTCTTCTATTAACTTTATTATCGGGGCCAAAGCCGCATCTAATCCTTGCTCCATTCGGATCCGGTCCCGGATATCACAAACTATACTCATGCTGGACAGGTACTCCGTATATTCCGAAGAAGCCTTAAATATTAAGGTGATGTCCATCTCCTCGATCATCCGTGCCAACTCCATGCTCATCAATCGAGATTCTGGGCTCGAGCCGGGTACTTTCCTACTCAACGCATCGGCTACCGAGTTTGCTTTTTCGGGGTGGTAGTTCAAGGTGAACTCATAGTCGCATAGAAACTCTAACCACCGCCGTTGTCTTAAGTTCAATTCCTTCTGAGTATGGACGTACTTCAAATTTTTATGATCCGAGAAGATTTCGCAGTGGACGCCGTATAGATAATGCCTCTATACCTTCAAGGCGAACACCACTGCTCCTAGCTCCAAATCATGCACCGGGTAATTGATTTCATGCTTCTTCAATTGTCTTGAAGCATAAGCAATTACGTGCCCGTGCTGCATCAACACCGCTCCCAACCCCTGATAAGACGCATCCGTATAAACTTGAAATCCTTCCTTCCCAGACGGAAGGACAAGGATGGGGGCGGAGGTAAGTTTATCCTTCAATTCCTGGAATGTCGCTTCACACTGGGGTGTCCACTCAAATAGCACTCCTTTCTTTGTCAAGGAAGTAAGCGGGAGGGCAATCTTGGAGAATCCTTTTACGAACTTGCGGTAGTATCCGGCAAGTCCAAGAAAACTCCTCACATCGGCCGCCGACTTCAAAGGAGACCACTCCTTCACAGCGCGCACCTTGGCTGGATCCACAGCTAGCCCTGCCCCACTGATTACATGGCCCAAGAAAGCAACCTCCTTAAGCCAGAATTCACACTTGCTAAACTTGGCGAACAGGGCGTGCTCCTTTAGCTTCTCTAGAACTAAGGCCAAATGTCCGGTATGCTCTTCCTCCGTCTTCGAGTAGACTAGGATGTCGTCAATGAACACAATGACGAAGACATCTAAATAGGCCTCAAACACTTTATTCATCAAGCTCATGAAAGCCGATGGGGCATTGGTGAGTCCAAACGGCATCACTGTGAACTCATATAAGCCGTACCTTGAACTGAAAGCCGTTTTCTGTATATCATCCTCCTGTATTCTCAATTGGTAGTACCCCGAGCGCAAGTCTAACTTGGAGAACCAATGCGCTCCCACCAGTTGGTCGAACAACTCATCGATCCGAGGTAACGGGTAGGTGTTCCGTACTGTCAATCGGTTGAGTTCCCGAGTCTATACATAAACGCAGGGTTCCATCCTTCTTCTTAACGAATAGAACAGGAGCTCCCCAAGGCGACGAGCTGGGGCGAACAAACCCTGATTCTACCAACTCCTGCAATTGCACTCTAAACTCCGCAAGTTCTTTTGGGGCCATCCGATAAGGGGTCCTGGAGACAGGCTTAGCTCCTGGTACAAGCTTAATTTGAAAATCCGCTTCTCTATGCGGGGGTAACCCTGGCAGTTTCTCGGGAAATACCTCAGGGAAATCCCGTGCTACCCACACATCCTTCACATCTAACTTCATCTCCTTTAGTTCGAATCGTATCATGTAGACTTCATCCCCTCTCATATGAGCTTTCAAGGTCTGGATTGAGGATAACAAGATTCGTGGTGCGAAATTTATACCTTGGAAGACTACATCAGTATCCCCATATCTCAAATAGATACGCTTCTCCGCACAGTCGATTCTCGCATGGTGCCAATCTAGCCATGCCATACCCAGGATGAGGCCGAACTCTGGTATTCTCAAAATTGTGGTAGGGGTATCAAAGGTCTTTCCCCCAATGGCTATCTCTAACTCACACTTTGCAGTTGCCGTCATCTCAGACCCGTCTGGGAGGCGTACTCTTCGAGCAATACCAGTGAAATATTGCACTCCGTGTATATCTTTGATGAAGTCTTCAGACACGAATGAATGTGAGGCACCGGTATCAAATAACGTATGAGCCGGTTTCCCGCCGACCATCACGGTGCCTAAGTGTCATTAATAATACTCAAGCTAGATTTCTAGTATATCTCAAGCAACTAGAGGATATTAATGAAAGCCAAATGACCAATTCGAATCTTACCTGCAATCATCTCTTGAGGGTTCCGTTCTTGAGTCATGTCCAGGGCATACATCTGATCTCGAGCGGGTCCGGGGTTTCTTCCTCGTGGTCCTCGTCCTCGACCACGCACATATCCCCGCCCCCGAGGGGCTGCTGGAGGGAAAGCAAGAGGCGCATCACCAAACAGTTGTGGGCAGCAGCGTCGAATGTGGCCCGGTTGGTTGCATTCGAAGCACACCCGTTCCTGCCTTCCACCGTGTTGCTGAAACCGTGGAGGTGGAGGTAATGCTGGCGGTTGGGGGACCGGGCGCTCCTCTCCAAAGTTCTGGGGAAAACGCCCGCCACCCCTCCGATATCCTCTTCCTCTTTTGTTGTCAAACCTCCTTCTGTTGCTGGGGCCGGCTTCCATCACGCCCTCTGCTGGCCTCTTACCACTTCCCAAGTGGTCCGCTTCCAATCTCTTCGGCATGGTCCGCTTCCAATCTCCGCCAGACTAGAGTCCGCTATAAACAAAAGGGCTTGCCTTAGGGGGTCTCGCAAGCCTTTGTAGAATCTTTTGGCATACCCTTTATCATCCAGCTCATAGGAGTCAGCGAATCTAGCCAGGTGCTGAAACTCCCGTTGGTACTCCGTCACCGACATGGACCCTTGCTTAAGTTGCAAAAATCTCTCTTCCAGGCCATCCCGAGCGGCCGAGGGGATGAAATGCTCTAAGAAGGCTTCGGAGAATTCGCTCCAACTAATGTCCGTGTACACTCTTCCACGAAAAGTGGAGCCCATGAGGGACTTCCACCACCTTTTGGCATGCAGCTCTAAGAGTGTCACCACAAGGGTTACCGCCATGTTGTTTGGGCATCTTATTCCTGCCAACAACTCTTGTATAGTGTCGAGCCACTCTTCCGTACGCACTGCCGACTCTGTCCCAACATAAGCGGGAGGGGAGAGAGCTCGGAAAACGCTTAACCAACTAGATCCCTAACCCTGTTGTTGTACAGGTGTCTGCTGAGATTGGGACCTAAAGGCGTCCAGAATAGCTGTGAGCGTCTGCCGCAGCTCTGATTGTTGGAATTGTGTAGGTACGGACGGGGCGGGGGTGCCCCTTACTGGCTCAACAAGTGCTGGGATCTACACATAAGGTACAAACTTAGGGTTAGGTTGGCTAATCTAAGGTTAAAGATGGACAACTTAGTGTGAATTACATATGGGCACACCACTGCTTCCGCTAAGTCAGCTTGTCCCCAAACTGACCAATCAAACGGGGGTGGTACCATTGTTAAGTGACTTTCGCCTTAGAGGATCGTAGCAAGCTGATACCATTTGTAAGACCCCCCTCCCGGAACACAAGACACGGCACGAGAGGGGTCTTATGCCCAGAACAGCCGCCTTGCGGTAACACTAGCACTTAGGCTAGCCTGTACCACAAGATGCCTATTCTGCCGGCTACCAACAATATCAACAGATAAATGCCAACCCAACCATAATAATATGAAGTCAAATCCACACCAAGCATATGTCCATAATATCATAAATAAAGAAGCTACAACAAGCTTCTAATATCAGAGTACGTAAACAGAATTGCCCCGAAGGGCTACAACAAAATCTCTCTCTCACTCACATCCGTAACCGACGGTAGCGATGGTACCGTCCCTTCAGGCCCTGTCACCCTGGCCTGGCTGTCCGTCTGCATAGCCTGCTGCTCCACCTACAGGGTTTCCTCCTAAAAAGGAAGACGTAGCAACCGTTAGTCAAAAGACTAAGTGGTTTCACATCCGCTCCCCCGGCGACTCCTCGGCACCGGGCGGAGAAAGGAACATGTACAATATATAAATAACAGTAGTACAACAGGTGAAATGAGTATACAAGATATAAGCAGCAACATCAGCAGTGTATAATAAGCAAGCTCTTATTTCAAATCTACAAACTACAGCAGCAAGAGAGTATATAATTAGAACAGTAAGTAACTCAACTTATATGGATGCCCATACAAGCATATAAGTTGAGGGTCGTTCAGCAGAAAGTAACTCATCGTATAGGAGTGCCCATACAAACTTATACGATGAGGGTCTTGTGTATGTAATGAAGTGCAATGCTATGTATGCAATGCAGTGACACACCCATACTCAAGCACATGCAATCGCTATGTCGACACAGACTTATAGTTCCCACTATTCGACCAGGTAGTTAACCTCTCAGGCATCAACCGTCGTGGCCAAACGGTGACAGTAGAGCGGGCATCTCCACTACTAGGCTGGTCTCCACACTACCTGGCCTAGGCCTCCGTACGCCTCAACGCTAAGAACACAGCAGCGGAGCTCACCTGCGTACTACGGCTCAGCGGGTTCTCTCGGGTAAATATGCACCAAGATCCTAGCCCCTGACTGGCCTATGGTATGACACGGAAGGAGCCTCGGAAATAAGCACGAGGACCAAGCCCAACCGTTCACTTGGCACGGAAGGAGCCTCGAGACGTGAACACCGAGGACCAAGCCCAACCGCCCAAGGTCTAACTGTCAACTCCCATCAGTGTGACGATTGGCGAGCCCGTAGACCTGCCACACTATCCTTAACCCGGGATCACGACACCGCGTGTCGACTCACACCACATGCAATTCCATAATTCATGGCATGGAAGGAGCCTCGGAGTAAGTACGAGGACCAAACCCAACCATCCAACAAATACGGATGGAGCCTCGGGACGTGAACACCGAGGACCAAGCCCAACCGTCCGATTTTATCCAACTTAACCTCATTCCCATCAGTGACGGTCAACACCGCACTTGTTAACTTTCACAATGCTACCCGTGGGGAGACGACACTCTAAGCATTGGACTATCCATTCCCTTCCACCAATCCATTACACATCCTGGCCATAGTTTTAACCA
This sequence comes from Platanthera zijinensis, assembly GCA_039513925.1. Classification (NCBI taxonomy): domain Eukaryota; kingdom Viridiplantae; phylum Streptophyta; class Magnoliopsida; order Asparagales; family Orchidaceae; genus Platanthera; species Platanthera zijinensis. The sequence goes on along the minus strand of CM077090.1, from coordinate 50,725,198 downwards.
ATTACAAATCCTTCCAAATGAATTCAACATATTATAGATAAGGTGCATAATGGTGATCTAATAAATATAACAAAGCCTTTCATTCTCTTAGGCTTGATTCACATCTCGGCATAGGGATTCAAATCCTCAAACATCAATCTTCACATTACCTCGGTGATTACCACAAAGGGATTCACCCAACCTCGAGATGAATTGCAACATCTAATCCATCGAATCCAAGTTCATATTATAATCACCTAGAATTGTATGTAATCTGGTCAGCAACTTTGACGGAGGATTCCCGTGGCTACAGGTATCGCCCGAAAACGTTCCACCACTCGTTGGAAAGGTAATTTCAAGGGATACAACTTTCGTGTTTAGTCAAAAGCCCAGATCTGGTCACATCATACCGGAAATGCAACTCGAAGTCTGCTGCGTACAGGATACAGAATTCCTGGGCATTAACTTCCAACCGCAGCAGATTCAAACTGACTTTCCCGTGGCTACAGGTATCGCATGGAAACGTGCAACCACTCGTTGGAAAGGTAATTTCAAAGGCTACCACTTTCATGTTTAGTCGAAAGCCCAGATCCGCCCCCTTCTTTCTTAAAAATAGCCAAAAAGGTCGCTGCATGCAGAATACAGATTCTGCACGCATCTTGAAGCGAAGTGAACGGCATCCGTTCATCTTCCTCCTCAAGCGATTTTCCCCAAATCGCATCCAGAAGTTCCTCCACCCTTATTCTCCCTCTTGAGGCCATTTCCTCTTCACGTGACCACCCCTATCATCACTTTGAAGCGAGGGGAGGTTGAAGACGACTAAACTTTAGAGCACAAACTCTAGCATGGCCTTCCTAGAAAGCTTCATCTCACAAATCTAGACTCGTTTGAGTCGATGTCTCGCCTAAAAATAACTATAGATCTAGAACCAAGGGAGGGGGGAGGAAACTCACCTCATTTCCGGCGTTTCCTCCGTTGCCGGCCATGGATCGTGTTATTCTTCGTGGCTGCATCCTTGGCTTCGTTAGCAGAATTCTTCCACGGAAACAGCGGGGCTTTTCCTCCAGAACCCGGCTCCGGTAACTCCCGATATCTCCTCTTCCGCTCCGTCGGTTTCGCACAGTGACGGCTCGGCAAGGGTAAAGTGACGGCTAGGGTTTGGTTTACTTCCTTTTTATATCACATATTAGGTTTAATCCCTTCCGCCACGTGTCAATCTCTAATTGGACCGCCCAAATTAGGTCTTAATTGAAAGGACCGGTCCAAAGAATCATCCGGCGTAAATCCCGAAGTCCGGTTCAGTCCGCTCAGAATAGCAGGTCCGCCTGGGTGAAAACGTATAAGTCAAATTCGGTGGGAATCAGTCATCATTCTCGACGATCGGCGAGAATCGTCAGGTCATTCTCGACGATCGGTGAGAATCGTCAGGTCATTCTTGACGAATTTCCCTTGGCAAACTTTTCAGAAATCCAGGCGTTGAGTATATTAAGTATTCTCGGTGATACTCGACGATCGGAGAGAATAAGCGGGTCATTCTCGACGAATTTACCTTAGCAAACTTTTCAGAAATCCGGTCGTGGAGTATCAGTCGACGATACTCGACGATCGGTGGGAATCGTCAGACATTCTCGACGATCGGTGAGAATCGTCAGGTCATTCTCGACGATTTTTTCTTAGCCAATTTCCTTCCAGTCCATTAGACATCACTCAACTCTACACCCATCCAATACACCCGACATCTCGCGTCAGTGCACCCCGAGCCCGAGTCGAATCTCTTGACCCAAAACTCGTGCGAGGGGCCGAGCGCGAATTGGGACGTTACATCCAGCTCGCAGGACCAACCAGTCCGGATATCACACTCTCGAGCCTCCAGCTTGCAGGACCAAACCTGTCCTGATATCAAAACATCCGAGCCTCCAGCTCGCAGGACTAAAAAAACCCATCCTAAATCCCTCCAAACCTTCACGGGTTAGATTATCACAATGTTCTATTAACCTATTAGACTACTCTTGTCTAAATCTTATTGCCCTTAGTAACTTAGGGTTAGTACTTGGACTGCCCAGGGCATGCCCGGTGAAGGGCTCTCGGGGGCACTAGGAACTACGATGGGCTGAAGCTCAAAGCTCTCTTTCTCAAGGACACTTACTCTTATTAGTGTTTACCCATTATCAATACCCAACTTTCTATGTTACTCTGGTGAGAATTAGTGACTCAAAGTATTAATAGGAGAGCGGCGGTCTTCCATCGTTCTCCATTCTAGTTATACTCCTTGGGGTTTTGCACTCTAACTCTCGTTACTTAGTGACCTACTTGACACCACCCAGGGTTTAACTTCCTAATATTGTTATCAATCCAACCTTCTATCTTTTCTCATGTGGGTCCTAGTATTATATGCTACTTTTGCTAAAACACAACCCACGACCTAATACTAACTTGTATGATAAAACTTCCAATTTCTTGGTCTAGATGCCCCTAATTATTTATCATGGGTTTGTAAGGTGTATGATATTGATCATTTAGAATTTCATCATCATTCTAAATATTTTAGACATAATTTAAATTAAATATTTAAATGACCTAGGTATCTTTGAACATGAACTACTCTAACTAGTGTTCCAACATGTCCAAAAAAATTATCTGAGGTTCAACTAGGTTAAAAATGTTTGTTCATCAAAAATCATTATTTTCCAATTTGAATATCCATATATTTTCTATTTATGATTAAATTCATAATTAATTCATTTTACAAAGGAAGTACTTAAAATATACACCCAAAAATCCCTAGAAAATTACTGGTGATTAAAATTGATATAATAATAGTTAGGACAGAAATTCATGATCTTAGTCAATGATTTGACCTAACATAATCTTATATGAACATTATTACCAAATTGCCACTACTAAGGTTTTCAGCATATATAATCATTCAAAAATTCCCAAATAATTATACTAGGTTTGAATCACAGAAGTAGGATGCTATAAATTTTCCCATAATTTTTTCAATAGTGTTTCCCCTTATTTTAAAATTATTTTCAAAAAAAAGTAAGATTGTTAATCTACAATATGCACAAGCTATAATCCTCAAATAGACTTATAACTTTTTCCAGAGATGTAAAGTGTTATATTGGGGCTTGTGTCAAAATTTTAGAATTTTACAAGGTCAGTAGGCCTATAATTAATTTTTATTTCCAAAAGAGCTTATTTTCCAATAATTCAAAATAATGGGATTTTTGTTCCTAAAAATCCTACTCTTCCTGTAGGAGGTGTAATTCATCCCTATAAGCCTCTGTCCAAAATCCCATGGACATTCATTGGTCCAAATGGGTTAAATTTCTATTTTTGCATTTGGCACAATTATTTACAAATCCATCCTCATCATGCATGTTGGATTTCCCCAACATGAAAAGGTCCAAATGGTCAACAATTTTTACCATGGCCTTATAGTGATCCTAAGACCATGCCACCCAAATTTGGGGGCATTTGGATAAGGTAATCTCCCTATTTTCATTTTATTTAATAAATGAATTATCTATAAACACTTTAGAAAAATATCCCCCAAAAATTCTTATTTTTGGACAGGAATTATTTTTAGCCCAACCACATGCATGCTCAAAATTTCACTACTTGTGGACTTAGGGTTTAACCTTGGCACCCATTTAAATTTCTGCCCTAACCTAGGACCAGTCTTAGGAGAATTGTCCTACAGGGAGATACAGTACTCTAAATTACATGTTTAGGGTGTCAAATTAAAGTTGAGACCTATATATACCTTTTTTGTGTTGGACTTTATTTCTGTAAATGCCTCTAAATGGCCTAAATATTGAATACAAGTTGACTGATATAATGTGACAGGAAATCAAATTATGTAAAGCATAAAACTATAGTTTAATTAATTTAAAAATGAGTGGCATCCGGTTGCCTTCTCAAATGAGCTGATGGCTCAGATTTAACCCACCTAGAGCATCATTAAACTACATTTCACAGCCATCGAGCCACCTCCCCGTCCGGCAACCACCACCTCCGTTGAGGTGGTGGCCATCGTTTGGCAGCGACTTGGCCGCCGGAGGCGGCGGTTTCCGGCGAATTTGAACTACATTAAGAATCCGAAAATCTATGAAATGCTCACATTGGATCGGGCTCAATTAAGCCTGATGTCTCTCCTATTTGATCTAGAAATCTAGCACAGAGGGAGGGAGAAACGGACCCTTAGATGAGCTTGACGGCGGGTTCGATGGTGGTGCGCCATGGCCGATCGATTTTCTGGCAAGCTAGCTCCAAACTCTGATTCTCCACAGTTTGCCTCAATCCAGAACTCGATTTCCACTCCTCTGGGCTCACTGAAGGTGATGGTGGGGTTGGTCTTGGTTGGGAGTGGCTGTTTTGAACAAGGGGTGGCCGACCTCTTCTTTGGATGGTTCATCTTTGCTGCTAAGTGCCACCAAGCCCTAAATCTTGCTGAAATGATGCCTGGGAACTCAGTCAAAGGCTTGGGTAGAGGGAAGGAGGGCCAAGTGGCCTCCATCCCCTCTTTCCCTCCCTTCTCTCTACTCTTTTTCCCCTTTCCAAAACTACCCCCTTTCATGTAATCTCTCTCCAATTTCAAGGGGGCAGGGGCTGTCATTGACCATTTAGGCTGGTCATGGGCCTTGGCTCATGTTCTTTGCCCATTGGGAATGGGCTTGGCCTCCCTTTTTCTTCCTTTAGGCCATTTGTTGACTTGTTGACTTCTTAGGTTGACTTGGTCAACATGGTGAGTGGGTTGACCCCACTAGATGGTCATGGACCCAATGGCATCACCCAACTTAGGTTGGGCCATGGTGGTGCCCCACTTGGGCTAGTTGGGCGTATAGGTGTGGGTTTGACCAATTTAGGGTTAGGGTTGACTTGGGTCGACTTTGGTCAATGGGTGACCCAATGAGGTGTCTTTTGGTTCACTTAGATTGTTTTTAGAGTTAGGGGCATAGTGGTGGGGCCAATGTGCAGCTAAGATTCCAATTTGGGCAAGTTGTCTTGAGTTGACTTGGGCCCTATAGTGGGTCCTATGTGACTACACCCTAACTCCATGGGTCAAACCTAGCCTAAACCCATACCCCCACCACATGTCCTAACCTAATATAAGTTAAGGGGCCTAATAGGAAATGGGATGTTACATATACTCCCCCCCCCCCACGGATGGTGCCACCTGACCGGAGTTAATGGAGGGGAGGGGAGGAGGAAATCATCCTCTTGGTTTAGTCCCACATCGGGGAGAGGAAGGGTGGCCACCCTCCCCCAGCCTATAAAAGGCCAGGCCCTCCCCTCCTCTCCTCCTCACAACCCAAACGAGCCTAGAGCCCCTCTACCGGAGCTCTAGCTCGACGAAAATTTTCCACCACCTGAGCTCCACCGCCACCTCTAATGGAGTCTCATCCCAACACCTCCTGAGCCGCACTACCTCCAGTGGAACCTCATCCCCTTCCCCTTTCCCATCTTTTCGACGACTTGTATGGGCCTCCCGACGGCCGGAGCGCCGCCGGCGCCACCCGAGCCAAGCTCTAAGTTGGGTGGAGGCTGTGGGTGGTAAGCCTTGCCCAATGCTAGTGGTGGAGCTAGGGAAGTGCTACACCATCGAGGATAGCCTTCCCCAGCAGCAGAGGGCCGAGGTGCCCCCGAAAATTGATGCTCCGGCAGTACCAGAGAATAGAGCTTAAGCTCTGTTTTGTTTTTCTGCGGCAGCGGCCGGAGGCGCCAGGCTGCCAGACCACCACAGAATAAGAGCATAACCCCGGTCACATCGGCCGGGGGTGGTTTCGTGGTTTGGTAACCACCGGAGAGTCAGGGTGGCACGGTATCGCCGGAAACAGAGCACCGCGCGCGCCACCACTGCTCTCGGGTAGGAATTCTCATTATGCTCGATGCAAACAGGTCATCAAACCACCACCAAGGGGATCGCCGGCCCCCCAACAAGTCAACCGGGGGAGGTGCCGATGACTGACTGCTGTCGGCCGGTGGTGGTGGAGACTGCCACCCACTGCACCACCAAGATGCAGCAACCACCGTTCGATATCAATGATGAGATCAGACGGTCCAGAAATTCTGGATTACCGCCCCTACCTCAGCTTCAGTGCCCCCCATAATGGATTCGTGCCAGATCCTCTATGGGGAAAAATCAGCTAAATCTCAGTCGCATGATCAGACTTGATCTGGCTATTTGTAGCCCAAAATTTAACTTATATTTTGGTGATTTTTTTGTAGAAAAATATGAACTCCTAGGGAAAAAGTTTTAAACATCAAAGTTATTCTCCTTGAAGAGAGCTTCCTACACAAAAAGTTTGAGAATTTTTGGACAAGATTTGATATTTATAAAAACCAAAATAAAATTTATTTGGCCAAATTAAAGTCCCAAAATTTCTGGGAGAATTTTGGAAAAATTACCAGATCATTTTAGACCCTCCTAAAGGTTGTATAAGAAATTTGGAAATCTCGGGATAAAAATCGAAGTTTTTCTGATTCCTTGGAACTTTAGGTCGCGCTCAAAAAATGATGTGCTTAATTTCTTCAGAATTGAAAATCAGAGCGTGCAACCACCCTTTTAAATAGGATATTAAGCTTAATTAATTAATCAACGAAAGTCGTCGAGGTAAGATTCTCAGCTCCAGGTGTATCAAGGCTTTGCAAAACACCAAATGCCTCGTTTTCAATATAAGTCCGAGCATTTTGGGTGGTCTCGAAGGATAAGAATACAGGCATATGAGTAGTCATAAAATGTAACGCATAATAAGCCCCTGATTCGATTAAGTCATAATTAAAAACTCACAACTGAATTATTATCGGATCTTAATAATGGATGAAACCCAAAAAAGCCTTCTAAAAATTGAAATGGAACTGAACACGCCTCCTGAGAATGGAGATGGAACTGAAGCTTCCTATACATAGTGATTGGACTACTAACCATTTTTTTATGATTTATTCTAGTCTTGCACTGATCCAGTTCCTTTATTTATTTCAGTTCAGTACTTCTTTACTCCAGTCTCATACTGGTCCTAGTTATTTAATTTCAGTTCAGTTCAATTCTTTTAAGTACTTTTTTAGTCTCACACTGATCAAATTCCTTTCAATACTTACTTTCAGTACAGTATTGCTCCAATTTCATACTGGTCCTAGTTCATTACAGCACTTCCATTCTATAGATTATATTATCAGCAGCCTTAATTATCACACTTTTGTTTTTTTTTTGCAATTTACTATTCTAAGCACGGGTCCTGCTCTAACGAGCAGTTATTTGATAGGTTGAGCCTTAGTTGGGGATAACGAGAGTTGAGATACTCCTCCTAGAATAGCCCCAAATAAAGTGCTCCCACGCTCCTTGACGAAAGTCAAGCCAAGTATCGCTTGCCCGAATTATTTAAACCATAGTAGGGTAGGTCACCGCAGATCTGGTGCGTACTAGCAAAATCGATTAAATGTGATTGCTTGTAAATTGCTTACGGTAAATCGTGGCGGGTCAGTCACTTCCGCAGACCTTTCATACCGGCGCGGGAAGTTTGACGAATCAAGGCGATAGGGAGATAAGTACCACGGGTGACCGACCATTGTGTTTTTTCCCGATAGGTTTCCTCTGCTGGTCGGACAAAATGATAAATCATCGGATGTCGCTCACATCCAAGAGTGCACGAGGTTGTATATTGGGGCCTAGGAAATGTAGTACGACCACCCCCAAAAGTGGCAAGACTGGCCACTGTCACCGACAGCCATATCCATGAGGTCTGTGGGGCTCGCTATCCTGCTTGAAAAGAAGTGGTCCATACTATGTCGACATAGGGTATGTGTGCGGCTTTGAATGCCTGCAGTGTGTGCGTAGCTTTGAATACTTATGGTATGAATACAGGTCATGAATACATGATGTGTTGATATTCTAGTAGAGCTCTTGTTATAACTGGTATATATTATTGTTGTTATTCTAGTTATACTGTGTTGCACCTTCTTGTATGGTTGCTCCTAGCATATAGATGAAATGTTGTACTAACTCTCTCATGCTTTGACTATCTAATTTTGTTGGGTGCGTGAGCTCGTCCCCAAGATTTGGATTCGGGTAGGAGATTTGTTTCCACTTAGCTCTATGACTAACAGTTATTTTAATAACTATCCACAGGAGACAGAGCACTATGAGGACCAGTTGCCGCAGGATGATACGCCAGCTGATAGGACTACCAATACAAAGGAACCCTCGTCATCTCCAGAGTTTTGAGATGTGAGTACTAGCGAGCAGGATTGAGAGTGCAAGGAGTTTAGAGTGGACATACTTTTATAGCCTACGAGCTTCATGTATAAATAGTGGCTATGACCTTTACGTTCTCCTTAAATATATATTGTTATATATATATATATATATGTTGTGGCTTCTTGTTAATGCTCCTACAATACTCTGTGGTGTGATGTGAATGTTGTGATTCAAGTCGAGTAAGGCGGCCAACTAGTGCTTAGTAGTGTGGGTCATTACCCTTTAAGGAGCACTGGGTGGATGCCTTGGGCATGTAAGATCCCCTCCGGCCCGACCTGGGTAAAGTTTGGGGGCCTTACAAATGTATTAGAGGGATCAAGATCCATCCTTATGGAATAGTCTCAGGATCCCTGCGTCCCTCACTTCATTTGTTGGTTCGGTACGAACCATGGAGCAAAAGCCTGATAGAACCTAGTGTAGAGGCTTAGGGATTCTAGATTATGCATTAGCATGCCCTCACACCTTTGTTTCTGCTTTGTCAGCTTCTTGCAAATTTCCCTTACTTTTGCAAAATACTGACACTTATTTCATGTTACTTCTCCAGATACTAGAGTCCAGTAATGGGAGATCCTCCTCTAGAGGATATGTTCCTGCCACCCCACCTCCAGACCTAGTTACCCCTGTAGTTGTACCGTTTGCCTAGATCGACTTGGGATAAACGTTGATAGCTATCCTGACAACGTTCTGGACAGCCTTGGCATAGCGGACACAGTAGTTGATAGTACCCACTGACCTGTAGATAACTTTTCAGGGGCTAAGGCCTCCCATATTTAGAGGCACAGAGACTGCAACACAGGAAGAAGAGTGGGTTGAGCGGGTAGAGGAGCTGTTAGTGGCATGATGTGCCCGACAATAGCTGCTGTGTCACTAGTTGTGACCTTATTAGAGGGGTATGTTAGGGATTGGTGGAGAGCGGCCAGTCTCTCGACGTTCAGAAGACGACCGTTGAGCATTATTCTGTAGGGGGAGTTCTCAGAGGCATTCCTGAAGCACTTCATCTCGGATGCCGCCCTAGTTGCACTGCAGGAGAGGCTCCTGCACATCCGTTAGGGTGACCGGACTATGCCAGACTATGAGAGAGATTTCACCCACCTACTTTATTTTTTTGGGAACCTTGCAGCCACTGACAGAGACAGGGTTGCTCGCTTCTATCGAGGTGTACGGGACAACATGAGACAGGCCTTGATTATTATCTCTCAGTCCACCTTCCACACTATAGCGGTTCACGCCACTGCGTTGCAGTTAGACCAAAGGATGGTGGACCAACAGCGCCGAGGATAGGTCGAGGTCCCCAAAGGTTAAGGATGAGATAGTGGAGCAACTCACTCCCGATAGGAGAGAGAGCGCATACATGGATAGCATAGGCAGCCTTATAGGCTCACACCAACGCCCCCAGCACTACAGCAAGAGCCTAGGCCAGCTCTAATACCACAGCCTGTGCTAGTAGCTAGACGAGACGTTCCCTTTGTAGGGAACTGCTTTCTGTGCCAGCAGCCGGGAAACATGAGAGCTTTCTGCCTGCAAGTGGCAGGAAGGCCAGGATTAGGAGCAGTTCAAGGAGGACAGGCAGCACGTGGTCAGGTTTAGAGAGGTCGAAGGGGTAGATCTGGTAGGAGAGGTCAGCCGGGGCAAGCATCACACTTAGAAGCTTATGCGTTACACCTTCAGCATGGACCGACACCCGATATCGTGTTAGGTATACATCTTAGACACTAGAGATATGATGGATATGGACACCTATGTTATATACTATGCGCATATGTATGTCTATATCAGATGTGTGTTTTGTTAAATGATATATATATATATACATATTGTCTCTTCGGGATTACTTTTAATAGAAGGACACCCCGCAAAAATTCTCTTTGACACTAGAGCGACACACTCCTTTGTATCCCAAGATTTCATTGCGACTAGGGAAAAATGTTGTCTGCTTGTCCGGACTATCAATACGGATTCGTTTACCAGATGGATCGGATATGACGTCTCCGGAAAAATGCTCATTCCAGGCTATGCTAAGGGACGTGGAATTTGGGATTTACACGACAATCCTGACAATAACCGGATTCGACATCATACTGGGGATGGATTATTTGGCCGAGCATAAGTCCCAAATAAACTGTTTAACCCGTGAGGTCAAACTTCAGAACCCATACGGATAGGTCATTACGCTCGCAGGTATACCCTCCGTCTCTCGCATTATTTTGACCTCTAATCAGACTGTAAGGTCAGTTTGGCAAAAGAATGAAGTATTTCTTATCTACTTTAAAATGGAGAATAAAGTTTCAGTGGTGCGAGATTTTCCGGATGTTTTCCCTAAGTCCCTCTTGGGTTTGCCCCCAAAGCAAGAGGTTGATTTTCAAATCGAGATTGTGTCCGTAGCTCGACCGGTGTCCCAAGCACCCTATCAAATGGCCCCTAAGGAATTGGCCGAGTTGAAGATTCAGCTTCAGGAACTCATAGATGCTGGATTCATCCGCCCAAGTTCCTCGCCCTGGGGATCCCCTGTACTATTTGTAAAGAAGAAGGATGGGACACTACGCTTATGCATAGACTACAGGAAACTAAACAAACTCACTATATGGAATACGTATCCACTTCCAAGGATTGACGAGTTGTTCGATCAATTAAAAGGTGCATCTGTATTCTCCAATATGGACCTATGATCAGGCTATTATCAGCTTTGGATCGGATCCGGGAGGAGGATATCCCCAAGACTGTATTTAGCTCCTATTATGGTCTATACGAGTTTATGGTGATGTCTTTTGGACTCAATACCGCCCCTCTGCCTTTATGACTCTGATGAATAAGGTATTAGAACCCATCTTGGATCATTTCATGATCATCTTCATCGACGACATCTTGATCTACTCAAAGATCAGGGCAGACCATTCTAGACATATACAGATGGCATTACTTAAACTTCGAGAACACTCTCTCCTTGCCAAGTTTAGCAAGTGTGAAATCTGGTTAGAGTAGGTCGGATTCTTGGGCCACACCATCAACAAAAATAGGGTAGCAATAGATCAGGCCAAGATTCAGGCGGTTCAAAGCTGGCCACCACTTAATACAGCAGCAGATATACGAAATTTCCTTGGTCTTGCCGGGTTTTATAGGAAATTCGTGGAAAGTTTTTCCAAGATTTTTTTACCCCTTATAGCTCTTACGAGAAAGGATGTTGCATTTCGATGGATGCCAGAATATGAGGTTGCGTTCGTTGAACTAAAGAAACGACTAACTTCTGCCCCGATCCTTATAATTCCCTCAGGAACCGAAGGATTCCAGATTTATATGGATGCATCCCTAAATGCATTAAGAGATGTTCTGATGCAGCATGGTAAGGTGGTGGCTTACGCATCTTGCCAGATAAAGTCACACGAGCTGATCTGGAGTTAGGCATCTTGTTTTCGTTCTCAAGATTTGGAGACACTACTTGTACGGAGTAAGATGCGAGATCTTTTCTGACCATAAGAGTCTCAAATACATCTTTACACAAAAAGAGTTGAACCTTCGGCAACACTGATATTTGGAATTTCTGTGTAATCATGATTTCGCTCTCCAGTACCACCCCGGGAAGGCTAATAAAGTCGCTGACGCATTAAGCCACCAACCCTCTATAGCTGGGAACTGGATGGATAAGATTCCAAGGGAATTGTTTTGGTCTTTGTTAGACTTTGAGATTACTCTTGTTTCTCGTAGGGATTCAGAAGAGTACCAGTCCTAGTTATACTAGATGGAAATACAGTGCGACATCCAGGATCGAATACGAGAGGCCCAGAAATTCGATCCGAAAGTAGTCCCGACCATCGATTACCTACAAGATGGAGCATAAGAGGAGTTCAACCTACATGATAGAATCTTGCAGTTTAGGCATCACATATTTATTCCCTCTACCGGAGGAATCTGAGATTAGATTCTTCGAGAAGCGCACTAGTCAAGGTATTCTATTCACCCTGGTGTGGTTAAGATGTATATTGATCTGCGTATGACCATTGAATAGCTCGGAATGAAAAGAGACATCACCAACTTCGTGGCCCAAACTTGTCAAAAGGTTAAAGCTGAATCCCGCAACCCAGGAGGTCTGATGCAGCCCCTGCCGATACCAGAGTGGAAATTTGAGGATATTTCCATGGATTTCATCCATGGCTTACCTCGATCACATGCTGGAAATGACTTTATATAGGTGGTCGTAGATTGACTTACCAAGGTTGTGTGGTTCATTCCAAACTGATAGGGTGATGGAGTTGACGTTCATGCCGGATTGTTCATAAAACAAGTAGTCTGGTTCCACGGAGTACAGAGGTCCATAGTATTGGACCGATATAGGCACTTTATATCCAAGGAGTGGAGGTGGTTGCACGCATACTTGGGAACCAAGTTGGACTTTAGCACAGCTTTCCATCCGCATACAGAAAGGACGAACCAGATAATGGAGGATCTACTCCTACTTTGCATAGTAGAGCACAATAAGCCTTGGGAACAACTTCTTCTATTAGTCGAGTTTTCTTATAATAACAGCTATTAGGCCAGCATTAAGATGGCACCGTACGAGGCATTGTATGGAAGGTGTTGCCGAACTTTGTTGACTTGGGCTCAAGATGAGGACCTGAAAGCCTTAGGAGTAGCTTATATTGATGATACTACGACAACGATACGGTTAATACAGGATCGAATGCGGGAAGCACAAAGTCGGCATGCCATATATTATGATGCATGGCACCTACCAGTAGAATTTAGTGTGGGAGAAATGGTGTTTCTAAAAATTAATCCCATGAATTGTGTCTCCCATTTGAGGAAGCAAAAGAAACTAGATCCCCGTTATTTGGGCCCCTATCAAGTAATAGAGTGTGTTAGCCCTATTGTCTATCGATTAGCCCTGCCCTCAGAATTGGAAAATCTCCATTATGTGTTCCATGTCTCATCCTTGAGGCGAGTCCTCCAGCAATTAGAACAACATCTCCTTACACCGCCAGTGCAGCTGCAGTCAGATAGATCTATCCAGCTTGAACCAGTCAAAATAATAGATTATAAAATGAAGAATTTGTGCAACAAGACCATCCCGATGGTCAAGATATTGTGGTCAAATTGTAGACGAGTCGAGTATACATAGAAACCTGAAACACTCGTCTGAGAAAAGCACCCAGAGCTCTTTCCCCTGGTATGTTACTTTTCCCCCTACTTTAAACAAATTTTCGGGGATGAAAATCCTTTTATTTTTTGGATTGTAACATCCCGACTTTTACTGGGCCACCGGAACCCTAATGGGCCCAATAAAAGTGACTCGAACCTCTACCCGTGGCCCATACTAAGGTAGGAGGTTGTTGAAGCCAGGAATATTCCCTACTCCAAAAATCAGATCAAGGAAGCCTAAGGTTACTGATTTTACAGTCCAACATCATAGATCAAGTGGCTAGTATGAGAGAGAGGAAACTATCTATAAGCACACCCCAAGTGCTCCAGTAAGGAGGTCCCACCACATACCCAGAATCTTAGAAGAAATTTCCCCTCCGCAACCAAAAGGTCGGGTGAGGTACTAGGCTGGCATGGACTGGGCGAGTATCCACTTAGGGGAACCTAAACCTCTTCCAAAGATCCATTTCTAGTACCCCTGGGGGTCTATTTATAGAGAAATCTTGGGGGGTATATGCGAGTATCCATCTACTACCAGTGAGTTCTAAGGGTTTGCTTGCCCAAATTCACGAGATACTCGCCCATACTCGCCTAAACTCGCCTCTGCTCACCCAAGCTCGCCTCTGGTTTCCCAAGCTTGCCTCTGCTCACCCAAGATCGCCTCTGCTTGCCCAAGCTCGTCTCTACTCGACCAAGCCCGCCTCTGCTCGCTCAAGCTCGTCTCTGCTCTCCCAAGATCGCCTCAGCATTCACAATGATCTGTGAATAGCCGTCTGCTTGGGTACTTCTAATCTCGACGAATTACGGACTATACAGAGGTAACCTTAGAAAGGGTGTTGGGTACATTGGGAATTGTGTATCTGATTTGGAGAAGCCCTTTCAACTCAATGATATACACAAATTTGTATTTAATGTATGTTGAGTTTATTTGTGCATGAAAAAATTAAACTAAGTACAAAAGTGTTGAGACACTAGACAAGTGTCGACACCTTTGTAGAAGTTGTGCTGAGACAAGGAATCAAGTTGTGTCGACACTCAGTACTAGTGTCGACACCATTATTCAAGTATTGTCGAGACTGGATGCAAGCTGTGTTGACACCCGGGACTTGGGTTGACACCGTGAAACAAGAAAGCAACTGTGTCGACACTCGGGACTAGTGTCGACACACTTTGCACAAGTTATGTCAAGACTGAATAAAAGCTGTGTCGACACCCAGGACTTGGGTCGACACCGTCAGACAAGAAATCAGCTGTGTCGACACTCAGGACTAGTGTCGACACATTTCACATAAGTTGTGTCGAGACAAGAATCCAGCAGTGTTAACACACACAGATTGGTGTCGACATCCCTATAAGAGTATTGTCGACACCCGGGACTGGTGTCGACATAATCAAAGTACAGAAGTGTCAACACCTTTATGAAGAAGCTCTCATGATAAAATTTTCTTCTAAGTCTAGAATTCAAAGCTTGAAGCTCTGACAGCTGTCAGAACTGTCAGATGTCAGTGGATTAACCAGGGCAGCCGGTCACTTTTCCCAAAGCCTATATAAGGTGATCAACTTGACAGAAACAAAAACAATTCTAATTCTTCTCATCAAGGCCGTCGGATCAATTCTGTAGAATTCTGAAGGTGGAGAGGAGGCAGATAGAGGATCAACTTCTAACTTCTCCAGCCAAGTTCAACCCCAATTTCTCCTTCAAGAAGCTGTGAAAAAGCTAAGAAGGGTTGGATCATCTTTTTCACAACAAGGTTTAAGGGAGAAGAATCCACATCAAGATCTGATCAAGAAGAAGTCACCAATCTCTTTCTTTCTGGGTGACATTCCAAAACACAAAATTCTTTTTGTTATTATAATTTTATAAGATCTATTTATAGATCTGAGGGTAGGAGATTAATTTCTCTGAGTTGCAAGCCTATATTATAAAGGTTGAGGTAGGTTTGTGAGCCTAAGATAGGAGAAGGGGCAATTTCTATGAGCTATAGGAACAGGAAGGTTCTGAGGTTGTAGGGCAAGGGTTTGCCTGAAGAGTAGGAGTGGAGGTGCACTCTGAGGTAGGATTCTTAGAGAGGAATCTGAGTTATAGGATCAAGAAGATCTGAGGTAGGACATTGCTTGTCTGAGTTGTAAGAGCCAGCTGGGTTCTGAGGTGTAAGATTTGAGGATTTGAGGAAAAGAAAGAAGAATTTTAGCCGAATCTAGTTCATTACGAGATAGGCGAAAGGGGGAAAGTGGATGTACTCATAAATTAGGAAACCACAATAAAATTACTGTGTGTTGTGCTATGAATTGTGTTCTGACTGCTTATTTAGATATATGATGTAATCAGTAGATCATTTGTGTATTTAAATGTTGTGGTTGTATTGATAATCATACTAAGAAATTTCTGTGATTTATAGTAGTCAAGATTTAAATTGTACCTATTCACCCCCCTCTAGGTCACTCTCAATCTTAAATAAATATTTTATAATTGGTATCAGAGGGAGGTTCACTGAAAAGGTATAACAGTCTAGTGAGAATCCTAAGGATTAACCGAGAATAAATCATGGCTCAAAGAAAAAATAATTTCATCAAACTCCCAGTCTGCTCTAAAGAAAATTTTGGGATTTGGAAGGAAAGAGTTAGACTCTTCATGGAGGCTGCAAATCCAAGAATATACATCACTATATTGGAAGGACCTTTCATACCCATGAAAGTGTCAGTTCTTGATGCCAATATAAGGAAACCTAAGACCTACATGGAAATTGACAAGGATGAGATAATTCTGGACTCTAAAGACAAGAGGGCTAAGAATATAATTGTTAGTGCTATAGATGACTCCACGTTCCAAAACTTGATTCATTGCAAAACATCTAAAGAAATATGGGAATCATTAATTGTATACATGGAAGGCACTGATGAGGTTAGAGATGACAAAAAGTCTCTATTAAATCAGTAGTATGAAGCCTTCAGGCAAGATAAGAAAGATACAGTGGCAGAGAGTTTTGAGAAATTTTTCAGAATAGTGAACAACCTAAGAACATATGACAGGAAGTTCACCAATTATGAACTAAATGACAAATTCTTGAGATCCTTGAATAAGGAATGGGACATCAAGATTTGTGTTATTAGAGAAATGGGCAACTTAGCCAATATAGACCCCCCAAGTTCTATTTGGCAAATTGTTGTCTCATAAGCTATAGCTGAATCTCAGGAAGTCTGAAGAAGACACAGCAAGAGTACTCAACAGAGAAAAGTCTTTGTCCCTAAAGGCTGAGATATCCAGGAAAGTCAGGGAGAAATCTGCTCCCTCAGAAAGACAGGATATTATCTCAGAATGCACAGAATCTTCCTCATCAGGAGGGGACATGACTGAAGAAGAATTGTCACTCTTCTCAAGACAATTCAAGAAGATGTTGAGGAGGAGAAGGCATGGTAGCTGGAAGGGTCCAGCTGGAGACTCTTCTCATAAGAAGAAAGATCACTCATAAAAACCTAGGAAAAAGAAATCTGGGGACATGTATGGTTCTTCTCAGAATAAACATCTTAAAACTAATCTTGTTTGATATTGTTGTAATAGGCAAGGGCGTGTCATTGTTGATTGACCAGTAAAAAGGAAGGAGAAAAAGTCTGAAAATTGGAAGACTAGACAACACAAGAAGGTTGATAAAAGCCTTTTGGCCAAGAAGTAGTCCACTCTCTCAGATAGTGAGACAGACTCATCTGAATCAGAAGAGGAGGAGACTATGTTGGGTTTAATGGCCATTGAGGAGGCCATAAACAGAAGAAGAACCACACTGTCATCCACTGATAATGAAGACTGTACTGATCAAGGGCTGATAACCCTAGTAGAAGAAGAAGATCAGGATTGTTCAAATTCTGCCAAGGTAAAATCTCTTACTGCTAGTATTGCCTCAGGCTCTAGATTAGCATCAGAGAATGAATTATGTTCACACTCTTCTAATATTAGTGAACATGGTTCAGATTCTGAAGCAGATTTCAACACACTCATCAATAGGTATGGGAAGTTGTTGAAGGCTTTGATTACAAGCAAAGAGCTAGTTAAGGAACAAGCCAAAGAACTAGAGTCTTTGAGAGCAGTACCATTACAGTTGGAGAGGGCCAACATTAAGTTGGACATTCAAAAACTGAAGCTCATTAACTTAACCAATAAAATAGATAGTCAGACTGAGACTATTGCAGAACAAGTTAAGACTATCAAGGACTTGGAAGCAAAGCTTCTTCAGGAAAGACAGCTTCTGAAATAATTTTCAAGACCTAAGTCTGTACTACCTATTATTGATACATTCTCTGCACAATTTAGAAGTGGTGTAGGATATATTGAAGATAATAAGATCAATAAGAAATCTGAACCTAAGGGTAAAGCCCCAATGGGTCCAGCTAAGAAACCAGTCAAGCATCTGACTTATAATAGATGCAAGGGATCATGTGTTTCCGGACACATGAGTTCTGAGTGCACTACCAGCAAGGTCAATAAAGAGCCTTGTTGGGAAGGACAAAAATCTAAAGGCTATAAGGCCCACAAATCACCATAAGGAGTGATCAATCCAAGGAGCCAAGGAATACCTGGATTTGGTCCCAATGCACAACACTAAAACCTGAAAGGTAAGGGTGTCAATGTTGCACCACTACCATGGAATCTGAATATCAACTCAAAGTTGCCCAGAAGGACAACTTCAAAGATACAGCCTAAGAGAAGATATAACAAATTTGAATGTTGGTGTTGTGGGAAGGTTGGGCACTTTGTCTTAGATTATTGGTATAATCCAACAGTACCCTCATTTAAGTTACA
This sequence comes from Platanthera zijinensis, assembly GCA_039513925.1. NCBI lineage: Eukaryota > Viridiplantae > Streptophyta > Magnoliopsida > Asparagales > Orchidaceae > Platanthera > Platanthera zijinensis. The sequence continues at coordinate 50,707,037 of CM077090.1, read as the reverse complement.
AATTCATACGTTCAGAAAGCCTGTTGTACTTTACACAGCTAAGTCTAATAGAACCAAGGCCCTAAAACTATTTGGGTGCCTAAGGTGAATTAATTCTTTGATTGCAGGTGGATCCAAGTACCACAGAAATGCTAATATGGTACTTGGATAGTGGTTGTTCCAGGAACATAACTGGAACAAGAAGTCTGCTAAGGGACTATGCTTCAGTAAAGGATGGACCAAAAGTAATCTTTGGAGGTTCAGAAAAAGGACTCACCAAGGGATATGGTAACATTTCTAATGGTCTAGTGACAGTCACAAAAGTGGCTTATGTGGAAAGATTGAACCACAATCTGATAAGCATAAGTCAGCTTTATGATATATGTTTTGAAATCATATTCCACAATGATAAGTGCCTGATAAGGAATGCAAGTGATCAAGAGATCATCTTGTCAGGCGCTAGGAGTGGAAACATCTATTATCTAAATTTCTTAAGCATAAATGAGAATTCTCTTGTATGCCTAGTAGCAAGTGAGAAAGATCCTTTGTGTGTGCAATGGCACAAGAGGCTAGCTCACTTAAATTATAAAGCTATGAGCAAGATATTTTCTATGGACTTAGTTAAAAATGGTCCCCAGCTAATATGCTCCAAAGAAGGCATGTGTTATGCTTGTCAAAGATCAAACAGACAAAAGTCTCCTTTAAGAGCATCACTGAGAGGTGTCTGTACTTACTTCATATAGATCTATTTGGTCCTATGCAAGTTCATAGTTTAGGTAGGAAGTCTTACACCTTTGTGATTGTAGATGATCATTCTAGATTTGCTTGGGTATTCTTCCTAAGGAGAAAATCTAAAAACCTAGACATTCTTGCTGATTTTGTCAAACAAATTCAAAATGAAAAGGGCTATTTTGCGGTCAAGTTCAGAGGTGACCATGGCACAGAATTTCAACCTGAAAAGAATAATAAATTTCTATAAAGAACTAAGGATCCATCAGGAATTCTCCTCTCTTAAAATACCCCAGCAAAAAGGAGTTGCTGAGAGGATAAATAGACCTCTCATTGAGACTTCTAGAACAATGCTAAGTGACACATCTCTCCCAGAATATTTCTGGGTTAAGGCTGTGAACACTGCTTGTTATGTTCATAATAGGGTCTTGATCAACAAATGTCACAATAAGACTCCCTATGAACTAATGAAAGGCAGAAAACCAAGTATATCCTGTTTCAAAATCTTTTGAAGTAAGTGTTATGTCTTAGACAATGGGAAGACATATCTAACTAAGTTTTCAGAGAAGTCCTATGAAGGTATTTTTGTAAGCTACAGTAATCATAGCAAGGCATATATGATCTACAAATTGAAACATCAAGTGGTAGAAGAATCTATTAATGTTGTGTTTGATGAAACTTCTGTTTTATATACTAAACTATCTAACAATTCTAGTCTAAGAGAAATTGACTCTAAGATAGAAACATTAAATATAGGAGATTCATCTGATATAGAATTAGAGTCTAGAAACAATGTTATTATTCCTATAGAAGACACAGTCACTGCCCAGGGGGGAGGAAGAGATTCATCCTCCTCCACCTGAATAACTAGGTAATGGTAGGAATCTACCTGTAGCTGTTAGGCACCTTAGAGATCATCCTATTGATCAAATAATAGGTGATGTCAGGCTAAAAGTGATAACTAGGAGTAGACTTCACAATGAGGTTTTGTTTTCTAGCTCTCTCTCAAATGGAACCTAAGAAGTTTAAAGAAGTCACTTCAGACCCCAACTAGATTATGTCAATGCAAGAAGGGCTTAATCAATTTGAGAGATGTAAGGTCTGAATTCTAGTTTCTAGATCTAGAAATCACAATATCATAACAAAGTGGATTTATAGGAATAAATTAGATGAGAATGAAGTTATTGTTAAAAAAAGCAAGACTTGTGGCTAAGAGATATAGACAAGAAGAAGGAATAGACTTTGACCAAACCTTTGCACTTGTAGATAGGCTAGAAGCCATTTGATTATTATTAGCACATGCAGCTTGTTGGGAATTGTGTCCCTCAATGTTCCTTAGGATTTGAAGAGGCATCACCAATCATGCTAAGGGGCATAATATATTTGATGTGTGTTTAAGTTCATACATGCAGGTAGTCCATGATTGGACAGGTGAAGAAAAATGAGTTAGGAAGTAAACTCAAAATTCGTCGAGCTCAGCTCGAAGTTCGTCGATCTCAGCTTACAGATCGTCGACCTAAAGTCAGACAAATCATCTAAGGCAAAAACCGTTGAGGCAGCTGAGACCGCTGAGAAGAATCCACTGAGATAGAAGACAGTCACAGCTGAGAAGAAGAAAGCGTCGAGACTGCTGATAAAAAAGCGCTGAGACAGAAGCTTTTCTCAGCTGTTAAGAAGAAACTACTGAGACTGCTGAGAAAGAACCGCTGAGACAAAGCCAGCAGAATTTGTCCAAGTCTAGAGAAGTGAAGTTTTGTCGAGATGAGCTCACATTTCGTTGAGCTCAGCACAGAGTTCATCGAACTCAGATTGACGATCATTGAGCTCAAGTTAATGTATGAAGATACAGAGGTCATCGACCTGAGCTTACATTTCGTCGAGCTTAGGTTGAAGTTTGTAGACTCATATTGTTGAGCTCAGCACAAAGTTAGTCAATCTCAGATCGACGATAGTCGAGCCCAGTTCAAGTATTTCTGGCAGTTGTGGGAAACCTACAATAGCGCCGAAAGCTACTATTTGTCCTCTTCTTAGGTAGGCGGCGCTCACCATACTTGACTGGGCCCACATTCGAATTTTGTTGTTGATTCAAATCAACAGATATAAAAAGAAAAGAGAAGAGTGGATTAGGGAAACTAACGGGACAAACGCAGAGAATAAAATACAGAAAATTAAACTAGAGGCGGCTGGACATCTTCTTCCCCATCAGGCTTAAAAGCTCAAGTCCAGCAGAGATAGCCAGAGCGCAAAGGAAGATAGTTGAAGCTCTTTAGGTTCAACTAGATAGTTCTCTCCAGAACAAAGAAGCTGATTCATCCATTCAGCAAGCTGATAGTTGCTCACCTGTGCAGCAAAGAAGAAGATAGCTGTAGAAGAAGACTCATCCCTTCTACATCAAGATAGCTGGACTGATATCTGCTCAGTCCAGCAAAGTAGACTCAGAGATCTTTCTCTGAGTCAGTTGGTTTTATTTTTTCTTGAATATCTTGTATTAACTTCTTGTAGGATTCAGTTTATCTGAATCTGAGTGTAGGGAACTTTGTGCCGGAGGTAGGTGACTAGTTATTCACTGAGGTAGGTGCCCTGTTGGGGCACTGAGGTAGGATCCAAAAGTGGATTTGAGTTGCTGGAAGGCTTAATAGCCTGAGGTAGGAGAGTGTAGCTCTCTGTGGTAGGATCCTTTGTTAATCTGAGGTAGGGCTATCCTCCCAGCCTGAGGGTAGGGCTTAACATCCTGAGGTAGATGACTGGAGAGTCACTAAGCTGTAGGTGACAGGTGTGTCACTGATTTGTAGGCCTTGGAGGAGGCTAAGCTGTAGGCACCTGGACTGGTACTGAGTGTAGGAGTACTACATCAATCTGAGTGTAGGGTTGTGTGCCTAAAGTTATAGTGCTGAGAAGCCTGAGCAATAGGCCTTAGAAATAAGGCTAAGGTAGGTGGTCAGTTGACCACTGAGCTGTAGGAGCACTGCAGGGCTCTGAGGTAGGAACCCTTGTAGTTCTGAGTTTGAGTTCTTAAGTGAACCTTTGTGTAAGGCTAAGGGCCTGAGATGTAAGCTCTGAGGAGAATATTGGTGAAGTTTGTGTCTATTCCAACCAATCAGTTGGATAGGTGGGAGGGAAAGTGGATGTACCCAATTGGGGAACCACTATAAATCTTTGTGTGTTTATTATGTTTCTTGTTTCCTTTCTTATTGCAGGATTTAAGGACAAGCTCTAGATAGATAACTTTGAAATTAGCAAAAGAATAAATAAAATTTCAAAGACCTATTCACCCCCCCCCCTCTAGGTGACTAGTTAACCTTCAGTTAAATAACTTTCAAGTGGTATCAGATGGAGGTTGCTCAAAAAAGATTTAATAATCTGAGTATACCTCTAAGGTTAGCTATAAGATAAAAATGTGGGGTCAGGAATGAACTATAAGGAGCTCGGGGCCATAAAGCTACCCATCTACAGGAAGGAAGGATTTTGCCTCTAGAAAAAAAGGGTCAGACTATTCATGGAAGCATTTGACCCTAGGATCTATGTAATAGTAGTGGAAGGCTCCTTTGTTCCCACAAAGGCTTCCACCATAGATCCAACTGTGAGAATGTCTTAGGCATATTCAGAGATGGATAGAGATGAGGTGATTATGTCTACCATGGACAAAAGAGCACAAAATATTATAGCCAGTGAAATTGATGACTCAACCTTCCAAAATCTTATACACTACAAGACCTTTAAGGAGATATGGGACACCCTTATGGTCTACATGGAAGGATCTGAGTAAGTTAGAGATGATAGGAAGTCCATGCTCAATCAAGAGTATGAGGCTTTCAGGAAAAGCCAATCTGAAAAAGTAACTGACTGTTTTGAAAGGTTCTTTAGGACAGTCAATGAACTAAGAACCTATTGTAGGGTTTTCAGCAACTCTGATCTGAATAACAAGTTCCTTACATTTCTCTCTAGAGATTGGGACACCAAGATATGTGTCATTAGAGAAATAGCTAAGCTGGCAGACACTCCTCCACCAACACTCTTTGGAAAGTTGTTATCCTATGAAATGCAGCTGGCTGCTAAACAAGAAGAGGAGAAGGAAAGTCAATCCAAGATCAAAGATAAGACAGTGGCCCTCAAGGCAGAATCCCCAAGAAGAAGTAGAAGAAAGACTCCTTCTCAACCAGGGAGAGAAGCTGAGACTAGCTCAGAATTGTCTGAGAATAGTTCCTCAGACAACCAAATATCTGATGAAGAGTTTGCAGTCTTCTCCAGGAAGCTTTAGAGGTTCATGAAGAATAAGCACTGGGAGAACAGACCATCATCACCATCTTATCATAGGAGGTCCTCGAAGAAGGACAGGTATGACACTAAATCCTATAAACAGATTTCATCTAAAGTCATCTGTTATTTTTTTAGTGGTTGGCCATGTCATTGCTGACTGCCCAGTCAAAAGGAAGGAAGAAGATGAGAAGAAGAAGAAGAAGAAGAAAAAGTATCACCATCAACATAAGGACAAGAAGAAAGAGAAGTCTTTTGTGGCCAAGAAGGAGAGAAGCTGGACAGATTCTTCCTCCTCGAAATCTGAAGATGAAGAGGAAGAAGCCAATATAGGGCTGATATCTGTTGCTGTAGATCCAGAAGTAGAAGAGGATTATCCTGGTGCCAGGATAAGGATAAGAGCCCCTCTGTCACACTCTAACAGTGACAATGAGGAGAATGAAGAAGACGTACTGTTGATGTCAGGGGCTGATGGCAATAGCTGAAGAGGAAAGAAGTCAGACAGATTCAGAATCAATCAAGGTACAACCTCTATCCATTCCTTCATCTTCCTCTGACTATGAAACCATTCCAAATACTGATGCATCTTCATCCTCTGATAAAGATTGCTCGGAATCTGAGACCAATGTCAATCAATTGATTGACAAGTATGGACTGCTCCTAGATGCTCTAAGGGAGAGCAGAATTTTTGTCAAAAGGCAAGCCAAGGAGATTGAAGTCCTGAATCCTTATAAAACTCTTTATGACAATAAATCTATTGAGTTTTATAAGACAATCCATGAGGTGTCTAAACTCAAGAAAATTCTTGAGTGTCATACCAAGCTTCTAGAAGAGAAGAATAAGCATATAAGATATCTGGAACAAAAGTTCACAGAGAGATTGTGGATTGTGATTAACCCTTCCCAATCATAGGGTAAGTTTCCAAAAGCTGCAACCAGCCAAGTCCCTGGGAAGCAGGGTATTAATCACACTAATCATCATTTCAAATCTGAATTCCCTAATAAGGTGACAGTATTTCAAAAAGTGAAGTCACCTTCTAAAACTGTCATGGTTGCACCTCCCCTTGAGGATCAGTCAAATGTGTGCTCTACCAATGGGGTAAAGACACATGATCTTAGAAGGAGTGATATTGTCCACTCTAGCCACAATGCTCAGGGTAAGTTCGTTAGATTTGGTTTCAAACATCCCTTATCTAAGGAAATGAGAGAGTCCACTAGATGGCAGACTCTAAAAATACATCTGGCCCATACTGGACCAACTGTATTTAGTTCCTCAGCACATTCACTCAAGAAGAAGGGGGCAGCCTCATGCAATGCTCATACAGCAAAGTCTGGTGCTGCTCACTTCTCTCATGGACAGTAATTCTTTGTTGTCCTAAAGAGAAGATACAACATTCATAAATGATGGTACTGTGGGAAAGTGGGTCACTTTGTCATTGACTGTTTGCATAATCTGAATGTGACTAGTGGACAGAAAGGTGCTCATCCCAGGCAGAGAGTTGGGTAGATGTTTTAAAATACTAACAAGAACCTAGGACCCAATTATCATTAGGTACCTAAGGGTAAATTAATTCTGTTTTGCAGGATAGTCCAAATACATGTCCAATTAAGACTTGTATTTGGACAATGGGTGTTTTAGGCAAAGTGTTTGGGACAGGATGATTGCTCAAGTTGCATGCTACATGATAAGTAATAAACAAAGAATGAGACTGTTAAGTGTGAAATCCTCAAAATCTAGAGGCAATAAGCCTCAAGGTAAGTCTCTCTCTCTTGTATAGAGACTAAGTTTTGAAGTTCATGTACAAAGTTAGATGTGCTTAAGATGAAACTAATCAAGCACACCAGTCAGATAACAATGATTCAATTATCCCTCACAATCATCTACATTATTAACTTAAATAGTCCTTCCTCTCAAGCCCAAAATAACATATATATCAGTGTATAATAAAGTTATCAATAAAATTGACTTATTGGCTCGCTTGGTATCCATCATACTTGGAATAAATAAAATATATGTACAATGATGTGACAAATAGAATATACATCCATACTGTGAAGAAAGCTACAAATTAATTAGGCACTAAATCCCCGGCATCATAACAGAAATCGTAAGCGCAATCCATAAAATCTAAAAATGATTAATTGGTTAATCAAATGAAAAAGTAATTAGACTATTTCATTACATTTATAAAGGAGACAAGTAACAAAAATCCACATCGCTTTCAGAAAAAACTTAACCCTAGCCATCGCGACTGAAACCTTCTCAGCGTCTTACCGCTCTGACTCAATGGTGCCAAAGATCTCAAAGGAGCTCCAAGAGGGCAATGAAATTGTGAGAAATGGATTCAGTCATGCCTCACCAGAGATTAAGGAAGTATTGAGAATGATTGAGACCGCGGGTTTGGAGTACGCTCTTTCTGAACCTTCAACCATTCTTAGAGAAGAAGTAGTGGAACTTTTCTCCAACGTTAAGGTGTCGTCCTCTCAAAAATCACTGAAATTTAAGATTGGTGATATCAAGATTAAGATAAATCCAAAGATGACTAGGCAAAGCCTTTCATCTACCCGCCGTCAACCCTAGCGAGGAATAAGAAACCACCATCATGGATCGAGACAATGCTTTTAGGTGGTGTGAATACAGTGAGGCCAAATTTGGGTCTCTGAAAAAAAAAATCTTCAATCAAAGAGGGAAACTGCTAGCAAATATAGTAGGGAAAGCCCTCATCTGCAAACCTGGATCACATGACACCATCTCCAGGTCAATGTTTGATGTCATGAACAGAATAATCTTCAATAAGCAGACTTGTTGGTCATCAATCATCTACCAGAGAATAGTAGACCACCACCCAGGGGATTGCCGACCCCCGATGAGTCGACCGAGGGCGGCGCCGATGATTGGCTGTTGTCGGGCGGTCATGGTGGAGACCGCCACCCACCGCACCACCGGGATGCAGCAGCACCGTCCGTTCTCCACGATGAGATCAGACGGTCTAGATATTCTGGATTGCCGCCCCTGCCTCAGCTTCAGCGCCCCCCACAGCGAATTCGTGGCCTATTCGCTGTGGGGAAAAATCGGTTATTCGCTCGTCCGGCTCAATCTCAGCCGCATGATCAGACTTGATCTGGCTATTTGCAGCCCAAAATTTAACTTATATTTTGGTGATTTCTTTTAGAAAAATATAGACTTCTAAGGAAAAAGTTTTGAACATGAAAGTTATTCCCCTTAATGAGCGCTTGCTCCACAAATATTTTGAAAAATTTTGGCATAGATTTGATATTTATAAAACCAAAATAAAATTTATTTGGCCATATTAAAGGCCCAAAATTTCTCGGAAAATTGGAAAAATTACCTGACCCATTTTAGACCCTCCTAAAGGTTGTATTAAAATTTGGAAATCTCAGGATAAAAATCGAAGTTTTTCCGATTCCTTGGAACCTAAGGTCGCGCTCAAAAATTGACACGCTTAATTTCTTCATAATTGAAAATCAAAGCTCACAATCACCCTTTTAAATAGGATATTAAGCTCAATTAATTAACCAATGAGAGTCGTCGAGGAAAGATTCCTAGCTCCATGTGTTTCAAGGCTTTGCAAAACATCAAACGCCTCATTTTCAATATAATTCTCGAGCATTTTGGGTGGTCTCGGAGGATAAGAATATGGGCATATGAGTTGTCATAAAATGTAACGCATAATAAACCCCCGATCCGATTAAGTCGTAATTAAAAACTCACAACTGAATTATTATTGGATCTTAATAATGGGTGAAACCCAAAGAAGCCTTCTAAAAATTGAAATGAAATTGAACATGCCTCTTGAGAATGGAGATGGAACTAAAGCCTCCTATACGGAGTGATTAGACTACTAACCATTTTCTTTATGATTTATTCCAGTCTTGCACTGCTCCTATTTCTTTATTTATTTCAGTTCAGAACTTCCTTACTCCAGTCTCATACTAGTCTTACTTATTTAATTTTAGTTCAGTTCATTTTTTTAAGTATTATTCCAGTCTCGTAGTGGTCAAATTCCTTTCAATACTTACTTTCAGTGTAGTATTGCTCCAGTTTCGAACTGGTCCTAGTTCATTGCAACATTTCCATTCTGCAGCTTATAATATCAACAGCTTTTATTACCACACTTTTGTTTTTTTGCAATTTACTATTCTAAGCACGGATCCTGGTCTAACGAGCAGTTATCTGATAGGTTGAACCTTAGTTGGGGATAATGAGAGTTGAGGTACTCCTCCTGGATTAGCCTCAAATAAAGTGCTCTCACACTCCTTGACGAAAGTTGAGCCAAATGTCGCTAGCCCGAAATATTTAAAGCATAGTAGGGCAGGTCGCCGCAGACCCGGAGCGTACTAGTAAAATCGATTAAATGTGATTTCTTGTACATTGCTTGCAGTAAATCGTGGAGGGTCAGTCACTTCCGCAGACCGTTTGTACCAGTACGGGAAGTTCAACGACTCAAGGCGATAAGGAGATAAGTACCGCGGGTGACCGGCCATTATGTTTTTTCCTGATAGGTTTCCTCCGCTGGTCGGCCAAAATATTGAATCATCGGATGCTGCTCACATCTAAGAGTACACGGGGTTGTACATTGGAGCTTGAGTTGTGCAGTACGACCACCCCCATAAGTGGAAGTACTGGTCACTATCACTGATGACCACATCGGTAAGGCCCGTGGGGCTCGCTACCTTGCTTGTAAAGAAGTGGTCCATACTATGTCGGCATGAGTTATGTGCGCGGTTGTGAATGCATGTCGTGTGTGCGCAGCTTTGAATACTTGCGGTATGAATACATGTTATGAATACCAGATGTGCTGACATGCTAGTAGAGCTCTTGTTATAACTGGTATATATTGTTGTTGTTATTCTAGTTATATTGTGCTGCACCTTCTTTTATGGTTGCTTCTAGCATATAGATGAAATGTTGTACAACTCTCTCATGCTCCGGCTATCTACTTTTGTTGGGTGCGTGAGCTCATCCTCATAATATGGATCTGGGGAGGAGATTTGTTTCCACTTAGTTCTGTGACTAACAGTTATTTTAATAACCATTCACAGGAGAAGGAGCACCGTAAGGACCAGTTGTAGTAGGACGATACGCCAGCTGATAGGACTACTCGTGCAGAGGCACCCCCGTCATCTCCAGAGTTTTGAGACGTGAGTACTAACGAGCAGAATTGAGAGTCCAAGGAGTTTAGAGTGGTCATACTTTTATAGCCTATAGGCTTCATGTATAAATAGTGGTTACGGCCTTTACGTTCTCTTTAAATATATATTGATATATATATATATATATATGTATATATATATATATTGTGGCTTCATGTTAATGCTTCTGCAATACTCTGTGATGTAATATGAATATTGTGATTCAAGACGAGCAAGGCGGTCGACTAGTGCTTAGTAGTGTGGGTCGTTACCCTTTAAGGTGCTCTGGGTAGACGCCTTGGGCAAGTAAGATCCCCTCCGGCCCGACCCGGGCAAAGGTTGGGGGGCCTTACACGTCGAGCCTTCTTTATCCAGGCGGAAGAGCGATCGGGAAGAAGCCGTCGGACGGAGATGATATCGGGAAGAAACCCTAAAACTCGCAACTTCTAGATTTGGGGGAGAGTAAATCGGCGAGATATATTGAGATGGGTTTATATCCCTATATACCCTAATTCAGGGCCCCAAGTATTTACCCTGAACGTTCTGGTTCATCCATCCTCCCATCTAGAGGATCTGGACTTAAAACCCCAGATCTAACTTAAACCACTTATCACACTTGGGCTCAGTGGGTCATTTGGGGGACCTAAAACCTCAGTCTTCTTCCACAGAGTCTTCAAGAAATAGCTCATGAATCAGACATCTCGATTTGATATGATGGTCATCGGTAGACTATGAAGTCTAAAGATGTCCTGAATGAATATTGATGCAGCGTGAGATGCATTAATAGTCTTGCTGCATGTGATGAAGTGAGTCATTTTGAAAAATCGATCAACAACAACAAGAATAAAGTCGTGTTCTTGCATGATGCGAGGTATTCAAAGCACTAATTCCATATTGATGTCCATCCTAGGCTAGTGTGGTATCGGAAGTGGTGTATATATACTTGTGTTTGGTCACGACCTTTTAGATGTTGGGCAGATATAGCAATTTTAGACGATTCGTGCAACGTCCCATTTGAGCATAGGCCAATAGAAACGTTCTTCTACAAGTGTGGTCTACCAAAGTGACCAGCTGCACTAGATAGTAAACATGAAGCAACATTGATTGCATAATTTTATTAAAGGCACCTAATGATGCACATCACAAAAAGTTCAAATACAAAATTTAATTAACGATAATATTTTACTTATGGGCACATTACTAGAAGGAAAAGTTAGCAAATAAATCAATATTGAACATTATTAGTTATTAGATATCACATTATTAGAGTTCTTTAAGAGTGTTTGAGTTTAGTCCCGCATTATAGTTTCTACTTTATGAGCCTTGAAAGTCCTTTAAATACCTCTTTGATGGATGAGTAAATTGTACCTTCCTTTTCCTCTATGATATTTCAATATGATATTAGAGGGAGGACTGATTCTTCCTTGAAATTTTGGCGCCCAAAAAATGTTGGCGACCTAAATTTCTCGGTGGCTTCCGCTCCGGCTACTGTCCATTTTCTTTTTTGCTTTCGTCTTCTAATCCCCAAGACGACATCGCCGAAGGGATTTCGTATTTTATGTCGTTGGTTCCAGTCGTGTTGTCTCTAATCTTCTGTCGCTTTGTTAGTTCTAGTCGGACGAAATCCTCTTCCACTTTCCATTGTCATTTCCACACCCTCATATTTTCATGGGGGTGATCGGAGCTAGCCAAAATCAGGTCATTTACTCATTCTCCATCGATTCTAAAAGAAACTTACTCTACTGCTCTGGTTGTCACAAGTAGGGTAATGATATTGGGGAGTGTAAGAAATCAAAGAAATACCTTTCTTTATGTTCATGTTAGGGCTCCAGTGGATTTTTAAGCGAATGGTGGTAGATCTCCAGTATGTCTTTACCCCAATGAAGGATACTAAGTTGGTGGCGCCACCTATTGTTGTAGTGAGTCAGATGACCCTCCAATTCCCATCTCCACCACTCCAAACTATTATTTCTGATTTTTTTTAGAACGCGGCCATACCCTTCCTTCTCCGTCACATCATTGTCAACGCTCTCATTCACACCGCTCCAACTCTCATCGTAAAAAAAAACAGACACATTATATTCATAGGCACCATACATCATCTCAAATTAGAGCATGTTTATTTGCATAATATCACCGGAAAGGCTTCAACAAGCATAAACAATACAATTACAACTTTGTTCTTATGTTTTTCACATAAAAATCTATTGAATTTTAGATCGTTTGTTAGCTTCAACCATAGATAGCAATCAAAATATCACTCAATTCACGGCCACGTTGAGATGGCTCGACTCAAAATCACTTTAGGGTTCCAAGTTCACTTTGAGCCGACTAGGAATCAGACTAAACGCTATCACCTCAAGCCAGTATAACAGTATGAAAAGGTACATTGATACAATTGAACCAAATAATATAAGCGACGAGGCAACGTAAAATCAAACAATTCACAAATACATTGATAAAGTTGAAAAGAAACACAAATGAAGCCCTCAGAATATATACTCATTGAATCAATACTCATGCCTTATAATTTGCAGCTAGTTTCTGAAGCTCATTCACTCGTCATTGTTGCTCCACGGCAGAAGGAGCGGACGAAGAACTGACCGTCTCCTCATCGGATTTCTTCTCGCTCACAGCGGCTTCTGGAGCGACATTTTCCTCCTTGGACTGTCCAGTCTCATACAGAAGAAAATGTTATTAGCTAGAAGAAAAATATAAATGCCTCATTTGATATAAATTAAAACGTTCATATAATCTAATTTGAGTATATTTTATAATAGACTTCAAAATAAATTCTATAAATTGATAACATAATTTTTCAAAATTATAACATAATTTTTCAAAATTATAACATAATTTATATCCACATTCTTTTAAATAATAGATCCAATATTACTTGAACTTACTATATTTAGGTATATTTTAGACTTTTACGAAAGAAAATTGGTAATTATTAATACTATTGTCTATAAAATTATATTATGCACTTAATTTTAATTTGAATAATTACAAGAGCTTCATTTTTATTTTTATGCCAACCTTATAAAATAATACCATAAGCCTCACAAAATAATTGCAGTTAAAAGCCGCGTGAAGTTATTCAAAATTTTCTTAGGTTGGCGTGGCAAAAATGTAGTTTCTGTTAGACGGACACCTGCCTACAATGGCCAAATGATTTTTTATTTAATAGCATAGATAACATTTTCTTTTAAATTTTCTTCTTAATTAAGTCTTAAGTCTTAACACTTTATTATCTTGTATGTATGTATGTATAATGTTGGCTCTCCTCAAAGTATTCTACAAATACATTATCATTTTTGAAATAAGTATTTATAGTATTTTCAGCGTAGAGTCCACTAACAGATTATTATTGAGTCGATCCAAATACGTGCGGATAGTCGTGCCCAAAAAGCCCGATCCGGCCCGGGCTTTTTGCCAACCGGGCTCGAGTCGGGCTCTCGAAGAGGGCCCTGATTAAGGGCTTTAAGGTAGGGCCAGGACGGGCCGGGACCAGGCCGGCCTGATTTCCCTATTTAGGCGGGATTAAAATCCAACCTATTAAATTTAATGGGCGGGATTTTAATCCCGCCCAAATACGCGTGATTAATCCCGCCTAAATAGAGGGGGGATTAATCCCGCCTATCTAGGCGGGATTAATCCCGCCTACATAGTAATCCTGCCACGTGCAGGATTTCAATAGAAATTCGGCCAGGAGGCGAGATTTTCCGCCGACCGAGGTGTCGGACCAGACTAGGCCCGGCGCCCAGGCTTACTCGAGCCTGGCCCGGGCTGAGCAACGAGTCAAAACGGGGGCCCTATAAGGGCCCCCAGGCCCGGGCTGGGCCTAGCCAGACTTTTTCCGGGCCGGACTCGTGCCAGCCCGCCGAGCCCAGTCTTTTTGAACACGCCTACGTGCAGACATACACAACAAAATATTCAACATTTAGGCTCTGTTTGGGGGACTTATTTTCACAGGTCAAGCGGTTACGACCGCATGAACCAAACCTTAAATTAAGGTCCGGTTCATGTGGTCGTTAACCGCTTGACCGGTGAAAATAAGTCCCTCCAAATGGAGCCTTAATATGATCGTCGAGCAGCAGAGAGTTATTATCTTCTCTAAATTCTAAACCTGAAACCCTAAATAATATGTGAACTCGGACTAAAATCACCTCGTTGTCCGAAATGAGGTTGCCGAGTGATTTTTGGCCATCGGCTTCATCTCCAGCGTGAGTTTCCTCGACCTTCACCTCGTCCGCAGTCTCAGCCTTCGCCGGATCCGACGCGACGACGGTAGGCTCTTCAGCTGGTTGAGGTGCATCTGCCTCGTCCTTGAGAACCTTGGGCTTGGTGGCGCAACCCCCCATTCTCTCCCTTCCTCGCTACGTGAAACGCTACCCGGGTAGATAGCAGAGAAGGGAAGAGAGAAGGGATCGAGCTGGTCGGGGAGCGCGAACTAGAGGCAAATGAGGGAGGGTGATCAAAGAAGACGTAGATGCAACCTTTTTTTATAGGCCGCGAGATTACAAAACCTTCCATTTACAGGTCCGTTTTTCCCTCTCCAGCGAGTTGCAATGGCCGGCAAAACGAATTACTTGGTGGAGAATTTGGCGGGAACAGGTAAATTTCTATAAATGGAATTTTCTGGTAGAAAGCATTTCCCTGGCCTTATCAGTCGTGGTTAATGGTTATCATGGTGAAGAAATGTCGTTCATAGAAATTGAGTCGTCGTTTAAGGCTTCTTTTAGAGGGATTTATTTTTATCGGTCAAGTGTTTACGATCACATGAAGCTGATCTTATTTAAGATAAAATAAGTCTTCTCAAACGGAACCTAAGCTTAAATCAAGCCTCTATTTTTTTTAGATGCAATAATTATATATAGGCCAATTTTAGATATGTGCAGGCCACACAATTACATAATGATTTTAGCTTCCTATGATTTTTTTAAAAAAATTGGCATGTATTTAATTTTATACTGCACATGGCTCCGTTTGGAAGGACTTATTTTCACCGGTCAAGCGGTCATGACCGCATGAATCGGGACTTAAATAAGATCCGATTCATGCGGTCATGGCTGCTTGACCGGTGAAAATAAGTCCTCCCAAACGGAGTCATAGTCAAAAATATTCTGCTTATAGCATCACCATTTTTTATAATCACATTTGTTTTCTCGAAAAATATTTTGTAACTTGTTACGTATGAGAGAATGATACCGGTGAGATCTTAAAAATTATTTTTATTAAAAAAATTGCTATTTTTTTATTAAAAATTTATGGAATATTAATTAGAAATTTTTTACAAACATTTTAAGATATTATTTATGCATAAAATAAACAATTTAAAAACTATAGTTGTGACATAAGAGTTTGTTAAAATCCGACGAAACAACACATTTTGTTTTTTTCTGAATTTTGTTGGCGATCTGATAGCAGTCAGATGGACAAAATCTCTCATACGCTACATGTATGTAAAAAAAATCTCTCCATTTCATGTGAACTCAGTCCTCCCTTCATTCCTTTCATTCTACTAATTAATTATCGGTAATAATTCGCAAATTCAAATAGTATGAAATCTTGAGTAATTAAAAAGGCCCAATTCGAGCTGATATCGAGTCGAGTCCGAACAATTTTAATTTGGCTCAAAATTGAAAATTTTGACAACTCGGCTTGAAATCGACTCGAAATCGATTTCGAGTCGAGTCGACTCGACTCGAAACAACTCAATTTCGAGTCAGCTTGAAATTGATTCGAGTTGGCTAAAAATTGAGCAATGTTTCTTTTATTCCTAGTTGGCTAAAAATAATATTGGACAACATATAAATTTATCAAATGAAACGTTTAAAGTCATTATTCTTTTATTTATGTTTAAATTTTATTATTTCTAATTTTAATTTAAGCTGATTCAAATCTTTTTTCGAGCGATTCAGGGCTGACACGAAATCGGTTCGAATAAAATTGAATCGACTTAAATTTAGTTGAATCAAGTTTAATCGATTCCAATTAATTTCAAAATACAAGATATTTTCGAGCAACTTTCGAATTTCGAATAATATGCTCAGCCCTATGAGCGATGTTATATTTGGGATGCTGTATTTTCGTAATGTTTTGAAATAGATCCCTCAACTTTTTTTTTGTTTGAAATTGATCCATATATTTTCCATTCAATTCATAATTGGCCCCAATTAATGGAAATCAGGCATGGCAATTAATTTCATACAAAATTATCAATAAGATCATTTATACTCCCAATCCTTGGCAACTCAAAAATTATTTGAGGAATCAAATATCAATGTTTAAAAAAATCCCAATTTAAAAAAATATAAATATTTAATATGACTAATCTAAAAGCAACCCTATAATATTTTATTTTACACTCAAATTTTATATAAATTAATTTAATTGCATTCATAATTATACTGTAAAAAAATCTTTAAAATATTATTATAAATATAGACTATAAACTATACAATAACAACAATGCTCAAGCCTTTATCCCACTATATTAGGGTCGGCTATATGCATCATTTGTCATCATTGTGTCCTATCTTTTGTCATAATTGTTGGGGTATGGAGTATATCCCTCACTACCATTGATGTTCATCACCTAATTCTTTTTGGAAATATTTTTGATTGGCCTCCCCATGTTACGAGATTTTGAAATCTCTGGTATATCTCTCAGCTCTAAAAAGGAAAAGAAATAAAATAACAAAATTTTGCTGATTGGTTGGGATAGATATGTGGGGGCGCGACTGTTGGCGATAACAAAACTGGAAGAAAGATGGGGGGTGTTACTGTTCATGCGAACAGTAGCTGTGATTGCATTAAATGGTGTAACTGTTCACCTGAACAGTTACTACTTCATTGTGTGATGGAGAGGGTGACACCTTTTGGTTAATTATATAAAAATAAAACTCTATGTATCATTGGGGAGATGTGTGACTCTTTTTGAACAAAAAAAAGTGGATTTGTGCGGCGGCCGTGGATGTAGTCCATCTGGGTGAATCACGTAATTTTTTTTTGTGCTCTGTGATTTGATTTGTGCTTGTTTTCAAAATCATGTTCTCATATTGTGATTCCAAGATAAAATCAAGATCGATGAGCCCTTGTGCTTCGATCCTTTATTTGATCTAACACTTGTATCAGAGTCAGGTTCTCTAGTTAAAAACAAATCTGTTCTTTGTCGAGTGGGAGCAATGGGAGACAAGATAAAGCTAAGTATGGATAAGTTCGATGGCAAAAATTTCAATCTTTGGAAGATACAGATGGAAGACTACCTCTACCAAAAGGATCTGTTCCTCCCGGTCGAGGAGACGAAGCCTGCAGATGTGGAGGAGTCCAACTGGAAGGTGCTCAATCGAAAGGTGTTAGGTGCAATCCGATTGTCCCTGACACAGTCAATTCTCTTCAACGTCACCAAAGCGAAGACCACGTACGAGATGATGAAGACCCTCAGCGACATGTATGAAAAGCCGTCCGCATCAAACAAGGTACTTCTGATGAAGCAATTGTTCGGCCTAAAGATGAAGGATGGAGGTAATGCTATGGAGCATGGCAACTCCTTCAACAACATAAAGACGCAACTGGAATCTTTGACCATCTCGTTCGTCGATGAAGTTCAATCGCTTCTCCTTCTATCTAGTTTTTCTGACAGTTGGGAAGGCTTCGTAATGACGGTCAGCAATTCCTCTTCCAATGGCATGTTGATGTTCGATGATGTTGTTAGCGTTATTATCATCGAAGAATCGCGGAGGAAGTACTCTGGGTCTATCGAGGCGTCTGACAGTGTTCTTAATGTGGAGAACCGTGGGAGATCTCAAAGCCGAAACAACAAAAATCCGCATAGATCCAAGTCTAGAAGAGGAAAGTCAAAGTAGCCCGGCAAGACAAGCAAGACTACCTTCAAGTGCTACTACTGTGGCAAACGAGGCCACTTCGCGAAGGATTGTTGGGGGCGTATGCGATCACAACCCGATGGCAACCAGCAAGACCAGGTGTGTGTCGCCAAATCCAGCAATGAAAATTTGTTACTCATGACCGTCGATAACAAGATCGACACCTGGATCGTTGATTCTGGGGCTTCATTCCATGCGACTGGAGAGAGTTCCAAGATCCCGAGATATGAGAAGAAGAATCTGGGAAGAGCCTACCTTGGCAATGATGAAAAGTGTAGCATCATCAGAATGGGAAGCGGCAGTCTAAAGCTCAGCACGAGAGTTTCTCTTCCTCTGAGGGACATTCGGCACGTCCTCAGTTTGAAGAAAAATCTCATCTCTGTCAGTCAGTTGGCGGATCTCAACTTTGACGTGCTCTTCATCAAGGATGGCTGGAAAGTCAGTAAGGGCGCCATGATGGTAGCCCGTGGCAAGCGCGAAGGCTCCCTCTACACTGCGAATGGTGAGACCTTGAACCTAGTAAATTCAGTTTTCACTGACAGAATCTCCTTTGTAGAATCGCAGGTGACTAGCGGTGTGTGGCATCGTCGTCTGGGCCATATCAGTGAGAGAGGCCTACAGGCAGTGGCCAATATAGGCAAACTGTCTGGCTTAACTAAGGTCAAGTTAGACTTCTGCGAGAGCTGTGTGCTCGGAAAGCAAAAAAGAGTCACGTTCAAGAAGCAGGGGAACACACCGATGGCAGAGCGTTTGGAGATAGTCCATACAGATGTATGGGGACCGGCCTCGACTCCATCCCTTGGCAACTACCTACTTTGTCACGTTCATCGACGACGCTACCAGGAAGGTGTGGGTTTATTTCCTGAAAAGGAAATCAGACGTGTTCGATGCGTTCAAGACCTGAAGAGCCAGTGCTGAGAAATAGTATGGGTGCCAGTTAAAGACTCTTCATTCTGAAAACGGAGGGGAGTTTTGCAGTGCAGAGTTTGAGGCCTACTACAAGGAGCAAGAGATAATATGGCTGAAAGGTTTTCTTGGAGAGCTTGATCGTCATGTAGAGTGTGTTCTTTACAGTGACAGTCAGAGTGTCATTCATTTTGCTAAGAATTGTGGTTTTCACTCCAGAACAAAACATATCGACATCAGATACAGGTTCGTCCAGAAGATGCTCGAAGATGGGAAGTTTGATCTCCAGAAGATTGACACTGAAATCAATCCTGCGGACATGTTTACAAAGCATGTGCCGCCTGATAAAGTGAAGCGGTGCACAGCTTCCATTGTCCTAGTTGATATAGGAAAGACCGTCGCCGCACAGAGATGATACTTAAGTTCAGGATATCTCCAAGTGGGAGAATGTTGGGGTATGGAGTGTATCCCTCACTACCATTGATGTTCATCACCAAATTCTTTTTGGAAATATTTTTGATTGGCCTCCCCACATTACGAGATTTTGAAATCTCTTGTATATCTCTCAGATCTAAAAAGGAAAAGAAATAAAATAACAAAAATTTGCTGATTTGTTGGGGTAGTTATGTGGGGGGCACGACTATTGGCGATAACAAAACCGGAAGAAAGAGGGGCGTGTTACTGTTCACGCGAACAGTAGTTGTGATTGCATTAAATGGTGTAACTGTTCACGTGATCAGTTACTACTTCATTGTTTGATGGAGAGGGTGGCACCGTTTGGTGAATTATATAAAAATAAAACTCTATGTATCATTGGGGAGATGTGTGACTCTCTGAACAAAAAAAGTGGATTTGTGTGGCGGCCGTGGATGTAGCCCATCTGGGTGAATCACGTATTTTTTTTTTGTGCTCTATGATTTGGTTTGTGCTTGTTTTCAAAATCTTGTTCTCATGTTGCGATTCCAAGATAAAATCAAGATCGATGAGCCATTGTGCTTCGATCCTTTTTGTTTTGATCTAACAATAATCTCTCTAATGCCTAAGTACATCATATGTTATAGTTCCATTACAAGTGTTTATTGGTCCACCCCTCCCTCGTTTAGTATGCCTAGTAACTAGACTCTCACAATGTCTAACAGGTGCCTCTAATGGTCTCCTTTGTTCATGTCCAAACCATCTTAGTTGAACTTCTTGCATCTTCTCTATAATTGGTGTTACTTCTGTCTTTATGGGTGTGCATGAAAAACCGAAAACCGATCAAACCGCCCTGAATCGTCCAAACCGAACCGATTTTACACCGAACCGAACGACTCGGTTCAGTTTTGGTTTTTCTCTTTGAAAAACCGAACCACACCGACTAGTAATACATGTAAAAATATTATCAATAATGATCTTTTAACTATTTTTATTAACTAAATAATGTACATAAATTATATCAACTTAATATTTTTTATATCATTTGAGCGAAAATAAATTTTTGTAAAACATATTTTATGCATCAAAAAGAATTAAACATTTGTTTAACTGATTTTATTTATATCTTTTTATATTTATTACTCGATTTCGCAATAAAAATATTCAATCATAATTTGTTTATGTAATATGAGTTATTAGGTTTAATATATCATATGTAAATAAAGCTTGATGATATTAATTTTAAATTATCATATTTTTTTAAAAATTTTCCTGAGATATTTAAGTATAAAATTATTTTAAATAGTATAACTGAAAAACAGAAAACCAAACCGAGTAAACCGACCAAAAAACCGAACCGAACCGATAAACATCGGTTCGGTTTCGGTTTGAGTTCAAACCGACCCAAACCGAACTGCTTGTACCCCTATCTGTCTTATCCCTAATACTCATTCCAAATTTTATCCAGTCTCGCGTGTCCACACGTCCATCTAAACATTCTCACCTTCGCAACTCTCATTTTTTACTCATGTACATAATTCACTACCCAACACTTAGAACAATAGAACATCGTTGTCTAATTGCAGTACGGTAAAACTTGCCCTTAAGTTTTAATGGTACTTTACAATCACATAAGATCCCTGATGCGCCTCTTTACTTCAACCAACCCGCTTGGATTCTATGGGTAACATTTGTATCAATACTTCCGTCATTTTGAATTATCGATCCAAGATATTTAAAATACTTACTACGAGAAATATCTTGATCACCCAACTAAATAACGAAGTCGTCCGTCCTTATTGTACTGCTAAATTTAAGCTCCAAATACTCCGTCTTTTTCATGCTTAACCTAAAACCCTTCTTTTCTAAAGTGTCACGCCAAGATTCAAGTTTTTCGTTTACATCCTCGCGTGTCTCATCGATCAAAACGATATCATCCGCAAACAATAAACACTAAGGTATTGCTTGCTGGATATGTCTGGTAAGCTTATCTAAGATAAGGGTAAAGAGATGATGGCTTAAAGCTGAACCATGATGTAAGCAACCAGTGATAGGGAATTTGTGTTAATCCTCCAGATGTCCTCACCCTTGTCACTAAATTTGTATACATATCTTTGACTATGTCAATGTATGATACATTTACACATTTCTTTTCTAAAACTCTTCACAGAGACGGAACTAGGATTCAGACTCGTCCCGGGCACCAAGTAAAAAAATTAAAATTTTGTTGTGTGACTATAATATTCACAAGGCTAAATAGAAATAGTCATCATCTCAAGAAAAAACGAATGTACACTTAACTAAAAAATATATCAATAATATTTTTAGGCGATTATTATTTGCAAATCGTATTTGTCTACCCGTAAATTGGAACAAAATTTTAAATAATGTTTGAATTATTTTCATGAGTATAATAATGATGATATTTGATCCAAATAAGGGATATTTGATAATTAGCTATATAATTTCAATTTTATAAAATTTGTAGTGTTGTCAAATTTTCATGAAAACATTTGACTGACGAGTCAATCTTGTGTGTTTTTTTGATACGAGTCCAACGTCATTTTCAGATTTCTATTTCGATGAGTGGTTAATGAGAAACCAACTATTGAAGTTTATAAGCTTGTATATGCCAAAAAAAATTATGTTTTTCTCCTCGAAAATTGAACCCGGGCTTGTGCCCGGGTGTGCCTATGAATAGTTCCGCCCCTAACTCTTCATAAGATCTCTCTTGGAACTCTATAATAAGCCTTCTCAAGATCAATGAACTACAAATGCAAATTTTGTTTTCTTTCTTGGTAGTTGTCAATGAGTCTCCTCAAGAGATGTGAAGCTTCCATGATCGATTGCCCTGACATGAATCCAAATTGATTTTTAGAGAAGTTAGTCTCTCGTCTTACTCTTCTTTCTATTACTCTTCTTAGTTTTATGATATAACTCATCAATTTAATTTCTCTGTAATTAACACAATTTTGTATATATCTTTGTTCTTATACAAAGATATTAAGATATTTTCTCTCCATTTGTCTGAAATTTTCTTTGACTTCAGTATCTTATTGAAAGAACATGTAATCCATAAAATTCTCTCATTCCCTAGACATTTTCATAGTTTGATAGGTATATTGTCTGACCCAATAATATTTCTAATTTTTATCTTCCTTAGAGCATCATTTACCTCTGATACTTAAATTTTATGACAAAACGCTATGTTTAAATACTTCTCTGATTTACATAACTCCTCCAAGTTCAAATCATTGTCTTTTGTTTCATTATAAAACTGATAAAAATACCCTTTTCTTTGCTCTTTAATATCCACATCATCCGTCAAAACTGTATCTGTTTCATCTTCTATGCATTTTACTTGGCTTAAATCTCTTGTCTTTCTTTTCTCTAGCTCGAGCAATTTTATATATATCACGCTCTTCATCTTTGGTATTGAATCGCTTATAAAATTATTCATAAGCTTGACTTTTTGTTTTACTTACTGCATGTTTAACTTTTTTTTGGTGATTTTATATTTGACTAAATTTTCATCATTCTCACAAGTGTAGAGTGATTTATAGGTGACCCTCTTTACCCTCACTTTGTCTTACAATTTCTCTTTTCACAACCAAGATTCTTTATTTGGCGGCGCACGATCTCTTGATACTCCAAGTATATTCTTTCAAATTATCCTTAAATGTGAAGATAGAACTTCCCATGAGACATGAGGATCTACATAGGGATTATTAACTAGTTGTTTCATAACCGCTGTCTTGAAAGCAACCTACTTTTCTATCTTCAAATTCCACTATCGAATTTTTGACAACATTTTCGTTATTGTATTAAATTTATTATATTTAATTTATATGTCTAACACCACTAACTTATGTTGTGTTGTCAAACTTTCTCTAGGTATAACTTTGCAATACTTATAAATCATTTTATCCATTTGTGAGTCATAAAATAATCAATTTGTGACTTATTTGGTCTATTTTAAGCGTAATTAAATGTTCTTCTCTCTTTATGAAAAACGTATTTATCACAATTAGCTCATGTGCTACGACAAATTATAAAATGATTCATCCTTAGTCATTTTTTCTCATATTCAAATCCTTCATGAACGATTGTATAATCTATATTTTTCTTTCATATATGTCCATTTAAATCTACTCCTATGAAAATCTTCTCTCTTTGTGAGATTTTTTTAGTAAAATCTAAATCTTCCCAAAATTGCACTTTAATAATTTCATTTAATTCTACTTATGGCGCACAAGCACTAATCACATTAATATTTTTCTTTTCTATGACTAATTTAAGAGCTAAAATTTTATCATTTTTACTTACCTTGACAATTTTATCTCTCCAAGCAGTATCCACAATAATACATATTTCGCAGCTTGTTTTATTTTTTCCCGTATACCATAATTTAAAACCTAAATTATTTAAAAATTTAGCTTTCCTACTCACTCATCTAGTCTCTTGCAGGCATAAAATATGTATCATTCTCCTAATAATCATATCCACTACTTTCATCATTTTCCCCGTTAGTGTACCTATATTCCAATTACCAAACCTGAGTCGGTCATAATTTTTACAACATGGACGTCTAATATGTGAGGGTTTTTGCCTTTTTAACACTACACACAAGTCATTTTGGAGGTGCAGTGCTTCTTGCCCAGACGTCGTATTCAGACCATACGACTAGGACTCTTGCATATTTAACACTACACCCAAGTCTTAGAGATGCAGCAGCCCTTGCCAAGACGTCGCATTCAGGCAATAAACTATATGATAATAAAAAATACGGGTATACTTATTATGTAGTTTTAAATAATTTATTTTAAGAACAATTAATATGCTAAAACCCTAAAATTATTAGTAATAGCGGTTTGTTGGGTTTAAACTTTTCATGGGCATCAAATGCATAGCAAAAATATAGGAAACACTCGATAAGATCATGCGAAACACAACAAATCAAGAAACAAAATTACCTATGTTGAAATCAAATTTCTAGACAAATGACTTGGGTTTGAGACCAAACTCAAAATAATATCTGCGCCTCTAAAGGTATCCACATGAACTCCGAAAATACCTCATATCCTGTCCAAGAAGCTTGGGGTTGAAAGTTGATCATCTATCTTTGCGTAAAATGCTAGTTTCGTTTTGTAGAGATGTGTTCTTCTTCACTTTACGATAATAAAAACTCAAAATCAGACAATGGTTCTTCAAGATAACTTATTTATAAGCATGAACCCGTGTGAAAAAATTAGTTTAACATGTTATCAACACACGGTCGTGTCCTTCGGGCGTCTCACCCAAAGCTTGTGTACGGTCAAGCAAAATTGTCACCATGTGGCTCTAGGGTGTGTAATTGTTGACACCCCTTGTCCTTTAGGCGTGTCACTTCAAAGTCAAGCCTTTTTTCATAGAACCACCACCAACTACTATCCTGTCATTTTTTAGTTAACACGCTCGTAGCACACAGGCGTGTACTGCGGACATGTCTCTATCACCATATATCATATATTAAATATACATATTTAGAACTTGGTTTCATAAATTAGCGCATTCAATTACTCCAATTTCCACACATCCTTATGTGCGACCTTATAAGTTTGTATCGCGTTGGCAGTAAGATTAATCCATTGACTACTTCTATATCACAAGATTCCAACAATCTATTACTTGATATAGAGTGTATGAACTATAATCTCACAAAGAATGATGAGAGATACCTTCGAGGCTAACTCTAAATAATGTCAAACTCGATCGACTCACATATTAGTAGAGTGGTGTGGTCGAGTTTGATGTCTTGACATGTTATCTATTTTAGCTCAAGTACTTAATAATTTAGAGTTAGTTTGGAGATGAGAGATTCCTTCGAGCCAAACCCTAAATAATGTCGAACTAATGAATTGACTCTCATATTAGTAGAGCGATTTGATCGAGTTCGATGTCTTGACATATTGTCTATTTTAACTCTGTTGCTTAATATTTCAGGGTTAACCTGAAGATGAGAGATTCATTTGATGTTAACTCAAAATAATATCGAACTCTCAATCGACTCTCCTATTAGTAGAGCGGTGTGGTCGAGTATGATATTATACCTACCTTTTAAGACATATGCACATCCAAAGTAATTCGAGTTAATCATTAAAGTTACTCTACTGTCACTTATGTTAAAAGACATATCAGCATCACACAACAAGCTAATTGAAACTAAATTAACAGTTAATGTGGGTATAAATTTAACTTTTTAAAAATTAAATGCTTACCTGAAGAGAATAGCAAATCCACAGTCCCAGACTAGAGTACCTCTACTGTAACGCCCCCGATTTTTTGATGATTTTATTTAAATGGGCAACGCCATATTTGTGACTTCGTGGCGTTACTTTTAACGTTGAGTTGACGGCGCAATGCCGTTAAGGCATTTTCGCGTCCGTGCGGCCGATTCGGCCGAATTCTTGTTGTTATGGGAAAATTTTGCTTTTGGAATTTAAGATAAGTAATTTTGGACTTGCTCGTCAAGTTTCATCGCAATCCGAACATTTTTGGAGTCTCGGCGCGCGAATGAAGTTTTGGATAGTTTATCTTAGCCGTATACTTTGAAGATTAATATCTCGGGAATGGCTCGTCAGATTTTGGTTTGACTTCGCCGTTGTGTTCGTGGCGTCAGTGTTCGCCTACGGTGCGAATTTCGTTTGGTTCGACGCGCGTTCGGGCCTCCGTTTTTGATCTCGTATTTCCTTGTTCAAAAATATAAAATATGAATATTTTAATATTAAAGGACTATTCAAAAATGTCTTTTACTATTCATTCATATAGTTTGATCAAAAAGATATATTTGTTAAAAATCGTTATTTTTATTTTTATTTCCGCCTCAGCTCTTCAGTTCTCGAACTGCCCTTGTACCCGAGAAGTTTTCTCCAGTTCTCGAGAACCGGTCTTGTTCCCAAGAAGGCTTGGTGAGTTCTCGAGAAGTAGATTGTTTCCGAGAAATCCTTGTCCGCTGCCTTTAGCTAGCGTTGAGTGGCACTCAACGCCGTCTCGAGAGCGTTGAGTGGCACTCAACGTCGTCGACTATTGTTGTTAGTGTCAAGTTTTCCTCTTGTACTCCAGTTGCTGCTCTTGGTTCTCGAGTAGTCTTCTACATTTCTCGAGAAATCTGTCTAGCTCTCGAGAAATGTCTTTGTTCTCGAGAAATGCCTTTGTTCTCGAGAAGTAGTACTCGGGATCTGCCATTGTTCTCGAGAAATCCTCTCTCTTGTTCTTGAGAAATGCCCTTGTTCTCCGGAAATGCCTTTGTTCTCGAGAAATGACCTTGTTCTCGAGAAAAGCCTTTGTTCTCGAGAAGTACTACTCGAGAAATGCCCTTATTCTCGAGAGAAAACCTCTATTCTCGGGAAATAGTACTCAAAAATCAGCTTTCCACTCGAGTAGTCTGGTCTTCACTTCGGGTCTTCCGGTTCAGTCAACCCGGTTCGTTCCTTAAGTAGGGTTACGCTAATATTACATCTAGTATAAATAGCTACTTCTTCTTCTTCGATTCCTTTTCTAACGAACCAGAACAACGAGCGAGAGAGAGGGTTCTTTTCG
This sequence comes from Platanthera zijinensis, assembly GCA_039513925.1. Classification (NCBI taxonomy): domain Eukaryota; kingdom Viridiplantae; phylum Streptophyta; class Magnoliopsida; order Asparagales; family Orchidaceae; genus Platanthera; species Platanthera zijinensis. The sequence goes on along the minus strand of CM077090.1, from coordinate 50,680,135 downwards.
TGAATCTTCCAGTGGTCGCCGACGGAGCTCTGGTGCTCGAAATCTTCAACTGAACGTAGATCCGGAAAGCTCTCACCGAGAGCTACACAATCGTGGTAAAATTTTCCCCATTTCTTGAGTTTTCTCGTTAGGGTTTTTTGGCCCTAACCCCCTTTTCGGTCATCTTTGTTTAGATTTCAACTCCTCCCATATTCTTTTGCCCCGATCTACGACGTGGAGTGATTCAGAGGACCTTTCTGGTAAATCCAAGGCAAGTGATGGTTTCCCATCGTTTCTCCTTGTCCGATTTGATGGTAACGGCTATGTTTTTCATGTTCCACAAAATTTTCTACGCTTATTCTTTTAAATTATTGTTATGATTAACCTTCTCAATGATCGCATGAGGTTGTAACGTTTTGTCATGTTGAACTCGCTTTTTATCCGGATATATTTGATCGTTCTTGAAGTGTCTTATTGATGGCTTTAAACGCCTTAGATTTTGTTATTTAACGGATTAGTGTTATTTAGGATTGTAAATCGTTCCTAAGGGTTGATCAACCATGTCTTGAAACTAGAAGTGTCAAGTAGAATCTGACGAGCCAAATCTCGAGGTATATATATGTGTTGTGGTTTCTTTGGGTTTCTAAAATTGCGGGAGTTAGTGGATAAAATCACCTCCACGTTGTTTGACTCCTTTATTGTACTTTGTGGAATTCTACCAGGGTTTTGGGCATCTGCGGTGTATGGTGGAGAGTATGAGACTCCCTCACAGTTAAGCGGATAAATTATTCGTGAGGGGTGAGTCCAGCTGAGTGACCATCTCGCTCGTGTTTTTGGGTAGAGCGACCACAGGTGCTTAGTAAAGGTAATTAAATTTTCTTTCTTATGTTTTTACTTATTTTTGTTCCCTTTTTGCCTTGGGAATTCTGGTGTATTTGTTGGAGTACGTGACGATTCACGTAAGTTTTACTTTCTTTTCCTGCTCGATGTCTTACTTCACTACTGTTGATCTTGGGTTGGTACCCCGTTTGACCATTATTTTACTTTGCTTACTTCTCTGTCGCCATTTGTCCCTCTTGGTGAGGTGTTCTGTCTTTGGAATGTCTCAGGTTCGGAGCATTAGCAGGTAGCGGAGCCGGTTTTGGAGCCTTTGCAGCAGCAGTGTCGGCTGTGGTTTTTTCCCCTCGCCGTAGCGAGGGAGTTGTTGTTTCAGTTTTCTTTTCCTAGTTTCATACTTGGTACCGTGGGTTCGTGTCAGGTTGTTGGCGTCCACAAGTTTGTTGAACCATGACACTTACTAGATGATGTGATTGTCTTCTGTTTGGTTTAGATTACTTGCTCTCTAGGATGATTTAATGCTAGGACTGCATGTTATATATTTTCAAGCTTATAAAAAAAACCTATTATTAGTAATGTATCCACGCAATCTCTTTTAAAACTAAGTCACTATTTTCCTGGTTAACGTAAAGACTTTTCTTATACTTATTATAAATCTAGAGTCTGTTTAGCATAAGTTGTTCCTCGGGGACATTTATACTCATGTGGGATGTTAGAGTCAAATTAAACAAGTATCTTACGCAAGCGTATAAATTATATTTTAAATCGTGGACTGGATGATCCACTAAGCTGAGGGATACAGCTACCATCATAACTTAAACTGGATTTCATTCATAATAATTTATGTTTTTTTTAAAAACTGTAGAGTTTGGAGTCTTGTATGAACGTCTGCAATTATCCCCTACACGACACGGCATCACGGCGTGTATTTTCCCCTTGCTTTGATATAATTTAATTGTTGGGAAAAATGCGGGTTGTGACAGTTGGTATCATAGGGAGGTTGCTTGATAATTGGTCTGGCAACCTTCCCTTGTTAGTGTTAGTTGTTTAGTGACATTTCATACACACACCGATGTGTCATCAATACGTCTTAGCTGAAGCATAGTCACTACACACATAGCATGATAAGAAGTATACATGGCATATTATGTAGTATGGGATGCATAATATGTGTCTGTATATGAATCCACCATAGGCGGCAACATGTGACGATTATGTAGTATGAGATGCATAACCACCATCACATGGGTGCCCATTAGTAAATTTTCTTTTCTCGTTGCATGTGATGTTATGTAGTATGAGATGCATAACATTTCATGTGTACACCACTTATCACATGCATTAAGGCCTTTTTAGGATACATAACACTACATACATAGCATAACATAACATAAGCATAACATTTCAAACTAAAGATTTACCTGATGACATATGTACACACATGATTTTAAATAAGAGTAAAGAATTCATGCATTCATATCACAGGCACATGAATCAATAAGATGGTAGGATATCATCCTGAGTAGGACATATCATCATCATATAATCCCAGAGTAAGTGACAGCTTAAGCAAGTGTCTTTTGAGTATGGTCTGAACTAGTTTCGTTTGCCCTAGTCGCAATCTAGGATTTTGATGGGTTATTCATTTGCCTTTTTAGAAATACCGCCAAAGCGTATTGCAACGAGGTCGACTCCCCAGTCGGAGGGTGAGTCGCCAGGTGCGCAGAGTGATGCGTTGATCGAGTTTACGCCAGAGCAACGAGGCTCTATCAAGGCAAGTAGTTGATATGCAATCGCAAATTCAGACCTTGTTGTCTGCCGCTCCAACGCAACAACCCTTAGTGCAAGATCCTGTCGTGGATCAAGCCGTACCTGATGCCCCTGCTCCTTTCGTGCCCCCGGTGACGCTACCACCAGAGATGAATTTCATCTCACATTTCCAGCGATTGAAACCTCCTACTTATGACGGGAGTGCTGACTTCATGATTTTAGATGATTGTATTATCTCCATCGAATAGATGTTTTCGTATTCTAGAATTCTAAAAGCCCAGAAGATAATGATTGCAGTCTATTAGTTAAAAGGCCTGGCAAAGGGCTGGTGGATTCGGGAAAGGAAAAATCTGAAGGAAGGCTATTCTTGGGAATCTTTTAAGAAGATGCTGCTGAAGAAGTTTCTACCCTCGGTTGAGCAAGACCTCCTGATGAATATCTTCCTGCATCTGAAGCAGAGACAGCTCACGGTGAGCGAGTACGAGATTGAGTTTAGCAAGTTGTGTAGATTTGCTCCCGATTTGGTAGCTTCGGAGGAGGGAAGAGTGAAACGTTTCCTAGGAGGACTAAGAAGCGATTTCCAGCAGTGGGCATGCGCTTATGGAGCTGACAGTTATGTTGTGGCAGTGGAAGCTGCACTGAAAGTGGAGGCAATTGAAAACGCCAAGAATCGAGGTGCTGCGGCAAGAAAAGAGAAGAGGAAGGGTGTTGAGGATGGTAGCTCTAGGGCATCTGGCCCTTCTTCGAAGAAGAAAGGTAAGGAAGTGTGTAGTTTTTGTGGTCATCCTGGCCATCCTTACGAAAGGTGTTTCAAGAGGACTATCATCCTGAAGCAGCAGCAGGTGCTCGCCATCCAAGGTGCACTCAAGGGAGAGCTTGTGTGCTCGTTCTGTGCAAGGAAGGGTCATGATGTGAGTCGGTTCTGGATGAAAGAAAGGACCTGCTTCCACTGCGGGCAAAAGGGACACCAGAAATCTTCGTGCCCCCAGGCTCAGTCCCCACTACGGCCTGTCCCGCTTTGAGCTCTGCCGCCGCCACCAACTCTGGATAAAGGAAAAGGAAAGCTGAACGTGATGACCAGCGAGGAAGCTCAAACCTCTACGCAAGTTATTTCAGGTTAGCCCCAGTTTATTTCATCCTTTGTACTTATCGTTGTCTCCCTAGTTATCGTTCGTTTAGTTATGTATGCTATGGTTTTAGGGGAGTTTAAGGTGCAGAATAGGTGGATGCGTGTTCTTTTCGATTCGGGTGCCACCCATTCTTTTGTGGCTCAGATATTTGTAGATAAACATCGTCTTGATGTGGATTCATTAGGAGACTCCTTCAACATCAAGTTTCCCTCCGGTGATTTGGTGGTATTTAGTCAAAGAGTTCTGAGATGCCCTATATATTTAGGCGATTTCCTAGCCTTTACAGATCTGATGGTGTTGGATCTGGCGGACTTTGATGTGATTTTGGACATGGACTGGTTGTCCAAGTATGATGCGATCATCCAGTGCAAGGCAAAGATACTGGACTTCAGGATGGACAATGGCCAACCTATGAGCGTCTATGGATTTCAGGACAGAGTTTCCCCTATCATTTCTGCGGTACGTGCTTGTCATGCTATAGAGTCTTGTTGCGAGGCATTTTTATCTTTTATTTCTGCTCTGGAAACAGATTTTGTTACACCATGTCTTGAGGATGTCTCGGTGGTGCGAGAGTTTCCAGATGTCTTTCCTGAAAGCCTTCGAGGACTTCCTCCGGAAAGAAAGATAGAGTTTAAGATGGACCTCGAGCCAGGTACTCGCCCAATTGCTAAGTCACCATACCGTATGACTCCACATGAGTTGGATGAGTTGCGTACTCACCTCGATAAGTTGTTGAGGTGTGGTTTTATTATACCAAGTTCTTCTCCGTGGGGTGCTCCGGTTTTGTTCGTAAAGAAGAAGGATGGATCGATGAGGCTTTGCATCGATTATAGGGAATTGAATAAGGTGACCATTAAGAATAGATATTCCCTGCCAAGGATTGATGATCTGTTTGATCAGTTGCGTAGTAGCTCGGTATTTTCAAAGATCGACCTTCGCTCAGGCTTCCACCAGTTGAGGATTCGTGAGGCAGATATTCCCCGAACCGCTTTCCGTTCACGGCATGGACATTATGAGTTTTTGGTGATGTCTTTCGGTTTAACCAATGCACCCTCTGCTTTCATGAATTTGATGAATAGGGTGTTTAAGGATTTCTTGGACCGATTTGTTATTGTGTTCATAGATGATGTCCTGGTATATTCCCGCAATATTGAAGAGCATACTCAGCATTTGCGATTGGTTTTGTCGACCCTGAGGGAGCATAAGCTTTATGTGAAGTTGAGCAAATGTGAGTTCTGGCTACCTTAGGTGTCCTTTCTGGGTCATTTTGTAAGTAAGGACGATATTTCTATAGACCCGACCAAGATTTCTGCCGTGATGGACTGGGAGAGACCTTCTACACCTAAGGAGATTAGGAGCTTCTTAGGCCTGGCTGGCTATTATAGAAGATTCGTGGAGGAATTTTCGGTGTTGTCTGCTCCTCTAACTAGACTTACTCAGAAGAATACTGCATTCATTTGGAGTGATAAGTGTGAAGAGGCTTTCCATGAGTTGAATAAGAGACTGTGTACTGCCCCAATTTTAACCTTACATGTCGAAGGAGTTGAGTATGCTGTGTATGTCGATGCATCACACATCGGACTTGGTTGTTTTTTAATGCAAGATGGTTAGGTAATCGTGTATGGATCGAGGCAACTAAAGATTCACGAGAGAAACTATCCTACGCACGATTTGGAGTTTGCTGCCGTAATTTATACGATGAAGCTGTGGCGACACTTATTGTATGGCGCGCTGTGCAAGATCTATACGGATCATAAGAGTTTGAAGTATGTCTTCACTCAAAAGGAACTAAATCTGCGCCAGCGTAGGTGGTTGGAGTATGTAGTAGATTATGAAGTAGAGATCCTTTATCATCCAGGAAAGGATAATGTAGTAGTTGATGCTTTGAGTAGAAAGACAGCTAAAATTTTTAATCTATCAGTACAGTCATTAATAGAAGAATTCTTGTTGATGGACATTGAGGTTGGGATTAGTTCTGTGCCTGCTAGTTTGGAAGGAGAAGAGCCCTCTTGGATTTCCCTTACCAGAGTGCACCAGAAGGAAGATCCTGATTTGTTGCACCTCTGGAAGAGAACTGAGAAAGGAGAGTTACCTGATTTCTCTTTGGACGAGTTAGGTACTCTGAAATATCAGAGTAGATTTTGCGTCCCCTCCTTTGGTGATATACGAGCTAAGATCTGTGTTGAAGCTCATGGTTCCAGTGTAGCTTATCATCCTGGTTCCACTAAGATGTATAAGGATCTAAAGCAAATTGTTTGGTGGTAAGGGATGAAGAGCGATATCATAAAGTTTGTATCTGAATGTTATACGTGTCAGCGTGTCAAGGCTGATCATAGAAGGCCTGGTGGTAAATTGACACCGCTTGATATTCCAAGTTGGAAATGGGAGAGTATTTCAATGGATTTTATCACCGGTATACCAAAATCTCCCTGTGGGCATGACTCTGTTTGGGTGATAGTCGACAGATTGACAAAGTGTGCTCACTTTGTTCCGTTTAAGATTGGGTATTCGATGAAGAAGATAGCTGAGCTATATCTTGAAGAGGTCATCAGGTTACATGGAGTGCCTGTTAGCATTGTATCAGATCGGGACTCCAGATTTACGTCTCGCTTTTGGAAGAGCTTGCAAGAGGGGTTGGGTACCGACTTGAGGTATTCCACCGCCTACCATCCGCAGACGAATGGGCAAACAGAAAGAGTAAATCAGATCGTGGAGGACATGATTAGATGTTACATTTTGGACCACGGTGGAGCGTGGGATGAGCGTCTGAGGCTAATGGAGTTTTCTTACAATAATAGTTATCAAGAGAGTCTGCAGATGGCCCCGTTTGAGGCCTTATATGGGAGGCGTTGTAGAACTCCTTTGTTTTGGGTTGAAGTTTGTGAGAGACCGTTGCTGGGTCCGAAAGCCCTTGAGGAGATGAATTGTGTTGTGACTCACATTCGAGAAAAGCTCTGTGCGGCTCAAGAGCGTTATGAGAAGTATGCCAATCGATGAAGGATCGATCTGGAGTTCGTCGTTGGAGACTTGGTTTTTCTGAAGGTTTCTTCGATGTCTAGCGTTAAATGTTTGGAAGGAACCACAAGTTAGACCCCCGGTACGTGGGACCTTTTCAGATTCTTGAACGCGTCGGAGTTTCAATATATAGGCTGGAGTTGCCATCAACCTTCCCTGGTGTCCATGATGTGTTCCATGTGAGCCAGTTGTGAAAGTGTATTCGTAGTGATCGTCAAGTCCTCGACTCGATGCCCATGATTCAGCCCAAGCTTACGTATGTGGAAGAACCTATTCGTATTTTAGATTCTCAAGAGCGTGTGTTGCAAAGAAAGACCATCCCTATAGTCAAGATTCTTTGGAGAAATCAAGACGCCGAGAGCACGACGTGGGAATTGAAATCAGCAATGAGAGAATCTCATCCGCACCTCTTCTCTTAGTTTCGGGTATGGCGTTATGTTTTCAGTTATGTTTGATTTTATCGTTTTGATTTGGTTTTGGAGTTGTGTTAAATTTCGGGGCGAAACTTCTTTTTAGGGGAGTGACTGTAACGGCCCCGATTTTTCGATGATTTTATTTAAATGGGCAACGTCATATTTGTGACGTCGTGGCGTTACTTTTAACGTCGAGTTGACGGCGCAATGTCGTTAAGGCATTTTCGCGTTCGTGCGGCCGAGTCAGCCGAATTCTTGTTGTTATGGGAAAACTTTGCTTTTGAAATTTAAGTAAAGTTATTTTGGACTTGCTCGTCAAGTTTCGTCGCAATCCGAGCATTTTTGGAGTCTCGGCGCGCAATTGAAGTTTTGGATTGTTTATGTTAGTCGCATACTTTGAAGATTAATATCTCGGGAATGGCTCGTCGGATTTTGGTTTTGACTTCGCCGTTGTGTTCGTAGCGTCAGTGTTCGCCTACGGTGCGAATTTCTTTTGGTTCGGCGCGCGTTCGGGCCTCCGTTTTTGATCTCGTATTTTCTTGTTCAAAAATATAAAATATGAATATTTTATTATTAAAACACTATTCAAAAATGTTTTTTACTATTCATTCATAAAGTTTGATCAAAAGGATATATTTGTAAAAAATTGTTATTTTTATTTTTATTTCTGCCTCAGCTCTTCAGTTCTCGAAATGCCCTTATACCTGAGAAGTTTTCTTCAGTTCTCGAGAACCGATCTTGTTCCCGAGAAGGCTTGGTGAGTTCTCGAGAAGTAGCTTGTTTCCGAGAAATCTTGTGCGCTGCCTTTAGCTAGCGTTGAGTGGCACTCAACGCCGTCTCGAGAGCGTTGAGTGACACTCAACGCCATCGACTGTTGTTGTTAGTGTCAAGTTTTCCACTTGTACTCGAGTTACTGCTCTTGGTTCTCGAGTAGTCTTCTACATTTCTCGAGAAATCCGTCTAGCTCTTGAGAAATATCTTTTTTCTCGAGAAATGTCGTGTTCTCGAGAAGTAGTACTCGGGATCTGCCCTTGTTCTCGAGAAATCCTCTCTCTTGTTCTCGAGAAATGCCTTTGTTCTCGAGAAATGCCTTTGTTCTCGAGAAATGTTCTTGTTCTTGAGAAAAGTCTTTGTTCTCGAGAAGTAGTACTCGAGAAATGCCCTTGTTCTCGAGAGAAAACCATTGTTCTCGGGAAATAGTACTCAAAAATCAGCTTTCCACTCGAGTAGTCTGGTCTTCACTTTGGGTCTTCCGGTTCAGTCAACCCGGTTCGTTTCTTAAGTAGGGTTACGCTAATATTACATCTAGTATAAATACCTACTTCTTCTTCTCCGATTCCTTTTCTCCCGAACCAGAATATCGAGCGAGAGAGAGAGTTCTTTTTGTGAATCTTCCGGTGGCCGCCGACGGAGCTTCGGTGCTCAAAATCTTCAACCGAATGTAGATCCGGAAAGCTCTCGCCGATAGCTACACAATCATGATAAATTTTTCCCCATTCCTTGAGTTTTCTCATTAGGGTTTTTCGGCCCTAACCCCCTTTTCGGTCATTTTTGTTTAGATTTCAACTCCTCCCGTGTTATTTTGCCCCAATTTACGACATGAAGTGATTCAGAGGACCTTTCCGGTAAAACTAAGGCAAGTGGTGGTTTCCCCTCGTTTCTCTTATTCTTATTTGATGGTAACGACTATGTTTTTCATGTTCCTTAAAATTTTCTACGCTTATTCTTCCAAATTATTGTTATGATTAACCTTCTCAATGATCACATGAGGTTGTAACGTTTTGTCATGTTGAACTCGATTTTTGTCCGGATATCTTTGATCGTTCTTGAAGTGTCTTATTGATGGCTTTAAACGTCTTAGATTTCGTTATTGAACGGATTAGTATTATTTAGAATTATAAATCGTTACTAAGGGTTGATCAACCATGTCTTGAAACTAGAAGTGTCATGTAGAATCTGACGAGCCAAATCTCTAGGTATATGTGTTGTGGTTTCTTTGGATTTCTAAAATTGCGAGAGTTAGTGGATAAAACCACCTCCGCGTTGTCTGACTCCTTTATTGTACTTTGTGGAAGTCTACCGGGTTTTTGGACATCTGCGGTGTATGGTGGAGAGTATGAGACTCCTTCACAGTTAAGCGGATAAATTATTCGTGAGGGGTGAGTCCAGCTGATTGACCACCTCGCCCGTGTTTTTTGGTAGAGTCGACCACAGGTTCTTAGTAAATGTAATTAAATTTTCTTTCTTATGTTTTTATTATTTTTGTTCCCTTTTTGCCTTGGGAATTCTGGTGAATTTGTTGGAGTACCTGACGATTCACGTAAGTTTTACTTTCTTTTCCTGTTTGATGCCTTACTTCAGTACTGTTGGTCTTGGGTTGGTACCCCGTTTGACCTTTATTTTACTTTGTTTACTTCTCTGTCGCCATTTGTCCTTCTTGCTGAGGTGTTCTGTCTTTGGAATGCTTCAGGTTTGGAGCATTAGCAGGTAGCAGAGCCGGTTTTGGAGCTCTTGCAGCAGCAGTGTCGGCTGTGGCTTTTCCCCTCGCCGTAGTGAGGTAGTTGTTGTTTCAATTTTCTTTTCCTAGTTTCAGACATACTTGGTACCGTGGGTTCGTGTTAGGTTGTTGGCGCCCACAGGTTTGTTGAATCTTGACACTTGCTAACTGATGTGATTGTCTTATGTTTGGTTTAGATTACTTTCTCTCTGGGATGATTTATTGATAGGACTGCATGTTAGATATTTTCAAGCTTATAAAAAAACATATTATTAGTAAAGCATCCATGCAATCTCTTTTAAAACTAAGTCACTATTTTCCTGGTTAGCGTAAAGACTTTTCCTATACTTATTATAAATCTAGAGTCTGTTTAGCATGAGTTGTTCCTCGGGGACATTTATACTCATGTGGGATTTTAGAGTCAAATTAAACAAGTATCTTCCGCAAGCGTATAAATTATATTTTAAATCGTGGACTGGATGATCCACTAAGTCAAGGGATACGTCCACCATCATAACTTAAACTGGATTTCATTCATAATAATTTATGTTTTCTTTTAAAACTGAAGAGTTTGGAGTCTTGCCTGAACGTCTGCAGTTATCCCATACACGGCGTGGCATCACGACTCGTATTTTCCCTTTGCTCTGATATAATTAAATTGTTGGGAAAAATGTGGGTTGTGACATCGACAGTGTCTCCATTTGTAACAATCACAGTTTCTTCGGCTACAGTGACATCCTTTAGTAGTGTAGAATTATTACAAATGTGGCATATATCACTTGAATCTTGCCATCATTTTGCACTGACCTTTCCTTTTCCAACCATGATAAAAAATTGGCACGCATAGTTTGATAAAACATGTTTGCTTTTTTATCAGATTTGGGTGTATTGGATTCGCTCTTTTTAGGTTTTCTACATTCAGAAGCATAGTGACCCCACTTGTTGCAGTTATAACATTTTTCTTTAAATTTTTTTAATTTCTTTCCTAGGTGCACTGATGGGCAGTTTAGTCTTCCCAAGCTTAGGCTTTCACTTAGGATGTGTGACCATGTTAGCAACCAATTTCTTCTTACTAACCGTCTGTAAAGTGGGCATAGTCTTGTTCTCGTCCTCAATATAAATGAACCGCTTGAGGCCTTTAAGACCAACCTATGTCTTCTTTTGATACATCTCTATTTTGAAATAGTACTATGCCGATGTGAGTTTTAAAATGATAGCTCCTGCAACAAAACTATCTAGCAATGGAAGGTTCTCACTATCGAGCTTGTTTATAAGAGTCTCAAAGTCTACAACCTAGGGAAGAATCTTCTTGTCTTCATCGAAGGTAAAAGACATGAATTTATCCACCAGTTGCGTCTTTGACATATTCTCTTTTTCACTGAACGGTTCCTCCAGAGCATATATCTCAGATCTCCTTTGTAGTTTTCATCTTGTTGTAGATCTCTGCTAGTCTATTTGAGAGACAATTTAGGAGATAATCACGACAAAAGTCTTTGTCGCTGATCCACGAATCCTCATCTACTCCTACATAAGATGCAAAAGTGGACTGCACAGTGTAAAAAATATTTAAATGCTTCATACCAAACTGGCTGTTCCGCTTCCAGGCACTGAATTTTGAATTTTACAATTTCTACAGTTTGATTATCAAAACAGAAGAGGAGAGGTGACTTTCCTTTGGCATTGTATGTCCCTTTCCAAGCTCCAAGAAGTAGAATTGGCAAGCCACACTAGGTTAAAGTTCCTTTATTTTTTTTGAAAGCACAGGGAGCAACATCAAGTTTTGGAGAGATCAATGGCAGAAAGGACTCCCATCTCAACTATCAACGACACTCCGTCATAGGCAAATCTGGTGAGTGAAAAACTCTCCTTGCAGCGATAATGAAGATCTACAAGATCGGCGAGCAAGATCTGGACGATATGACCTCCTTCTCTGGAGCGGCAGAGCCGTGGTTTCACGCGAAAAACAAGAAGCAACCCCCTCCCTCTTGTCGACGCAGAAGAAACCGAGGGCTATCCTCGCATTCCTGAGCGATGCCGAAAACTAAAGTCGGAGAGAGAATTGGAATTCTCACAGGAGCCGCGTCAGAATCACATGAGAGCAGAAAACAAGAACATGCAGCGACTTATTCCTAAGATCTAATAAGCAGATGTCGCGATTCTCCACGTAGAAGCGAGTTTCCTTCCCAACAACGACAAAACAAGAACGAACAGGAGCCGCCGGGCTAGAACAACAAACCTCGATCTAGGCGACAATAGAGGCCTAGGAGACGAGCCTTCTCTTCCCGCGATCAACTTAGCACAGGAAAAACGGGAGAGAGATTTCTCTCTAGGGGTAGCGACGGGAAAAAGAAACCTTTCAAGATCAACGATCAACGAAGCAGATCGAAGATCAAGCAGAAGAATCGAGAAAGGGAGAGCGGCGCAGTAATGTCCCGAACGGCAGAGAAGGGCAATCACTCACGGGAGTGAGAGCTAGGGCACTCAAAAATTTCGAGAATGTTAAAGCGCTTGAAGCATCCCGTATAGTTGTCAAGTTTGGAACGACCTCCACATTGCCTCGTATAGCCGTCAAGTTTTAAACGACCTCCACGTTGCACTAAGCAGTAGTTATAGGCCTACCAGATCCATACCAAACTCATTAAGAATCCGTTACCAATTATCTAAATATACCTCAACATATTCTTCATGCTCTCGCTTTGGCTTGGATGGTTCCCCACCTTGATTTTGTTTTCAATCGACATTCTTGTAAACGGGTGGCGCATGCAATTGCATCAACTTCTTTTCTTGGATCCCGGTCTTTACCCCAACTTGTACTGGATCTGATCCATTGGGACTCTCATAATGGATAAATTTTTGTATACGGGCTCCGTCTCCAGATTTGGAGATGGAGCCCTTACGATTGTACCACGTGTGATTCGGGAGAATAAAAAGTCAGTTCAGACAAAAAAAAGTGCCTATGGACGAACAAAAGTGCGCCCGGTCGAACAACAAAAGTGTTGCGGATAAAAGTGCGCTCAGGGTTGCCCTTCCCACGAATAAAAGTGCATGTTGGGCAAACAAAACTGTGTTACCCCTAAACACATTTAAGATTTCCATCTCCAAATCTGGAGAGCATGCCCATATGAAAAAAATTTCTCCTCCCAAGCCACAATGAATGAATATACCCGTTTTCTTCTGAAAAAGAGAACGCCAAGCAACAGCCAATCAGCAAAAAAAATGCTTCAAATAAATAAAGGGTGGTGTTAAAAGCACATCATTTTCGGCTATGTGCACACCCATCAAAAATATAATCCGTAATAATTTAGGTTTTCTAAACTCCACCCAACTAAAGCAGAAGCAGGCTGCCTCCCCCCTTCCCGATACGCGCTTTTTGAACTGCGTCTTCTACGTTCATTTTCAGGATAAGTGTTCAACATGAAAGATGTAGATCTCGATGATATCTACAATTTTCATGTTGAACACTTTTTGATTTATAGTCGTTTAGGCCCCCGAAAAAAATCACGCGGACATTCATATGTTCCGCGTGATTTTTTTCAGGGGCCTAAACGGCTTTGAATCAAAAAGTGTTCAACATGAAAGTTGTAGATATCGTCAAGATCTACAACTTTCATGTTGAACACGTTTCATAAAAATGCACGTAGAAGACGCAGTTCAAAAAGGCACATATTTCATTTAAAAAAAACTATGCAATCACGACAACGTCATCCTCCCCACAACTCTTGTGGACATGTACTGCAGATGCGGGTACGTTGAAGCATCTTTGGAGGAGTTCCGCCGGGTTTCGAGCAAAGACGGCGTGCTTTGGAATGTGATGATCGGAGGGCTCGCGATGCACAACCATGAACGTCTTGCCGTCGATCTGTTTGCTCTGATGAAGGAGACGGCAACAGCGCCCAACGAGTCCACATACATTGCAGCTATGTTTGCTCAGTCTGTGCACATAGTATTGGTGTGCACAAAGCCGAAGATGGTGTGCACATAAAATTCCAATGAGTGCACATAGTATTGGTGTGCACAAAGTCGAAGATGGTGTGCCTTTAACACCACCCTAAATAAAACCCTTTTTCCGACGGGCTCGTACAATTTCCATGATTTTCTTTCAAGTGGAACACAAACAGTAGGCGATAGGCTGTAATTTTAAAATGCCCCTTGTCCTTCTAAGCCGATGAGAAGTAGCCAAGTAGGTAATATATAATTAGAAGAGCTAGAGAGATCGAGCTTCAGACATTTATCATCATCGACTCCAGTTCATGGCTTCCCACAATTTAGGCTTCGTTTGGCGCGGTGGTGACAGTCGTGAACGCGATGATCATGAACCGTCATTTGTGAACATCTGACCTCACCTAAAAAATCCATGCACTTTATCCTCAAAACTAGTTTATTTTCTTGGTAGCATCTTGTCAAACATATATTCTATGATAATGACATTTTTGTTCAAACTCACAAGAGCAAATAAGCCGTGCCAAACAAGAGCAATAATTCTGTATGTATAACGCATATAAAGGATCCTGTGGAACTGCATTTTCAATGAAAAATACAACTGCAACGTAAAATGCAGTTGCAAATGGACTGCATTTTCAGTGTAAAATGCAGTTGTAAAAGTAGTCAAATACAGATGTAAAATGCAGTTGTAAAATTATTTTTTGCATATGTATTTTCATATCAAAATATATACATATGACTACTTAAAATGATCATAAAAATACAAGGATCAATATTCCATAATTTTTTTGGTGACCGAAAAAACCAATATGAAGAAAATTTTATTTTTCGCATGATACTTACATACGTACACGTATTTAAAAATTAGCCGCCAAACAAAGCCAAGTTACATCAGCCATGGAATATCTCTGAGATGTGGCGTCATCTTCTAGGATGTGGAATCATATCAACAACCCGAACGTACTCTAATGCAACCACGGCGAGGAAGCACACCAACGTTCTCTTACCGGGGGAGAGGTGGGGCTGGCCTTAATTTTGCTAGGTGAAGGAGGCGAAGGTTAAGCCGGAAAACCAAGTGGGAGACGCGTGTCGTCTTACCGTCGCAGTAAAGGCTGCCGTCAGAACCAAGATGTATCTAAGAAACGGTGTTCGGATGAGAGAGAAAATGGTATGAAAAGATGGAGACGTTAATTTTTTTTATTAAAAATGGAGGAAGATGATGTGACAGGTAACTGGTTTAATTAATTTTTATGGAGGTGAAATGTGTAAATTTAATTGAGATAGTTGCAATCAATTTTGACCTTCTCAAATACATCTTCTTACTCATAACTTCTTCAAAATCTCTTAAAGAAACACCACAATCTTTTGCACAATATAGCACGATATGTTCTTTACTCGACACTTGTAATTTTGCGTATTTAGATAGTTATACAACCCCAATTTAGCTTGCACGGCCAAACCTGGCCCAAGAGTGGTTAGGCGAGCTTTAGGGCCACCGGCGATCTTCAAGCAACAACAAGTTCGACATAGGGAGCTCGACATAGAGGTGAACTTGACGCCTAAGAGAGTTCGACATAGTGGCGAGCTCTGCGAGGTAACGGGATCGGCGAGTAAGAGACACAACACCTTCTAGTTATGGTGAGTCAACTTGGAGAGAGGCGAGCCCTCACCTCCTTAGGCCTGGGTACTCACCCCACCGCTTTAAACAATTTTCAGTTGTTCGCAAACCGTCAGGGTCTGCCTATAGCCTTCTCAAACAGCGTGATTTCGCTATTCGCAGGCAAGTTGGGGGTGCAGATAACAAGACCAAAAAGACGGAGGCGGATATTAGCAGACCATAAAAGACCATTCTACCCTCAAAGAGAGTTTGCATATAAATATACCCCCCAAAGCACCTTGGATGGGTAGACCCAGCCTCCTAAAACTCTCGATTTCGCGAATTCTTACCCAATGTCATCCAAGGTGATGAGCTCAGTTTGGCTTTCGGAGGGGAAGTCACGAGTGCCCTTCCATGTGTGTGGCGGGACCTCTCCGCTACAACTTGAGAGGTAAGTGCATAGGCAGCTAATCATCACCTAGTGAGGGCCGACTCCGAGCTCGAAATATCTCATTCTTGTGCGCCCAGCGACGAGTCCAATAACCTGAACTGCTCCCTCTTAGTCCGAACACCATTAAACCAGTATTCGGGTTTCATGAAGTCAATGGAATGGATGGTGAAGGGACTACCCGTGCAGCAAGGAGAGGCGGAGATGCCCATCTCGGGCGTCGCCTCGCAGGGAGATTCGAATCACGACTAGCGATCCGACAAGGAGATAGCCTTAGAGGGTGGCGACCTAGTGTTACATTCACGAGTACTTTTCGCAAGCATGCCAACAACTCGCACGCCGGAGGGAGAGTAATAGGTTCATGTTCTAAGTCATTGGTTGAGTGTCCTCAAGTGGGAGAAATAGGTGTAGGTTGCCCTATTGGTCTGAACTCCTCATTAAGCCATGGTTTTCATGTTTAAAAATTTTGGTGCGGTGAACGTGGACCGTATCCTGCATAGAATATCCTAAGTGAGTCCCATGACCCGCGGCGAGGAACGCGGGAAGAACCCTAGCAAGTCACCCAACATGGACGATTTTGTCAGGAAGAGTGACTTTCTTGAGTTTACAAAGGCAGTTATGGAGACCTTATATGAACTTGCCCTGAGAGGCGAGTGCTTGAAACCAATCGCCCTAGTGCTCACGCCCTAGTCAATGGGCAAGGATGCCCTTTGTTGTAGACCTAGTAAGGAGGTGGCTGCTGAAGGGGGCAAGCGAGATCTTGTCGGGCAAGATTTGTTCCCCTGCCTGCAGAGTGCTGGCCATCCAGGTGAGGCGATGGCGCAAGTCGAGTTGGCTCATCCCTAGGAGGAAGTCTGTTCAGCGAGTTAATCATTTCAGCCTCGATTCCCGAAGGGTTTGGGGAGCCGAGATGTCCTACTACATAGATAATAATGGTCTCGTATAACACCTCTAGTGGTTTGAGTACACAGCCTCCATTAGACAGATGTCAGATGCTTTTAAGTGTCGCCTTTTCTCCATCACGTTCAAAGTACAGGCATGAGACTGATTTCACCAGCTCCCCCCATCAATCTATCGCTTTGAGGATCTATGTCGGAGTTTCCAGTTGTGCTTCGTAACATCCAAAAAGAGGAAGACGTGGGGAGAACCTCTTTGTAATAAAGAAAGGGGCCAAAAGAGATGTTGGGAAGCTGCGTGGACCGATTTCAAGAAGAGGTCCTTTTCATTCATGAAGTGCATGTGTATACCATGCAGCTTGCATTCACACTTAGGTTATGCTAGAGTTTCTTCAAGATGGAGTTGACTTGGGATCCCCCTTATCCATCGAGGAGCTTATGGAATGGGCAGCGAGAGAGATTGAAGGAGAAGTTGCGAACCCTGTGTTCGTAAAGAAGTGGGCTAAGTTCAGAGAGGTGAGGTTGTGAGGGAAGGAGGTTACATGCAGTAAGATGGAAGGAGAGGAGAGAATTAAAGAGGACAGGGATTCCAGGGACCTTACAGAGGACAAGTGTCAGGATGGGAATTTTGGGAGCCAGGCAATCGACTACTGGTGAGGCGACTAGGAGCACCAAGTCACGGCCAGGGAAGAGGAATTTCCCATGGTGGGGGGAACTTTAACGGGGGGAAGGGAAGTTTAACCCTTCGAGATGGAGACAGTGCCCGACGCCGCTTCTACCTCTACCCCAACAGGCTATGATGATCAGTCGAAGAGCAAGGGTAATTAAGAGAGATGGGGGAGGAGGAAGAGGAAGGGGTAGGGTGGCGTTGCCCTAATGTGATTTCCACCAAGAGGAGGGCACGCAACAACCAACTACCTGAAGTTCTTGAAATAGAGAGTAGCGAGGGGACCAAAAGATCAACAGCCAAAGGTGTGGATCGAGGAAGCAATATAGGGAGGAGGAGAGACGGAATACAAGTGTG
This sequence comes from Platanthera zijinensis, assembly GCA_039513925.1. Taxonomy (NCBI): domain Eukaryota; kingdom Viridiplantae; phylum Streptophyta; class Magnoliopsida; order Asparagales; family Orchidaceae; genus Platanthera; species Platanthera zijinensis. The sequence goes on along the minus strand of CM077090.1, from coordinate 50,662,587 downwards.
AGGACAACGCCGATGTAAGCAATTAGGGTGGGATCAGAGTGATCTATAGGGGGTTGTGATTGAGGCCACCCATAAGGGGAGCCTCCACACTATGTTCTGTTGAAGCATTGCTTAGACCTCACTAGCCCCGTCCCTGGAAGAGATCACCTTCTCTTCAAAGGACATGTCGGATCACGAGGATCTATTTTGCAATGCAATAGTAATCCAGGCGGTCGTCGAGAATTTCATGGTCTTAAGGATCCTGTTGATAACGGGAGCTCAGTGAACGTAATCTTCAAGAAGGCCTTCGATGAGATAAAGGTAGATGCAAGGAGGGTGTGAGCTTCAGGGACTGTTGTTCGGATTCTTCAGAGTGAGGAAGGAGGAAGAGGGAGGAGTCAGTCTCCACATGACTTTGGGAGGGCGGTCCAGGACCTGCCGGTTTGTCATTGTCGATGCTCCGAGTAGTGGCAATGCTATTTTTGGATGACCCCTCATTAGCGCATTCTGGTATGTCCCCTCCTCATTCCATTAGTGTATGAAGTTCAATGATGGGGGAGTTCAGGTCAAAGTCTGGGGAGATATGAAGGTGGCGAGGCAGTGCTATGTCACAGTTGTTAACATCATTTCCTAGAAGGAAGAGGATGGGGAGGTGGACATGATGATAGAAGTTCAGTCCAGTCTGGAGGCAGCAAAGGAAGTGATGGAGAAGGAGGCCCTCACCAAGGGCGGTGGTTTATAGAAGGTGCGAGTCAGCTGAAGCCTGAGCTCAGAGGATCATTACAAGATCACATCCAACAGAATGTGGACAACTTCACCTGAAGCGTGGCGGACATGTCAGGGATTGACACAGATGTGGCGTGCCATCGCATCAATCTCGACTCAAGTGTTTGTCCCATCCGAAAGAAGAAGAGATATGTTGCTGATAAGATGGAAGAGCCCATCCGAGAGGAGGTGGACAAGTTGCTCAAGGCCAACTTTGTATTAGAGATCTAATATTAAAGCTGAGTCTCCAATGTAGTAATGGTAAAAAGAGTGATAGGAGGTGGAGGATGTGTATCAATTTTACTTTGTTAAATAATGTCTGTACTAAGGATTATTATCTGCTGCATCGAATCGACGTGCTAGTTGACTCACCCATCGATTTTGTTATAATGAGTTTTTTAGATGCATTCTCAGATTATCATTAGATCTACATGCACTCACCTGACGTCAAAGATGTCTTCTTCATCACAAGAGACAGGAGATACTACTATAGGATAATGTCATTTAGTCTAAAGAATGCAAGGGCGACCTACCAAAGATGATGAAATGGGTGTTTCAGGAGTAGAAGGGAAAAAACTTGGAGGTTTATGTAGACGACTTGATGGTGAAAAGCAAGGATGTCATCTCTCATCTCTATGACCTGGCAGAAACTTTCACCACCCTTAGGAAATTCAATATGCGGCTAAACCCCTCGAAGTGCATCTTCGGGGCCAGCAGGGGGAAGTTCTTGGGTCACCTCCTCACCCCAGCAGGGGTAGAGCCCAACCCGGTCAAGATAAAGGTGATCCTAGAGCTGACATCGCCCAAAAGTGCAAAGGAGATCCAGCACCTCACAGGGAAGTTGGCAGGGCTGAGCAGGGTTTTTTCTCGGGCTGGCGAGAAGTGTTCACCATTCTTCAAGGTGTTGTGGGGGAATCAGAAGTTTTAATGGACACCAGAGTATAAGGAGGCATTCCAAGCGTTGAAGAGACAGCTCACACAGGATCCATTGCTCCAAGGGCCAAAGGAAGGAGAGGACCTAGCCATGTACCTTGGGGTAGAGGCAGAGGCGGTTAGCTTCGTCCTTGTTCGAGAAGAGGGGAAAAATAACAGTCAATCTACTATGTTAATATGGTCCTGATGAAGGCCAAGCTCCAATATCCTATCTTGGATAAATTGGCGTTCTCCATGATCATCTCGGCCAGGAATCTCAGGTCGTATTTCCAGGCACATTCGACTTAAGTAGTAACCAATCACCCCCTTCGCAACATCTTAGAGAGAGATAGTAGAATATTCAGGGAGGCTAGCAAAGTGGTTAATGGAGCTAACCGAGTTTGATATCTCCTTTGTCCCATGGATAGCCATAAAGGCTCAGAAAATAGAAGACTTCCTGGTAGATTATATGGTGGAAGTGGAAGAGCCTGACCCCCCAGCAGGTTGTCTGGGAGGTACTTGTAGATGGGGCATTGGGAAAGCACTCCTTGGGGGGGGGGGGAGTCCTAGTGAGACCCTAAGGGACAAATATTGAGCAGGCGATCGACTTCCATTTTACCGTCAACTACAATCAGACGGAGTACGAGGTTGTGATCGCGGGACTTTGTTTGGCCAAAGAGTTAGGATTTTAAGATGTGTATGTATCAATGGACTCAATTATGGTGGTCTCTAAAAATAAGGGAGAATTCGAGACAAGAGAGCCCACACTACATCGATACCTGACAAAGGTTAATGGTCTCATTTGTTCGTTACATGCCTTCTTTATCTGGCATGCATCAAGGGAGGAAAGCACCCAGGTAGATCAACAAGACAAGTACGGTCCTCGAGCTAGAGGGACAATGACAGAGTTATTTCGACCATCGATCAAGGAGGGAGAACTAATGAAAATTGACTACCACTCCTCGTGGATGGACCCTTTCATGACCTTCTTGACTACAGGAAAGTTTCGAGAGGGGATTCTAGATAAAAAATGATTGAGGTACAAGTTTGCGTACTACATGTTGCATGAGGGAGGACTGTATAGGAAGACCTCATCAGGAGTCCTGACACCATGTGTGGGTGAAAATGAAGTCCCAAAAATCTTGGAGGAGATCCACTCTGGGAAGTGCGACAGCTACTCAGGGAGCTGGATCTTGTAAGGAAGGGTGTTGCGATAGGGGTATTTCTGGCCGACCATAAGCAAGTATGCAGAGGAGTTCACAAAGAGATGTCAGAAGTGTCAACTATTTACCCCGCTCTAGCTCTTGCCGGCTCAGATGCTCAGGACCATTACGATATTGTGGACCTTCGTGATTTGGGGATGGATTTGGTAGGACCCTTCCCCCAGGCCAGCGGGCGAAGGAAGTTTATCTTGGTCATGATCGATTATTTCTCGAAGTGTCTAGAGGTGAAGGCGCTAGCCAAGGTGACCTCCCAGGTTATCTAGAACTTTGTATGGGGGGAGATAATTTGCTGGCATGGTCTACCTCTAGCGATAATCACAGATAACAAACCATAGTTTGATAGTGAGGAGTTCTTCAGCTTCTACAACCAGATGGGCATAGATCTTTGCTTCATGTCGGTCCACCATCCAAGGTGCAGCGGGCAGATGGAAGCAACAAACAAGGCAATCGTGAATCTTTTGAAAAAGAAGGTGGATAACCTTAAGGGTAACTGGGTAGAGCAGCTCCCCTAGGTCTGTTGGGTTCTCAAAAGCACACCCAACACAGCCATGGGAAACCCCCTTCAAGCTCTCCCACAGCCCTAAGGTCGTGCTGCCAGTAGAGTTCGAGTTAAAATCCCCACAGCTCATTGCTGCTGGAGAAGGAGGCGAGGAGTGGAGAGTGGAAAATTAAGATGGGCAGCGGCTCTCACTGGATCTCATGGAGGAACTCTACGACCTAGCATCCATCCAACAGTAGGAGGTCAAGCGTCAGATGACTAAGTATTTTGACAAACATATCAGAATCAATCAATTCACGAAGGGAGATCTGGTCCTTAAGAAGGTTGACATTGCATGAAGGTCAGTGGCGGTCGGGAAGTTAAATCCCATTGGGAGGGACCTAACATAATCTCGGAAGTGCTGAAGACGGGAGGATACCACCTCCAAAATATGGAAGGTATCCCCCTAAGTCACGCTTGGAGTGACGATGACTTGAAGCGTTTCTATCTATGATAAAGATCAATAAAATTGATTGTTTCTGAAACCCCCCTTCGTTCATTTTATATGTATATATTGATGAAATGTGATATGTTGGTTGAATCAACGACCCCGAGAAGATACCACAAACTGGGATCCCACTAGCTGGCAGGGCCGACCCCTCACTCGGGTGGCAGGGAAAAAAATATTTTGATCGGAAGCCCCCGAGAAGATACCGTTGATCGGGCTCCCACTAACTGGCAGGGCCGACCCCTCACTTAGGTGGTAGAAAAAAATTATCTTGATTGGAAATCCCCGAGAAGATACCGTTGATCGGGCTCCCAATAGGCGACAGGGCCGACCCCTCTCTGGGGTGGCAGGAAAAAATTATTTTGACTGGAACCCCCCGAGAAGATACCACTGACTGAGCTCCTACTAGCCGACAGGGTTGACGCCTAACTCGGGTGGCTGGGAAAAATTATTTTGATTAGAAGCCCCTGAAAAGATACCGCTGACCGGGCTCCCACTAGCCAGCAGGGCCGGTCCCTCACTCGGGTGGCAGGAAAAAATAATTTTGATGGGAAGCCCCCAAAAAGATACTGCTGACCGGGCTCCTACTAGCCGGCAGGGCCGACCCCTCACTTGGATGTCAGGGACAAATTATTTTGACTAGAAGCCTCTGAGAAGATATTGCTGTCCGAGATCCCACTGGCCGACACGGCTAGCCGCTCACTCGGGTGGCAGGAAAAAAGTATTTTGATTGGAAGCCTCCGAGAAGGTTCCGTTAAGTGGGCTCTCACTGGGCGGCAGGGCTGGAGGGACACTCGAGTGGCAGAATGACACGAGAAGCGGTGGTCGAACAAAATGAAAAGTAAAAGAATGAGGCACAGGCAAGACAGTCGAGCACTCGCCATCCTGTGAGGGGGCTAACATCGATGAGGAAAGCAAGGCAAAAATCGAGTAGCATCGCGCTCTTCCCGCACACGCAAAACGCTCGCTCACTCCAAGAGCATAAAATGAACCACTAAAGGAAGCATCAAGTGATAATGTTCTTTACAAAATAGCCGTGCTCGCGAGCGTACAAAAAATAACTGCGACTGCTCTACTCGCCGCGACTCGACGACAAATCACTTGAAGGAGCCTGAGCGAGCCGGGCCTGCCACTGCTTTTTCTCTTCCTCCAATTCGGCAACCCGCTACTGCATCTTGTTTGCGATCTCGACAGCCTGTGAAAGTTTATAATTTAAAAAATATAAATATTTTTTTAAATAAAAATAAAAATATTTATTATAAAACTTTAATATAAAATTTATTATAAAACTTTAATATGAAACTGTATAATAAAATTTTAATATACAATATGATATATAAATATTAATTGAATATTAATTATAATAATAATTAATATTAAATTTCATTCAATTATATATATAACTGTTTATTTATATATACATAAATGTATAAGAAATTATAATTATAAATTTAGTTATATATAAACATAGATATATAGACACAGACATGGACATACACAGACACATATAAGGACACACAGACACAAACATTAACACAAACACAGACACATACATAGACCAACATAAACACAGACACAGACACACACATACACAGACACACACATAGACACAAACACATGCAAACACAGACACACATAAACACATACACATACAAACACAGACACATTACAAGCTCACAAACACACACACACAGACACATAAACACAGACACACAAGCACAGATGCACATGGACACAGACACACAAACACACACAAACACAAACATAGACACAAACACGGGTATAGACACAGTCCAACACGAACATCGACATACACACACACATACACATACAGACACACATATAAACATACACACACACACGCATACACATACAGACACACATAAACAAACACACGGACACAAATACACACAAACACAGACACGCATAGACATACAAACACAAACACACAGAGGTACAAACACACGTAAACACACAAATACAGACACACACACATACAAACATAAAAACACACGTACACACACAAAGAGACGCATACATTCACACATAGACACACACAAACATAGACAGACACAAACACACACACAAAGACACAGACACACATGAACACACATACATACACACACATAGAGACACGGACACTCACCCAGACACACACTTAGAGACACGGACACTCACATAAACACACACATAGACACACACTCGCACACTTACACACGCATAGACATAGACACTGACACACACACAGAGAGAGACACACAGACACACACAAGCACACACAAACACATACAAACACATACACGGACATAGACACACACACAAATATAGACACACACAAATATAGACACACACAGATGGCTAGTGAGCCCTCCTTGAGGATGTTCCTATCCAGAAATTACTTCTTCATTCCATCCAATCATCTAGGAGTCAACGCAAGGGAGTTGCTATCCAGTAGTCACCAGCCAGGGTCTCACAGCCTAGTCTCTTGACGACCAATGACCCGCCGATCATGGATCTGTATTTGGCCATCTCAATTTTAATAAGCACAAATAGTCGATAAATCATATTAATCATAATATTTTTTTGTGAAAATAATTAATCATCAAAAATAGTTTTATATAATTATTGGACGAAAAATATCTAGCAAATAAAATAATTTTTGGCAAAATAAATTTATTTTATTAAAATGTTTTTATATACTAAACAAGTACTTAAATCTTTTTTTTGAAAAAATTAGATTTGAAATTTTCATTTTGGCTCAATTTTTTTTTATTTTCCCTCCCTCGTTCAAGAAAAGGAATATATAATATATTAATTACTGATGGGTTCCACCTTCATTTATAGGAGAAAAGCCCCCTCATGATCTCCTCCAAAAGTGGGTCATGGGTGGCCCACCCCCTCCATGAACTCTCAGGAGGAGAAAATCATGGGGGGGGGGGGGAGGAAGGACCCGCTCCCTCTCCCCGTGGAGGGAAACCGCCAGCACCAGGCAGGCCGCGACCAGACCGCACCAGGCCGTCTGGCCGCTGGCGGCCTAGCCGCAGCAAGGCCGCGCCAGGCCGCCAGACCGCTAGCGACCTGGCCGCGGCAGGCCATTAGCCTAGCCGCGGGTGGCTGCGGCAGGCCATTGGCCTAGCCGCGGGTGGCCGCGGCAGGCCACCGGCCTAGCCGTGGGCGGCCACGCCTAGCCTTGCCACAGCCAGCCACAGCTGGCCTAGCCGCGGCCGGCCACGGTCGGCTAGGCCGCCGGCGGACCGGCCGCGGCGGGCCGCCGGCCTCGCCGCGGCCAGCCACCACCGCCGTCGTGGCGCCCCGTCACCGTGGCTAACCTCCCCACCATTCGATCAAGGGGAGGCTCTCCTCGCCGTTCGATCAAGAGGGTAACCACCAACTAACCCATCACTTTAGTTGTGAGGCCCGCCATGATCCTCCCCTGGAGGCTATAAAAGGGACCCCATGGCCTCTTCATTCTTCACATTTTCTCTTCTCCGGGTTATCTTATTCTTCCTCAGGGGAGAGCTCTCCTGCCTCCTCCACCAAGGCGGCCACCGCTCGCCGTGAACCACTAGTAGCCACCATCGGCCACCAGTGACCACCAGCTACTATCAACGGTTATAAGCGGCCCGCCAGCACGCTGAGAGGAAAAGGACGCCCAAGACCTCGAGGAAACCGAAGGAAGAATCCATCCGAAGCCAGCAAGCGCGCGCCGCCCTGAGCGCAAGTGCTAGAAGCATCACGCGCATTTCCACGTCTAAGTCACTTTCGCGGTGCAGCCTGTTGCCCGCAGGAAGCTATAGTCTCTCTCTCTCCCCCAAGTTGTAACAGGAGCGGTCTGTCGCCCTGATTCTCCAACACACTGTAATCACCAGAATCTAGTGGAATTTGATCGGCGCAGACCCGATCACGTGGTTTTTTACCCATTTAAGGGGGTTTTCCACGTCATCACATCTTGTGTCAACTTTCTACTTTCATTGACTGAGTGCGCGCTCGACCGCCTCGTGAGCTAAGACGGTCAAAGCAAATCCGGTCTGATTGGGGCATCGAGTTAGGCCGTAACAATTACTAATTAGGTTACTTGAACTGTGGACCTACACTAGTTTACGATCCATTCCAGAGGATTTCGAGTCAAAGTGATGCTCCTTCTCACAGCGATTGCGTCATGCCGTCGATGAGGATGTTAGCTGAAGAATGAAGTAGGCGGCGTTGTTGGCACTACTGATAGATTTAACTTCAAGACAACTTAAACAACTAAAGGGGGGGGTGAATAGGTTCTTTTCCTTGTTTTAAACTAAGGCAAAATATAACTTCAATTCTTTAATATAAATCTAAAATCACTACAGCTAACACATCATATAACATCACAGAATCTAAAATAACACAAGCATCACAGATTGCACATAGGTTTATAGTGGTTCCCCAAGGTCTAGGTACATACACTTCCCCCTTCACCTATCTAGCAGTGTGCTAGATTCGGCCTAACTTATTCCTTCTTCTCATATCCACAGATCTTACAACTTAGAACCCTATAAGGTTCCTACAACTCAGGCTAACAACCCTACCTCAGCCTTGCCACAAGACCTACAACTCAGAGAATAAATTCTCCTACACTTAGGCTCAATCAGCCTTACCACTCAGAGATCAAAATCTCCTACACTCAGCCTTTATAACATAGGCTTACAACTCAGATCTTTGAAAAGATCCTACAGAATTTGATAAGTAATTTGATGGACTCTTACCCTTGTTGAGAGAGAAAGGATAAGAGAATTCTTGATCAGCTTCTTGATGATACTGATGACTGAAATCAACCTGTTCTTAGCTTTCTTCAAATCTTCTTGAATCTGAACTTAGTAGGGTTGATCTCCTTTAAGTTGACTGACTGACAGCTTCCTTCTTGGATTCCAGATATGGATCTGGATCTACTTAGTAGATTAGTTCAGGATCAACTTCTTAAGAGACTTGTGATTGTCTCCTTCTTGACCTCAAAACAGCTGGAGCTCTCTCTCCCCAAATCTTCTGAAGTTCCTTCTGAATTCTGAATGAATTCACCTTAGACAAAATCTGAGTGAATAATCACTTCAGATTGTCTTCTTAGATCTTCTCACGAAGATCTTCTTCTGAGTGACTTGCACTTTCTTGATCAACGATCAATCTCTATATAGTTGTGTTAGTTGTGTATGTTTGATCTGTTGTTCCCTTCTTCTTCTGAATCCATCTATATTTATAGACTTCATCCACGGTAACCGGCTGATCCGGTTTCTAACTAACTTCTGACAAGTCTGGTAGCTTCATTAAAGTTGTTGGAATGCACAGCTGTCAAGTCCCCAGTCAGCTCTTGAACCTTTGTCTCTGTCAGCAAAGCGTCAAGATTAACTGTCATTATGTGTCGAGACAAACTGTCAATATGTGTCGACACATGTGACTTAAGTGTCGACACAGACTTTGGTGGAGTCGACATAGCTGCCTTGATGTCGATACTGCTTCTTGACACTGCATCTTGAGAATGTGTTGACATAGAGTATTTGTGTCAACACAAACACTTCTTCACTCCACAACAATCAACTATGTTGAAATTCTACTGTGTGTCGACACAAGTCCTGTGTGTCGACACAGTTGATGTAGACTAAGAATTCTGTGTGTCGATACAGCCTCCCGGTGTCAACACAGTTGAAGTCGACTAACTATTCTGTGTGTCGACACTGCCTCCCGGTGTCGACACAGCTGATGTTGACTAATATATTCTGTGTGTCGACACAGCTGCTTCAGGTGTCGAAACAGCTTTTCCAAGTGTCGACACAGACTTCCTTAAGTGTCGACACATTGACTTAGAAACTTTTCTCTGCATTTTAGCCAATACTTAACCTGCACATATAAACTCAAAATAAAATCAAATACACCTTGATGTATATCATTGAGCTAAGTGAGGCTTCTCCAAATCAGGTACACATTTTCCAATGTACCCAACAATCTCCCACTATTTGGAGAAGTCATAACCCTTTTGTCAATAATATACACCACTTATGATAAATAAACATGATGATGTGTATAAGCATTTTTAACAGGGTAACTTATAAACAAAACAAATAATAAACTATCATCACAGAATAAGGATGCAAACTAAATGAACATGAAACATTATTTTGTTTATTATATCAAAAAGTTTCTTAACACTATTTACATGGACTTCTTTAAAAACTAAGAATTATATAGTTCTTGAAAAAAAACTAGTAAAACTAAACTAAGGCTTGACAGGCTCCTTAATGACTATTCCTTTCCCTGATTTAATCTGAGCCTGCACAGTAGGTTCTGTATCTTCAATGGGCTTCTTGCCTTTCAACTCAGCCTTCTTTTGAACTTCAGCCTTAATCCTTTGCCTTTCAAACTAATGAAAAGGCTTAGGAAAATACTTGCTAGGCTCCTGAGCATCAGGAGGTAGCTTCCCACTCTTAGCCTTTCTTCTGTATTGAACTATGGCTTCCTGTCTTGCCTCATACTTCTGCCACTCCTGCTCATTATACTATTTACCCCTTTCATGAACCTGGTCTTTTACAGCTTTCCAGGCAGTTAATATGATATTTCTAGAAGTGGGGCTCCATTGCTCAAAATTAGGTTTTAACTCTGCCTGCTCTCTGAATCTCTTCTTTGATAATTGAGCATCTTGCTGAGCTTTCACACCAGCTTCTGGCATATCTACCTTTTCAGTAATAACATTAGTAACTTGTTGTGGAGGGCTGTACATAGACTTAACTTATTGATGTATCATTTCAAGATTTGCAGGGGGTAAATAACTTGGGCAACCTCAGGTTGATCACCTTCAAGTAGAGATGGTTGCACACCTGACTCAGCCACATTATCATCATCACATAAGGGTGGATATCCCAGAGTGGCTCTAATACTGCTGGTTATCCATTTGGCATGATCAGAGCCTGCATATACTAACACTCTCTCCCCCTTTATGACTTCTCTAGCCACATGATATCTTAAATCATCTTTTTGAAATCTGATTTGCCCATCCAGGTAATTGATTCCATCTTTAAATAATGGCTTTAACTTTTGAAGTTGATCAGAAATTGTTTTCTGAGAAGTAGTAATAGCTGTCTTAAAGGAATCCAAGGCTTCATGTAGCTTCTTATCAAATTCTTCTTTCTCCTTATTTCTTGCCTCAGTCATTGCAATAACTGTTTTCCTTACTTCAGTGACTATCTCATTGTGAGATTCAGTCAGATTGTCATTTATTCTTATTTGATTTTCAAGGACATATCCTTGTTTGACAGCAATATCATTCACTTGTTTCTTTATTTCTGCTTGTTGCTTTGCTAGAAATACCACAGCATTGCCCCCCTCGTGGAAGCAATCTGTCATCTCTTTCTTATTCTTATTTACCTCAAATCTGATGAATTTTATATCTTGTGCTAGATCAAATTGGAGGGCCTTATAGCTTTCATCCACATATTTTTCAAGAGCCAATCTCTGCTCATTAAATTTCACTTGTAAATCAACCAAAAATTTGCTGTAATCAGTCTCAGGAGCTGGTTGTGATGTAGTATCTTGCAAAGCCTTCTTATAGTTCTGGCTTCTCCTCTTAAAAACCATCAGTTTTCTTTTATTTAAACTTGTTATCTCCTCATCCTCTGAATCAGAGGAACTATCAATATTTACTCTTTCTTTGGGACTAGGAGGCATCTCCTTTTCAGTCCTATGCTCCACCTTCTCAAGGTTAACTTGCTCCCCCTCAACTACTCCCTCTATGTCAGGAAATAATTCTTCCAGGGTGAACTCTTGTTGAGTGTGAACTGCTTTTTTTGAAGCACCAGCTACCATAGATGTATCCTCCATGATCACATCTAGTGCTGGACTGTTGACATGAGGTGTTTCAAGAATAGATTGTGAACTCATTTCACTTGCCAAGTTAATGCTTTCTTCCCCTTGTCCTTATGCAGAATGTTGCTCCCTCTACAACTATGCAGTAACTGTCTCCTCATGGACTTGGGCAGTTTTAGTCAGGTCCTGGACCTGTTCCCTAACTTGCTCCCCCTGCACTTGTGCATTCAATGTGTCCTCCTGCACATGATCATGATCAGTAATGTCATGGACTGGTGATTTTGCTGCAGTCTCTTGGTTATCCAAATCAGGTGTGTCCTTGGAGAGAACCTTATCCCATCTGAATATTATCCTGATGTCCATCCTTCTCATATGATTTATTTTAGATCCTGGAAGCTGATGCATTACCTCTGGAATTGCTCCAGCTAGGTATAAACTCATTAATCTAGCCAAATTAGGCTTTTTGATTCCTTCCTTTATCTTCTTAAATAAAACTGTTGACCAATCTGTGTTAATCTTATAGATTATCCTGGTCATCAGATTGAACATAAAGGTAGAGATCCTATCATGGCCTCCTGGTTTACACAAAATCACCTTCCCTACCACTTCAGATAGAAATTTTCCTTGTTGATTCATTCCTTTTCGGTTTATGGCTGCTCTAACCTTCATGGTTGGATCCAATCCACACCACCGGAGAGCCTCCCTTGTCTTTAAGGCTGGGACCTCTTCTTCATCCTGAATTCTTGGAAGGTAAAGAATCTTTCTTAAACATTTTAGAGTAAGTTTGACTCTATGACCATAAAATGTCGATTTAATCTTCAGTCTAGTGGAATCCACTGTTCCAGCAGCATAGAACTCAAATACTTCCTTCTTCCATATCTTGGTAGGTTCAGAAACAAGAAACTCCAATCCATTATCAGTAACAAGGGTGATGACCCCTTTAATCTCCGTCGCCGCATCATCAAAAGCATTGCGCACCAGCTCGTAGCCTTCGTTAATGTTGTCTTTAACCTTTGGCGCCATTGGGACGATGAGAAAGCTTGAATGGAGAGAAGAGAGTTTGTCGACACAGGGTTTTAGTCTCAAAAACCTGGAGAGCGTGTCGACAGAATTTGTTCTGGACCTATTTATACCCTTTAAACAAAGAAGTTCAAAAGGCGGGCAAAACTTACTAGATGTGTCGACACAGTTGAAATGTATCGACACATACTTCTAATGTCTCGACAACAATGTTGACCTCTATGTGTCGACACCAATTGATGATGTGTCGATACTTGACTTATGTAGTTGTTGAACAGAAAGACTGTGTCGACACTTATTCGAAGCGTCGACACAAATTCTGAAGGTGTAGACATCACTCCTCTGGATGTGTCAACACAATTTCCCTAAATTATCGACACAACTCCTCTGTGTCAACACATTATTACTGAATGAGTCGACACAATTTTACTTAGCCACTTTTGTTAATCTAACATATAGTCAACATTTCTAATTCAATTTTAAATCTATTGAATTTAGTTTCATCTAGAGGCTTAGTAAATACATCTGCAATTTGAAAATCTGTCTTAACAAATTCTAGTGAGATGTCCTCTTTTTCTACATGGTCTCTAAGACAATGGTATCTTATTTTCTATATGTTTAGTCCTACTATGTGAAACAGGATTATTAGCAATAGATATAGTACTTTTGGAATCACAAAACAAAGGTGTTCTACTTACCTGAATACCATAGTCTTCTAGCTGGTGCTGAATCCACAACAGCTGTACACAGCAACTTCCTGCTACCACATATTCAGACTCAGCTGTGGAAATTTCCACACTAGTCTGCTTATTACTGCTCCAAGACACCAATCTTCCTCCTAGAAATTGACAGGTGCCTGTAGTGCTTTTCCTATCTTCTTTACAACCTGCAAAGTCTGCATCTGAATAGCCTGTTAGTAGAAAATCTCCATTCCTAGGGTACCAAAGGCCTAGATTAGGTGTGCCCTTTAGATATCTCAAAATTCTCTTTACTGCAGTGTAATGAGATTGTTTAGGGCATGCTTGGCACCTAGCACAGACATATGTTGCATACATAATGTCTGGTCTACTAGCAGTAAGATATAGTAGTGAGCCAATTATACCTCTATACAAAGACTCATCTACAGGTTTACCTGCATCATCTTTGCATATAGGCATACTTGTTCCCATATGAGTTCTCATGGTGGAGGATGATTACATACCATACTTCTTAATTAACTCCTTCGTGAACTTAGACTGGGATATGGACAAGCCATCATCAGTCTGTCTTACTTAGAGTCCCAAGAAGAACTTAAGTTCCCTCATACTGCTCATTTCAAACTTCTCTTGCATAAGTTTAGCAAACTTTTTGCAAAGATTGCTTTATGTAGACCCAAATATTATGTCATCTACATAAATCTAGACTAAGATTATCTTTCCTTTGGACTCCCTTAGGAATAGAGTTTTGTCTATTTTCCCTCTTGAGAATTTGTTCTCAATAAAGAAAGTAGACAGGGTTTCATATCAAGCCCTTGGGGCTTGCTTTAACCCATACAAAGCTTTTCTAAGTCTATAAACATAATCAGGTTTGAAAGAATCTACAAAACCTGAAGGCTGCTCTACATAGACTTCTTCTTTTAGATTTCCATTCAGGAATGCTGATTTTACATCCATTTGGAATACTTTGAATCCTTGATATACTGCATAGGCAAGGAACATTCTAATGGCTTCCAGTCTTGTTACTGGGGCAAAGGTTTGATCAAAGTCTATTCCCTCTTACTGTCTGTACCCTTTTGCAACAAGTCTTGCTTTATTCTTCACAATAATTCCACTCTCATCTAATTTGTTCCTAAAGATCCACTTTGTTCCAATGATATTGTGGTCTTTTAGTTTAGGAACTAACTCCCAGACCTTGCACCTTCTGAACTGATTTAGCTCTTCTTGCATGGCATTAATCCAGTGTGGGTCTAGGATAGCTTATTCAAATTTCTTTGGCTCTAAATGAGACAGAAAGCTTGAGTACAGCACTGTGTTCAAGTTCCTTCTTCTGGTTTGCACTCCATGTCTTGGATCACAAATTATCTCCAGTTTCTTCAATGTGTTGCACCTCTTGATTTTCTTCAGCTTCTAGAGAGTCTTGTACTCCCCCTGGACAGTAGCCATCATTTTCCATTTCTTGATCTACAGTTGAATCTTCTGCAATGGAAAGCTTGTCCATTCTCTTATTTATATCTGTTGGACTGCATGAACTACAAGACAACTCACTGTTGATCAATCTAGTTTCATCAAAAACAATATGTACAGATTCTTCTACAACCTGAGTAATCAAGTTATAGACTCTATAATCCTTACTATTGTTGTTGTACCCAACAAATATCTCATCTTGGGATTTGGAAGCAAACTTAGTTAGATAAGATTTGTCATTGTTAAGGATATAACACTTGCAACCAAAGATCCTAAAATAGGATAAATTTGGTTTTCTACCTTTCATGATCTCATAGGGAGTCTTTTTGTGGCACTTGGTGATAGAAGCTCTGTTGATCACATGACATGCAGTGTTTACTGCCTCAACCCAGAAATATTTTGGGAGAGAAGTGTCACTCAATAGAGTTCTACCAGCCTCAATCTATGTTTTATTCTTCCTTTCAGTAATACCATTTTGCTGTGGTGTTCTAGGTGAGGAGAACTCATGAAAAATCACAAATTCTTCACACAGTCTTGTTATACTTTCAGATTAAAATTCAGTGTCATGGTCACTTCTGATTTTGACCACTGTACTGCCCAGTTCATTCTGAATTTGTTTGACAAAACTGTGTAAAACACTTGGTGTTTCTGATTTTTGTCTCAGAAATAACACCCAGGAATATCTAGAATAGACATCTACCACCACAAAAGTGTAGACCTTCCTACCTAGACTATGAACTGGCATAGGACCAAAAAGATCCATATGTAAGAGGTATAGACACCTCACTAAATCCTTGTTTTCAAGGCTATGAAAGGAGGATTTTGTCTGCTTGCCCTTTTGACAAGCTGAACATATCCCTTCCTTTATACACTTAACTTGAGGACCATTCCTCACTAACTCTTTGCTAAAGAGTTGGCCAATTGTTTTGTAGTTAAGATGGGCCAGCCTCTTGTGCCATTTGACACAATGAGAGGCTCTCTCATCAGCTATAAGACAAATAGGAGAACCTTTGTTCTCACACTCAAAATTAAGACAGTACACATTCCTTTTTCTGTATCATGTCAAAATGATCTTTTGATCATTTGACCTTTTGATATGACATCCATTCTTAACAAATGAAATGTCATATCCTAAATCACTCAGCTGACTTATGCTTATAAGGTTGTGTTTCAAACCCTTCACATATGCCACTTGAGTGATAATAATCTGGTTACTAGAAATGTTACCAAACCCTTTGATGATTACTTTTTCAGAGCCACCAAAGATTACTTTAGGCCCATTTATGATAGGCAAGTACTCCTTCAGCAATCCCTTTGTTCCAGTCATGTGCCTGGAACATCCACTGTCCAAGTACCATATAGGGGTATGGTGACTTGGACTCACCTGCAATAAAGAATTACCTCTCCTTAGAACCCAAGTAAGTCTTGGGTCCTTGGTTCAAGTTAGTTTCATACTTACCAAATCTACCTGCAGCTCTTCTAACAGGTAGACTGTTGTTCTTCCTGACACTAGTGTTGTGCCAACAATCTATGGCATAATGACCTGTCTTGCCACAGCACCAGCATTCATACTTGTTGTATTTATTTTTAGATACATTCTTGATTGTCTGTTTGACAGTAAATCTCTTGTATTGTGCTGGTACTACTGCAGCTACACCCACTGGTTTATCACAAACGTGAGGTTTATGAACATGGTCTGCCTTATTGACATAAGCACCCTTGCCATTCAGAACTTCAGTCTTACTATAACCATGAGTATTCTCAAGGTCATACTTGTTAGAAGGCACTTGTACCTTTCTAAAAACTATATGGACTTTAAAATTCAGTGGCTGGACTGAGTCTTTGCCCTTTCTTTTGAATTGGACAGCCCTGGTGTTACCCTTAAAGCCTATTCCAGCCTTACCCTTTTAAGCCACAAACTCATCTATTAAGGGTAAAACTGATTTTGGCTTGGAATAAATAGCCACCAAATCTTTCTCCTTTTGAAGTCTTATTTCCAGACTTTTAATTATATCATTTTTGTATGTGATTATGCCCATCTGAATACCAGTTATAGTTTTCAGTTTGTCAATCTCATTCAGTTTTTGATCGAACTCTTTCTCTAAGTCAGATGCAACCATCTTAAGATCTGTAATTTCCTTAGCCTGAATTTTGGTCAGGTTCTTGCTTTTCTTTAGTGCTTGCAACAAGTCCCCATATTCATCTATCAGCTGATGAATATCACCTTCAGACTTAGATCCATCCACATCACTTGATGCAGATGTAGCTGACTCTGTGCCAGTACTACAAACTGAATTACTAGACAAACATTGTACCTTGCTAGGACCAGGCTGATCCTGGCATTTGTCTTCTTCTGATACAGCCATCAGTCAAATACACTGATGATCTTCTTGTTCATAGATAGAGTTTAACAATTGCATAAACTCTTCTTCTTCATCAGCTGCATAAGGACCAATGTATGCCTCAGCTTCAGATTCAGACTCTGAAGTTGATTGGTCTGACAAGCTCTTCTCCTTCTTAGCAACAAAAGATTTCTCCTTCTTGCTCTTTTGTTGAGTCTTCCTTTTATCAGCATACTCCTTTCTTTTGTCTGGACACTCAGCCACAACATTTCTAGGCTTATTACAGCAATAGCAAACTATCTTTGATGATGTAGATTTGCTAGGCTTTGACCTACTCCTATCCTTCCTAGATGACTTTCTCTTTTGATAATAGTCATCAACTGGCTGTGATGTGGAGGGCCTAGATTTCCACTTCTTCTTCTTCAAGAATCTCTGAAACTGCCTTGTAAAGGCAGCAAAATCTGCATCTGAATCACTGCTATCTGAATTTTTGTTGTCTGAATTATCTGAGGTAATTTCAGCAACTTCCCTAGGAGGTGATAGAGACATCCTCCTATTATTTCTAGTGGCTTCAACCTTGAAGGCCACGGACTTTTCTTTATGCTCTCCTTTAACATTTCTTTCTTCCTCTTTTCTAGTCATTAGTTGCATTTCATAAGACAACAACTTTCCAAATAAAGTTGGAGGAGAAATATCTGCAAGTTTGGTCACTTCCCTAATGACACAAATCTTGGTGTCCCAATCCTTTGTCAAGGATCTTAGGAATTTATAATTCAGTTCATATGTACTGAAGAACCTTCCATAAGACATCAACTCATTTATAATTCTATAGAACTTCTTATAGCACTCAGATATGCTATCTGACTTCCCTTGTCTGAAGCTTTCATATTCCTGATTTAGCATGGACTTTCTATCTTATCTAACTTCCTCAGAACCCTCCATGTAGACTATCAAAGTGTCCCACATTTCCTTGGAGGTCTTGCAGTGAATCAAATTCTGAAAGGTTGAATCATCTATGGCACTTACTATGATGTTCTGAGCTCTTTTATCCATAATTGCCAGGATGATCTCATCCTTAGTCATCTCAGAAAAATCTTTGGGAGTTCTTTGATTTGCATCTAGAACAGACACATTCATTGGAATATAAGGACCTTTTTTTACTATAATATAGATCCTTGGGTCAGAAGCCTCCATTAACAACTTAACCCTTTTTTTTCATATTCCAAATATCTCCTTCCTACAGATGGGTAATTTCATAGAACCTAGTTCCTTGTGATTTTCTCCAGAACCCATTTTCTTGATTCTTGATTCTGCCTTAGGGATCTAACTCAGACTGTTAAGTCCTTCTTTGTGTAACCTCCCTTTGATACCACTTGATAGATTTAACTTCAAGACAACCTAAACACCTAGAGGGGGGGGTGAATAGGTTCTTTTCCTAGTTTTAAACTAAGGCAGAATATAGCTTCAGTTCTTTAATATAAATCTCAAATCTCTACAGCTAACACAGCATATACAATCACAGAATCAAAAATAACACAAGCATCACAGATTGCACATAGGTTTATAGTGGTTCCCCAAGGTCTAGGTACATCCACTTTCCCCCTTCACCTATCTAACAGTGTGCTAGATTCGGCCTAACTTCTTTCTTCTTATCAGATCCA
This sequence comes from Platanthera zijinensis, assembly GCA_039513925.1. Taxonomy (NCBI): domain Eukaryota; kingdom Viridiplantae; phylum Streptophyta; class Magnoliopsida; order Asparagales; family Orchidaceae; genus Platanthera; species Platanthera zijinensis. Next base: position 50,643,719 of record CM077090.1, on the reverse strand, counting down.
CAGACCTTACAGCTCAGAACCCTGAAAGGTTCCTACAACTCAGAACCCTATAAGGTTCCTACAACTCAGGCTAATAGCCCTACCTCAGCCTTGCCACAAGGCCTACAACTCAGAGAATAAATTCTCCTACACTCAGGCTCAATCAGCCTTACCACTCAGAGATCAAAATCTCCTACACTCAGCCTTTATAACACAGGATTACAACTCAGATCTTTGAAAAGATCCTATAGAATTTGATAAGTAATTTGATGGACTCTTACCCTTATTGAGAGAGAAAGGATAAGAGAATTCTTGATCAGCTTCTTTATAAGACTGATAATTGAAATCAACCTGTTCTTAGCTTTCTTCAAAGCTTCTTGAATCTGAACTTAGTAGGGTTGATCTTCTTTGAAGTTGACTGACTGGCAGCTTCCTTCTTGGATTCCAGATATGGATCTGGATCTACTTAGTAGATTAGTTCAGGATCTACTTCTTAAGAGACTTGTGATTGTCTCCTTCTTGACCTCAAAATAGCTGGAGCTCTCTCTCCCCAAATCTTCTGAAGTTCCTTCTGAATTCTGAATGAATTCACCTTAGACAAAATCTGAGTGAATAATCACTTCAGATTGTCTTCTTAGATCTTCTCACGAAGATCTTCTTCTGAGTGACTTGCACTTTCTTGATCAACGATCAATCTCTCAATAGTTGGTGTTATTTGTGTATGTTTGATCTGTGGTTCCCTTCTTCTTCTTCTGAATCCATCTATATATATAGACTTCATCCATGGTAACCGGCTGATCCAGTTTATAACTAACTTCTGACAAGTCTGACAGCTTCATTAAATTTGTTGGAATGCACAGCTGTCAAGTTCCCAGCCAGCACTTGAATCTTTGTCTCTGTCAGCAAAGCGTCGAGATTAACTGTCATTATGTGTCGAGACAAACTGTCAATATGTGTCGACACATGTGACTTAAGTGTCGACACAGACTTTGGTGGAGTCGACATAGCTGCCTTTATGTCGATACTGCTTCTTGACACTGCATCTTGAGAATGTGTTGACATAGAGTATTTATGTCGACACAAACACTTCTTCATTCCACAGCAATCAACTATGTTGAAACTCTGTTGTGTGTCGACACAAGTCCTGTGTGTCGACACAGTTGATGTAGACTAAGAATTCTATGTGTCGACACAGCCTCCCGGTGTCGACACAGTTGATGTCGACTAACTATTCTGTGTGTCGACACTGTCTCCCGGTGTCGACACAGTTGATGTCGACTAATATATTCTGTGTGTCGACACAGCTGCTTCAGGTGTTGACACAGCTTTTCCAAGTGTCGACACAGACTTCCTTAAGTGTCGACACATTGACTTAGAAACTTTTCTCTGCATTTTAGCCAATACTTAACCTGCACATATAAACTCAAAATAACATCAAATATACCTTGATGTATATCTTGAACTAAGTGAGGCTTCTCCAAATCAGGTACACATTTTCAAATGTACCCAACATCTACAATAAAATGAGAATGTAGCGGCATTTTTATGCGACGATTTTTGAAGCGCCGCAGTAAGCATTTTTTTGGTGCCAGTTTTATTAGAAAAACATCGTTAATACTTAATATAATATATATGTATTTGGCGGCATTTTTTTATTTACGCGGCACGAAAAATTGAAGTACTTCTCATGGTTTTGAGAACCGGACCGGACCAGCCGGTTGGACCGGTCGAACCGCCAACCGGTCCCCTGGCCGGTCCGGGTCGGGCTCCAAAACCGTTCCCACTGGGAACCGCCAAATAACCGTGGAACCGCACAGTCAGATTGGTGGACCGCGAACCGGCTCCGGTTATTCATAACCGGGCGAGTCTAATTTTGTCCGTTCAGATCAAATTAAATGCTCAGATTTTACTTTGGGTAGAAATTAGGGCAAGATTTTAATTTGGGTTTCGACCTCAACATTTCCATCACCTCCTGCTGTCGAGCGAACACTGGCGAGCCGCGAGCATCAAAGCAGAAGAGCAGGAGCGGCCGAGCGCAAGTTTCATCTTCCTCCGATCGCAGGTGCTTCCTCTTGATCACCTTATGATATGGCTTTTTTAGTTTTTTCTTCATCACCTACTGTCTACCTAATCGGGTCAGGGAAATGTTTTTTCCCTTCAAAATCGAATGATCTTTTTTTATTTTCTTTTCCTTCTTGAATCTTCATCTTCTATGAGTTCTATCGCTATTTTTGATGTTCCATAATTTTATACAACAATTTCCATTTGCATTTATAATTTTTATGAGATTGTCGGATTGGAATTGTTCGTGGACCGGGGGTAGCCAGGTAGGTTAATCAGCAATTTCCATTTGTGTGTGTGTGTGGGGGGGGGGGGCTTATACAGCAATCTCAAAATGATTGGCACAACCGCACAAGTTAAATTTTTTTGGGGAAAATGGAAAAAATTTGTGTTATTATTATCGTGATATACTAATATGTACAGGTTTAGGATTATAGAATTAGTCACTTAGGATCATTTACAAAATATATGCATGTTGTCTGGTTGAAAATTTCTTTTCCTCTTGTTGTTATCGCCACTTCTTGTTATGGGCAAAATGAAAGGTTGAATGATCAATACTTGTTTAATTTTGATAGTCTGGAATCTGGATGCTCCATCCATGTTCGCAATGCTGTGAAAACTTGAGACCTTGCATGCAGGATTGAGAATTTGAGATCACTGTCCACTCCATTTGTCTTCCCAGAGGCTTAAAGTTTAGGCAAAACTTAACCGAAATTATTCATTATTTGTTACTAAATGTGCTAGACTACTGGATGTGTTAGAATGCTTTGTTCTTGAAGATTCAATGTTGTTAATTGTTATTCTTATGTTTTGGAGTATTGTTTTTAATTTGATTATATCAAAAAATGGATACTCCTTATGAGCCTTCTAACATATCTTCACAAGCCGTGCGTGAAAAAAATGATCCTGGTTGGAATCATTTTAGCCTACTTCAGAGTTCTGATGGTAAAAAATACTATAAGTGTTTACACTGTGCAGTGATTTATAAAGGTGGAGGAATAAATAGAATGAAGCAACATCTAGCTGGTGTAAAAGGAAATATCGATGCCTGCAAAAAAGCTTCACATGATATTCGAAATCAGATGCAAGAGAATTTGAAAGTGATTACTAAAAAAACAAGACGCACAAGAATCTTTAGATAGCGTAAATCCATATGGAGATCATATGAACGATGAAAGAACTTCTATTGCTAAGTCTCAAAACTCTATTGTACAAGATAAAGGAAAAAGAAAAATAGATCAAGTTGAAAATTATTTTTCTCCTCGAACATCCACAGGATCACAACCATCCCTGAAATGTGTCTTGGCATCAAAAGAAGTGGTACATCGTGCTGATATGACAGTAGCAAGATGGTTCTTTGATAGTTGCATTCTTATAAATGCTTTGAATTCAGCATTTGTACAAAAAGCTATCGATGTTATTGCCTCTATTGGACCTGGCTATAAGTTGTCTTCCTATCATATGATAAGAATCAATTTGCTTAGAGACTGCAAAGAAGAATGTCGACTTCTTATATATTCATATAGAGAACATTGGAGCGTAAGTGGATGTACATTGATGGAAGATGGTTGGACTGATAGAAGAAGTAGAACATTGATTAATTTCTTAGTTTATTCTCACCGTGATATCTCTTTTTGTAAATCAGTTGATGCTTCTGATATCACAAAGGATGCAACAACTCTATGCAATTTATTTTCAGGAGTTGTTGAATGGATTGGTCCAACTAGTGTGGTTCAACTTGTTACTGATAATACGGCGAACTACAAAAAGGAGGGTGAGCTCCTACATGAAAGGTATGACAATATTTATTGGTTATCATGTACAGCTCATTGTATAAATTTGATTTTAAAGGAAATTGGAAATCTTAGTCACATGGTGGATATTACAAGAAATGCTTCAAAGATTACAGTATTTATCTACAATCATATATTTCTTTTGGCTTGGTTGAGGAAAAGAGAAGGATGGAGAGAGATCGTTCGTCCGGGGAAAACACGATTTGCCACAACATTTATTACATTGAAAATTATCTTTGAACATAAGCATGATTTGCAAGCTTTGGTAACAAGTAAATACTATACTGATTCAAAACTTTATAAAACAAACAAAGGTAAGGATGCTGTAAGAATTATTTTAGATAATCACTTCTGGAACATGTGTTTGGCAATGACAAAGTTGCAAGTCCGCTAATAAGATTATTGCGCATTGTTGATTCTGATGAGAAGCCATCGCTTGGTTAGGTCTATGATGGAATGTATCGAGCAAGAAAGGGCATTAAACTGATTTTAAAAAATGTTAAGAGATTGTATAAGCCATATACACTTGTTATCAAAGATAGGTGGGATCGGCAGCTTCGTCAAAGAATTCATTCTGCAGCTTATTTTTTGAACCTTTCATTCCAATATGATCAAGTCAACTACTCTAATAAACCTAAAGTTGTGCAGGGTTTATGTAACACCTCTACCCGTCACGTAGGATATAATAGTGGTCCGGTCGGGGCCCCACACCATATTCCACAAATAGGCGGAGACGTCACGAAATAATACCAAAAACCATCGCACCCTAACACAGAGCATTCTAGCGGAAGCTTCAGGGTTGAAACCTTGAACTCAATAATAACAAAAATGTCCACTTCTATAACAAAATAGGAATGTATACAACCATATACAGCAGGTGCACAGCCTTATGGATTTTACAAGTTTCTTTTAACATAAGGTGTGGTTTACAAACATCGGCACGCATGCCGGCCACACATGAACAAGAGTAAGCAAAACAAGGCCTTTGAGGGCAGCAATGCATCTTTGACTTCAGCCCGCTAATTCTCGCTTGGATAACCACCACCTGCACCTGCAAGAACCAATCCACCAACTTGTGGCAAACAGGGCAACGGTCAGCATTCAGCTGACCAATTATAAGGACCCTGCCCCTGGAACGGGGCAGCGGAATTACTTCCCTTCATAGCAATTTACATCACACACATATATATTCAGCCACCAAGGAAATACATATCACAAATGCCGGTACGACGGCTCAACATTCTGTGCACTCAGGGCACATCTAGTGTACCGGAAACACCAGATCCAACCACTGTTTAGAGGTCCCAGACATGACGGTTTATTATGAGCATTCCTAGTCTTTATGGCGCCTAGGCCAAAGACTCTCACTATGCCCCTGACGAAAGCCCAATGCCTTGACGCTCTTTTGTACAGCTGGCATAATGCAGGTACAGATCAGCCACCCCCCGGTCCTCAAATCGCCTTGCCACAAAGGAATACTGAAGTACTCATGGTTAACTTACAGGCGCGGGTCAGTTTCACCTTTCTTGTTCGGCACTAAGTCCTTTTTCGCATTTGCAGCCCCACGGCTCAACTTTATACCATATGGCGCTCACGGCCACAAGAGTATAACCCAACTCTCACAATTTCTTGGACTTCTTCCAATACTTCTGCGGCACCAAGCCAAAGGCATTCACCACTGATTTCATGCATACTAGCAATAAACACGGAGTCTTCTCCGATGTGCAAACAAGCATCACCAATCCAGGCCAACATATCCAGATGGGCTTCACACAGTATGCCTAACCGTACTCATACTTCCGGGTCTAATGCACTACAACAAGGGATGAACCACCAATCCCAAGGGAATCTCTTCTCCATCCACCTTTTGGTGGAGGATTCCTATGCAAATGCAGGAAAGAAGGACTTCACTTGTCCAAGAAGGGAATCTTTACCCTTGGAATATGCTTCGGAGCCATGGGAAGAAAAGTAAATGGATGAACGTTCTCTCAGCAGCCTTGTCTTCGCAAATCCGAACTTGGCTCGCGATTTGAACCACCGTAGCACCACCGGCAACCAGTTTTCTCTTCTTCTCCCTCCTCAAGCTCTCCCCTCTCCCTTACTTAAGATAGAGCAAGACACAACTCAAATGAGCTTTCTCCTTCCCAAGGCTGGCCTTATCACCCCAGGGATGATCCTAGACCATTGGATCTTGGTTAAAGAAAATTAACAGATCAGATCAGCCCTTAAACTGATTTCCTGGACTGAACACAGGTTATGACACGCCCGTGTCATAGGCTGTGTTCCTGAAGCGGCTACAGAACCGACTCCCCCAATCCAGAACACGGGATTAGACATGCTCGTGTCAAACATCTGACACGCCCGTGTCAGAAAGCACACGGCCGTATGACTGACTGTGTCAATCTTTCAACACAAGACCAGATCACCTGAGAAGAACACAGCTAAGGCACACGCCCATGTCCTTAGCCGTGTGCCAAACACGCCCCTGTGACACGCCCGTGTCACAGGCCGTGCTCCGCACTCAATGCCACTCCACTCAACACCACTCAACGCCACCCGGGTATTCACCCGAGTAGGACATTCCCTGGGACACGCCCGTGTCCCAGGCCGTGTCACATCGAGATAGCACTCGAGTCGACGCCTACAGTAAAGGACACGCCCTGGGACACGCCCGTGTCCCAGGCCGTGTGCACTGGACACGCCCGTATCATAGGCCGTGTCACCTAGCCTTACCCATTTTGGGACTTAGGGATTTTTGGGGTGTTACAATCCTCCCCCCCCCCCCTTAATATAAATTTTGTCCCGAAATTTGTATGCAGCAAGGGAACAAACATCATAATGCTATTCCACTAACAAATTTGTTATAATAGAATGTACAAGGTCAACAAAGTTATACAAAAAGCTCGGGAAACTCAGCTCGCATGGTCTGCTCTCGCTCTCATGTTAGCTCCTCATGACCACAATTGTCCCACCGGACTTTGACCATCCCGATCATCTTATTTCGCAACTGTTTTTCGGCTCGATCCTCGATTCGAATAGGCCTAACCTTCGTCGTTAGCCCACTGCCGACTGATAATCTCTCTGCAATAACCACTTCGATTGGCTCTCTTATCACTTTCCGCAACACCGAGACATGAAACACTTCATGTAAACCGCTCAACTCTTGCGAAAGTGCTAACCGATAGGCAGCTTCACCAATACGCTCAACCACTTCAAACGGTCCCAGATACTTCGGGCTCAACTTTTCTAGACGTCGTATCCTGGACACACCTTTGAATATTTGATTTTCCAGTACACCCAATCGCCCACCGCAAACTCCACGTTTCGGTGCTTGGCATTGTAATACTTAGCTTGCCTGTCTTGAGCCACCATCAGTCTTTCACGTATCAACCGTACAATTGAGTTGGCATCATCTAACTCTTTTCGCCGATACAACTTCGTTTCGCCCGTCTCTGCCCAAGCAAAAGGTGTACGATATTTTCTACCGTATAAAGCCTCAAAGGCATCATTTGAATACCAGCTTGGTAGCTGTTGTTGTAGGAGAACTCAACCACACCGAGATGATCTTCCCAATTCTTCCCGAAATCAAGCGCACACATTCGAAGCATATCCTCCAACGTCCTGTTGGTCCTCTCGGTCTGACCATCCGTTTGAGGGTGGAAGGCTGTGCTGAAATGTAATTTTGTACCCAACAGTTCGTGGACTAATATCCAATCACCTGAAGTGAAACGCCCATCTCGATCACTAACGATGCTACGGGGCACACCGTGCAATCGTACAATAGTGTCCACATACATCTTTACCAACTTCTCAACTGAATCATCCTTACGGTTCGGGATGAAGTATGACACCTTGGTTAACCGGTCCACAATCACCCATACTACATCATTTCCACGCTGTGATCTCGACAATCCATGCACGAAATCCATGGAAATATCATCAAATTTCCATACAGGGATAGGTAACGGCTTCAGTAGACCACCCAGTTTTTGGCATTCCTCCTTTACCAAAGCACACGTTTGACACTTAGCGACATAGTGTGCTATGTCCTTCATTCCAGGCCACCAGAACAGTTTCTTCAGATATTTATACATTTTCATGCTCCCAGGGTGAACCAAATATTTGGTGAAGTGGCCTTCATACATCACCTCTTCACGAAGCTTACCCCTATTTAAGACACACAGACGACCGTCCTTCCGAAAAAGACCGTCATTAAACGAAAATCTAGAGTCCGCGTTTTCCGTTGCATAACGTTGTAGACTTTCATCAAGTTTTGTTGCTTGCCGAACTCTGTACCCAGGTCACACTGTACCTTCATCCAGTTTAAGCATGCATCTGTAGTGGCATTCCTTTCAACACAAGAAAAATTTAATGCCTCCAGTTCTCGAATTAGGCTTTCATCATGCCTTAAAAGCCAACTTGCCCTTGTCGGAGTCCGACGACTCAAGGCATCCGCGACTACATTCCCTTTACCGGGAGTATAATGAATTTGGAAGTTGTAGTCACCAAGAAACTCCATCCACCTTCTCTGTCGCATATTAAGATCTTTCTGATCCATCAGATATTTCAGGCTCTTATGGTCCGTGAATATATCCACTTTCACATCATATAGATAATGACGCCACAGTTTAAGTGCAAATATTACCGCCGCCAATTCCAAATCATGGACGGGGTAATTCCATTCATGCACCTTCAACTGGCGTGAGCCATAAGCTATCATTTTTCCGAATTGTAAAAGAACGCAGCCTAAGCCGCTCCTTGATGCATCACTATAGACCTCAAAGCCGTCTTGACCACATGGCGATGTTAGGATTGGCGTCGCGGTCAAACGACTCTTTAACTCTTCAAAAGCTCGAGCGCACTCCGACATCCAAATGAACTTCTGATCCTTTCTCGTCAGTGTGGTGAGAGGCAAATCTATCTTCGAGAAATTCTCTACGAAGTGCTTGTAGTAGCCCTCAAGTCCAAGAAAACTCCTGACTTCTTCTACTGAAGAAAGAACAGGCCACTCCCGTATAGCCACTATCTTGGAAGGATCCACCGCAATGCCCTCTCCACTGACCACATGGCCAAGGAAAGCCACTGACGACAGCCAAAACTCACACTTAGAGAACTTGGCATAGAGCTTATTCTTCCTCAGGGTGTGCAACACCATCCGCAAGTGATTTGCATGATCTTCTTCGGATTGGGAATATATGAGGATATCGTCAATAAAGACGATCACTAAGAGATCCAAGTATTCCCTAAACGTTCGATGCATCAAGTCCATGAATACCGATGGTGCATTAGACAGCCCAAACGGCATTACCGTGAACTCATAGTGACCATAGCGTGTTCCAAATGCTGTTTTGGGTATGTCACTTCCACGAACTCTCAACTGATAGTAGCCTGACTTCAAAAAATCCAACTTGGAGTATACAGTCGAGCCAACTAACTGATCAAATAAGTCATCAATCCGTGGAATTGGATACTTGTTCTCTTCTATTAGTTTGTTCAGTTATCTATAGTCAATGCATAGACGCAAGATGTCGTCCTTCTTTTTCACAAAGAGAACCGGCGCGCACCAAGGCGACTGACTTGGGCATATATAGCCTTGCTCTTGCAATTCTTGCAACTGAACCTTTAGTTCCGCCATCTCCTTTGGCGCTACTCGATAGGGCGAGCGGGTCACAGGTTTCGCACCTGGCACCAGCTCGATAATAAAGTCGATTTCCCTTTGGGGTGGTAACCCCGGAAGATCTTTTGGAAACACATCAGCGTATTCCGATACAATCAACACCTCACTTAGACAAGCCTTCAGCTCCACCACCTCAATGAGTGTGAAGAATAACTTTGCACCCTTCCAAACTGCCTTAACGACTTGGAGAGCAGATATCAATACCCTATTAGTCCCTCGCATACCACTGAACTTGGCCTCTTGTTCGGTATTTTCCCCAGTGTAACCTCTTTTGAAGTGCAATCTATACAAGCATGCTGCTCTGAAAGCCAGTCCATACCAAAGATTATATTAAACTCTGATATTGGCAATACTAATGTTTCCACCTTGAAATCCCGACTCCCTATCTTGACCTCAACACAACAAGACTTATCCGCACACATCAAACATCCGTTAGGTAGTAACACCTTCAGACTGTCTGTCGTGGTCCGTATAAGCACCCTGATTTGCAAGATGAAATCTTCCGACAGAAACGAATGTTAAGCACCTGTATCGAACAGCGCTCGTGCCGGAGAGTCCCATATAAGGACAAAACCTATAACACCAAGATTAAAACAAGCACAGCACACAACATACAATAAAATTAAAACTGCGCGCACCTGTGACGACATCGGCCTGCTTAATGGCCTCCTGTTGCCCAAGGTTGAAGACCCGGGGCTGTGCGTGTGATGTAGAAGACTCCACCACAGTCTTCCCTTTCTCCGCATAAGACGCTCCCATCTTCTTTTCACCCTTCGGAGGGCCAACTCGACAATCACGTGCAAAGTGTCCCAACTTCCCACACGCAAAACAAGCACGAGATCCATACCCAGAAGATGCTTCCGACACAGTCGCTAAAGGAGCTTGTCCAGTAGATTTGGACTTCTTATTCCATCTCCTTCGGTATCCAGACTTCTTCGGACGCGACGGCTTAAACTCCGTTTTTGTAACAGCCAAGGTCCCCCTTGCTTGTCCTCTTTTCATATCCTTTTCCAAAGACCGAGCCGTACAGACCAATATTTGGAATTCCTTATTCACAGAACTCGAGAGCAAATATCGCAGCTCATCTCGTAGTCCCCCATAGAAATGACTGGTCTTATGCTCCTCTTCGGCGAAGATATTGCCCACGTACTGTCTCAAATGTGTAAACTCATGCAGATACTCATCCACACTATGCTCCCCTTGAGTTAAACGTTGGAACTCAACCTCCATGGAAATGCTTTGCTGTATCGGGAGATGCTTTGCTAAAAACAATCGGGAGAACTCTTCCATTGAGACTCTCGTCAAACGCCTGCCCGCCAAGTGATGCAGTTCTAACTCGTCCCACCACAACCGAGCCTCTCCCACAAGAAGGAAAGTGGTTAGTGTGACTTTCTGTTCCTCCGCTACTCGGATAGCTATCAAGAGTCTCTTAATCCTTGAGAGCCAATCCTCCACTTGGGCTGGGGAACCCGCCCCAGTAAATTGAGGAGGATTGAAGCTCATGAACAACTTCAATTGTTGTTCTGCCGCCCGCGGATCAACTACAGCTTCCACTGGTTCTTGCCTTATCTCCGCATGCATTGGCACCACTATAGGTCGAGCCTGCCCAGCTTGCTGAGCATTCATAACTACAATCACTGTCTCCGTAATCAAACAGACAGTTTTAGCAGATGGAGGAGGTGTGGGCACCTCAGCCGGTGCCACACTTTCAAAAGAATGCTAAGGTTCCGACTGACCCGCAACACTTCTAGTCACTTATATGTGTAGAAACACAATTTAGCGACTAAACAAATGGAAAACAAACAAAATTGAACACACAGGTTCACCAAACAAGTGTATTTACATTCCTAAGTAGGTATTATTGAATTCAATATATGTGTTATAACGGCAGCACTGACACGTGCTCGCCGCCCCGCAAAAGAATTCGTCCGCGAAATCGAAAGAGATCGAAGAACAAGCTGATACCAAATTGTAACACCTCTACCCGTCACGTAGGATATAATAGAGGGTCCGGCCGGGGCCCCACACCATATTCTACAAACAGACAGAGACGTCACACAATAATACCAAAATCCATCGCACCCTAACACAGAGCATTCTAGCGGAAGCTTCAGGGTTGAAACCTTGAACTCAATAATAACAGAAATGTCCACTTCTATAACAAAATAGGAATGTATACAACCATATACAGTAGGTACACAGCCTTATGGCTTTTACAAGTTTCTCTGAACATAAGGTGTGGTTTACAAACATCGGCACGCAGGACGGCCACACATGAACAAGAGTAAGCAAAACAAGGCCTTCGAGGGCAGCAATGCAACTTGGACTTCAGCCTGCTAAGTCCCGTTTGGACAACGACCACCTGCACCTGCAAGAACCAATCCACCAACCGGTGGCAAACAGGGCAACGGTCAGCATTCAAATGATCATTATAATGACCCTTCCCCTGGCACAGGGTAGAGGAATTCCTTCCCTGCATAGCAATTTACATCACACACATATATATTCAGCCACCAAGGCAATACATATCACAAATGCCGGTACGATGGCCCGACATTCTGTGCACTCAGGGCATATTTTGGTGTACCGGAAACACCGGATCCGACCACCGTTCAGAGGTCCCAGACATGACGGTTTATTATGAGCATTCCTAGTCTTTATGGCGTCCAGGCCAAAGACTCTCATTATGCCCCTGACAAAAGCCCAATGCCTTGACGCTCTCTTGTACAGCTGGCATAACGCAAGTACAGATCAGCCACCCCACATTGCTCAAATCGCCTTACCACAAAGGAATACCGAAGTACTCATGGTCAACTTACAGGCGCGGGTCGGTTTCACCTTTCCTGTTCGACACTAAGTCCTTTTTCGCAGTTGTAGCCCCACGGCTCAACTTTATACCACATGGCGCTCATGGCCACAAGAGTTGAACCCAACTCTCACATTTTCTTGGACTTCTTCCAGTACTTCCTGCGGCACCAAGCCACAGACATTCACCACTGATTTCATGCACACTAGCAATAAACATTGAGTCTTCTCCGATGTGCAAACAAGCATCACCAATCCAGGCCAACATGTTCAGATGGGCTTCACACAGTATGCCTAACCGTACTCACACTTCCGGGTCTAATGCACTACAACAAGGGATGAACCACAGATCCCAAGGGAATCTCTTCGCCATCCACCTTTTGGTGGAGGATTCCTATGCAAATGCAGGAAAGAAGGACTTCACTTGTCCAAGAAGGGAATCGTTACCCTGTGAAGACTGAAGACGCTTTGGAGCCATGGGGAGAAAAGTAAACGGATGAACGTTCTCTCAGCAGCCTTGCCTTCGTAAATCCGAACTCGGCTCGCGATTTGAACCATCGTAGCACCACCGGCAACCGGCTTCCTCTTCTTCTCCCTCCTCAAGCTCTCCCCTCTCCCTTACTTAAGATAGAGCAAGACACAACTCAAATGAGCTTTCTCCTTCTCAAGGCCGGCCTTATCACCCCAGGGATGAGCCTAGACCATTGGATCTTGGTTAAAGAAAATGAACGGATCAGATCAGCTCTTAAACTGATTTCTTGGACTGAACACAGGTTGTGACACGCCTGTGTCATAGGCCGTGTTCCTGAAGCGGCTACAGAACCGACTCCCCCAGTCCAGAACACGGGATTAGACACGCCCGTGTCAAACATCTGACACGTCCGTGTCAGAAAGCACACGTTTGTGTGACTGGCCGTGTCACTCTTTCAATACAAGACCAGATCACCCGAGAAGAACACGCTAATGCACACGCCCGTGTCCTTAGCCGTATGCCAAACACTCCCCTGTGACACACCCGTGCTCCGTACTCAACGTCACTCCACTCAACGCCACCCGGGTATTCACCCGAGCAGGACACGCCCGTGTCCCAGGCCGTGTCACCTCGAGATAGCACTCGAGTCGACGCCTACAGTAAAGGACACGCCCTGGGACACGCCCGTGTCCCAGGCCGTGTGCACTGGACACGCCCGTATCATAGGTCGTGTCACCTAGCCTTACCCATTTTGGGACTTAGGGATTTTTGGGGTGTTACAATCCTCCCCCCCCCCCCTTAATATAAATTTTGTCCCGAAATTTGTATGCAGCAAGGGAACAAACATCATAATGCTATTCCACTAACAAATTTGTTATAATAGAATGTACAAGGTCAACAAAGTTATACAAAAAGCTCGGGAAACTCAGCTCGCATGGTCTGCTCTCGCTCTCATGTTAGCTCCTCATGACCACAATTGTCCCACCGGACTTTGACCATCCCGATCATCTTATTTCGCAACTGTTTTTCGGCTCGATCCTCGATTCGAATAGGCCTAACCTTCGTCGTTAGCCCACTGCCGACTGATAATCTCTCTGCAATAACCACTTCGATTGGCTCTCTTATCACTTTCCGCAACACCGAGACATGAAACACTTCATGTAAACCGCTCAACTCTTGCGAAAGTGCTAACCGATAGGCAGCTTCACCAATACGCTCAACCACTTCAAACGGTCCCAGATACTTCGGGCTCAACTTTTCTAGACGTCGTATCCTGGACACACCTTTGAATATTTGATTTTCCAGTACACCCAATCGCCCACCGCAAACTCCACGTTTCGGTGCTTGGCATTGTAATACTTAGCTTGCCTGTCTTGAGCCACCATCAGTCTTTCACGTATCAACCGTACAATTGAGTTGGCATCATCTAACTCTTTTCGCCGATACAACTTCGTTTCGCCCGTCTCTGCCCAAGCAAAAGGTGTACGATATTTTCTACCGTATAAAGCCTCAAAGGCATCATTTGAATACCAGCTTGGTAGCTGTTGTTGTAGGAGAACTCAACCACACCGAGATGATCTTCCCAATTCTTCCCGAAATCAAGCGCACACATTCGAAGCATATCCTCCAACGTCCTGTTGGTCCTCTCGGTCTGACCATCCGTTTGAGGGTGGAAGGCTGTGCTGAAATGTAATTTTGTACCCAACAGTTCGTGGACTAATATCCAATCACCTGAAGTGAAACGCCCATCTCGATCACTAACGATGCTACGGGGCACACCGTGCAATCGTACAATAGTGTCCACATACATCTTTACCAACTTCTCAACTGAATCATCCTTACGGTTCGGGATGAAGTATGACACCTTGGTTAACCGGTCCACAATCACCCATACTACATCATTTCCACGCTGTGATCTCGACAATCCATGCACGAAATCCATGGAAATATCATCAAATTTCCATACAGGGATAGGTAACGGCTTCAGTAGACCACCCAGTTTTTGGCATTCCTCCTTTACCAAAGCACACGTTTGACACTTAGCGACATAGTGTGCTATGTCCTTCATTCCAGGCCACCAGAACAGTTTCTTCAGATATTTATACATTTTCATGCTCCCAGGGTGAACCAAATATTTGGTGAAGTGGCCTTCATACATCACCTCTTCACGAAGCTTACCCCTATTTAAGACACACAGACGACCGTCCTTCCGAAAAAGACCGTCATTAAACGAAAATCTAGAGTCCGCGTTTTCCGTTGCATAACGTTGTAGACTTTCATCAAGTTTTGTTGCTTGCCGAACTCTGTACCCAGGTCACACTGTACCTTCATCCAGTTTAAGCATGCATCTGTAGTGGCATTCCTTTCAACACAAGAAAAATTTAATGCCTCCAGTTCTCGAATTAGGCTTTCATCATGCCTTAAAAGCCAACTTGCCCTTGTCGGAGTCCGACGACTCAAGGCATCCGCGACTACATTCCCTTTACCGGGAGTATAATGAATTTGGAAGTTGTAGTCACCAAGAAACTCCATCCACCTTCTCTGTCGCATATTAAGATCTTTCTGATCCATCAGATATTTCAGGCTCTTATGGTCCGTGAATATATCCACTTTCACATCATATAGATAATGACGCCACAGTTTAAGTGCAAATATTACCGCCGCCAATTCCAAATCATGGACGGGGTAATTCCATTCATGCACCTTCAACTGGCGTGAGCCATAAGCTATCATTTTTCCGAATTGTAAAAGAACGCAGCCTAAGCCGCTCCTTGATGCATCACTATAGACCTCAAAGCCGTCTTGACCACATGGCGATGTTAGGATTGGCGTCGCGGTCAAACGACTCTTTAACTCTTCAAAAGCTCGAGCGCACTCCGACATCCAAATGAACTTCTGATCCTTTCTCGTCAGTGTGGTGAGAGGCAAATCTATCTTCGAGAAATTCTCTACGAAGTGCTTGTAGTAGCCCTCAAGTCCAAGAAAACTCCTGACTTCTGCTACTGAAGAAAGAACAGGCCACTCCCGTATAGCCACTATCTTGGAAGGATCCACCGCAATGCCCTCTCCACTGACCACATGGCCAAGGAAAGCCACTGACGACAGCCAAAACTCACACTTAGAGAACTTGGCATAGAGCTTATTCTTCCTCAGGGTGTGCAACACCATCCGCAAGTGATTTGCATGATCTTCTTCGGATTGGGAATATATGAGGATATCGTCAATAAAGACGATCACTAAGAGATCCAAGTATTCCCTAAACGTTCGATGCATCAAGTCCATGAATACCGATGGTGCATTAGACAGCCCAAACGGCATTACCGTGAACTCATAGTGACCATAGCGTGTTCCAAATGCTGTTTTGGGTATGTCACTTCCACGAACTCTCAACTGATAGTAGCCTGACTTCAAAAAATCCAACTTGGAGTATACAGTCGAGCCAACTAACTGATCAAATAAGTCATCAATCCGTGGAATTGGATACTTGTTCTCTTCTATTAGTTTGTTCAGTTATCTATAGTCAATGCATAGACGCAAGATGTCGTCCTTCTTTTTCACAAAGAGAACCGGCGCGCACCAAGGCGACTGACTTGGGCATATATAGCCTTGCTCTTGCAATTCTTGCAACTGAACCTTTAGTTCCGCCATCTCCTTTGGCGCTACTCGATAGGGCGAGCGGGTCACAGGTTTCGCACCTGGCACCAGCTCGATAATAAAGTCGATTTCCCTTTGGGGTGGTAACCCCGGAAGATCTTTTGGAAACACATCAGCGTATTCCGATACAATCAACACCTCACTTAGACAAGCCTTCAGCTCCACCACCTCAATGAGTGTGAAGAATAACTTTGCACCCTTCCAAACTGCCTTAACGACTTGGAGAGCAGATATCAATACCCTATTAGTCCCTCGCATACCACTGAACTTGGCCTCTTGTTCGGTATTTTCCCCAGTGTAACCTCTTTTGAAGTGCAATCTATACAAGCATGCTGCTCTGAAAGCCAGTCCATACCAAAGATTATATTAAACTCTGATATTGGCAATACTAATGTTTCCACCTTGAAATCCCGACTCCCTATCTTGACCTCAACACAACAAGACTTATCCGCACACATCAAACATCCGTTAGGTAGTAACACCTTCAGACTGTCTGTCGTGGTCCGTATAAGCACCCTGATTTGCAAGATGAAATCTTCCGACAGAAACGAATGTTAAGCACCTGTATCGAACAGCGCTCGTGCCGGAGAGTCCCATATAAGGACAAAACCTATAACACCAAGATTAAAACAAGCACAGCACACAACATACAATAAAATTAAAACTGCGCGCACCTGTGACGACATCGGCCTGCTTAATGGCCTCCTGTTGCCCAAGGTTGAAGACCCGGGGCTGTGCGTGTGATGTAGAAGACTCCACCACAGTCTTCCCTTTCTCCGCATAAGACGCTCCCATCTTCTTTTCACCCTTCGGAGGGCCAACTCGACAATCACGTGCAAAGTGTCCCAACTTCCCACACGCAAAACAAGCACGAGATCCATACCCAGAAGATGCTTCCGACACAGTCGCTAAAGGAGCTTGTCCAGTAGATTTGGACTTCTTATTCCATCTCCTTCGGTATCCAGACTTCTTCGGACGCGACGGCTTAAACTCCGTTTTTGTAACAGCCAAGGTCCCCCTTGCTTGTCCTCTTTTCATATCCTTTTCCAAAGACCGAGCCGTACAGACCAATATTTGGAATTCCTTATTCACAGAACTCGAGAGCAAATATCGCAGCTCATCTCGTAGTCCCCCATAGAAATGACTGGTCTTATGCTCCTCTTCGGCGAAGATATTGCCCACGTACTGTCTCAAATGTGTAAACTCATGCAGATACTCATCCACACTATGCTCCCCTTGAGTTAAACGTTGGAACTCAACCTCCATGGAAATGCTTTGCTGTATCGGGAGATGCTTTGCTAAAAACAATCGGGAGAACTCTTCCATTGAGACTCTCGTCAAACGCCTGCCCGCCAAGTGATGCAGTTCTAACTCGTCCCACCACAACCGAGCCTCTCCCACAAGAAGGAAAGTGGTTAGTGTGACTTTCTGTTCCTCCGCTACTCGGATAGCTATCAAGAGTCTCTTAATCCTTGAGAGCCAATCCTCCACTTGGGCTGGGGAACCCGCCCCAGTAAATTGAGGAGGATTGAAGCTCATGAACAACTTCAATTGTTGTTCTGCCGCCCGCGGATCAACTACAGCTTCCACTGGTTCTTGCCTTATCTCCGCATGCATTGGCACCACTATAGGTCGAGCCTGCCCAGCTTGCTGAGCATTCATAACTACAATCACTGTCTCCGTAATCAAACAGACAGTTTTAGCAGATGGAGGAGGTGTGGGCACCTCAGCCGGTGCCACACTTTCAAAAGAATGCTAAGGTTCCGACTGACCCGCAACACTTCTAGTCACTTATATGTGTAGAAACACAATTTAGCGACTAAACAAATGGAAAACAAACAAAATTGAACACACAGGTTCACCAAACAAGTGTATTTACATTCCTAAGTAGGTATTATTGAATTCAATATATGTGTTATAACGGCAGCACTGACACGTGCTCGCCGCCCCGCAAAAGAATTCGTCCGCGAAATCGAAAGAGATCGAAGAACAAGCTGATACCAAATTGTAACACCTCTACCCGTCACGTAGGATATAATAGAGGGTCCGGCCGGGGCCCCACACCATATTCTACAAACAGACAGAGACGTCACACAATAATACCAAAATCCATCGCACCCTAACACAGAGCATTCTAGCGGAAGCTTCAGGGTTGAAACCTTGAACTCAATAATAACAGAAATGTCCACTTCTATAACAAAATAGGAATGTATACAACCATATACAGTAGGTACACAGCCTTATGGCTTTTACAAGTTTCTCTGAACATAAGGTGTGGTTTACAAACATCGGCACGCAGGACGGCCACACATGAACAAGAGTAAGCAAAACAAGGCCTTCGAGGGCAGCAATGCAACTTGGACTTCAGCCTGCTAAGTCCCGTTTGGACAACGACCACCTGCACCTGCAAGAACCAATCCACCAACCGGTGGCAAACAGGGCAACGGTCAGCATTCAAATGATCATTATAATGACCCTTCCCCTGGCACAGGGTAGAGGAATTCCTTCCCTGCATAGCAATTTACATCACACACATATATATTCAGCCACCAAGGCAATACATATCACAAATGCCGGTACGATGGCCCGACATTCTGTGCACTCAGGGCATATTTTGGTGTACCGGAAACACCGGATCCGACCACCGTTCAGAGGTCCCAGACATGACGGTTTATTATGAGCATTCCTAGTCTTTATGGCGTCCAGGCCAAAGACTCTCATTATGCCCCTGACAAAAGCCCAATGCCTTGACGCTCTCTTGTACAGCTGGCATAACGCAAGTACAGATCAGCCACCCCACATTGCTCAAATCGCCTTACCACAAAGGAATACCGAAGTACTCATGGTCAACTTACAGGCGCGGGTCGGTTTCACCTTTCCTGTTCGACACTAAGTCCTTTTTCGCAGTTGTAGCCCCACGGCTCAACTTTATACCACATGGCGCTCATGGCCACAAGAGTTGAACCCAACTCTCACATTTTCTTGGACTTCTTCCAGTACTTCCTGCGGCACCAAGCCACAGACATTCACCACTGATTTCATGCACACTAGCAATAAACATTGAGTCTTCTCCGATGTGCAAACAAGCATCACCAATCCAGGCCAACATGTTCAGATGGGCTTCACACAGTATGCCTAACCGTACTCACACTTCCGGGTCTAATGCACTACAACAAGGGATGAACCACAGATCCCAAGGGAATCTCTTCGCCATCCACCTTTTGGTGGAGGATTCCTATGCAAATGCAGGAAAGAAGGACTTCACTTGTCCAAGAAGGGAATCGTTACCCTGTGAAGACTGAAGACGCTTTGGAGCCATGGGGAGAAAAGTAAACGGATGAACGTTCTCTCAGCAGCCTTGCCTTCGTAAATCCGAACTCGGCTCGCGATTTGAACCATCGTAGCACCACCGGCAACCGGCTTCCTCTTCTTCTCCCTCCTCAAGCTCTCCCCTCTCCCTTACTTAAGATAGAGCAAGACACAACTCAAATGAGCTTTCTCCTTCTCAAGGCCGGCCTTATCACCCCAGGGATGAGCCTAGACCATTGGATCTTGGTTAAAGAAAATGAACGGATCAGATCAGCTCTTAAACTGATTTCTTGGACTGAACACAGGTTGTGACACGCCTGTGTCATAGGCCGTGTTCCTGAAGCGGCTACAGAACCGACTCCCCCAGTCCAGAACACGGGATTAGACACGCCCGTGTCAAACATCTGACACGTCCGTGTCAGAAAGCACACGTTTGTGTGACTGGCCGTGTCACTCTTTCAATACAAGACCAGATCACCCGAGAAGAACACGCTAATGCACACGCCCGTGTCCTTAGCCGTATGCCAAACACTCCCCTGTGACACACCCGTGCTCCGTACTCAACGTCACTCCACTCAACGCCACCCGGGTATTCACCCGAGCAGGACACGCCCGTGTCCCAGGCCGTGTCACCTCGAGATTGCACTCGAGTCGATGCCTATAGTAAAGGACACACTCGTATCCCAGGCCGTGTGCACTGGACATGCCCTAGGACATGCCCGTGTCCCAGGCCGTGTCACCTAGCCTGACCCATTTTGGGACATAGGGATTTTTGGGGTATTACAGTTTAATTGATATTATTGGTAATAAAGACATTTGTAATAAATCATCAGTTGCAATGAATGAAGTTAGACTTTATCGTGATCAACTTGAGAGCTTTGGGAAGCAAATTGCAATCAAAATGACAAAAGAAATGCAACCTGGTTAGTACAACATAAAGTTACTTTGATTATTAACTTTTAACTTTACTATTGCTTTTAACCTTTTATCTTTATTTCTTAGATGAATGGTGGAGGATGTTCGGTTCTAGCGCTCCACAATTACAAAAATTGGTTATCCGTATACTTAGTCAAACTTCATCTTCCTCTGGTTGCGAAAGGAATTGAACTGTTTTTTAACAAATTCATACAACTCGAAGAAATCACCTCGAGCATCAAAGACTAAATGATCTTGTGTATGTTCGCTACAACCTTAATATGAGAGATAGGTATGGAAATGCATGTGAAATTTTATTGTTTTATGTTATCAAATATTAAATGTGAAATTTTGTCTTATACAATATGTATTGTAATTTATTGTAGGATTTACTTTAAGAAAAGAAGTTATGATCTTCTTGATTACACGAGTATTGATTCTGTGGATTTTTGGGTAGTTGAGGAAGAGCCGACTCCAGAGCTTAATTATAATGAAATTGAGAATGAAGTCTATGCGGAAAATGCAATGCCAATTGTGGGAGACGTTCAAGCTAGTAATCAACAAAATGAACAAACTAATGGTAATTAATAATTAAATATATATGCTCAACATATTTATATATAAGTCCACTTGTATATGAAATAATTGATGTTTATAAAATATAATTATGCAGATGAAGAATGAGATAATATTCTGGAGCATGTTGATCTTGAAGAATTTGGGGCAGAATCATTTGATAGATTTGATTTTGATTTTTGATAATATATTATGATGGGCAATATTAGTTCTGGACAATATTTGACTATTTATTATTGTTGATTTAATGCTTGAAACAAGTCCCTTGTGACTTATTTTTAATATTTTTGGTTGTTCATTATTATGATCTTATCACAGTAGCTCATATGTAGTTAGATCCGATTCAACCCCGGTTCAACCTTGAACCTCTACTTCTTCCGGTTCAATGTCCGGCCCGGTTCTGAAAACCTTGGTACTTCTATACTTGGTGCATTTTTTATGTAAAATGCTGCGGAAAATTTCAGAAAATTTTGTTTCTCGCGTGTTAATAATATATTTGTAATACTAAAGTTACGTTAATATTTGAAAAAGCTGTGAACAAATTATCCTCCTTGAAAGTATCTAGTGTCAACCTAATCCACCTATGGGGGGGAATAGGTGTCGTGCAGTCTTTTGCGGAATTAACTAACCTGCACAAGTAAGCAAACAGAACACAGAAAACACAAAGAATTATAGTGGTTCTCCGATTTGGGTACATCCACTTTTCCCCTTCGACCTATCTCCCACCAAGGGACGACTCGGTCACTTTTTCAAACGGATTGAAATCCAATCCTTACACTAAGAGCAACGCTCCCCGAACCACGGAAGGAACCCTTCCTAAAACTGAGTCACAACTCCACCACAGCGGGTTGCACCCAACCCTTACAACTAGGAATGAAAATTCCTTTACAAAAAAGTGAATGTAAATGAAAATACAAATAATGCTTTGGAGATTCTGATGTCCTTCTTCGTTCGTTGAAGCTTGCACGAAAAGTACGAAGAGTCCACAACCGGATTTTTCACTTGGAATGGGTCTTCTAAAGATCGGTGGCGGCAAGTGAGTGCGGCGGTGATGCTTTGTAGATCCAAACTTCTTGACGAAGCAAGCTAGGTCTTCGAACGATCTCAGTCGGATCAAACGTCTCAACCGATTCGGAAGGGAGAACAAGTCTCGTTCAACGAATCAGAAGACAAGAGATCTCGAGAGAGATACGTGAGACCGGCTACTTGCCACGGTTCTATCGTCGGACGATCAGAGAAGATCTGAGATCAGCGGCGACGACGATCTTGCGAGCGGCGACAAGCGTTCGGCGATTTCGTGATCGGCTAGGTTACCGTCTACTTGTTTCATATTTCCGTGAATGTGTGTCTTTAGAGTTTCAAAATATGCGTATATTTATACCAGGAGCCAACCCTAATGACCGTTGTGGGGCCCACGAGGAGAAGCCCTAGCCCCGACCGAAATAGCGCACGGCAGCTTGGTTCGGTCCAGCGAACGGAGAAAATTTGCCCAAGGCAAAATCGGCAAGAGTCGATGGTGATTCCCATCGATGTCGGCGGGAATCGCTCACGACTCCCGTCAATTCTGCCTTGGCAGAATTTCTGTTCTAAATATGTCAGCCGTAAGAAGTCGGCGGGAGTCGTTATTGATTCCCGTCGAAGTCGGCGGGAATCACTAGCGATTCCCGTCGATTTTGACTTGGAAGAATTTTTCTTCCTTCTTTTGATAACTTGGTCTTTAACCCATCCTTGATCCTTCTGCTCTTGATCTACCTTGACCCTGTACTTGAAAATAAGTACACTCCAATAGAGAGAGCACACGTGAATTAACACACTGATCTACACAACGAGGGATTACGTTACGCAGACCCGTGTATATTGACCCACTGCACCCTGACATTGGTGTGTACTTAGCATGGAATAGCTGCAAGCACAACTTGATAGAATTATCAAATACATTGTCAATTCAACTTAGCTTGTTCAGGGGCTTCTTCAAATCAGGTCTATTGTGGATGCAATACCCAACAATCTCCCCCTATTTGAAGAAGCCTAAACCCTACAAGCTAAGGTGAATAGAACAGATGGGAATGAAAATCATAAAATGAAAATTCAGTTGAGAGTGGAATTCATTACCATTTTCCTGAGAGCAACATAGCCATCGTGGCCTACATAGCATTAGCAACCACCTTAGTGGCCTTAGCCGAGAGGGTAATCTCCCCCTTTTCAGCTTCTGCAAATCTGGGACTTCACTTGGAGCAAAATGCTCCCCCTCAGTTCTTGCATCCGTGCCCGACCTTGAGTTCCTAGTAGATGCTTCCCCTTGATCCAAGAGCCTTGAGCCCTTCAGTCTTCAATCTTCATAGTTCAGCATGCCGAGTTCATTTTTGAAGAGATTGAACTTGGCCTCGTCTAGGGGCTTTGTGAAGATATCTGCAATCTACTTATCCATGGGGACATAGTAGAGAGATATATCTTTGTTTTCCACATGCTCCCGAATGAAGTGGTAGCGCACTTTAATATGCTTTGTTATGCTGTGCGACACTGGATTGTTTGCAATTGCAATTGCGCTCGAGGAGTCACAATACATAGGAACTTCTCTAAACTGCAAGTCATAATCTTCGAGTTGATTTCTGATCCATAGAAGTTGTGTGCAATAGCTGTCTGCTGAGATGTACTCAGATTCAGCCGTAGAGGTTACGATACAGTTCTGCTTTTTTACTATTCCATGATATAAGCCTTCTTCTTAGGAATTGGCACGTCCCGGAAGTGCTTTTCCTATCATCCCTGCTTCCTGCAAAGTCAGCATCTGAAAAGCCTATCAGCTCGACATCATTGTTTCTTGGGTACCACAAGTCAAGATTTGGTGTACCTTTAAGGTATCTAAGAATCCTCTTTGCAGCGACATAATGAGATTCTTTAGTGTTCACCTGATATCTGGCACAAACGCATATGGAAAACATAATATCTGGTCTACTAGCAGTAAGGTAAAGAAGGGATCCAATTATGCTTCTGTACTTGGTTCATCAAAAGGTTTCCCTTTCTCATCCTTGTCCAGAGACACAGTTGATCCCATTGGAGTCCTCATAGAGGTTGCACTCTCCATTCTAAATTTCTTAAGGAGTTCATTTGTGAACTTCATCTTAGAAATGAAAATTCCATCCTCAGACTGTTTCACTTGAAGTCCCAAGAAATACTTCAGTTCTCTCATGCTGCTCATTTCAAACTTCCCTTGCATAAGTTTAGAAAACTTCTTGCACAGGTTGTTGTCCGTTGAACCAAATATTATGTCATCGACATAGATTTGCACCAGCAAAATCTTGCCTTTGACTTCCCTAAGAAATAATGTCTTATCTATTTTCCTCTCGAGAACTTGTTCTCAAGAAGAAAACTAGACAGAGTCTCATACCAAGCTCGAGGAGCTTGTTTTAAGCCATACAATGCTTTATTAAGAAAGTAAACATGATCAGGGTGTGTTGGATTAACAAAACCTGGGGGTGGCGCGACATATACTTCCTCTTTTAAATTTCCATTCAGGAAAGCAGACTTCATGTCCATCTGATAAACAGTGAATCCTTTGTGAGAGGCATATGCCAGGAACAACCTGATCGCCTTGAGTTTTGCAACTAGTGCAAAGGTTTGGTCGAAGTCAATCCCCTCCTCCTGTCTGTAACCTTGAGCCACCAGTCTAGCCTTGTTCTTGATGATGACACCGTGTTCATCCAGTTTGTTTCTGTAGATCCACTTAGTGCCGATCACATTCTGTTTCTTTAGTCTGGGAACTAGCGTCCATACGTTACATCGTTCGAATTGATGCAGTTCATCTTGCATTGCCAATATCCATGACACATCTTTGTTTGCTTCGTCAAACTTCTTTGGCTCAACCTGTGACAGAAAACTAAGGTGCAAAATCTCGTTAATTGTACCTCTACGAGTTCTGACACCGTCCCGAGGATCTCCTATGATCTGATCTCTTGGGTGATCCCTCACGTGTCTGAGCTCTAAGATTCTGGCATCTGGAGCTCCAACAGCTTCTCGGGCTCCTCCCTCTTCTAGTAGAATTTCTCCATCCTGACCGCCATCTTCTCCAGTTGGTGTTGAGGTGGAGACCTGGACGTACTTGGGTGTTTCATCTTTAGCAGCCTCATCTAGACTTAGCTGTTCAAGCCTTGCACCTGCATCTTCAAGAATGCAACTGGAAGAATTGCTGTGAAGCAGGCTTCCTTCATCAAATACAACATTAATGGACTCCTCTACCACTAGGGTTTTCTTATTGAAAACCCTATATGCCCGACTATGGCTATTAAAGTCCATTAAGATGCCTTCGAAGCATTTTTCTCCGAATTTAGTACGTGGGTACTTCCCATTATTAAGTACATAACATCTGCAGCCAAAAATCCTTAGATAGGATATGGTCGGTTTCCTGCCTTTCAATAGCTCATAAGGCGTCTTACGAAGATTCTTGTTGATCAAGGCTCGGTTTTGTATGTGACAGGCTGTATTGACAGCCTCTGCCCAGAAGTACTCTGGAAGAGAAGCGTCATTCAACATTATCGTACATGACTCAATGAGCATTCTATTCCTCCTCTCCACAACTCCGTTTTGCTGAGGAGTACGCGGGGAGGAAAACTCATGAAAGATACCATGTTCTTCACAGAATTGTGTCATAGCCCCAGACTCGAATTATATTTCATGGTCACTTCTGATTTTGACCACGGAGAAGGTAAGTTCGTTCTGAATCTGCTTGACAAAATTAGTGAAGATGTCAAATGTATCTGACTTTCGTTTCAAGAAGAACACCCACGTAAACCGAGAGTGATCATCAACAATAACTAGCATATACGATTTTCCTCCTAAGCTATGAACTTGCACTGGACCGAACAAGTCCATATGCAGAAGATAAAGACATCTGAAGAGTCTTTGTCTGCAATGCCCTTAAAGGTAGCCCGAGTCTGTTTGCTCTTCTGGCATGTAGGACAAGGGCTATCTTTGATGCACTTAATAGTAGGGGCATCCCTTACTAAATTCTTGGAAAACAACATATTAATAGTTTTGAAATTAATATGTGCTAATCTCTTGTGTCATTGTTCACAAAGAGATGCACTGTCTTTTGCTACTAGGCAAATGGGGGTAGAAGAGTTTAAGCTAAGAAAATCTAAGCAAAAAATATTTCTGCTCCTAATGCCAGTTAATACCGTCTCCGAAGAGGCACACGATATTATTAAGCACTTTTCCTTGCAGAACTTAACGTCGTATCTTTTATCACACAACTGACTTACACTAATCAGGTTATGGTTTAACCCTTCAACATAGGCCACATCTGTGATAGAGAATACACCGTCGGAAATCATACCATAACCCCTGGTGACTCCTCGATCTGATCCTCCAAAGTTGACTTTGGGTCCATTTTCGACTGGGGAGTAATCACGCAACAGGCTTCTTGTCCCGGTCATATGCCGGGAACATCCACTGTCCAAGTACCAGATTGGCGTTTTGGTGGCCTTTGGACATACCTGCAAAACAGAATTAGTTTCCCTTAGGAACCCAATCAGACTTGGGTTCTAGATTCCTTGTTTGCACACTCCCCCTCGGTTGGTTAACCCTACGAGTGGTCGACCTCGCATTGCTAACATAAGGAGTCTCATTGTATCTTGGATTAAACCAGCAATCCACGGCAAAGTGACCAACTTTGCCACAGCACCAACATTCAAACCTGTTGTACCATTTCCTAGGCTCCTGCTTTACCCTTGGAACGGTGGGTCCAGCCGGGGCCTTGGATCTGGAGGTGGAGGCATCATGATGACAGCAGTCACACGATTTCTTCACTTCCTGTTCCTTCTGTATAACATGCTTGGCCTTTGGTGTCTGCTTCTTATTATGGCCGCTATAGAAGTGGCCATAATTCTCCACTTGGATTTCCTCATAAGGTGCCTTGAAGACACTATCACCGTAGTTGCGGGGGAAGGTTCAACGATCATACTGGCTCTTGGGCTTTTCAATCGAGGTCCGGAAGAGGTGGCCATAGGTTGACTCAAAGTCATGATCATTGCATGGAAAACTAGGCTTTCAGAATGAAATAGGACCGAGTGGGGTCTTTCCCTTTTCTGCAGCAGATACCTTCTTAGTAGCCTTATTTTTCCTCTTATTTCAGTTTCTCCTGGATGATTTACCAGGCTCAGCCACATGCCCTAAGCCAGCCCCATTAGCCTGAGCAGAGAATTCATCAACCAGAGGAAGAACGGTCTTGGGCATAGAGAAGATTTTGACAATCTTCCTCTCGGCCGCAAGCTGTTCTTCCAGCTTGTTGATTTCTTCCTGTTTTTGGTCAAGGAGCCTTAGAGAATCTGAGTGCTCAGAAGTCAGGTCCAGGTGTTCTTATCAGAGAGAAATCAAGCTAGTGATCTCTTCTCTTAGGGACACACCCTCAGCCTTAAGGAATTTGACTTCCTTTTTCTGAGCGCTCAACTTCTTTCGGCACTCTTCGAAAGTATTAAGAAGAAGCTCATACTTTTCGAGGAGTTCAGCTTCACGGGAAGATGGACTGTCATCATGATCATCTTCAGGAGACTCAGAGTCAGAGTAAGAGTCAAAGAGGGGGGTGCGATCTTTTACCTTCCCAGTAAATGGGGGATAGTCTCCATCTGAGTCAGAGCGACCCATTACCCCGAAGTAGGCTTTCTCATCATCACTGGAGTCTGAAGAGTCAGATTCACTTAGTGTCTTTGGATTTTTAGCAATGTAGCTCCTCTCCTTCATCTTATCTCTAGAGGACTTGTGCTCCTCTCCTTTCCCCTTATCTCTCTTGCTTTAGTGGCAGTCAGCAATGATGTGGTCTGGCTTATTGCATCCAAAGCAGATAATATCAGTAGAATGATGTTTGTTCTGTTGAGACTCATACCTGTCAGAAGAGTAATTCTTCTTCTAATGTCTGGAGGAGGAGCCATTCTTTTCTCTGATTCCTCAACTTGAGGAACTTCTTGAACTCTCGAGTGATGAAGAAGAATTCTTCCTCAGATAGCTCTGAGCCAAATGAGCATGGCTCAGAGTCTTCTTCCTCAGCCTTTCTCTGA
The DNA here is from genome assembly GCA_039513925.1 of Platanthera zijinensis. NCBI lineage: Eukaryota > Viridiplantae > Streptophyta > Magnoliopsida > Asparagales > Orchidaceae > Platanthera > Platanthera zijinensis. The sequence continues at coordinate 50,615,432 of CM077090.1, read as the reverse complement.
GAGCAAGACGAGGCTGCACCCTTGCCTTTCCGTGAGCTATAAGCTTTCAGGGCCACAGTCTTTTCTTTGGCAGCAGCCTTATCGACCTCCTCTTCAGCTTTTCTGGTGTTCAGCTGAAGCTCGTAGGACATTAGCTTCCCAAACAGGATCTGGGGATCAATTTCTACCAGCTTGCCAAACTCTCTGATGGCGCATATCTTGGTGTCCCATTCCTTAGTAAGGGATCTAAGGAATTTGTCATTTAGTTCACCATCGGTGAACACTCTGCCATAACCCTTCAGGGCATTGACGATCTTCTGGAAGTTCTCGAATGTCACTCCGATTTCTTCCTTGGGACCTTGCTTGAAGGCCTAATACTTCTGGTTCAGAAGGGATCTTCGATCATCCCTTACTTCATCTGTGCCTTCCATCAGAAATATCAGGCAGTGCCAGATGTCCTTGACAGTCCTGCAGTTGCTGAAATTCTGCATCATTGAATCATCGACAGCGCTTACTAAAATGTTTTGAGCTTTCTTGTCTAGTCCGACAAGCACCATCTCATCCTTATCAATTTCAGAGAGCTTCTTGGGCACCATCTTGGTCGGATCAATGGTGGAGGCCTTAGTGGGGATATAAGGGCCCTCCTCCACTATCATGAAGAGTCGGAGATCGACTGCTTTCATATAGAACCTGATCCTTTCCTTCCAGATGGGAAAATTCAGCTTGGTGCATACTGAAATCTTTCCTGAATAGTCCGTCCATTCCTGAGATCTACTTTCTTCTTGACACTAGACACAGGATCTTACTAAAGGTGTTAACCTTATTGATGAGTAACCTCCCTCTGATACCACTTGAAAGTATCTAGTGTCAACCTAATCCACCTATGGGGGGGGAATAGGTGTCGTGCAGTCTTTTGCGGAATTAACTAACCTGCACAAGTAAGCAAACAGAACACAGAAAACACACAAAGAATTATAGTGGTTCCCCGATTTGGGTACGTTCACTTTCCCCCTTCGACCTATCTCCCACCAAAAGACGACTCGATCACTTCTTCAAATGGATTGAAATCCAATCCTCACACTAGGAGCAACGCTCACTGAACCACAGAAGGAACCCTTCCTACAACAGAGTCACAACTCAACCACAGCGGGTTGCACCCAACCCTTACAACTAGGAATGAAAATTCCTTTACAACAAAATTGAATGTAAATAAAAATATAAACAATACTTTGGAGATTCCAATGTCCTTCTTCGTTCGTTGAAGCTTGCACGAAAAGTACGAAGAGTCCACAACCAGATTTCTCACTTGGAATGGGTCTTCTCAAGATCGGCGGCGGCAAGTGAGTGCGGCGGCGATGCTTTGTAGATCCAAACTTCTTGACGAAGCAAGCTAGGTCTTCGAATGATCTCAGTTGGATCAAACGTCTCAACTGATTCGGAAGGGAGAGCAAGTCTGAAAGTCTCTAGTGTCGACTAAATCCACCTATGAGGGGGGATAGGTGTCGTGCAGTCTTTTGCAGAATTAAATTTACCTGCACAAATTAACAAACATAGCACAGAAAATACACAAAGAATTATAGTGGTTCCCCGATTTTGGTACGTCCACTTTCCCCCTTCGACCTATCTCCCACCAAGGGACGACTTGTTCACTTCTCCAAATGGATTGAAATCCAATCCTCACACTACGGAAGGAACCCTTCCAACAAAGGAGTCACAACTCCACCACCACGGGTTGCACCCAACCCTTACAATAAGGAATGAAAATTCCTTTAAAACAAACCAAAATTGAATGTAAAAGAAAATACAAACAAAGCTTTTAGAGATTCTGATGTCCTTCTTCGTTTGTTGTAGCTTGCACGAAAAATACGAAGAGTCCACAACCAGATTTCTCTCTTGGAATGGGTCTTCTCAAGATCAGCGGCGGCAAGTGATTGCGGCGGCGATACTTTGTAGATCCAAACTTCTTGACGAAGAAAGCAAGGTCTACGAACGATCTCAGTCGGATCAGTCATCTCAACTAATTCGGAATGGAGAACAAATCTCGTTCAACGAATCGGAAGACAAGAGATCTAAAGAGAGATGCGTGAGACGTTCAGCTTGCCTCGGTACTGTCGTCGGAAGATCAAAGAAGCACTGAGATCAATGGCGGCGACGAACTTGCGAACGGCTACAGGCGATCGGCGGCTTCCGCGATGCGCTAGGTCACGTTCGGCCTCTTTCGTGTTTTCGTGAATCGTCTCTCTATAGAGGTTCAAAATACGCGTATATATACTAGGAGCCAACCCTAATGACCGTTGTGGGGCCCACAAGGAGAAACCCTAGCCCCGGCCGAAACAACGCACGGCAAGGTTGTTCGGTCCAGCGAACGAGGAAATTTTCCTAAGGCAAAATCAGCGGGAATCGTTGGTGATTCCCATCGATTTCGGCGGGAATCACTCACGATTCCCGTTGATTCTGCCTTGGCAGAATCTCTGATGAAATGTGTTAGCCAGAAGAAGTCGGCAGGAGAAGCTATCTGATTCCCGTCGAATCGGCGGGAATCACTAACGATTCCCGTCGAAGTCGGTGGGAATCACTAGCGATTCCCGTCGATTTTGACTTAGAAGAATTTTTTCTTCCTTCCTTTGATGACTTGGTCTTTGACCCATCTTTGCTCCTTCTGCTCTTGATCTACCTTGACTCTGTACTTGAAAATAAGTACACTCCAATAGAGAGAGCACACGTGAATCAACACACTAATCTACGCAATGAGGGATTACGTTGCGCAGACCCGTGTATATTGACCCACTGCACCATGACATTGCTGTGTACTTAGCATGGAATAGCTGCAAGCACAACTTGATAGAAGATCATCAAATACATTGTGAATCCATCTTAGCTTGACTAGAGTCTTCTTCAAATCCGGGTAATTGTGGATACAATACCCAACAATCTCCTCATATTTGAAGAAGCCAAAATCCTACTAGCTAAGATGAATTACACCAACCCAAAAGATATATATAAAAGTATGCTAGAAAAGAAATCAGAATAATAAGATTTCACGCATTCAAACCAAAAATTGAATCAGTATATGATCATGTGTATATAAATTCAAAGTGATGTCCATTTTTAAATTTCAAGAATATAAGTAATAGAAGTACACGCATATTGAAAAATTAAATGTCTAGATTTCATGTCTATCCCTCCTTTGCCTCAGCATCTCTTAGTTGTTTAGCCAGGAACTTCTTGCTTTGCCTTTCAAAATATTCCTTTGGCTTTGGATAGTACCTGGGGGGAGGAGCTTTGTTCTCAACTGTGTTTGACCTTAAGAATATGTTTCTTTTTGCCTCATATTCTTTATGCATTTCCCATTCATACGTACTATATAATTCATTTTTGTTCAGCTCTCCCCGCTGTTGTAGCATGAATGTATCAAGTATAATGTGTAACACCCCAAAACTCAAAAGAGGGACGGGTGATGTTTTAAGCCCAGTTTGGATTTTGGAGCAGGTGTCACGGGCGTGACACGGGCGTGTCACAGGCGTGTCACGGGCGTGACACAGCCGTGTTCGGCCTCGGGTCGTGCGGTCGACGCTTTGGCGGTCGACGCTAGTCGAGTTGTAGAACACGGCCTAGGACACGGGCGTGTCCCAGGCCGTGTCACTCCAGGGATTCTGCAAGTGTGGTACATGGGCCGTGACACGGGCACAAACACGGGCGTGTCAAATTTGAAACGGGCGTGTCTGATGCCGTGTCACAAGGCCGTGTACCTCTCTGACTGCGAAACGTTGGTCGATTGCACACGGGGGGCGTGACACGGGTCCCGACACGGGTCCCGACACGGGCGTGTCGCAAGTGACACGGGCGTGTCGGAGGCCATGTCAAAGGCCGTGTACTGGTTTTTCGACTCGATCGAGACGGCGAATGGGTGACACGGCTAGGCACACGGCCGTGTTGCAACCCGTATTCGGCGCAGATTTTGTATTTTGAGGTCTAATCGTGGCCGTTTGTTTCCTTGGCTTGGGATCCGACGGCTGGGAGGGGTTGCTGGCAGCTTAAACCCAAAAATAGGGTTTGCAAACCCCATTTTCACTTGGGTTCTCTCTTTCTAAATCCTAGAGAGAGGGGAGAGCAAGGTGAGAGGTTGGAGACCAAGATCCGGCCGCCGGTGGACCGTTGGAGCTCCGAATCTCGATCCGAGTCCAGATCCGCGGAGGTGATGCCATTGCGGTGCTTTCCAACCGCATAGTTTTCGATGGCGCCGTGGAGGAACTCAAGGGTAACGATTCACATCCTAGGGCATATGAAGCCCTCCTTTCCTTTGCATAGGAAGCCCTCTCTCGCGAGTGAGCGAAGAGTTGGAGCATTCCTTGGGGTAGATATGTAAAGTCCCCCTTGTGTAGAGTCCGTATGCGAAAACGGACATAGGCATTGTGTGTGAAGCCTATCTGGACAAGTAGAGCCGGATCGGTGATGTTGCATTGCATTTGAACCGGGCAAGAATCCGGATGTTTGGGTGTTTTTGGGTTTTCTACGTGGTAGATTGCATCAGGGAGCCTTGGAGATTAACTCCAAGGTGCACCCGGAAAACTAGGCAAAAGCAGGTTTTGCCAACACAATGGCCGGGGAGCCAACGTGAACATAACCGGGTTATGTGATTATTGTGGTGGAAACGGGACTCGGTGAGTCTTGACCTGCGCATATGGCTTAAATTGCCGTTGCGGTGTGAGCACGGGTCAGACGGAACCGTACCCGGTCTATGTCGTTCGGTAGGACCGTTGGCATGGATGAGGGTCTTCGGCGGTCTATGACTTAAATTGCCGTGACCAAGGCCAGGAAGGCAAAATGCTCATATGGTTGGTCGTCCATGAGGCGGTGGTGAAACGGGAACGTCTATGGCTTGAATTGACGTGACGTTGGCCGGTTCGCCGTGAATGTGCCCTGTGTGCACGAGGTGTGTGGCCGTGCGAGCCTACGCCTGTGTTGATGTGTGTTCACACTAATATATTGCCTATACTAATAAAGTGCAGGGAAAGAGCATCGCCGCCCCGATTTTGGGGCGAGATCGTTATAATTTGGTCAGCATAGCTGACCGTTGCTTTTGTTTGCCACCGGGCGGTGGTTTGTGCTTGCAGGTGCTGCGGAGCCGAGCGGAAAATAGCGGGCTAAAGCCCATATTACGATGCTGGCCCTCGAAGGCCTAACCCTTTTATGCTTTCCATTTATTTCATGTATGGCCGGCCTGCGAGCCGAAGTATGAAAGACATGTTTTGTTAAGCAAACCTTGTAAGGCCTTAAGGCCGGTACTTCTGTATTTTCATTCCTATTGTTACTTATGTAGTGGACATTCTTGCTTGGAAGGGTTCTTGAATTTGTGCAACTTAATAATTTGCTTCCGCTAGAATGACTCTGTGTAGGACGTTGGTGATTGGTTGTATGGTTTCAACGCGTAACCAACCGGTCTGTCCGTAGTATATGGCGTCGGGCCCCGGCCGGACCTACTGCTATATGCTATGCGACGGATAGGGGTGTTACAAATTGGTATCAGACTACTGGTTTCGGTCAAACTTAAATGAATTCGTGGACGAATTCACTTTAAGGGGTGGTGAGCACATGTGTGCGTCATCGTTATAACATGAAAAGAACCCATGAATGTCCACTTAGGAATGAAAATATACATGTTTGAGGAACCTGCGTGTTCCTATAATTGCTGTTTGCAGTAATTTTTGGTCTCTTATCAGTGTTTTGCACGTTTATAGGTGACCAGAAGTGGTGCTGGGCCGTCAGAACGGCCAGGTTCTGAGGCAAGCAGTGCGCCAAGTGAAGCGCCTGCAACACCTCCGTCTGCCGAGACCATTAGATTGGTGGCAGAAGCTGTCTTTGCTATGATTAATGCGCAACCTACAAGACAGGTGCAGTAGCCTGCTCCTGCGGGGGAGCAAGTGCCGCTCCAAGCGGCGGAGCCTAGAAGGGTTGAGCAGGTGGCGGTGGAGCCGGAGTTGCCTAGGAGAGCAACTGAAAGACAGTTGAAGCATGTGATGGGCTTCCACCCACCGGTGTTCTCGGGGACGGGAACCCCGACCCAGGCTGATGATTGGCTCTCAAGAGTCAATAGGGTGATGACAGCTACAGAAACGGAAGAGTGGTAGAAGACCACAATAGCGACGTTCCTATTGGACGGGGACGCAAGGTTATGGTAGGAAGGCCTAGAGCTACACCAGTTGAGGGGAAGGCCGTTGGCCGAAGTTCCTATGGCGGAGTTTTCGAGACTGTTCATGGCTCGATATCTCCCCTCAACGCAGAGGATCGCATTGGAGAATGAGTTCCAAAAGTTGGTGCAAGGAGATAGCACTGTAGACGAGTACCACCACGAGTTTACTCGGTTGGGGAGATATGCTAGCGCTACTTTTGCCGATGAGGAGCGAAAGACTAACCGCTTCTATGAAGGGTTAAGAGATGAGCTGAGGTTGCTACTGTCAGGGCCCATGGCACAGGGTTTCCTAATCTTGGTCAACTCGGCCCGGTCCTTGGAGAAGGACATGAGAAATGTGCAAGCTAAGAAGGATTCTGGCGGAAGGAAATCGGAGTTCAAAGCGCCGACTACGTCGAAGTCGGGCTATCGAAAATTCTTCAAGAAGGCTATGACGTCAGGTCCAGCTTCTTCTACGGGTGCCTCGGGGGAAACTACTAATCGAACCCCGGGTGCTTGTTTCACGTGTGGAAAGACGGGGCACTTTGCCCGCGATTGCTGGAGCGGATGCCCAAAGTCCGAGAGAAAGCAAGGAGCTACTTACGAAGAGAAGGTCAAGGTGGTGGAGTCAACCGCGTCCCACTATGCTCCGACTCAGCCTAGTGTCTATAACTTGGGCCAGCAGGAGGCCATCAAACAAGCTGACGTGGTGACAGGTACGAGTTAATTTACAGCAAGTTAACTTTATATACTATTGTCTATTGCTTGTTAGCCTAATATTGTTTGTATAGGCTTTGTTGTGATTAGTGATAGTCCGGCACGGGCACTGTTTGACACGGGAGCTTCACATTCCTTCTTGTCCGAAAGTTTCATATCGCGCATCGGAGTCCCTTCCTCGATGGCGAAGGACAAGTTGGATGTGCTGCTACCGAATGGGTGCTCGATGCGTGCAGACAGGGTGTGCGCCGTAAAGGTTCACATAGGGAGCCAAGAGTTCGACTTGCTAGCGTCATTGCTGCCGCTAGTAGAGTTCGACGTGATCTTTGGGATGGATTGGCTTTCGGATCAGAAAGCTTGGATTGACTGTGACCGGAAGGAGGTCAAGCTGGGTGTTGGGCGGGGGACAACATTCGAGGGACTCAAGGGGTTGAGCAAGACGCTGATGTCTGCTCTTCAGGTGGTAAAGGCAGTTCGTGCTGGTGCAGAGCTGTTCTTTGCAATAGTGGGGGTTGTGGAGCCAAAATCCACGTTGGATAGCATTCCCGTGGTTTGCGAGTACCCCGATGTGTTCCCGGATAGTCTTCCTGGAGCCCCACCGCAGCGGGAGATCGATTTCACCATCGAGCTCGTGCCGGGGGCCAAACCGGTGTCACGTGCTCCGTATAGGTTGGCGCCTAAGGAGATGGTAGAGTTTAAAGTTCAGCTAGAGGAGCTGATGGAGCAAGGGTATGTGCGTCCAAGCTCGTCGCCTTGGAGCGCACCGGTCCTCTTCGTTAAGAAGAAGGATGGTAGTATGCGGTTGTGTATCGACTACAGAGAGTTGAACAAGCTGACGGAAAAGAACAAGTACTCGATCCCGAGGATTGATGATCTCTTTGATCAGTTAGTCGGATCGTCAGTATATTCTAAGTTGGACTTGAAGTCGGGGTACTATCAGCTGAGGATAAGGGAGTGTGATATCCCGAAGACGACATTCAGTACAAGGTATGGGCATTTCGAGTTCACGGTCATGTCGTTTGGACTGACGAATGCGCCATCAGTATTTATGGACTTGATGAACAGGACGTTCCGAGATTTCTTGGATCGCTTTGTGATCGTCTTTATTGATGATATATTGGTGTACTCGCAGTGCGAAGAAGATCACTTCAAGCACTTGCATCTGGTGTTGGAGACTATGAGGAGGAATGAGCTTTATGCGAAATTCTCCAAGTGCGAGTTCTGGCTACCCTCAGTAGCGTTCCTTGGTCACATAGTTAGTGGGGAAGGTGTAGCGGTGGATCCGGCGAAGATCGTTGCGATACAGGAGTGGCCTGCGTTGTCTTCTGTTGCGGAAGTCCGTAGTTTTCTCGGGCTTGCCGGATATTACATGCGCTTCGTAGAGAACTTCTCGCGGATAGCGCTACCTCTCACGAAGTTGATAAGGAAAGATTAGAGATTCTTGTGGACGCAGGAGTGCGTGCAAGTGTTTGAGGAGATGAAGAGACGGTTGACCACGGCGCCAGTGCTTAGTTCGCCGAGTGGGACCGAAGGCTTTGAGGTGTATAGCGACGCTTCAGGTAGTGGTTTGGGCTGCGTGTTGTTGCAGCATGGAAGCGTGATTGCGTATGGATCGCGTCAGCTGAAAGTGCATGAAAGGAACTATCCGGTCCACGACTTGGAGTTGGCGGCCGTGATATTTGCACTTAAGCTGTGGAGGCACTACCTATACGGCGTAAGGGTCGATATATATACTGATCACAAGAGCCTGAAGTACTTGTTGGATCAGAAGGATCTTAATATGAGGCAGAGGAGGTGGATGGAGTTCCTGGGGGACTACACCTTCAAAATACATTATGTACCCGGGAAGGGCAATGCAGTTGCAGATGCGTTAAGTCGCAGGGCTCCCGCCCAAGCCAACTGGTTGTCGGTGCATGATGAGCGGTTGATACGGGAGTTGGAGGAGCTTGAGATCTGTTGCGTTGACAGGCAGACGAGCGCCAAAGCAATGTTAAACTGGACAGAAGTTCAGTATGACCTGGCTGACCGGGTTCGGCAGGCATTGGAGTTAGATGACTCCATGAAGGAGCTTATGGAGGCTGCTCTAGATGGGTCAAATTCCCAGTTCTCGATAGTAGACGGTTTGCTAAGGAAGGATCATCGGTTGTGTGTCCCAAGCGGGAGTAACCTATAGGCGGAGTTGATGTACGAGGCTCATCATACCAAGTACTCGATCCACCCAGGGAGCACAAAGATGTACCGTGACCTCAAGAAGCTGTTTTGGTGGTCGGGGCTTAAGAAAGATGTGGCGTTGTTTGTGGCTAAGTGCCAAACGTGCGCCTTGGTGAAGGCGGAGTGCCAAAAGCCGGGAGGATTTCTGAAGTCCTTGCCTATACCGGAGTGGAAGTTTGACGACATATCTATGGACTTTGTGCATGGGTTGCCAAGGTCGCAGAAAGGGAACGACGCCATCTGGGTGATCGTAGATCGGTTAACTAAAGTGTCGCATTTCATTCCGCATAGGAAGGATGATCCAGTGGAGAAATTGGCAAAGTTGTATGTTGACAATGTAGTTAGACTACATGGTGTGCCTCGCAGCATTGTGAGTGATCGCGATGGGCATTTCACGTCCAATGATTGGAGGTTGGTGCAGCAGATGCTGGGGACAAAGTTGAAGTTCAGCACAGCCTTCCATCCGCAGACGGATGGGCAGACCGAGAGAGTCAATAGAACGATGGAGGACATGCTCCGCATGTGTGTTCTAGACTTCGGGAAGCATTGGGAGGACCACCTATATTTAGTGGAGTTCTCGTACAACAACAGCTATCAGACGAGTATCCAAATGGCGCCCTTCAAGGCCCTGTATGGTAGGAAGTGTCGCACGCCGTTATCGTGGCTTGAAACGGGTGAGGCAAGGTTGTACAAGAAGTAGGAGGTGGAGAGTGCTACCTTGTTGGTGCAGATCATTCGGGAGCGCTTGTTGATCGCTCAGGACAGGCAGGCGAAGTATTACAATGCTAAGCACTGGAACGTGGAGTTCGCGGGAGGCGATTGGGTATACTTGAAAGTGAAGTCGTTCAAGGGTGTTTCGCGGGTGAGACGCTTGAAGAAGCTGAGCCCAAGATACCTTGGACCCTTTGAGATCCTGGAGCGAGTCGGCGAAGCTACTTACCGTTTGAAGCTATCGGTGGAGTTGAGTGGACTACACGATGTGTTCCACATCTCTGTATTGCGGAAGGCGGTGCAAGAGCCTTCACAGGTGATCGCAGTTGATCAAGTACCGGTGGACGAAGGGTTGACGACTAAGGTCAAGCCCGTTTGTATTGAAGATGCAGAGGTCAAGAGGCTCCGTAATAAGGAAATCTGAATGGTCAAGGTCCGTTGGGACAATTGCGGTCGTGAGGAGCTCTCTTGGGAACAGGAGCAGACCATGCTGGAGGAGTACCCAGAGTTATTTCGCTCAGGTACCGCTCTTGGTTTTATGTTTACTTTCCTTTAGTAATTTCGTGGACAAAATTCTTGTAAGGGGGAGAGAGTTGTAACACCCCGAAACTCAAAAGAGGGACGGGTGATGTTTTAAGCCCAGTTTGGATTTTGGAGCAGATGTCACGGGCGTGACACGGGCGTGTCACGGGCGTGTCACGGGCGTGTCACGGGCGTGTCACGGGTGTGACACAGGCGTGACACAGGCATGTTCGGCCTCGGGTCGTGCGGTCGACGCTAGTCGAGTTATAGAACACGGCCTAGGACACGGGCGTGTCCCAGGCCGTGTCACTCCAGGGATTCTGCAAGTGTGGTACACGGGCCGTAACACGGGCACAAACACGGGCGTGTCAAATTTGACACGGGCGTGTCTGATGTCGTGTCACAAGGCCGTGTACCTCTCTGACTGTGAAACGTTGGTCGATTGCACACGGGGGGCGTGACACGGGTCCCGACACGGGCGTGTCGCAGGTGACACGGGCGTGTTGGAGGCCGTGTCAAAGGTCGTGTGCTGGTTTTTCGACTCGATCGAGACGGCGAATGGGTGACACGGCCAGGCACACGGCCGTGTTGCAACCCGTGTTCGGCGCAGATTTTGTATTTTGAGGTCTAATCGTGGTCGTTCGTTTCCTTGGCTTGGGATTCGACGACTGGGAGGGGTTGCTGGCAGCTTAAACCCAAAAATAGGGTTTGCAAACCCCATTTTCACTTGAGTTCTCTCTTTCTAAATCCTAGAGAGAGGGGAGAGCAAGGTGAGAGGTTGGAGACCAAGATCCGGCCGCCGGTGGAGCGTCGGAGCTCCGAATCTCGATCCGAGTCCAGATCCGCGGAGGTGACGCCGTTGCGGTGCTTTCCAACCGCATAGTTTTCGATGGCGCCGCGGAGGAACGCAAGGGTAACGATTCTCATCCTAGGGCATGTGAAGCCCTCTTTTCCTTTGCATAGGAAGCCCTCTCTCGCGAGTGAGCGAAGAGTTGGAGCATTCCTTGGGGTAGATATGTAAAGTCCCCCTTGTGTAGAGTCCGTATGCGAAAACGGACATAGGCATTGTGTGTGAAGCCTATCCGGACAAGTAGAGCCGGATCGGTGATGTTGCATTGCATTTTAACCGGGCAAGAATCCGGATGTTTGGGTGTTTTCGGGTTTTCTACGTGGTAGATTGCATTAGGGAGCCTTGGAGATTAACTCCAAGGTGCACCCGGAAAACTGGGCAAAAGCGGGTTTTGCCAACACGATGGACGGGGAGCCAACGTGAACATAACCGGGTTATGTGATTATTGTGGTGGAAACGGGACTCGGTGAGTCTTGACCTGCGCATATGGCTTAAATTGTCGTTGCGGTGTGAGCACGGGTCAGACGGAACCGTACCCGGTCTATGTCGTTCGGTAGGACCGTTGGCATGGATGAGGGTCTTCGGCGGTCTATGGCTTAAATTGTCGTGACCAAGGCCAGGAAGGCAAAATGCTCATATGGTTGGCCGTCCATGAGGCGGTGGTGGAACGGGAACGTCTATGGCATGAATTGACGTGACGTTGGCCGGTTCACTGTGAATGTGCCCTGTGTGCACGAGGTGTGTGGCCGTGCGAGCCTACGCCTGTGTTGATGTGTGTTCACACTAATATATTGCCTATACTAATAAAGTGCAGGGAAAGAGCATCGCCGCCTCGATTTTGGGGGCGGGATCGTTATAATTTGGTCAGCATAGCTGACCGTTGCTTTTGTTTGCCACCGGGCGGTGGTTTGTGCTTGCAGGTGCTGTGGAGCCGAGCGAAAAATAGCGGGCTAAATCCCATGTTGCGGTGCTGGCCCTCGAAGGCCTAACCCTTTTATGCTTTCCATTTATTTCATGTATGGCCGGCCTGCGAGCCGAAGTATGTAAGACATGTTTTGTTAAGCAAACCTTGTAAGGCCTTAAGGCCGGTACTTCTGTATTTTCATTCCTATTGTTACTTCTGTAGTGGATATTCTTGCTTGGCAGGGTTCTTGAATTTGTGCAACTTAATAATTTGCTTCCGCTAGAATGACTCTGTGTAGGACGTTGGTGATTGGTTGTATAGTTTCAACGCGTAACCAACCGGTCTGTCCGTAGTATATGGCGTCAGGCCCCGGCCGGACCTACTGTTATATGCTATGCGACGGATAGGGGTGTTACATAATGTTCCTAGACACGGGACTCCACCGTTCGTTCTTGACTTCACTTTCCTTCCTTATAGACTTCCTCTCAGCTGTATTGTCTTTAGAAGTTCCTTCTTAAAGCTTTATTTTCCCTTTCGCAATCGCTTCTTGATCAAACATTATACTGTGAGCAGCTTTGGTAGCGGATTTAGCAGCCTTTCTGACATCAGCTTCTCTTAAGGGAAACTCCTCAGCAATAGCAACCTCATCAGCAGCAGTCGTAACATCATCAGTAGGATGAACAGGAATATGTATACCTGATGCTTGCTAAATTAGCCAATGACAACTTTCAAATACATATTCGTTTGATTGTTTGAAGTTGTCGACCATGATTTGCTCTAACCCCGCCATCTTAGCTGCATATTCCTTCTCCCCCTTTTTGGCTTCTAGAGCAATCGAGTTTGCATAAGAGTGCAGTGACTCATCTATATGCTTTACATTTTGAGTGAAATCATCCAGCAAGGTTTTCTGATTCGAGTTGAGGGTTACCATGTTGGCATCGAACAGTTTGATGTTATTGGCTACGACATGAGCGTTTTGATTTACCACCGCCAGGTCAGCTATATTCTTCTTTAGCGCTTGCATCAGAAGATTGACGGCAGTGCCGGCCTTAGCATACTTAGCTTCAAATCTTAGTTCCATCTTATCCAGCTTGTGATTTATCTCCACAATATTCTTTAGCATCAGATCCTCTCATTGCTTAATTCGTTTAAGTACTCTGTTGTGAGATTGTTTAAAGGAGATCTTCAGTTTATCTACTATACCTTGAATGATATTTACAGTGTGATTTGTCAGGCTAGGTCCTAACGGATGATCTTGATGTAAATCCTGGTCTTGTTCTTGAGGGATAGGACTCTGTGAGTCAAGACTCTCCTCGTCAGATTCACTTGAGGAGCTCGATATATTTACAGTCTCCTGTGGAGTGATTGAGGCAGCATCTGCCATGTTTCCATGTATTCTCATCACCCCCTTCAGCATAGTATCAAGGTATTCCTGAGGCCGTGAGGTCTCCCCCTCAACTGTTGCGTCAGTCACATCAGGAACCTTTTCCTGAATTTGTTCCTCAGAAGGGAGTTCAACATCAATCTCCCTCATGGCCATATCCTTTCCAGCTTGCTCATCATTAAGTTCCTCAGCAACATGCTGTTCAGGGGAATCCACATCATTCTCACTAGCAGCAACATTCTCCACATCATCCTCTTCTTCCTCCTCGTCAGTCTGATCAGTAGCGAGAGTTTCCACTGCCTCCTTAGCGATTAGGGTAATATCAGTAATAACATTTACTTGTCCTGTGACTGAGGCTTCCATCCTGATAGCGGCAGAAGGACTGGGTAATGACTCCCCCTCAGTTCCTGCATTCAGCAGATCAGGAACTTCACTGGGTTGATCCGAAGGATTTGTGAACTCTGGTGCTCTGTCTTCTTCATCAACACGTGTTCCAGACGCACCCCCTTAGACAATTCTTCTTTCCCGCCTATCGAAGACGCTGGAGTCCATCTTCTTTAGATAGTGAAGGGGAACTCCCTTAGTCTTATCAAACCTATCTCCATCCATCTGGTTCAGGTAGAGACTGATGATTCTCCCGAAGGTAGGAGTACGTAGGTTATCTTTTATTTTCCTCAAATAACATGGCCCCCCAGTTCAATTTCTTTCTGCACACTATGGCTATCAGGATCTTAAATATGTCACCTGAGATGTGATCATGGGAGCCAGACTTACAGATCAGAACCTTCCCTATGATATCTGAAAGAAGCTTTCCTTCTTCGTTCATGTCCTTGAGTTTAATAGCCCTGGTCCGTCGAGCCAATCCACAGAAAAGCAATGTCCTCGTACGATCATCTTCGTCTAGATAGTCCTCTTGTTCGAAGCTGGAGAGATGAAGATGATGGGACAGTCTTGCAGCCGTCATCTTTATCCTTAGGCCTGCTATCTTACTCTTTATCAATGTGTCCTCGTGACGCAGCTTAAAGTTGGCGAAAAACTCAAGAACTTCCTTGTCGAGAATCTTGCACGGGTGCTCGAGAATGAAGGAGAGTCCGGCTTGTTCCAACATCAAGATGATGTTTCTGAATTCGTCTGAGGCAAAAGCAAAGCCTATCCTCACCAATTCACTTCCAGTGAGGAGCCCGACCGTTGTTCGAGGAGCCATTATAAACCTAAGCGAGTTAAACCCAAGGAGTTAACTCTATCTAAATCTAGAATTTGTATGAACTAAACTAGGAGGGATGATCCTTGAAAGTGGAGCCGAATATGAATTTCAAGGAATCAACCGAAGTTACCTTTCACTCTCGGAGGGTGCAAGGAAGGAGACGCGTAGCAAGCGGTGAGTAGTTCTAGCCCTAGGGTAGATGCATACTAAGGCCGAAGAGAAGCTTGCGTCGGGGCTGAAGGGCTGGCGGAGGATCGGCGAGACACTTGCGTCGAGCTGATGCCGACGACAGGAACGCAGAGTCGACGGGAGACGATGACGGGAGTCGACGAACGACGGTTGGAGAGCGACGGGAGGCAGACTCGATTTCGCAAGTTTTGCAGGGTAGCTGAAGGGTTTCCGCAGGGATGCTGATTTTCGCAGGGTCGACGTGAATGTGAAGGGTCGGGAAATGGATCGATTATAAATTAGCAATTTTCCGCTAGTTCCGTTCGATTATAACGATCGACGGGAATTCCTGTTAATTCGAAAATTTAAGGCGACGGGAATTCCTGCTAATTTAACCTTGCTCTTTTAAATAATGGATTAACAATTTTCAGGTCAAAAAAAAAAGCTAAGCCGAGTCGATGGAAGGTTAACACTAGAAATAATCACCGGCTATTTCTAGTGAGTCAAAATGTAATAATTGTAGTTGCAACTACTAGTACAAGTCCCTTGAGATTCATCGGACCAATTGACACCCACTTTCACACATTATCAAGATATAGAAAATTTATCAGATTCTAAAATAAGGATCATACGGTTATTAGCTTGTGTGTCCTTCCATTTAAGGTGTGTATATATATATATATATATCTTGAAAGAAAATCTACATATATGTCTGTATATATATTTATGTAATGCGATTCAATTTTCGAAACTGAATGCGCGTACCTGGGATTACTAGGTTGATTATTCGGATCCACTATTTGAAGTACGACGGGTATCATGTACAAGTAGGACACTGTAGTTAGCATTAACTCTTTTCCCATAA
Organism: Platanthera zijinensis; assembly: GCA_039513925.1. Lineage (NCBI taxonomy): Eukaryota > Viridiplantae > Streptophyta > Magnoliopsida > Asparagales > Orchidaceae > Platanthera > Platanthera zijinensis. Next base: position 50,599,748 of record CM077090.1, on the reverse strand, counting down.
TCTTGTTCCATATCAAGCCTGGAACATCTCTTGTCTAGGTCTCATCATGTTCATGGGTACCTAGACTATCCTGCAAAAAAAAAGAATTACCTTACCTTAGGAACCCAATAGGTATTGGGTCCTAGGTTCTTGTCAGCATAAAATGCAGCATGCCTTCCTACAAGATTTCTGTCAAGAAGGCTGTCTCTTGTCAAAGGATGTGGACATACCCTTGCCCTTAGCACAGAAGGATTGTGCCAACAATCTATGGCAAAGTGACCCACTCTGCCACAGCACCAACATTCATGAATATTGTACCTCTTATCTGACCAGATCTATTAACGGAAATGGTCATGACCCTAGGTCTGAAGGAGGAAAAGATGGATCTGTTCTCAGATTTACCCTTTCCACCGAGACACGAGGGGGGTCTGATGGTGAACATGTGGTGAGTGTCATGAGGCCTGGGGGTGGTGCTTTCTTTTCAGCCAGCACACATCCGGGGGCCCCAGTGATGCTTGCTACATGTTTGCCAACTTTTTTTTTCCTTTGTCTTAGGGTGGAAAGATGTTCTGTGAGAGCTGGTTCCTGCAATGTCATGAAGTGTGGGAGCTGAGGCCGTAAATACAAACGGTTCATGATGAGCCGTGTGTATTTTCTCATGTGTAGCCATAACAGCACTTGCACTATGGGTGTTTCCACATGAGGGTCGATCATTCTTGTAGTGACCAAAGTTATTGTTATGATCATACCTGAAGGAATGATGTGTGCCCCTCCTACTCGGTGTGGGGGGTCTGTAAACAATTTCCCCATTTCTCCACGATTTTATAATTCGCGAGATTCACCCGTTTTCTCCCTTTCTCTTAATAGCATCTATCTTTAAAAAATTAGATACTATCCTCTTCTCGATCTCTAGATGAAACTCTAAATCTGAGATCTTTGAGTCCTTCACCTTGATGGATTCCAATTGGAGGTCCATCATGGTCCTAAACTGAGCAATTTCCTTAGCTTGTTCCTCAACAATCAAGTTGCTCTTCTGAAGGGCTCTACGAAGGGAATCAAGAGTTTAAATCTTTTGATTGAAACTATCAATTTCACTTGCATCAATTGATGGACAAACCTCCGAACTTCTCCTGTCTTCAGGAGATACAAGGGGAAAGGAGCATGAAGAGGAAGATACCTGATCTTTATTGGGCTGATTAGGGTTAGAGTTATGGTCTGCAGAGACTGATGTTTCAGCTTCATCACAACTGCATTCCTCAATCTCTTCTTCAGTCTCAGATAGAGATACGGGAGCCCAGGTGTTGAGAGGTTGTTCTTGACTTTCATCTTCAGAGAAGAGGACCCCCACATATGCTTCATCTTCTTGCTGGCCTTCAGTCCCGACAGTATTCGTTCCCTCCATGAGGTCAGAGATTGTTTCCCACATGAACTTTGCAGTCATACACGTATCCAATCTTGTAAGAGATGATCCTGACCAGATATCAGAAATGGTCAGTCGAACCAGCTTGTCCAAGTTGAATAGTGAGAGCTCAGTTTCAGACATCTCTGCGGAACTCTTGGGGATTTGGAGATCTTTTCCAGAACCAGAAGCCTTCATGGGAATGAAAGGACCCTCTTCTATAATGAATAAAGCACGAGGGTCAATGGCTTCCAGATGAAACTGAACTCTAATTTTCCAGATGGGATAATATTCTTTTGTGCAGGCAGGCAGTCTCAGGGGAGAGACATCAGTGTATAGCTCCATGCTTGAGTCTTGTTTTCTTCTTGACACTAAATACAGGATCTTACTCAAGGTGTTAACCTTATTCATGAGTAACCTCCCTGTGATACCACTTGAAAGTCTCTAGTATCGACTAAATCCACCTATGGGGGGGATAAGTGTCGTTCAGTCTTTTGCGGAATTAAATTTACCTGCACAAATTAACAAACAGAGCACAGAAAACACACAAAGAATTATAGTGGTTCCCCGATTTGGGTACGTCCCCTTTCCCCCTTCGACCTATCTCCCACCAAGGGACGACTCGGTCACTTCTCCAAACGGATTGAAATCCAATCCTCACACTATGGAAGGAACCCTTCCAACAAAGGAGTCACAACTCCACCACCACGGGTTGCACCCAACCCTTACAACAAGGAATGAAAATTCCTTTACAACAAACCAAAATTGAATGTAAAAGAAAATATAAACAAAGCTTTTGGAGATTCTGATGTCCTTCTTCGTTCGTTGTAGCTTGCATGAAAAATACGAAGAGTCCACAACCGGATTTCTCTCTTGGAATTGGTCTTCTCAAGATCGGCGGCGGCAAGTGATTGCAGTGGCGATACTTTGTAGATCCAAACTTCTTGACAAAGCAAGTAAGGTCTACGAACGATCTCAGTCGGATCAGTCGTCTCAACCAATTCGGAATGGAGAACAAATCTCGTTCAACGAATCGGAAGACAAGAGATCTCAAGAGAGATGCGTGAGATGCTCGTCTTACCTCGGTACTATCGTCAGAAGATCAAAGAAGCACTGAGATCAATGGCGGCGATGAACTTGCGAATGGCTACAGGCGATCGGCGGCTTTCGCGATGCGCTAGGTCACGTTCAGCCTCTTTCGTGTTTTCGTGAATCGTCTCTCTGTAGAGGTTCAAAATACGATACCAGGAGCCAACCCTAATGACCGTTGTGGGGCCCACAAGGAGAAACCCTAGCCCCGGCCGAAACAGCGCACGACAAGTTGGTTCGGTCCAGCGAATGAGGAAATTTTCCTAAGGCAAAATCGGCGGGAATCGTTAGTGATTCCCGTCGATGTCGGCGGAAATCACTCATGATTCCCGTCGATTCTGCCTTGGCAGAATCCCTGATGAAATCTGTCAGCCGGAAGGAGTCGGCGTGAGAAGCTATCTGATTCTCGACGAATCGGCAGGAATCACTAACGATTCCCATCGAAGTCGGCGGGAATCACTAGCGGTTCCCGTCGAAGTCGGCGGGAATAACTAGCGATTCCCGTCGATTTTGACTTAGAAGAATTTTCTCTTCCTTCCTTTGATGACCTTGTCTTTGACCCATCTTTGCTCCTTCTTCTGCTCTTGATCTACCTTGACCCTGTACTTGAAAATAAGTACACTCCAATAGAGAGAGCACACGTTAATCAACACACTGATCTACGCAACGAGGGATTACGTTGCGCAGACCCGTGTATATTGACCCACTGCACCCTGACATTGGTGTGTACTTAGCATGGAATAGATGCAAGCACAACTTGATAGAAGATCGTCAAATACATTGTGAATCCATCTTAGCTTGACTGGAGTCTTCTTCAAATCCGGGTAATTGTGGATACAATACCCAACAAAGTCTCGTTCAATGAATCGGAAGATAAGAGATCTCGAGAGAGATACGTGAGACCGGCTGCTTGCCTCAGTTCTATCGTCGGACGATTAGAGAAGATTTGAGATTAGCGGCGGCGACGATCTTGTGAGCGGCAACAAGCGTTCAGCGATTTCGCGATCGGCTAGGTCACCGTCTACTTGTTTCGTATTTCCATGAATGTGTGTCTTTGGAGTTTCTAAGTACGCGTATATTCATACCAGGAGCCAACCCTAATGACCGTTGTGGGGCCCACGAGGAGAAGCCCTAGCCCCGGCCGAAACAGCGCACGGTGGCTTGGTTCGGTCCAGCAAACGGAGAAAATTTGCCTAAAGCAAAATCGACGGGAGTCGATGGTGATTCCCGTCAATGTCGGCGGGAATCAATCACGACTCCCGTCGATTCTGCCTTGGCAGAATTTCTGTTTGAAATCTGTCAGTCGGAAGAAGTCGGCGAGAGTCGTTTTTTATTCCCGTCGAAGTCGGCGAGAATCACTAGCGATTCCCGTCGATTTTTGACTTGGAAGAATTTTTCTTCCTTCTTTTGATAACTTGGTCTTTGACCCATCCTTGTTCCTTCTGCTCTTGATATACCTTGACCCTATACATTAAAATAAGTACACTCCAATAGAGAGAGCACACGTGAATAAACACACTGATCTACACAACGAGGGATTACGTTTCGCAGACCCATGTATATTTACCCACTGCACCCTGACATTGGTGTGTACTTAGCATGGAATAGCTGCAAGCACAACTTGATAGAATTGTCAAATACATTGTCAATTCAACTTAGATTGTTCAGGGGCTTCTTCAAATCAAGCCTATTATGGCTGCAATACCCAACACTCCTAATGGGTTTCACCTTCATTTATAGGAGAAAAGCCCCCACATGATCTCCTCCAAAAGTGGATCAGGGTGGCCCACCCCCTCCATGAACTCTCAAGAGGAGAAAATCATGGGGGGGGGCGGGACCCGCTCCCCATAGAGGGAAACCGCCAGCACCAGGCAGGCCATGGCCAGTCCGTGCCAGGCCGCCTAGCCGCTGGCGGCCTAGCCACGGCAAGGCTGCGAAAGACCGTCTGGCCGCTAGTGGCCTGGCCGCGCCAGGCCGCGGCCGGCCGCCTAGCTGCTGGCGGCCTGCCCGCGGCAGGCCACCGGCCTAGCCGTGGGCAGACACAGCTAGCCTTGTCATAGCCATCCATGGTCGGCCTAGTCGTAGCCGACCACGGTCGACTAGGCCGCTGGTGAACCGGCCACGGCAGACCGCTGGCCTAGCCAAGGAAGGCCGCCGGCCTAACCGCGGCAGGCCGCCGGCCTAACCGTGTCAGGAAGCTAGCCTAGCCGTGGCCGCCCCCGGCAGGTTGCCGCTGCCAGCCACCAGGTTTGCCGCCCCTGCCGCCGGTCTCCCGACCGGCCACTCCCACCACCGTGGCGGCCCATCGTTGTGGACGACCTTCCCAACGTCCGATCGAGGGGAGGCTCTCCTCGCCGTCTGATCGGGAGGATAACCACCCACTAACCAACTACTTTAGTGGTGGGGCCCGCAATAATCCTCCCCTGGAGGGATAAAAGGGACCCCAGGGCCTCTTCATTCTTCATTTTTTTCTTCTCCGGGTTGCCTTCTTCTTCCTCAGGTGAGAGATCTCCTGCCTCCTCCACCGAGTCGGCCACCCCTCGACGTGAACCACTAGCAGCCACCATCGGCCACCAGTGACCACTAGCTGCTACCAGCAGCTATAAGCACCCGACCAGCGCGTTGAAAGCAAAAGGATGTCCAAGAACTCGAGGAAGCCGAAGGAAGAAGCCATCCGAAGCCAGCACGCGCGCGCCGCCCCTAGCGCAAGCGCTAAAAGCATCTCGCGCGTTTCTACGTCTAAGTCACTTCCGTGGTGCAGCCTATTGCCCGCAGGAAGCTATAGTCCCTCTCTGTCTCCACTCAAGTTGTAACGGGAGTGGCATGTCGCCCCGATTCACCAAGCGTGCTGTAATCACCAAAAGCTAGTGGAATTTGACTGGCACAGACCCGGTCACGTTGTTTTTTACCCATTTAGGGGGTTTTTCCACGTCGTCGATACTTGTGTCTACTGTTCATCGTCATTGACTGTGCGCGCCCTCAACTGCTCCATGAGCTAAGACGATTCAAGTTAATCTGGTCCGACCGGGGCATCGAGTTAGTCCGCAACACCTCTCATTCCAGCCGCTTCACTCATCGCGCAACCTTGCAAGGGTCTGCCCCCTTTCACGACAAAGCCGTGGACAGGAGCCATGCAAACTAAGTCACAAGTCAGTCTCGTGCGGGGAAAGGTCGTGAGTCAGTCCAGCACAAAACAACATTACATGTAAAACTTACGTGAAACGACATGAACTTTGCCAAATTGGGTACCATTTTGAAGCACCGTCTCTGCATCCGGGAACCTCGTCGCAGCAAGTTTCCCCTTCCGACTTTGTACAAGAAGTACTCGGTGATACACTTGGGGGGCAACAGAAACTCCACATCTCAGCGATCCCTAGTCACGCAGTCTGTGAGCGCTCGGCCGGCATCTTCGTCCACGCGATGCCAAGCATGCATAATCCGCCTTGGCGTCCACGACCGCCGAATCCTCCTCTGAATACCTTGGAAGTACGAGCCGCCGCCGCCTCAGCCTTCTCACCGAAAGTTGTCATTACAGCAGGAAGCAGGGGAAATCTCTCCTCTCTCGCTCACTTCACTCTCGGATAGCAGAGATTTGGGGGGCAATTGATGGGTTCCAACTTCATTTATAGGAGAAAAGCTCCCCCCATGATCTCCTACAAAAGTGTATCGTGGGTGGCCCACCCCCTCCATGAACTCTCAGGAGGAGAAAATCATTGGGGGGGTGGACCCGCTCCCTCTCCCCATAGAGGGAAACCGCCAGCACCAGGCAGGTCGCGGCCAGGCCGCGCCAGGCCATCTAGCCGCTGGTGACGTGGCCGCTGGTGACGTGGCCGCTGGCGGCCTAGCCGCGGCAAGACCGCGCTAGGCCGCGGCAGGCCGCCTGGCCACGGCAGGCCGCCTGGCCGCTAGCGGCCTTGCCGCGGCAGGCCACTAGCCTAGCCGCGGGTGGCCGCGGCAGGCCGCCAAGCTGCTAGCGGCCTTGCCGCGGCAGGCCACTAGCCTAGCCGCGGGCGGCCACGGCTGGCCTTGCCGCAGCCAGCCACGGCCGTCCTAGCCGTGACCGGCCACTGTCGGCTAGGCCGCCGACGGACCAGCCACGGCAGACCGCCGGCCTAGCCGAGGTAGGCTGTCGGCCTGACCGCGGCAGGTTGCCGGCCTAACCACGGTAGGCCGCTTGCCTAGCCGCAGCCGGCCCCCTGTAGGTTGCCTCCACCGGCCACCAGGTCGGCCGTCCCCGCCGCCGGTCTCCCGACCGGCCACTCCCGCCACCGTGGCGGCCCATTGCCGCGGACGACCTTCCCATCGTCCGATCGAGGGGAGGCTCTCCTCGTCGTCTGATCGAGAGGATAAACACCCACTAACCCACTACTTTAGTGGTGGGGCCTGCCATAATACTCCCCTAAAGGCTATAAAAGGGACCCCAGGGCCTCTTCATTCTTCACTTTTTCACTTCTCCGGGTTACCTTCTTCTTCCTCAGGTGAGAGCACTCCTGCCTCCTCCACCGAGTCGGCCACCGCTCTCCGTGAACCACCAGCAGCCACCATCGTCCACCAGCGGCCACCAGTGACCACCAGCTGCTACCAGCGGCTATAAGCACCCCACCAGCGCGTGGATTGCAAAAGGAAGCCCAAGACCTCATGGAAGCCGAAGTAAGAAGCCATCTGAAGCCAGCAAGCGCGCGCCGCCCTGAGCGCAAGCGCTGGATGCATCCCGCGCATTTCCACGTCTAAGTCACTTCCGCAGTGCAGCCTGTTGCTCGCAGGAAGCTATAGTCTCTCTCTCTCTCTCCACTCAAGTTATAACGGGAGCGGCATGTCGCCCCGATTCACCAAGCGTGTTGCAAATCACCTAAAGCTAGTGGAATTTGACTAGCACAGACCCGGTCACGTGATTTTTTACCCATTTAAGGGGTTTTTCCACGTCATCAAAACTTGTGTCTACTGTTCATCTTCATTAACAGTGTGCGCGCTCGACCGCTCCGTGAGCTAAGACGGTTCAAGTAAATCCAGTCCGACCGGAGCATCGAGTTAGTCTGCAACACCTCCCATTCAAGCCGCTTCTCCCATCTCTTTTTACCGGTCAAGATTCAAGCTCCGCGGCTGCAATCCGGGGCATTCTTTATCTGCGAATCTCGGCTCTCCTTCTACAAACGCTGCGATGTTATTTTTTTAGGTTTCATTTGGTAGAGCGGTTGCGATAATAAAAGATGTTGTAAACGCAGATTTGTAAAAAGAGTGTTGGAAACTGGATGCTGGAAATGGAAATCTATTTGGATAGCTTGTGTTTGCAGAATTGTTCGAAACAGAGAACCGTTTGACAAAACAGCATTGAGGTTTTGTAAATAATTTTTATTATAATTTATATTATATAATTTTTTATTTTTTTCCTTAATCTAAAACCGTAATATATATGTATATATATATATATTTGAAAATATTATATATATATTTGAAAATATTATACATATATTTAATTATTTTTATTAATATAATTTACTGTTTATACTATAACTTATGTATTTTATTTTTACTGTTTATAAAATTTGCCTCGACCGCACCTCGGCGCGGCTCTACCGTGCCCCGCCCTACCTCCCGCGCCCTGCCTCCCGCGGCGACCTGTCCGGAGCCGGCCGGCGGGGTCGCCGGTCCCCAGCGAACCCGCCAGGGTATCCCGGAAGCGCTCCAGCAGGGCAACCGCCGCGGTGGCCCTGCAGGAGTGCTTCCGGGATACCCCTGGCGGGTTCGCTGGGGACTGGCGAGCCCCCTAGCTAGCTCCGGAGCCGCCGGAGCCGGGCCTAAAAAATTTCTACGGGCAACCAAAAAGAGCACAGGAAGGGGCACGGGATGGCAGCGCATCAAGACTCGCGGGGAAGATGCACAGTCGGAGAAGATGCGGCCCAAACGCTAGAAACAGAGCTCTCACTCAAGGTTTCGATCCACAAATTTTTGAGCACGGATAAAATGCGGGCGGTTCCAAAAGATTGCAAAAAAACAAATGGAAAAAACTGCGATCTTTAGAAAATGAAACGCTCCAAAAAAGCCAAAAAAAATGAAGCCTTTATCACAGCTCTCCTAGATCTCTTGCCTCTCGTTCTTCGATCTTGCAGCCATGTGTTCCACCCAGTCATGTACAAAAAGCCCGAGCCCGACCCGATAAAAGCCCAGTTAGGCCCGGCCCGGGCCAAGGTCGGGCTTGGGGGCCTTACCGGGCTCCCATTTTAGCTGATTTCCCTGCCAGGCCTGGCCCGGCCCGGCCAAAGCCCGGGCGCCGGGCTAGCCTGGGCCCGACACCCGGGCTATATAGGTGGGATTAAATCGCGCCAATTAGGAGGGATTTAATCTCGCCTAATCATGGCGGGATTTTAATCCCGCATGGAAATCAGGCTGGCCTGGACTGAAGGGCCTTCTCGGGCCCTCTCTTTGAGAGGAAGCCCGAGCCCGACCCACCCCGGTTGGCAAAAAGCCCGGGCCTGAGTGGCCCGGTCGAGCTTTTTAGACACGACTGGTTCCACTGCAGCGAAAAAGGGCTGAAGCGCAGCTGCCCGCCGGCGCTACCAAGTCCAGTTCCCCGTTGGCAGGATCGCTCGATTCCTCAAGGCCGACAGATATGCTCAGCGTGTTGAGGATGGAGCTCCAATCTATCTCTCGGCCGTTCTTGAATACCTCGCAGCATAGGTGAGGGATTGAAGGCTGTCCATCTCCAAGCTTGGATGCGAACTTGAAGGATCCCAGTATAGAAACATCGTTGGTAGCCAAGTACCTCCTCTTCTCCAATGGAAGAGCACCCTCAGCGATACCTCAAAAGCGTTTAGTTCATGGAAGTCAACGGATTCCACCCCTTGCAACTGGTATTTAATCCTCTGCAACCCAGTTGTCAAGTCATAGGCATCAACCTCAGCACAGCCAGCATCCATGGAGAATTGTCGTCAAATTTCCAAGCTTTGAAGTCTCTCAAGACTCTCATCACCTCGGCACCAACATCACCGGTGAAATACCAAAGTCCTTCGGTGAATACTATAACTCCCCTATCCGTCACATGGTATATAGCAATTGGTCCGGTCAGGGCCCGACGCCATATACAACAGACAGACCGAAGGGTTACATAATGAAACCATTCTCCCAAACACAAACGTCCTACACAGAGCAACTAGCGGATGCTTTTAATTAGTTGAAAGAACCCAATAACAAATAATATTTATCATGAATGTTCACCAACCACAATAGGAATGAAATACCAAAATACACAAAAGTACTTGGCCTTATGGCCTTACAAATGTTCACTTAACAACAGAGTGTTTTACAGGCATCGGCTCGCAGGCCGGCCACACATGACAGAAATAAAAAACAGTTCACTTTGGCCTTCGAGGGCCAGCACAGCAGCTTGGGCTTCAACCCGCTATTTGGTACCTGGTTCCGCCACACCTGCAAGCAACATTCCACCATACAGTGGCAAACAAAGCAACGGTCAGCTAAGGCTGACCAAATTATAACGACCCCGCCCCTTATTCGGGACGGCGGTGCTCCTTCCCTGCATTATATTAGCCCTGCTAAACAATTAAGTGCATAAGTAAATTTCACCACAGGTGTAGGCTCGCTCGGCCAAACACCCCGTGCACTCAGGGCACATTCTTAGTGAATCCGGTCAATTCCGTGGCTTCACTACCATCCAAAAATCCTAGTGAAAGTACAACCTAGCACAGTTCATCACATGTGGAGGCTCGCACGGCCGCCTACCCCGTGCACTCAGGGCACATTGACGGTGTACTAGACTTCCCGGATACCACCTCCGTTCAGAGGTCCTTGACTTGACGGATTACTTTGAGCATTTAAGTCTTTACGGCCCCTGGCCTGAGACTCTCATTATGCCACCGACGAGAGAAAATTTCCGCTACTCTCATGTCATAGTCCACATAACGCAGGTACAGCTCCACCATTTCCCGTTGCTCAAGTCGCCCTACCGTCTCCGAATACCGTAGTACTCATGGCCAAACCTGTAGGGCGCGAGTCGGTTTTGCCTTTCCTGTTCGGCTCCCCGGCCTAATAATTCTGAACCCCATGGGCTCACCGTTTTCCAAAGAAAGATCCTACATGTCTCCTTGAGACAGGCCTCGCACATACAATCCCAATTATACAAGGTTGGCCCCAGGCCACCTAGTTGGCAGAAATGCGTTTCCGCCCAGTTTTTTGGGTGCACCTTAGAGTTAATCCCCAAGGCTCCCTGTTGCAATCTACCGTGTAGAAAACCCGAAAGAACAACACAATACGGAGTCTTCTCCGACAATCAATGCACAATGCAACATCACCGATCCAGACAAACACGTCCGGGTAGGCTTCACACACAATGCATATGCCCGTACTTCGATTCCGGACCTCTAAACAAGGGGGACTTCACATATCTACCCCAAGGAACACCGCGCACTCACCGCACACTCGAGAAGAGCGGGTTTCCCATGCAGAAAGGAAGAGGACTTCACATGTCCAAGTTGAGAATCGTTACCCTTGAAGTCCGTTTTGGAGCCGTGAGAAACTAGTCGGATGAAAGGCTTTGTAATGGAATTCCCTCCGCAGATCCGATCTCGGATCTCAAAAATGGTGCTCTGATGCTCCGCCGGCGGCCGGATTCCTCCTCTCCCTCTTCCTCTCCCTCTAACTCCTTAGAAAGAGAGTGTTAAGGATGAAAATGAGGAGTTAATCCCCATTTCCGAACTTAACCCAGCAGGAACACACCAGGGCCGTCAGATCACACTTAAAGAAAACGGACGGCTCAGATTAGCCTCATTTTTCATAAATCTGAGCCGAACACGGCTTTGCACACAGCCGTGTCCCAGGCCGTGTTCCTCGATCCAACCACGAAAATCGAGCACAAAAAAGGACACGGGTAAGGACACGCCCGTGTCCCAACCATGACATGCCTGTATCGGGTCCTCGACACGCCCGTGACCAGGGGCGTGTCACGCATAACCGCCACGCCAACTGACACGTTGCTTGGTGGACACGAGTGGTGACACGCCCGTGTCACACGCGACACGCCCGTGTCAACCAATACACGCCCGTGTTCGGGGCCGTGTCCTCCAGTCGACACAGGACAAACTCTCCTGAAGAGTACACGGCCATGTGACACGGCCGTGTCACATGCCGTGTGCCTGACACGCCTTTGACACGCCCGTGTCACAGGCCGTGTTCGAGCACTCGACGCTCGTCGACCTCAACTCGACCACCCGAGCACGACACGGCCATGTGGCACGCCCGTGTCACACGCCGTGTTCATCCTACCAAGGCCCAAACTTGGTTCAAACACCGCCCGTTTTGCTTTTAAGTTTCGGGGCGTTACAATTATCGCCCACTTAAAGAATTTTATCCACGAAATTATGTAAAGATACATAACCCAAGTTTTACCCAAACGAAATAACTTGGGGTATTCCTCCAACATAACCTGCTCTCGATCCCATGAAAGCTCTTCACGACAGCAATTATTTCAACGGACTTTTAAACCATTCCAAAACTTCTTATTGCGGCGTTGTGTGACTTCAAGGTATTTAATACATACAGGTTTGACCTTCGTCGTCACCCCACAATCAACCGGCACCTGATCGACCGCAACCACATGCGAAGGCTCTAGCACCGCCTTCTACAACCCTGATAAGTGGAACACCTTATGTAGCCCACTCAAGTTTTCTGACAACTTCAGTCAATACCCTACTTCACCACTCCGCTCCAGGAGCTCAAACGGTCCAAGGTACCTCGGACTCAGCCTCCTCAGGCGTCGAGCTCGCGAGACACCATTGAATGGCTTGATTTTGAACTATGCCCAATCGGCAACAGCGAACTCCACGTTCCTATGCTTTGGCGTTATAGTATTCTGCCAGTCTATCGTGATCGGTCTGCAACCATACCTGAACTGTATGTACCGTTGAAGTGGCGTCTTACACTGTCTGACGTTTGTACAACATCGACTCACCCATCTCCAACCAAGACGACGGCGTGCGACCTTTTTCTCCCATACAAGGTCTCGACGGGCGCCATTTGTTTACTCTCCTGGTAGCGGTTGTCATATTCAAACTCTACCATGCACAAGTGATCTTACCACTACTTTCAATAATCCAATATGCACATGTGAAGCATGTCCTCCATCGCTTTGTTGACCCATTCGGTCTGACCATCCGTCTGTGAATGGAAGACTGTACTGAATCTTAGCTTAGTTCCCAACAATTTATGCACCAGCCTGGTATCGTTAGACGTGAAGCGTTCATCTCAGTCACTTATAATACTGCAGGGTGCACCATACAACCAAACAATGTTATCCATGTAGAGTTTGGCTAACTTTTCCATCGGATCATCATTTTTCAGTCCTTGGCACCAGAACAACTTCTTCAAACCTCTAAACATTTTGTGCACTCGCGGTGAATTGAGTACTTGGTATGTTGAGCCTCGTACATCAACTCCTGTCGCTGACTCTCCACACTTGGGGAGCACAGACGACTATTCTTCCACAATAGTCCGTCTTCAAAAACCATATTGGGGATTTGACCAATCAAAAGAATCATCTGTGATCTACTTGTCCATGCGAGAGATCTCCAATATCTCCGAAAATTGTGTCAAGATGTATGTTTAAGGTGTTGTCCCCCAATAAATCCATCCACCTCCGCTGACACAAGTTTAAATCTTTTTTATCAAATAAGTACTTCAGACTCCTAAGATCGATTTAGATACCTACCTTCACGCTATTTAGGTAGCGCCTTTAAAGCTTCAGGGTGAATATCACGGCCGCTAACTCAAATTCATGGACCGGATAAATCCTCTCGCATACCTCCAACTAACGTGAGCAGTAAGCTATTACACTCCCATGATGGAGCAGAACACAACACAAGCCACTGCCCCATGCAACGCAGTAAACCTCAACTCCTTTGGTTCTACTCGGTGAACATGGAATAGTTACCGAGGTCAACCGACTTTTCAGCTCTTCAAAAGCTTGCGCGCACTCCAGCAACCACACAAACTTTTGATCTTTCTTTGCCAAAGTCGTGAGGGGTAATGTTATCCACTAGAGGTTCTCTATGAAGTGTCTGTACTAGCCGGCTAGTCCTATAAACTTCGGACTTTTCGCCAATGCAGATAACACAAGCAACTCACGTATCACAAATATCTTTGACGGGTCCACTCCGATACTTTCTCCACTCAAGATGTGACCAAGAAACGCTACTGAGAGTACCCAAAGCTCGCACTTGGAGCATTTGTCATACAACTGATTTCTCCTTAACATCTCAAATACTGAATCCAGATGCTTGGAATGATCACCCTCATACTAAAAGTATAACAGTATGTCGTCGATAAAGGTTATCACGAACTGGTTCAGGTACTCACTGAATGCTCCATACCTCACATCCAAAACACGGACGACGCATTTGTCAGCACAAGCAGCATAACAATGAACTCATAATACCCATTGCGTGTGTTGAATGTCGTTTTGGGAATAACACTTTCCCTTAGCGACAAATACTAGTATCCGGACTACGGGTTCAACTTGAGTACACACTTGACCCATGGAGTTGATCGAACAAATATCACTACTTAGGATTGGATACCTATTCTTTTCCCGTTAATATACTCAACTTCTAATAACCATTACAGAGTTGTAAGTTTCCATCCTCTTTTAACTAGGGGACTGGTGTGCTCTAAGGCAGTAAACTTGGATGCACAAAACCCTGTTCCACCAGCTCTTGAAGTAATACTTCAATTCTAACATCCCACAACCTATAGTTAGTACCCAACTGACCATATTACGTTTGAAATTGATGTTCGCACACTGCTCTGAGAGCCAACCCTACCCAAGTTTATGTCGAATTCTAAAAACAGCAGTAGCGACGCTTGCAAGTCAAACTTCTGACTCCCTATCCGTACTTCAAACAACAGGCTCTATTCGGGTGTAAAGAGTACATGTTAGGCAGCAGTACTCTCGATTTGTCTCTTGTCATCGAAGAAGGAGCTCCGATGCACAATACACGTCCTTCGGATAAAAAGGAATGGGAAGTTCCCATAACAAACAGTGTTTTCGTCGGACACTCAGAAAATACATACAAATCCTATCATAACCAAACATAGGCTAATATGCATAAGGCATCAAGTATCTAAAACTGACGTACCAAAAATTTAAACTATACATGTCACCATGTCAGCATATTCCATAACCTTCTGATTGCCAAAGTTGTATCCTCTAGGTTGGGATAGAGCATACTGAGATGTAGCTGCCTCCAACTCCTTGCCTTTCTCTTCATAGGTCGCTCTAGGCTTCTTCTCAGACTCCAGACGTCTGTTTCAACACTCTCGGGCAAAGTGTCCCAGCTTTCCACAGCAAAAGCATGCATCCGGGTCTCGGCCAATAGTTGTTCCAGACACACCAAAAGAAGGAACTAGACCCGACCTCCTTACCTTATTACACCATTTACGGAAACCGGACTTCGAGGTGGGTAGAGCTTTTAACTCTATCTTCTCAGCACTGGAGTCTTTCTTCACTTGGACTCCCTTCAAAGCTTTCTCTGTCCCCCGATCGAATTTACGACAATCTCAAGCAAAGTGACCAAACCTTCCACATTTATAACAGTAATATGGAGTTTGACTAGCAGATACGTCAGGCCTCACTTTACTCCACTTTCGGTGTACAGACTTTGCAGGACCTGGGGAGTTTGGTAACCTACACCCTGACGTCTGGTTGATTCTGGCCAGATCTGCTTCCAAAGTTCTAGCCGCCTTCACTAATGCTCGGAATCCGAGTAGCTTTGGTCCTACGAGTAGCAGTCGTAATTCATCACGCAGACCGTTATAGAATCTATTAACTATAGTCTGCTCGTTCTCCAGATCAAACCTTGGGTAGCGCCTTATAATAAGAAACGCCTGCAAATACTCCTCAACTGAGTGTGTACCCTGCACTAAAAGCATGTTCAACTGCTGATCCAAAGGTCTTATACATGCCAGTTGTTCCATCACACCACTCGGTGTTGAAGTCACCCCAGGGACAGGGGGCTGCACTTGCCCTCCAAGTTGTGCTTTAGTCACTGCGAACACCACTTCAACTATCCTTCTTATGGTTTCAACAGAAAGCAGGGTCTCAGGCACGCTGTTAAGTGCACTATTCTCCGTGGAGTGCTGAACTTGCGACTGCCCCGCACTACTCGTAGTCCCTATATAGCATAACCATCGATTAGGCGACATACAAATTGCTAAAAGCAATCATTTGAACACTCAAGTTCTTCAAAAACAAGTGTATTTTCATTCCTAAGTGGACTTTAATGGGTTCTTTTTATGTTATAACGATGACGTGCATACATGTGCTCACAACCCCTTAAAAGAATTCGCCCACGAATTCAAATAAGCAAGACCGGAACCAGTAGTCTGATACCAAATTGTAACGCCCCTATCCGTCACATGGTATATAGCAGTTGGTCCGGCCGGGGCCCGACGCCATATACAACAGACAGACCGAAGGGTTACAGAATGAATCCATTCTCCCAAACACAAACGTCCTACACAGAGCAACTAGCGGATGCTTTTAATTAGTTGAAAGAACCCAATAACAAATAATATTTATCATGAATGTCCACCAACCACAATAGGAATGAAATACCAAATTGTAACGCCCCTATCCGTCACATGGTATATAACAGTTGGTCCGTCCGGGGCCCGACGCCATATACAACAGACAGACCGAAGGATTACAGAATGAAACCATTCTCCCAAACACAAACGTCCTACACAGAACAACTACAATAGGAATGAAATACCAAATTGTAACGCCCCTATCCGTCACATGGTATATAACAGTTGGTCCGTCCGGGGCCCGACGCCATATACAACAGACAGACCGAAGGATTACAGAATGAAACCATTCTCCCAAACACAAACGTCCTACACAGAACAACTAACGGATGCTTTTAATTAGTTGAAAGAACCCAATAACAAATAATATTTATCATGAATGTTCACCAACCACAATAGGAATGAAATACAAAAAAACACAAAAGTACTTGGCCTTATGGCCTTACAAATGTTTACTTAACAACAGAGTGTTTTAGAGACATCGGCTCGCAGGCCGGCCACACATGACAGAAATAAAAAACAGTTCACTTTGGCCTTCGAGGGCCAGCACAGCAGCTTGGGCTTCAGCCCGCTATTTGGTACCTGGTTCTGCCACACCCGCAAGCAACATTCCACCGTACGGTGGCAAACAAAGCAACGGTCAGCTAAGGCTGACCAAATTATAACGACCCCGCCCCTTATTCGGGACGGCGGTGCTCCTTCCTTGCATTATATTAGCCCTGCTAAACAATTAAGTGCATAAGTAAATTTCGCCACAGGTGTAGGATCGCTCGGCAAAACACCCCGTGCACTCAGGGCACATTCTTCGTGAATCCGGTCAATTCCGTGGCTTCACTACCATCCAAAAATCCTAGTGAAAGTACAACCTAGCACAGTTCATCACAGGTGGAGACTCGCACGGCCACCCACCCCGTGCACTCAGGGGACATTGACGATGTACCGGACTTCCCGGATACCACCTCCGTTCAGATGTCCTTGACTTGACAGATTACTTTGAGCATTTCAGTCTTTACGACCCCTGGCCTGAGACTCTCATTATGCCACGACGAGAGCCAATTTCCGCTACCTCATGTTATAGTCAACATAACGTAGGTACAGCTCCACCATTTCCCATTGCTCAGGTCGCCCTACTGTCTCTGAATACCGTAGTACTCATGTCCAAACCTGTAGGGCGCGGGTCGGTTTTGCCTTTCCTGTTCGGCTCCCCGGCCTAATAATTCTGAACCCCATGGGCTCACCGTTTTCCAAAGAAAGATCCTACATGTCTCCTTGAGACAGGCCTCGCACATACAATCCCAATTATACAAGGTTGGCCCCAGGCCACCTAGTTGGCAGAAATGCGTTTCCGCCCAGTTTTTTGGGTGCACCTTAGAGTTAATCCCCAAGGCTCCCTGTTGCAATCTACCGTGTAGAAAACCCGAAAGAACAACACAATACGGAGTCTTCTCCGACAATCAATGCACAATGCAACATCACCGATCCAGACAAACACGTCCGGGTAGGCTTCACACACAATGCATATGCCCGTACTTCGATTCCGGACCTCTAAACAAGGGGGACTTCACATATCTACCCCAAGGAACACCGCGCACTCACCGCACACTCGAGAAGAGCGGGTTTCCCATGCAGAAAGGAAGAGGACTTCACATGTCCAAGTTGAGAATCGTTACCCTTGAAGTCCGTTTTGGAGCCGTGAGAAACTAGTCGGATGAAAGGCTTTGTAATGGAATTCCCTCCGCAGATCCGGTCTCGGATCTCAAAAATGGTGCTCTGATGCTCCGCCGGCGGCCGGATTCCTCCTCTCCCTCTTCCTCTCCCTCTAACTCCTTAGAAAGAGAGTGTTAAGGATGAAAATGAGGAGTTAATCCCCATTTCCGAACTTAACCCAGCAGGAACACACCAGGGCCGTCAGATCACACTTAAAGAAAACGGACGGCTCAGATTAGCCTAATTTTTCATAAATCTGAGCCGAACACGACTTTGCACACGGCCGTGTCCCAGGCCGTGTGCCTCGATCCAACCACGAAAATCGAGCACAGAAAAGGACACGGGTTAGGACACGCCCGTGTCCCAACCATGACACGCCCGTGTCGGGTCCTCAACATGCCCGTGACCAGGGGCGTGTTACGCATAACCGCCACGCCATTCGACAAGTCGCTTGGTGGACACGGGTGGCGACACGCCCGTGTCACACGCGACACACCCGTGTCAACCAGTACACGCCCTTGTTCGGGGCTGTGTCCTCCAGTCGACACAGGACAAACTCTCCTGAAGAGTACACGGCCATGTGACACGGCCGTGTCACATGTCGTGTGCCTGACACGCCCTTTGACACGCCCGTGTCACAGGCCGTGTTCGAGCACTCGACGCTCGTCGACCTCAACTCGACCACCCGAGCATGACACGGCCATGTGACACGCCCGTGTCACACGCCGTGTTCACCCTACCAAGGCCCAAACTTGGTTCGAACACCGCCCGTTTTGCTTTTAAGTTTCGGGGCGTTACAAATACCGCGTGCTGAGCTTCCTTGACCTCAGAAAAAATCAAGGCTCCGTTTGGGGGACTTATTTTCACCCATCAAGCGGTTACAATCGCATGAACCAGATCATAATTAAGGTCAGGTTCATGTGATCTAACCGCTTGACCCGTGAAAATAAGTCCCCCCAAACGGGACCCAAATTTCAAGCAAAATTCCGATTGCGCTCTTCAGACTCACGAATTGCAGTGAGCTCAAGATTTTGTACCTTTATCAAAATTCCTTGTCATGATCCATACCGACGGAGCTCCGGCAGCATCGGAAACTTCAGAGCCTGCTTTTGTGGCAGAGCAATTTTATGGGTTCCATTTCGCCGGACCTCGGGGAATGCGGCGAGTTGATGCTAATCGATCTTTTGCTTAGGGCCTGTTTGGGAAGGCTTTTCAGAAAGGAAAAGGAGTGGTGACAAAAGGATGGTAGAAAAAGAAGTTTTTGGAAAATGTCTATTAGAAAAGGAAAACTGTTTCGGTGAACTTCTTTTGCAGAGCTTTTCAAAAAAGAGAAACACTTTATAAACCGTTTGACAAATTTTCGTTGCGGTAACTTTTTTTATTAAAATTGCGCGTCAGGGGGAAAATGCGCAATTATTTCGCCGGGTAGCTTTTTTTCGCCCGGGAGTGAATTTTTCGCCGGGTGGCGGTTTTTCTCACCCGGGCGTGAATTTTTCGCCCGGGCGCGATATTTTCGCCTGGACGCCAATTTTTCGGCCGAGAACTATATTTTCGGCTGGGCCCCAATTATTCGGACGGGTGCCAATTTTTCGGACGGACGCGAAATTTTTGAACGGGCGCGAATTTTTCGGACGAGCCCGAATTTTTCGGATGAAGGCAAATTTTTCGGACGGGCGCGAATTTTTCGGACTGACACTAATTTTTCGACAAGGCGGGAAAATTTCGCCCGGAAGCGATTTTTTGCGCAGACAAGAATTTTTCGCACAGACGCGATATTTCCGCTCGAAAGCGAAAAAAATTGCATTCGAGTGGAAAAAATAGCTTATAAGCGAAAAAAATACACGACCGGGCAAAAAAACCACGAACGGGCAAAAAATCACGTCGAGGCAAAAAATTCGCTCCCGGGCTAAAAAATAGTGCCCGGGCAAAAAACCGCTCCCGATCAAAAACAATCGCGCCCGGGAGAAAAAAATCGCGACCGGGCGAAAAAATCGCGTCCGGGCGAAAAAATCGCGCCCGGGCGAAAAAACCGCGCCCGGGCGAAAAAATCGCCCCGGACGAAAAAATCGAGTGCGGGCGAAAAAATCACCCCGGGCGAAAAAATCGAGTCCGGGCGAAAAAATCGCGCCCGGGCAAAACTTTCGCGCCCGGGCGATAATTTCGCTCCCGGGCCAAAACATCGTGCACGGGTGACAAAATTGTCATCGGGCGAAAAAACTGCGATCGAGCGAAAAAACTGCGTCCGGAGGAAAAAAACCGCTCCCGGGCGAAAAAACCGCCCCCGGGGAAAAAACTGCTCCCGGGCGAAAAATGCACAATCGGGCGAAAAAACAGCCCCTGGGCGAAAAATTCGCGCCGGGAGAAAAAATTCGCGCTCGGGTGAAAAAATTTGCGGCCGGATGAAAAATTCGCGTCCAGGCAAAAGAATGTCTCCCGGACGAAAAATTCGCGCCCGGGCGAAAGAATGTCGCCCGGGCGAAAAATTCGCGCTCGGGCGAAAGAATGTCCGCCCGTGCAAAAAATTCGCGCCCGGACGAAATATTCGCGTCTGGGCGAAAAATTAGCGATCGGGCCAAAAATTCGCGCCCCGACAAAAAATTCGCTCTCGGGCGAAATATTCGCACCCGGGAAAAAATTTCGCGCCGGGAAAAAAAATTCGCGTCCGGGTGAAAAAAATTGCGCCCGGGAGGAAAATTCGCGCAAGGGCGAAAGAATGTCACTCGGGCGAAAAATTTCGCGCCCGGTTGAAAAATTCTGCGCCCGGGTGAAAAATTCGCCCCCGGGCGAAATATTCGCGTACGGGTGAAAAATTCGTGACCGGGCCAAAAATTCGCGCCCCGATAGAAAATTCGCGCCCGGGAGAAAAATTCGCGCACGTGCCAAAAATTCCGCGCCCGGGCCAAAAATTTCGCGTTCGAGCGAAAAAATCACCCGTGCGAAAAAATCGCGCCCGAGCGAAATATTCATTTAGTGAAAGACTAGTGTTTTCGCAGTATTGTCAAACTGGATCCAGAGGAGTAAAATGTTTTCATAGCATCAACTGTGTATCGTGATGAGAAATTATTTTTCGAAAAGTTGAAAAGTAGGAGGCTAGTGACTTTTCAAATAGAGGAGAAAAAGGAGTTTTTGGTGGTAGCTTTTCCCACCGGTAGACATTCCAAACGGTTTATTATGTGCGGTGGCATTTTCTAAAAAATGAAAAGGAGCTAGAAAGCCCTCCCAAACAGGCCCTTAATCTCTTAATAGGGAGCATTCCGAGTAGCTTCAAAAAGCTCTCCATGCTACAACACCTTCATTTAAGTACAATCAGCTAACCGAAGAATAACGACTTCTCCGACGAGATATTGATTGACTTCGAGAAATTGCAGAACCTAACACGGTAGTACGAGAAAGATGCGACGCAAGCTTAAACAAAGAATCATAAAATCTTCTGTCGTTTGGAGCTGGACGCAAGCTGAAGTCCACACAAATTCATATAGAAGACATTCATCGGAGTTCAGATGTAAGAAGAAAAGTTCAAGCAAAAAGCAAGAAGGAATGTGAACTAGCTAAAGCTAGTTGGTCTTGCCGTGAAAAGTAGTGCTTTGCAAGTTTTTCACCTGAAAGAAAAAGGTGTTGATCTTAATTCAGCAAGCTTCGAAGACAGTTTCAAGATCACTAGAGTGTTTTATTTTATCTGTTGCAAGTATCTCTTAACTACATATGTATAATTCCTTATTGTATATATCTATAGGAATTAAAGGACGAATAATAGCTAATTAGTTTTTGTATGTAGTGAGTTTAATTAAAAAATAAAAGCATTCTTTGAATGTATCGAAGGATTTGGGTTATCTCCCATCTTCTTTTCCTTTATTAATAAAATTAAAAGTAAAAAAAGCTCTATTTAAAGAGCTTCTTTTAGACATTGAAATTTTTAGATATTTAACTAGGTTCTTATAGTTATTGTTATTATATATTAAAAAATAATTAATAATTATAATAAAAGCATGTGTATGAATTAAAAATTAATATTAAATTTTAATATATAACTGAAATTATTTTTAGTGAGAAAATAATAAATAATTGTAACGAAATAGTCTTTACTATAACTCATTTTATTGTGAGGAACAAATGTTTGTTACAAATAAGTTATTTGTAACGACACGCAGACATTTGTCACAAAATGTATTCGTGTCGGGCTTTAGAGGACGACCATTACATAAAGTTTTTCCGTTACAAAAAAGTTTTTGTAACAATTTTAGCTAGTTGTTGTAACGAATTTGGTCTTTACTAAAGGTACAGCTTGTTGTAGTGTATCATGACTGAAGACAATACCTTCTTTATGAATTTACCCTGTAGTTTTTATGAGGATGTTTCTTTGCATAACCTTTGTAGTCAAAGATTGAATTAGGTATTTAAATTAGATTTTCATTAATAGTATCCTCCTTGGTATGCCTTTAAATGAGCTTATCCAGAATATTTTTCTTTTTGTCAGCTAATTCCCTCTCAGAAGCTTCATACTCAGCCTTTTCTCTTTCTCCAATTTCTTCAAGAGCTTTTTCTAGCTCAGGATTCCGATACTCTTCCGTTGTAGTTTCTAGAATATCAACTTTAGGATATCTCTTATTGTATAATTTATCCTTCTTTTATTATTTCCTTTGAGCTTTTGTGTACTACTTCCACATCCTAAGCAGTTCTGCGCGTACGCATGCCTTGGAGATTCATGCCACATCCTAAGCATTCTCCTTTTAAGCTCTATGTCATCTAACATGAGCTCCCCCTGACTAGTTAACACCCCCAGAGATGTAGGAATCATTAGTCCAGTTTCTAGCTCAGGCATAGCTAAGAGGAACTTGGACTCAATAGCTGGATCCCCCTCTGATTCACATGGAGAGCCAGGAGCAAACATGGTATAGACAGTATCCTTAAGTTTCTCTAGCTCTGGGATATGGTCATTAGTAGCAACAATAATTTCTGCCTATAAAATTTGCCCATCAGCACCTTCAATATTCATTTTCTCATCAACAACTTCAGCCACATCAGCTTTCTTCTTTGTCATATTATCGGCAGCAACATCATCTATCTCTAAAGTGATCACATCAGCAACAACATCTGGAGACAATCCATTGGACTGACCTGACTCTCCCCCTTCTTTAAATCTATGAAGAAGAATGTTATGACCTCTTCAAGAACATGGGATTGAGTAATTTGTTGTTCAAGTTCTTATAGAGATCCTGATAGGTTGTCCAGTCGACCTTGTAAAATAGTCTTTGGAAAAATTATGTGACTAGAGGAGAAATCTATGACCAGTTTTGTCAAAAATTTGTTAAGTGTCTCAAGAATTTCTAATTTAGGCGGCATTTGTGTCATGGACGTATCTGGAAAAACACTCAACAAACATAAGAGAGAATGAAGACAATGAAGAAGAGAGCGGGGAAGATGAAGAGTTTGCAACAGTAATAAATATGACAAAAGTCTGGTATAAGTAGACAATATGTCGAAAGTTAGGGTATACGGAGATGTATTTTAGGAAAGAGACGACACAACGTTCTAAAATTTATCTAAAGAATAATTTTTCCTCGTGCTTACGATGTTAACGTTACGTCGTGATTTCTAGTATACCTTATCAGACCATCTATCGATGCATATGCTGATTACTATCGATGTTGTGTCGAATAAGTTCATAATCTTTATAATCTTCCTGCTCTCGATATTACATCAAATATAAATCGATGTTGCGTGGATTTGAATTTGACATCACGTTGAATAAAGAATTAAAATTTTTAAGTCTGTTACTATTTTTCTTAGCAATTAGTTTGTATAGAAATTATATTTTACACATATTATAATGTGTTTTATTGAACTCCATTAAGCATTCTCAATGCATTAATGAAGTGTTTGTGCTTAATTTCATCAAGGGGCTTATGAAGATTCTAACACCTTTGATCTTCAGTGGGAATATATCAAAGGAATATTTTCTCTTTTTTAATATTGTCCCTAAGAAAGTGGTGCAAAATTTCAATGAGTTTGGTTCTAGTATGCAGCAATGGATTTAATGCAAGTTAGATTGCATTAGAGATGTCACAGAAGATTGCAGAGTTTTTGATAGAAAAAGTACGATCAATTAATTAATTTTATATCCACAATATCTATGAGCAATAGCTTCCAGCTGCTATATACTCAACTTCAGCTGTGGAAATAGAGAATGAAGTTTGTTTCTTACTAAACCAATAAATTAATCTAAAACCAAGGAATTGACAAGTTCTTGAGATGCTCTTCCTATCCAGCCTACATTCAGTATGATCGGCATCTGAGTAGCCTACTAACTCAAATTTAAATTTTGTTGGCTTCCATAAGCCAAGTTCATGTATACCCTTTAGATATCTTAGGTTTTTTTGACATAACTTAAGTGTGATTCATTAGGATCTACCTAGAATCTAGCACATACACATGTGACAAACATGATGTCTGGTCTGCTGGTTATGAGATAGAGAAGAGAGTCAATGATTGCTCTATAAGTCTTCTGGTCAATAGATTGACCTGACTCATCTCTATCAATCACAACATTGGTAGTCATGGAAGTTTTCACGGTGGAGACACTTTTCATCCCAAACTTTTTGATAAGTTATTTAGTGTATTTGGATTGGGATATGAAAATTTCTTCATCATATTGTTTCAATTGGTGACTAAGGAAAAAATATAACTCCCTCATGCTACTCATGTTGAAGCCAAAATTGACCTCAACGAATGTTCAAAACAGGGGTGCAGCCAGCACTTACTTCTCTCAAGCCCCGCCCCTTGACTGGTTGCTAATGACCTAGGACTGACCCAAAGCCTCAGCAGGGAGGTCCCACCTCACACCCGAAAGATCTCTGAGAGCTTCCCCTCCAAAGCCAAAAGCTAGGCTAGGAGCTCCTCGGAAAGCACTAGAGATTCAGAGAAAAATGAGAGTCTGCTTTCCAAGGAGACCTTGTGGGTCTATTTATAGTCTTTTGCTGACCAGAAGTTACTGGAATACCCCTGTCTGGTCTGCCAATAGCCAAATCCCGTTGTTTGTAAAGTACTAAATGCAGCCCCTGGGGGTATAAGGGTAATTTTATCCGAGGGCAATTAAGTATTTTTACCCTGAACCCTGGGCCCCACTCGGCGAGAGCTCTGTGCCGGGAATCCTCTCGCCTTCATTTGGCAGGAGCTAAAAAGGAGTGTCGAAAGCCTCAAGCTGAGCCGGCCCCGCCTTCTACGAGACGTAATCCTTCTCGCCGACTCTGCCGGAAGCGGGTCCCAGCTGACCGATGGTGAACACTCTCGCCCTTCTCCAGGCGGGAGCTCCTCTAACCTTGACGTTGTCGCTGCTGGACGCGACGTTGAGTGAGTGGAGCTCACCCAACGCCCTTGCTGCCGACCACGGCGTTGAGTGAGTGGAGCTCACTCAGCGCCCTTGCTACTGACCACGATATTGAGTGAGTGGAGCTAACTAAGCGCCCTTGCTGCTGACCGCAGCGTTGAGTGAGTGGAGCTCACTCAGCGCCCTTGCTGCTGACCACGGCGTTGAGTGAGTGGAGCTCACTCAGCGCGGCATTGAGACCACTCGACGCCTTCTCTCCCGCTTCTGGTCACGGGCGGGACCTCTCCTGCTCCTAGGCGGGAGCTCCTCTAGCGAGAGCTCTTCTGATCTTTTGGCCCAAGCTAGCCCGAGGCTGATCCAACCCCGACCGTTGATGCCTCCGGGTCCTACCCAGCGAATATGGGTTGTACAACTCATTTCAAATCTAAACTACATTTGATCCGCAAACCTTTTATAAAGTTTTTGATCAGTTGAGTCAAATATAATATCATCCACATAAATTTGTACTATTAGTAATTGTTGTTTATATATTCTTATCAATAGTGTTTTATCCATCATTCCTCTTTCAAATGGGTGTTCTAAAAGGAAAGTGGATAAGGCCTCATGCTAAGCTCTTCGAGCTTGATTTATAACATATAGTGTTTTATATAATTTAATAACATGGGAAGGAAAAGATGAATTTGTTGGGTCCATTGCCCACAATGTCCTAGATTAGAATAAGTCAATCATATCAATGTCATACATAAAGTTGTATTTGATGTATGCTTAAGTTCATGCATGCAGGTTAGTCCTTATCACAATGATTGGACAAGTGGACTCAAGTGGGCTGGTGGATAGGAAAGAATTTGCCTAAGTCTACAGGCATTGAGTGAAGCAAGCTCACTCGACTCCAGATGCCTTAAGGAAGAAAGATGGATAGAAAAATTACTTAAGTCCACAGGCGTTGAGTTAAGCAAGCTCACTCAACGCCAGATGTCAGAAAGAGCAGCTGACAAAGGCAGAAATTTAGTTAAGCCCACAGGCGTTGAGTGAAGTCTATTCACTCAATGCAAAGGTAAGTAAAAGCATTGAGTATAGCCTGTATAGTCAAAGCCAAAGAATTGACTAGCTGAGAAAGTGGCTAAGTCTACAGGCATTGAGTGTAGTCTACTCACTCAACTCCATACAGCAAAAAGCTGTGAGACAGACTGAATGTCAAAGCCAAAGAAGATAGACTGAAAAATTCATCTAATTCCACAAGAGTTGAGTGAGTACAACTCACTCAACGCCATGTAACAGAAGGTTGTGAGATAAGCTCAGTCATTCAAAGCCACAGAATTCTGTGTTGATATTTTGACCAAGTCCACAGGTGTTGAGTGAGGCAAGCTCACTCAACGCCATGCGATAAAAAGAGTTGACTGATTCTCATCTAGTCAGAGCCAGTGTTTTCAGATAGAAAATTGGCTAAGTATAAAGGCATTGAGTGAATATTACTCACTCAACGCTCTCAATGCCGTGAAATAGAAAGCGTTGAGTGAGGCTAGCTCGCTCAACGCATTTAGACAGAAAGAGTTTTGGCCAAGTATAAAGCGTTGAGTGAAGCTTACTCACTCAATGCTCTCAACACCAAGTAGTAATATGGCATTGAGTGAAGCTTACTCACTCAACGCCAAGTGGCAGAACTCCAGATAAGCAGATTGGTGTTGAGTAAAGCTCAATCACTCAACGCCTAGAGACAGAGAAATTATTCTAAATGTTTTGGCATTGAGTGAAGGTTGATCACTCAACGCCTGATGATAGAAAAACTTTCTAAGTATTTTGGCATTGAGTGAAGGTTGCTCACTCAACGCCTAATGGCTGAGATAGATAGAATTATGTCTAAGTGTTGTAGTGTTGAGTGAAGCTTACTCACTCAATGCCTATACTAAGTTGCTTGATTTTGGCTAAGTCCACAGGTAGTGACATCAACAAAGTCAATAAGTCAACAAAATTTGAATTCGTTGCAGGAAAGCTACGATACACGACAAATGTCGTTGCTTGCCTTTAGTACAACCATTAATGCAAAATCTAGGTGTCAGCCAACCAATTCCAAGTGGGGCCCACTGCTTAAAGAGTCATTGATGAGCAAATAATAAAAGGTGGAGATGAGATTGAAGAAAGAAGCTTTTGGAAAAGACAGCTGGCCTTCATCTTCTTCCTCGGCCATTGTTGTCGAGCCCTGGAGAAGTTCAAGCTTCAGATCTAAAAGCAAAACAAGATAACTGGTGCGATTTTCACCTGCACCAGTAAGGTTAGAAAGTTATCTTTCTAAGGAAGAAGGAGCAACAGGTTCTACCTAGCTGCAGGTGATCTAAAGTCGATCCAAGATAGCTGGTGTCATCTTTATTTTCACCAGTAAGGTCAGAGACATCTTCTTTGAGAAAATAAGGTCGCAGCCAAGGAATAACCTAGCTGCAGTTTTTGGGTGCTTCAGACAAGATAACTGGTGATCTTCTCCAACAAGGTTGCAGCAAAGGAAGATTCCCCTACTGTAGAATGCTTTACATATCCAGCAGAACATTTACTGAAGATTAGTTTCTGGAGTTGTGAAGAAGAGAGAGCAGAGCTTTTGGTCCAATTCAGCAAGGTGCAGAACAACAGACCTGCAAGGAAGCAACAAGGTCTATTACTGCAGTAATTGAAAGCTAAAGAAAGATAGATGGTTCTTTATACCCCTTCACCAGCAAGTTCAGAGGAAACCTCTAAGGAAGAAGAAGAAGCAAAGGGCCAATCCTAGCTACAGTCACTACACAATTCAGGCCAAGCTTTCTAGAAGACATTTTCTGGACTATGTAGAAGTAGTCTGGACTGAGATAACTCAGGACAGAGGTAGATAGGCTTAGAGAAATTTCTCTGTTGTCATAGTCAAACCACCAACCCACTTCCACCTTATAGGATCTTTTTTGGATCTGAGTGGTAGGAGACAATTGGCTCTGAGGTGTAGGATCCAAGTGTGGATCTGTTTTGTAGGGATGTTTAGCCTAAGTGTAGGATCTGGGTGCAGATCTGAGAGTAGGATCCTTTATGGATCTGAGAGTAGTCTTTAGACTGAGTAGTAGGATTCAAGTTTGAATCTAAGCGTTAGGATCCAGTTTAGATCTGAGTAGGTGATCAGTTGATCACTGAGTGTAGGATCCTTTGTGGATCTGAGGTAGGGCTGTCCTCCCAGCCTGAGTTGTAGGGCCTTTGGGCCTGAGGTAGGTGATCTTTGGATTACTGAGTTGTAGGGTCTTGTGCCTGAGTTGTAGGTCTTGGAAGAGACTGAGTGGTCCTGTGAGATTGTGTTGTAAGCTATTAGGAGCAGAGATTGAAGGAGTGTCTTGTCTAACTAAAGTTAGAAAGGTGGGAGGGAAAGTGGACGTACCCATAATTTGGGGAACCACTATATATCTTCTGTGTGTTTTTCTGTGTGTTTCTTATTTGCAGGTTGTGTATGTCTTGAAAGAAGAAAACAACTAACAACCATTGCACTTAAAGAAAGAAAATTCAAAGATATGCACAAGTAATTAAGAAACCTATTCACCCCCCCCCCCCTCTCTAGGTGATTTAATTATTCTTGAAACAAAGACTTTCAGAATTGACAAAACCTAGAGGTTATTCTATATAAACCTCTTCTTTGAGAGTATTATTGAGGAAATCACTCTCTAAATCCATGTGATATACTTGATCTTTTTATAAGCAGTATATACAAGGAATAGCTTGATTGCCTCCAATCTAGCAACTGGTGTAAAGATCTAGTTATAGTCTATTCCTTCTTCTACCTATATCCTTGAGCTACCAATCTGGCTTTATACCAAACTATAACTACATTGGAATCCAACTTATTTATATATACCCATTTTGTTCTAATAAATAGATAATTTTTAGGTCTGTCAAGTAGAGTCCAAACCTTATTCCTTTTAAACTAAGCTAGATCTTCCTACATGGAAATAATCTAGTGGGGATCATTGTATGATTTCTCAATCTACTTAGGTTTATATTGGGAGAGGAAGCATTGCAGCATAGCCTTAGTTGATAGTCGTTTTTTGGTTCTAACTCCACGATTCATGTCTCCTATCACTTGAGAATGGGGGTGATCCTTGAGGTTTGTTTCCTCGAGATTTATTTTAAATATATTAAGTTTAGGAGTGATCCCTTCAATTACTTCCTCTTCAATAGCAATGTCATGTTCATCACCCTGTACTTGTATTTGAAGACTTTCTTGTGTTGTATTATTAACAACTTCATTAGAGTCTTCTTCTTCAGAATGAATATCAGCACTGTCTAGCTAATTATAATGCTCTTTAGATGATCGTTCTTTATTTTTCTTTATACACATTTTCTCCAACTAAGCAACAAGAGGATCTTCTTCCTGTAAAATATTTTTGGTGGAAGTTTTTGTTGGAGCATACGTTCCACATCTCTTGGTTTGAGAATAATAAATATCATGATGTATTTAATCTAATCTTTTGCGTATTTATAGCATACAGGTCAAAAGGCACAGACATAGATTAAATGAAGAGACTAGCCCTCAGTCATGGGCATGACCCAAAGACATGTACACTTTAGAAACATCAAAAAGATGAGTGTTGATTTCTGAATTTCAAATGATCATAACTTTCAATTCAGGAAGAGTTTTGGAACGG
Source organism: Platanthera zijinensis (assembly GCA_039513925.1). Classification (NCBI taxonomy): domain Eukaryota; kingdom Viridiplantae; phylum Streptophyta; class Magnoliopsida; order Asparagales; family Orchidaceae; genus Platanthera; species Platanthera zijinensis. Next base: position 50,570,017 of record CM077090.1, on the reverse strand, counting down.
GCTACCCTTTTTGGAGATGAGAATGATGTCATCTACAATTTGGAAAAGCCAAATTTTCAAGAACTATGGCAGAAAATAGCTAGATATTGTTGGTGATAGCTCGGATGATGTCAGACTGACGGGAGCTATGTCCCGCATGATCCAAGCTAGAACACATGACTTTGCAATATTGTCAGGCGATAGTGAGCTATCGCAGGTGATAACTCCATGATCTATCCATGTTGGCTGATCAGCCGACACGATCACCTCAGCATGGGACACATGGAAGCACAAGGAGATACCGCCAATAATAGTTAGATATCACTGGCGATAACATTAATTCTTATAAAAGGTAGAAAGTTTGTGTGATCAAGTGGAGACACCTTCTGAAGCAGTGATTCTTCCTCCACCAAGCCAGAACTCTGATTCTTTTGAGAGAGGGTCGTCTCTAGATATATAGAGAAATCCCTTATACAACATGAAGATTTAAAGGATATTTTGAAGGAGAAGAGCTACAACGCACATTCAACACAAAGGGTGAATGCATCAAGAACGTCGACGTCTACATCGCCTTCATCTTTACCTTCAGAAATCTTTGGGGAGTTTCTCTTTCATTTTATTTATCTTGTAATATCTTTTTATTTTATATTTTTGTAACAAGAGTTGAAAAATCATTCAGGGAGAACATGGAATTCAGGGAAGGATTCTGTAAAAAATTCGCTTTGTTTGTGGCGACAAGGTCCTTGTATAGCTTAGGAGAAATTCGCCACCTTGTGTGCAGCGGATAATTCGAGGTTAGATCTAGGAGAGGCTAAAGGTCGTGGCTGGGGTAAGATAGGCTATTGCCAGCTGGTCCTTGGGATAAGGACCGGTGAAGCATAAAATAGATATTTTGTATATTCTCCTTGATTTCAAGCGTTATTGAAATCAAATATTTTTTGTATTCAATTTCTAATGAAATAAATTCATATTTCTCTAAATTTATTTTCATGTCATAAATGTTTTGAAAAATATTTTCCAAAAGCTTTAACGCAAAATATATTAGAAGATTCATTTATATGAGATATAAATGCTTAAAATCAATATCTATGAACTAGCGCCCGACTGTAGCACTTAACGTCAGCGGTATTGAAGAAATATTGAATTCTAAATATTCTAAAAATAATCTTCAATATTGTTTTTTCTAAATATTAAAATATATTTTTCGATAATATATTTCAAAACTTCTCTTAAGAACTCTGATATTTTTTTAAAAGATTTAAAATTTCATAAAACCCTTATTCACCCCCCTCTAAGGGTGTCGTAAGATCCAATACCTGGTATCAGAGCTGAGTTATTCAAAAACAGCTTTATAACCGAGAATAATGATGCTTTATGATCTCACTTCCACTTGAAGGGATGAAAGTTTAGCTAATGAAATTTATTTAGCACCACCTTTATTTATGAATGAAAATTACAAAGGGTGGAAAATTTTAATGGAAAAAAATTATTAAATCTTTAGACATGATAGTTTAGAATATTATAATTAAAAAGCCCTCAGTGACTTAAATAGAAAAGAAAATGTTTTAAATGTTAAATCTTTAAATAATTTATTTTGTGCACTAGATCAACATATTTTCAAACATATATATATGTTTCCTACTAGTCATGAAATTTGGAAATTTCTTGAATAAACTTATGATTCTCCATCTGTAGTAACTGAACAAGTACAAGACATATAGAATATGCATGTTTGTTTAAGTATTCAAGAAAGCTCCTTCATTAAAGGATCCATTGAGTGCACATTGAATAGATTGAAAAAAGAGAACACATTAGCAAAAGAAAAGATGAAAACTCAACTATGGTAGAGGAATGCCAATAAGATATCAAAGGAACCTTATGTTCAAAGCTTACCACATCTGATAACACTGTAAGTAAATCAAAATATTCTTTTGTTTTCGTAATAAATTTGATTTCTACATTTTGTATGTTTGAAATTGCTAGAAGTAAAATTTTAAAGTTGAAAAATGCTAACTCCAAATTACACGCATAGACTCTTTTATTTTAAGAGCCTTTTTATTATAGCATCTATAGGCATTGCTTGATGATGAATATCCAAAGAAGATACCATCATCAACCTTCTAGTCAAATTTGACAAGATGGCTCTTTCTATTATTTAATATATAGTAAGTGCAGCCAAATATCCTAAAGTATAAAACTATAAGTGTTTTCCCTTCTGAAGTTCATAAGGTATCTTTAACTTAGTCTTATGGATAAAACTTCTTTTCTAAATATAATTGATAATGTTAACAACTTCAGCCCAAAAGGACTTGGGAAAGTTTGACTCGACGAGTAATGTACTTCCTAATTCAATTTGGGTTTTATTTTTTCTTTTTAGCTACCACATTTTGTTGAGAATTTCTAGGAGCTGCTTTGCCTTATCCTTTTATACTCACAGAATCTATAGATTAACTGATTTTCAAACTCTATGTCTTGATCAATTCTGATCAGTGCAACTTTAGTGTTGAATTCAAATTAAAGATGTCTAATGAATCTTCAGAGGATCTTGAAAGTTTCAAACTTAGCTCTAAAAAAAAAACACCTAACTAAATCTAGAAAAAGCATACATTATGCCTAGAGTAAATGAATTTTTTCCTAAGCTCTGAGTGGGGAATGTACCAAATAGGGCCATGTGTAATAAGTAAAGGCTTCTAAGTGAATCATTCTTACCAATTAGTTTGAATGATGATTTGATTTATTTACCTATTTGACAAGCTCTGTATGAGTTTATTTTTTTTATACTTGTCTTTTGGCAATGCTCTAACTAGATTATTTTTACTATCATGGTTATGGTCTTATAGTTTAAATTACCAAGCCTCCTATGCCAAAGCTCATTCACATCTATATCTTAATTGGATAGGCATATCTCTTTTGAATTGGAGCTAAATTTAACCATATACACTTTGCTTTTTCTATAGTAAGGTAGTATTATTGCATCTGACTTAGAGTTGACTATTTGGCATAGGGTTTGAGTGAATACTACTTTGTATTTACCATCACAAAGCTGACTAATACTAATGAGATAATGATGAAGACCTTCAATATAGCTACTTTAGAAAAAGAGATTGTTAGAATCTTTATGATCTAGAAGTAGTCAACGAATTATTCTTGCTACCAACATAATATGAGCTTATAGGGTCGCACATATTAGCGTACAAGAATTTGGATAATTGACTGAGATAGCTCGACTCATATAGGATATGGGTGCAGAAAGATAAGTACTTTGTCGGTTGGAAGGTTTATCAACTAGAAGTTGTTTGATAGTTTGTCGATAGGAAGGTGCAGTCAACAAGCTATGCAGCCGATGTAGTAGATCCAGTCGACAAATCATGCAGTTAATGTTGTCGATACAGTCTATGTACTCGATGCAGTCAACAAACCATATAGCCGATATAATCGATGCAGTCGACAAACCTTATAGTCGATATAGTCAATATTTCCAGGAAAAGTTGTTTGATAGAATATAGTTTGGATGACATCGGCTAGACCATATATTCTAGTTATTATAATGTATATTAGCTTAGATTAATGGAGAGACTAAGTTTAGTGTCGGCTAGACAAATGTCGACTACATCAGCTAGACCCATTTTTCTCATGTCTTTAACCCTGAGATCGGTTTAGCTTTTATTATGGTATTTCTTGTGAAAGTTGAACCCGGTTCAATGAAGATTATATATATAGAAAAAAATTCAGGGTTAGGGTTAAGAAGTATTTTCGATTTTTCCAGAGCCCTAACTTTTCAGAAGAGTTTTGAAGAGCAACAAACCCGACAACAGCCTCCCCTTACGAATTGGAGCCATAACGTCGGTGGTCCTCTCCTAGAAACGAACCTAGAATTTTTTTTGTAGGCAAAGGACTCAATCATCCCTTTCAAGCCTACCCTCGTGCGATGACGGCGAGACATTTCTCTTGTTAGTGCGGAAATCCTGTAAAGACAAACTCTTTCTGTGTTGTCAAACTCAATGGACATGAAAGAGTTGGGATTGGATTCCAATACATCAAAGAGACTCTTCTTAGAGCACCTTGGCCGATCTTCGTGAATCGACCCCGCATAGGTACTTGTTATTGTATTTCTTGAATCATGGTTTTCACAAGATCCCATATCTAGTTAGGGTTTTCTAGATCTGTTTTTGCTACGCACATCTGATGTGAGTCCACCCCTAGTAAAACCCAATAGAGATGTCTCTAATTCTGATCATACTATAACCTTTAGTTTGACCACAATTTGAGTCACCAAAAATTACTTTAGGGCCATCCTTGGCCATATAGAGTTCCAACAATTCCTTTTTTCAGTCATATGTCTAGAGCAACCACTGTCCAAAAACCATAGCTAGTTTGTGAATGGACAACCCCTGACTTGTGCATGCAATTGACCAATTGTTAGGACCCAGGTTACCTTGGGTTCTTTACTTCTACCATTGTATGGGGTTATGAAAGTGTAAGAAGGCTTTTCATGATAACCTTTAAATTGAAGAGTGTTGGTTTGTTAAACAAACAAATTTTAGCATCTTGTCCAATTGTATGGCAATGATTACATTTAAGTGTGTGAGTGTAATTATCAATAAACAATTTAGTATTAACTAGATTATAATTGTAAACTTGAACGTTTCTTTGACTATAAATCGACGATACTACCTAGTTGCATCGATATAAAGTCGACGATGGCATGAAGTTGCGTCGAGAAGAGGTAAACACAGCTTCATACTTGCGTCTATTATAAATCGATGCACATGCAAAATTATGTTGAGTTGTAGTAGACATATGTTTCTAGTTTTTTGAAAAGTTGTGTTTTGAAATATAATTTTCTAAAGGTTTCTTTCATAGAATACCCTGATAGTTTGGTGAGCTAATCCTATTAAATAATGTAATTCTTTTAGGACCGTCATTTATAATAATGATGGGTTGTTTTGCCTAGCTTTGACAAAAGCTACATGATTCTTCCAAGCTAGTGTGTTGGAAGATTTTTCTTAGCTTTTGGCTCAGCACCTAACCCTAGGTTTTTGAATCTTCCGGAGATATTTTCAGAAATATTTTTAAGCTTTTGACTCCTATCATTCTGTGAGTCTTCAAAGGCTTTTACATTTGCAAGCTATTCTTTTAGTGACTTGCTTTCTAAAGTTAGTTCATTCATTTATTTTTCCAGTTTTCCTAACTCAACCTTAAGTTAATTGTCCTAATGGACTTACTCTTCATCAAGCTTCTCATTTTTTAATTTCTCTATTTCTTTTCTAAGTGATTTGATTTGTTTTTCTACCTCTAAACAATCTTGCCAGAAATCTTTAAAGTAATCTTAAACTCATTATAATAAATATCAAAATCATTAAAATATGATATTAGGTCATCTTCATCTTTAGAGAATGCCTTCAGAGTCATCAGGCAGGCTTCTTCAGCAGTTGTCTCATCTTTACTATCAGATAAAGAATTTGACTCAGAGTCTGAATCACTGTTCTTCTTGTCCATCTTCCCGAAGGATTGCTTCTTGTGCTCATTCATGTTAGCTTGATTCTTCTATTCCTTGGGCTATTCTGGAGCTATGTGTCCTGCATTTCTGCAAGCAAAGAAGATAACCTTCTTGTTAGTAGTCTTATCAAACTTTGTCTTGCTAGCACTCATTTCTCTTTTTTGGAGTCTTCTAACTTGATTCATCTCATAAATCTTCTGGCTAGGAGATTGAAAGTCTCCTCTTTAATACTTGAAGGCTATCCTTATGATGCCTTCAATACGATGGATTTTTCTCTAGGGGTAGAGATCTTATACATTGCTTCAGTCTCAACCTTACACTTTAGGAGCAACCCATAGGACTTTAATTTGTCTAATAGGGCATCAGTGGTGATTTTACTATAGCATCTGGACTCTCTGATGGCCCAGATCCTTGAACCTTATGTGTTTGGTAAGCACATAGGAAGCTTGTCATTGATGTCTATTTATGAGACCTCCTTATCTAGTTCATTGAGTTTGTACAACCCCGTATTCGCGGAGTGGGGGTCCCCGATAGGCGAAAGGCTAGCTATGCATTTTTAAGATTTTTGAGGGGTTTGGCAATCTTGGTGGCCAATTTAGGCCCAACTTGTGTTTTATACTATTAGGGTGGATGAAATATTTATCTCCCATCGGCCCTTTTGAGGGGTCGCCTCGACCGATCTTGCCCTAGTAGACAGCTCGCAGGCCTCCGTCTCGCCAGGTCGCCGTCTCGCCAGGTCGCCGTCTCGCCCAGCCAACCGGTCTCGCCCAGGCCGCCTTCTCCCCAGGCCTCCGCCAGCTCGCAGCCCGCCATCTCGCCCAGCCAACCGGTCTCGCCCAGGCCGCCTTCGCCCCAGGCCTCCACCAGCTTGCAGTCCGCCAGCTCGCAGGTCTTCGTCTCGCCAGTCCACCGTCTCTCCCAGCCAACCCGTCTCGCCAGACCGCCGGTCTCTCCCAGGCCGCCTTCGCCCCAGGCCTCTGCCAGCTCACAGACCGCCAGCTCGTCAGGCTGCTAACTCGCAGGCCGCCATCTCGCTCTCGCCAGGCCGCCGTCTCGCCCAAGCTGCTTATCGCCTGGCCCCAACTCACCTGGCCTGTGCTCGCTCAGCAGCCAGCCCGCCCGGCCTCAGCTCGCTTAACCTCCCTACTCGCTCGGCTTAAGGGACTGCCCCTGGTGGAATGCAATTAGCCTCTTAGAACAGCGGGATTTGGCTATTGGCAGACTAACTCGGGGGTATTTCAGTAATTTTGAGAGGAGCGAAGGTTTGTTATTTGCAGGTCATTCCCAGAAAACTATAAATAGACCCTTGAGGGTGCCTTGGAGGGCATTGCTTCTTAGCCACTTGAATCCCCTTGGCTTTCTTCCTCCATTGCACCTAGCTCAATCATTGGCTAGGGAGGGGGAGACCTCAAAGGTCTTCTGAGTGTGAGGTGGGACCTCCACGCTAGAGCTAAGGGTCTGTTCCTAGCTTCTTGATCCTTTGGCCTGTGACGTTCTCCTAAGTGTAGTTGGTGTGAGGTCACCCCTTTCTTGGGACCCCGGACTCCACGAGAGACCAAGTTTTTGGTTTTAACATTTTGGTGCGGTGAGCGTGGAGAGTGACCAGCATAGAAGATCTCAGGAGAGTGTCATGAATGGAGATCAGGGAGGTAGTGATGATCTCGGTGAGCTCCCCAACCCATCACCCTCCGTAGGAAGAGAAGAGTTCATGACATCCATCCAAGGCATCATGGAGATGTTGTGAAGTATTGCCCCTCGGGCTGACAGCTCAACCCGCACCCCCCAGGGACTGGCTCCCAGGGGTCTCGGCGAGCTGAACCAGAGTGGTCTCGGCGAGCTGCCTCCCAGGGACTTAGGCAAGATGACCCCCGCAGGGGGAGAAGGAAGTGCACCATGGAGAAGGCCTGGGAAGGAAATAATGGGAGAGGGGGTCGAGTGATACCTCCCCGGCCGGGAGTTGTTCCCCAGCCCGACGAGTGCTCTCCTCCAAGGCGACCAGGTCGCGCGAGTAGAGCTTGCGAGACCACCAATGAGGGGGTCACCCTTTAGCGAGCTGATCATCTCGGCTCCCGTTCCTGAGGGGTTCAGAGAGCCTAATATGGCCTACTATACCGAGAAGGATGACCCCGTCCAGCACCTACAGTGGTTCGAGGATGTCATCTCCATTAGGCCGATGACCGGTGCCTTTAAGTGTCGCCTCTTCGCGATCACGTTGAATAACAAGGCAAGGGACTGGTTTCATCAACTCCCAGCGAGGTCTATCTATAGGTTTGGGGACTTGAGCCAGAGCTTTCAGCTTCGCTTCTACACCTCCAAAAATAGGAAGAAGAATCATGAGTACATCTTCCTGATAAGGCAGGAGGTCGAGGAGTCGCTGGCCCACTACATTGATAGGTTCTAAGAGGAGATCCTTGATATCTAGGAGATGTTGGGGTATGCCCTCCAGATGACATTCACGGTGGGGTTGTGCGAGGGGTTTTTCAAGGTGATTCTGACCCGAAAGGCCGACCTTTCCTTCAAGGAGCTGATGGAAAGGGAAGCAAAGAAGATAGCCATGGAGGCGTCCAACCAGCGTTTGTCAAGAAGTTGACAAGGTTAATAGAGGCAGAGTCAAAGGAGCAAGGTGGCTCGAGACATCGGGAGGGAAGGTGGACAGAAGAGCAGAGAGCTCAGGGGTTCCAGGGACCTCGGGAAGGTCGGGAACCTAGTTGGAGGCAGTAGGGAGGGCCCGTTCAGGGTCCAGGGAGAGGTCTCATCCAGGGTGGGGAGGATTTTCGGGGAGGAAAAGGAAGAAACAACTTCCAAAGGCAAGCCCCTCGGCAGCTCCTACCCCCACCGCAGCAAGCGATGGGGATCAGTCGAAGGGAGAGGAGGAACCGCGCGGGAAGAGGAAGAGTCAGAGTAGAGTTACCCTACAATTAGTTCTACCATGATGAGGGCCATACAACAGCTACTTGCCCCGAATTCTAGGAGTTGAGAAGGATAAGAGCTCCGGCACCACAGCCTCAACAACCGCAAGATCCGGTACTGATTGAAGAAGTCCAACCCAAGGCAGCAGGGGAGAGGTGTGAGGACAGGATTGATGTGGGTACCCGGGGAGGGATCCAATGATGCACAAGGGAAGAGGGAGGTAGTGAAGTGGATCATCTCTTGTAATGAACTTTGCTTGCGTTGTATTAACTATGATTGATGAAAAAGACCGTCAGAAAACATTTGTGATTCGTGCCTTAGCTCCGAGATGATTCTGCTGACCAGACTCCCACTAGCTAGCAGGGCAGGTTGATCTCTCATGGAGGCTAAGTCCTTTTAGCTTCGAGATGATTCTGCTGACCAGACTCCCACTAGCTGGTAGGGCAGGTTGATCTCTCGTGGAGGCTAAGTCCTTCTAGCTCCGAGATGATTCCACTGACCAGGCTCCCACTAGCTGGCAGGGCAAGTTGATCTCTCGTGGAGGCTAAGTCCTTCTAGCTCTGAGATGATTTCACTGACCAGGCTCCCACTAGCTAGCAGGGCAGGTTGATCTCTCGTGGAGGCTAAGTCCTTCTAGCTCCGAGATGATTTCGCTGACTAGGCTCCCACTAGCTGGAAGGGCAGGTTGATCTCTCGTGGAGGCTAAGTCCTTCTAGCTCCGAGATGATTCCGCTGACCAGGCTCCCACTAGCTGGCAGGGCAGGTTGATCTCTCATGAAGGCTAAGTCCTTTTAGCTCCGAGATGATTCCGCTGACCAGGCTCCCACTAACTGGCAGGGCAGGTTGATCACTCGTGGAGGCTAAGTCATTCTTGCTCCGAGATGACTCCGCTGACTAGACTCCCACTAGCTGGTAGGGCAGGTTGATCTCTCGTGGAGGCCAAGTGTTTTTTTACCCTGAGGTCGTCTCGTCACCCAGGATCCCATTAGCCGGCATGACAGGTTTACCCCTCGGGGAGGACAAGTGTTTTTTACCCTGAGGACGTCTCGTCACCCAGGCTCCCATTAGCCGGCATGACAGGTTGATCCCTCGGTGAGGCCAAGTGTTTTTTATCCCGAGGCCGTCTCGTCACCCAGGCTCCCATTAGCCGGCCTGACAGGTTGACCCCTCGGGGAAGCCAAGTGTTTTTTATCCCGAGACCGTCTCGTCACCCAGGCTCCCATTAGCTGGCATGACAGGTCGACTCCCCGGAGAGGCTAAGTATCTTTTCGACCGCGCAAGAAAATTACACTCAGCGAATATGTTGGGTTGAATGTTTCTTTTCGAGCTTGTACCAATCTCGAAAAGTGCGGGGATTGTGTAGAACCCCGTATTCGCGGAGTGGGGGTCCCTGGCAGGCACAAGGCTAGCTATGCATTTTTAAGCTTTTTGAGGAGTTTGGCACTCTTGGTGACCAATTTAGGCCAAACCTGTATTTTATACTATTAGGGGGATGAAATATTTATCTCCCCCGGCCCCTTTGAGGGGTCGCCCCAACCGATCTCACCCTAGTAGCCAGCTCGCAGGTCGCGGTCTTGCCAGGCCGCTGTCTCGCCAAGCCAACCGGTCTCGCCCAGGCTGCGTTCTCCCTAGGCCTCCGTCAGCTCACAAGTTGCCGTCTCGCCAGGCCGCCATCTCGCCCAACCAACCGGTCTCGCCTAGGCCGCCTTCTCCTCAGGCCTCCGCTAGCTCGCAGGCCGCCAGCTCGCAGGCTGCCGTCTCGCCAGACCGCCATCTCTCCCAGCCAACCCGTCTCGCCAGGCTGCCGTCTCACTAGACCGTCTGTCTCGCCCAGGCCGCCTTCACCCCAGGCCTCCGCCAGCTCACCAGCGGCCAGCTCGCCAGGCTGCCAACTCGCAGGATGTCAGCTCGCTCTCGCCAGGTCGCCGTCTCGCCCAAGCCGCTTCTTGCCTGGCCTGTGCTCGCTCAGCAGCCAGCCCGCCCGGCCTCAGCTCGCCTAATCGCCCTACTCGCCCGGCTTGAGGGACTGCCCTTGGTGGACTACAATTAGCTGCTTAGAAAAGCGAGATTTGGCTGTTGGCAGACCAACTCGAGGGCATTTCAATAATTTCAGAGGAGCGGAGGTTTGTTATTTACAGCTCATTCCCAGAAAACTATAAATAGATCCTTGAGGGTGCCTTGGAGGGCATTGCTTCTTAGTCACTTGAATCCCCTTGGCTTTCTTCCCCCAAGGCACCTAGCTCAAGCATTGGCTAGGGAGGGGGAGACCTCAAAGGTCTTCCGGGTGTGAGGTGGGACCTCCACGCTAGAGCCGAGGGTTTGTTCCTTGCTTCTTGAGTTTTTGGCTTGTGACGTTCTCCTGAGTGTAGTATGTGTGAGGTCACCCCTTTCTTGGGACCCCGGACTCCACGAGAGACCAAATTTTTGGTTTCAACAGAGCTCATTTACTATAATATTGAATCTCTCATACAACTCATTAATAGATTCCTCAGCTTTCTTTTGAAAGATCTCATTATGGGATATGAGAAGAGACCTTTTGTCCTTTCTTTTATCAGAGCTGTCATCAACAATTCTTGACAAGGACTCTCAAATTTCCTTAGCTGACTGTTAGTTAGCAACCTTTTAGAAGATTTCATCAGTCATTATGGACACCAAGATGTTCATGGCCTTGGATCTCTTGTGTTACGTTTCCACTGGCATCTTTTTTTTATTCAACTCTAAGAACTAGTTCTTGTGTTATATTTCAACTAGCATCCTCATTTCTAAGGTATTGTTGGACCTGAAGCACAAAATTGAAAATATCTTCATCAATAAAATTCATGTAGAGTTTAATTCTGGTTTTTTATAGTGTAAAATTTTCCAAGTTACACACTAGAGGTCTCGTGGATCCAAATTCTTTGAAATTATTAGAACTCATTTTTGAAAATAGATTATATAATAGTAGCTGTGGATTTTATAACTATTCAGATCTTTTAATCAAGGTGTTAACCTTTTCTAATTAACCTCCATGTGATATCAATCTGTTGGTGAACAGTTATGACGTATACCTCTGAGAATTATCTAGAGTAAGGAGGTGAATAGAGATTTAAAAAATTTTACTAAAATAATTTACAAGATTTAAACAGTCTCGAATTAGCATCCACAGAATCATATCTAGAATAAGTATCTCAGTACAGAAAATAATCACAAAAAATCAAGACATGGAAAAGCATAGCACAATAAAGCACAACACAGAAGACACCAAAAATATACTAGGTCCCCTAAATCTGGAAACATTCACTCTTTTACCACTTTAATAGGATTTCACTATCAGAATACCCGAGTCTCTTGATAAGGAGACTCTCAGAACTAGATATCGAGTATTTTGTTAAGGAGACTCTCAGAATCAAGACTGAGTCTTTAATTAAGGAGACTCTCAGAATCAATACATTACATCTTTTGATAAAGAGATCTTGAACTAGTCCGAATCCTTTGAGGAGAGATTCTAAAAAACTCTTTACACAATAATAGTAAATGTGAAAGAGTAAGAAGAGAGAAGAATTGTCTTCTATTGTAAATCCTCTTTCAACAATTTTTTGAGAATTCTTAAGGCACTAAGGCTTCATTTGGTTCGGCGGTGGCGGGTCGATCCGACGGGTGGAAACGGAGTGTTCGAACCGGAGGGGGGAGGTGGCTGCTCCAAACGGAGCTTTTTGGGGGCGTTTCTCAAGGGGGGCGGGTCGAAACGGAACAAACGCCGCCGGAAGTTCATTTGTTTTTCCTCTTTCCGGCAGCGTTTGCTCAAAACGGAGCAACGAAACGCCCAAACAAATGGAGCCTAAGTGTTCTGGATCTTTTTTATAGATGGATTCTTGTTAAGAAGAAGGTGCAAGAATTATGAGCCTTGTGATCCACTATCTTTCTGATTGTTCTCGGAACTTTTGTTGCAATAGTGAAGAAAAAGAGAAGAAGAACTGCAGTTGATAATCTAATGTAAATGATTTTTGTATACTATTTTATTATTTTTGTGTATGTAATATTCTTCCATTTGAAAATTTGGTATATCAATCTCTGAATGATTTCAAATTGCTTCATCTAGGAATTTATCTTCAGAAGGAATAAGATAATATTATTCTATCTTTGTCATCGAAAATTCCATCGATTTCTTCGAATTTCTTCTATATATAATTCAAAAATTCTGTTAGAAATCTCTTTCCTTATATCAGTTCTTTTTAATTCAAATAACTTTCATAGTTATTGTCTTCCAATAAATCTAAATGAAGTCCTGAAATTTCTATTCTAGATATATGTCGACGCTACTTCGAGTTCTGGTAGAAATTGCGTCAAAATCTGCTTTAGAATAAGACTCTGTCGACTTAACTTATTACTCGACGTTACGTCGATAACTTGTCAACGTATGTGTCGACTTCTGCCTTGAAGAGGCGTTGACATCACTTTAGAGGATGTGTCGACACCAGTTAGAGTCATGTCGACTTCTAGTCGACGCATATTTGCCTCGGTTGGTTTTCTTCATATTTTCAGCTTGTCTTTCTTATGTTTTTGACTTAACTGACTTCATAGGACTTCTATGACCAAATTATCCTTTATATACAACATAAGTAATTATCTCATGTTGTAAAACCACTAATAAATTTTGTTAAGTTAAATCATAGGATTTTCCTAACAACGTGCTTTGAACCTAGCTATAGACTCATCACTATTCATTTTCTTCTTCAACACATACTGCACCCAATGACTTAGCTCATTTAAGCAGGTCAGCAAGATACAAAGTATTATCTTGTAGTAGCGAGTCTATTTCACCATGTATGGCTCCCGCCCATATCAGGGAATTCCTAGATCTCATTGCTTTCTGATTGGATCATCCTCAAAGTGGTAGATAAATAAGTTCTCACCAAAATCCTTATGGATTATTTCTCTTGTAGATACTCTAATACAAAGAAGTTCTTCTTATAAAGGTTGGGTAGTAGTGTTAGAAGGACCAGCTTCAGATTCTATAGTACATTCAGAAATCATATCAGTTGATTTAAACACATTAAAGACTTGATCTTTAATGTTAGGGCGACTCCGTCGCTCATGGTAATATATGTATATCCTATCAAGTTTGAAATAGGTATATATATTATCTCCAGCATAGAGTCGTGCCCTAGATAGACATGAAATCCACAAGTCACTAACAAGTCGGCCTCGACACGCACGAACATACATGAAATATTCATTACATGAGTTTTATTATTATGAAAAAGTTGTAGTTCATATATTTTCAAAGCACAAATGCTACAAAATCAACTATCTATAATATCTTTGGAGATTATGTTTCAGCTTCAAATTCATTTCATCACCACCAAGTTGTATTCTATTGTATTTTTCAACTCTAAAAAAATTATGAGTTAAATAACTATTAATCAAGACAGGTTGTGGCAGTGGCCGAGGTGGGAGGAATCATGGGAGTCGAGTCGTTCAGAGCTTCAGAGGAGGTGGATGGAGTGTCGAGAGGCAGGCCGTTTGTCGGAGAGTCGAGAGGCGGACCGTGCTCGGTTTGTAAAACAACAAAACCGCGACGCACCAAAAAAACGCGGTGCGGTTTAAAAATCGGTCTGATTTGTGCGGTTCATGTTGTTTTTGCGTTTTGCGGTTTTTTATGCTCACCCCTATATGAAAGATGACTATGACTCTTTTTTGGACAGTTTTTTCTATTCAGAAAATTTTATTCGAACCGCATAAGTTATTTTTAGGTTATTTGAATGGATGTTTTTTCAAAAGAGCTTCTTCAAGAAAGATGCTTTGAAAGCTTGTTGAGTAATTATTCCAACATAGTTTTCAAAAAATTGTTTTTCTACTTTTAGCTTTCTCTTTAATTAACTTTACTTCGCAACATACCAATTCACAATGTTGGATTAATACTCACTATTTTTTTATTTTCTTACAATTAATTTCTGAAACAGGCATTTTTGTTCGAGCGTGGGTTTTTGAGCGGAAGGACGAATTCGTCCATGTGCATGTTTTCGCTCGGACATGCATTTTCAGCCAAATGTTCGGTTTCGACCTGGCAAGTGTTTTCTCACCGGGCTCGTGTTTTTGGCCAAAAGAGCGTTTTCGGTATGGCTAGCATTTTCCACCGGGGCGTATTTTCTCCTAGGCACATATTTTCAGTCGGGCACACATTTTTGGACTCACGCGTGTTTTCGCCCGGGTGCGCGCCTTAGGCCAAGCACACGTTTTCGTCCAGGTGCACATTTTTGGTTGGGCGCGTGTTTTTGTCTGAGCGTGTGTTTCGCCCGGACGCTCAATTTCACCCAAGATCGCTTTTTCGGTCAAGCGCAAGTTTTTGGTAGCGTGTAGATTTTCGTCAGGCTCGCATTTGCAGGCGGACGCACGTTTTAGGCATGTCACACGTTTTTGCCTGGGAGAGCGTTTTCGTCGGGGCGTGCGTTTTCAGCCACGCACACATTTTTCGGTGCGTGTGTTTTTCGCCAGACGCGTGTTTTCTTTGGGTGCACATTTTTGGTTGGGCGCGGGTTTTTAGCCGCTCTTGCATTTTTCGGCCACACGCTTGTTTTTTGCAAGACATGTTTTTGCTAGGCGCACTTTTTCGATTGGGCGCACATTTTTGCTTGGACACCATTTTCCAACCACAGTATTCATGTTATAAAATATGTAGTAATGTTTCTATTATAAAATAAAATTGTTTTCCAACAACTTTATTCGATGATCATCCAAAAGCTCTACAGTTTTCTAATTAGCGCTTTTCTGACAGCTCTATTCTCACAACTTTATTCTTACAACATTTTTCTCATCGACATCAGCCTCCCTAAATTTCATGTCTATATCATGTACAAAATATTAATTTGTGGTACAAAATTGTGATGAGAAAATGAATTATTAAGAGCAATAGTAAAAATAATAAATTTTGAATTTTTTTGTTTAACTTGCTGTTTAAATGAACAATATTAATATTAATTAGTTAATGTTACTAATTAATTATATTATTTAATAATTATATAAGTTTTAATAGTTATGACTAATAGTTTTTAAATTATTAAAAATTAAAAAGGGTGACAACGTTTTCTAGATAAATAAAAAACTAGTTTAACTGATAAGAAAAATAAAGCTACTTAAATGAGAGCATATTGTCATAGATTTATTTCCTTGATAATATCGTGTGCGACCTTAGCTCTTTTTCATACTCCTTTACGTCTAGCTAAGTTAGTCTTCTTCAATAGTAATTGTTGCAAGAAGAGTAAGAGAACACTTTGAATGAGAGCAAGAAAGAAAAAAAGTTTGAAAGATCTTTGAATTGCTTGAAAGTTTGGATGGTTACAAATTATGGGTCCTCTGTTTATTAAGGCACCAAAAGAATTTTCATTCAAAGGGTGGAAAGATCTAAACTATTCATTTTGTAGATTATTTTACCACTATCTTTTATGTATATTTTACTTGAATTCTCAAGGCTCTTTTGTAGAATGTTCTCATGAAATCATTTTAGAGTGTTTCTACGCTTCTCATGTATTTTATATACAAATACTCTCCAAGCATCAATAATTATCTAGAAACTTGTAATGCATGTCATGGAGAAGGTAAGTCGTGACATCCTCCCCCACCTACATTGGTGACGCCCTCGCCGCCTCATAATGTTGGATGGTGTCCTTAAATTGCCAAAGGTCCTCTATTGTCTCCCACGTAGCTTCAGAATTCAACCTTCCTTTCCACGTGGTCATGCCCTCATGCATTATGTGCTAGGTTGCACACCTCTTTGTCTCACAATCATCTTTGTGATAACTTCTTCCATGATCTTTATCAAAAGACTTAGTCATCACCTGGTGTACTCTTTGTGATATTCCTCTTTGAAGATCTTCATTATCCTAATTGTAAAATTTTAGCATGCTAACATGGAATACATGGTGAATATTCAAAGAGTCTGGCAGGTCAAACTGATAGGAATTCTTACCCACCTTGGCGATTAACAAAAATGGGCATTCATACCACTAACCAAGCCTTTATGCATGCTATGCAAATCCTTGAATTGTTGGGATTGGAGTTTTACTATTACCTTATCCCCTACTGTGTACACCACCTTTCGTCTCTTTGAATTAGCCCACTTCTTCATCCACTTGCACCAAATTTCTACACAAAATATGGCTAAGTCTGCTTGCTCTTCCCATGACAGTCATTTTCCATGCCCATGGATTTCTTCCATCATCTATGGTGGTTGCCAAAGTGTGTGGAACAAGTGATTGTCTTTATGTGGCATGCTCAAACAGACTCCTTCTGGTTGCCTCACTGCATTGTAAGTTTTAAGAGAATTGTACTACATTGATCAGCTTGACCCAATCTTGTTGATTGACACTCACAGAGTGTCGATGGTAGCACTTAAGTAGAGCATTCACCCCCCCCCCCCCCTCGATTTGTCTATCAATTTGAGGGTGGAAGTTGGCAGAGAAGTTTAATTCAGATCCCAACAATTTGAACTACTCTATCCACAATTTTCTTGTAAATTGAGGGTCGTGACCACCTACAATCATTCTAGGACACCCCAAATACTTCATCACATTTTTAAAGAATAATCGCATTGTCTCCTCTGCCATGGTATCCTTTGTGCTAGGGATGAATGTGGCATACAAAAATAATCGATCCACTACCACTAGGTTTGATTCACACCGTTCAGATGTTGGCAAATCATTGATGAAGTTGAATGTTATTGCCTCCTAGGGATGTTCTTCTATGGGTAATTGTTTCAAGAGTCCCGCGAGCAGCTTGTTGTCCACTGCCTTGTTGAGAAACAAGATAATTCTTCACATATAGTTCAACATTATCCCTCACATGTGGCCATAAATAAGAATAAAGCCAAGGAATGTTTTTGTCCTGGATGTCCAACCCATTTTGTATCACAACATTTTTTTATTAAATCCCTTCGTAGGTTCACCACTTTGTGATGTATAGCCACCTTCCTTTGGTGTAGAGTAGCTCATCTTTTACCCAAAATCTCCTAGATTGGCCATCCTTGGACAATTTCATAAGTTGTATAGAAAGTGGATCATTCAAGCCTTACTTATATGGTCAAGCAACCCCCCTTTTTTCATGGATATAGCGAGTAGCTTAGCATTGTGTCTTAGTTTGTCAACCTCAACATTTGTCCTCCCAACTTGTGCACCAAGATGAAGTTGAATTCTGCTAAGAAGTATTTGCATTCTTCTTGCTTGGCCATCAACTTCATTTGTGTATGGAAGTATATTATTGAAACATAATCTGTCTTGAATGTGAATTGTGCTTCATGTAAATAATGCCTCCAAACAAGTAAGCAATGAATAATGTCAGTCATCTACTTCTCCTGAATAGTGTATCATCGTTTTTCTTCATTGAGTTTGTGGCTTTCGAATGCTAGGGGTTGATCTCCTTGCATTAGTACCCCACTAATAGAGAAGTTAGTTGCATTAGTATGAAACTTAAATCTCTTATTGAGGGCAAGGCAAGCACCGTTATTGCTAGCTGCTATCTTTACGCCTTCAAAGATTTTTTTAGCATTCGTCAATCCAATGACAAGCCACATTCTTCTTCAATAGGTCCATCAAGAGTACTACCCTTCTTGAATGTTCCTTGATGAATCTACTATAGTAGTTCAAAAAGCCAAGAACAAATTGCAAATATATTTTCTTTGTTATTGTCTCCCAATCTTCGATTGCTTGTATTTTGGCCTTGTCCATCCATTGGTTGCCATATAAAATGGCATGTCCAAAAAAGTGTATCTCCTCTTATCCAAATGAGCACTTCCACTTCTTCATATATTGCTCTTTGTTCCGCAATACTTGGAATGCCAAGCTAAGATGCCCAACGTGCTCCTCATTTGTGTCACTAAATACCACTATATCATCCACGTACACCACCACAAATTTGTCCAAGTATGTGTGAAATATTTAGTTCTTCATAGTGCAGAAGCTTGCAGGTGCATCAAATAAATTGAAAGACATCACCAACCCTTTGAAATATCCATACCTCATGACACATGTTGTCTTTAGCTCATCCCCTTGAGTAGTTCACACTTGATTGTATCCTTTCTGTAAGCCCAACTTGAGTAGATTTTTTCCTTCCCAAGCAAGTCGAAGAGGCCAGCAAAATATGATGCTAATTTTTCACCATCATCTTGCTTAGTGTCTAGTAGTATGTACGCAGCCATAATGTTTTATCCTTTTTCTTTTGGAATAGTATCAGGGCACCAAATAGTACCTTTGATGCTCTGATCATTCTTGACTCAAGAAGTACTTGTAGTTGCTTCCTCAACTCCTCTAATTCTTAAGGATTCATTCGATTTGGTGCTTTGATAAGGGGTTTGGCCAAAGGATCTAACTTGATCTTATGATCCACCTCCCTCCCAGGTGATAGATTTAGAGGTAAATCCAGGGCATGATTTCTTCATTATTTTCAAGAAAATTGACAAAGATGTAAGACACCTCCGACACCATGTCATCATCTTATTCCTCCTCGAGGGTGACTAAATATGTTGGTTCTATAATGATCATAGCTGATCCAATGTGACAATATCACGGCTCCGCTCTAGGCGACGTTATCGGGCTGCAGCCCAAGCACCCCAACCTCTCTCCAGCCCGCAGGCGGGTTGTTGGTGGCCACAACCTCCCTTTGATGAGAGAACTTGATATTTAAGTTGGGCCATACGGGGACTTCTCAGGAGGTCACCCATACCAGTACTACTCTTTCTCAAGCACGCTTAACTATTAAGTTCCTTCACTTCTCATCACCAATTGAGTTGCAGCTCAATTGGTGATGAGAAGCAAAAGAAAATTATAGTTAAGCGTGCTCGGATGGGAGTAGTTGCGGGATGGGTGACATTCTGGAAAGTCCGCATAGGAGTGCTTAACTGAATCACTTCTTATCAAAGGGAGGTTGCAGCCTCCAACAACCCGTCTGTGGATGGAGATGGGTTGGGGTACATGGTTTACAGACTATTTGAGACTGAAACCTTTCGAGTGTGGTGATGGGGGTACCGGAGGTCGTCCTATTGAGTTGTGGGATAGGGATGCCATTATAGGTTCACCCTTCTTAAATCCTCTTTCTATCTGCATAACAAATAACTATTTAGAATCCTCCTTGCCATGTTTTGATTATCCTTGCACTACTAGGAACATGCATGAATTTCCTTCTTCCAAGATGCAAACTGAGTGATGAGTTGGCATGATTATGATTTACATCATCTCTAGAAAATCCATCTTAAGCACAACATTGAAGTCATCCATATGTGTTAGCTAGAAGTCCACACGAACCTTCCAATCACCTATGAGTAACTCCTTATTACGTTCAACTCCATCATGTGGCCTTTCTTGGTTGTTCAATGTCTTCATCCAACCTCCACCCTTCATAATTTGTAAGTCCAACCTCTTGGATTCTCCTTCTATAATAAAGTTGTGGGAATCTCCAATGTATATTAAGGCTGGAGTGGCCATCCCCTCAACGATGGCTTCTCTATATACATCAGCCCTTGTTTGATATAACTTTTGTTGGATGCATGTTCAATGTATTTAGTGATTACAATGAACTAATTTGAGATGTACCTTCCTATAAAGGTGTGACATTGTGTCTCTCCACTATTGCTGATAATGAACCAAGCTTTGGAAAATTGCTCAACAAATGTGGACCCTTACATAAATAACATCCACTGAGTGGTGCTAAGTTCTTCTTTTTTTTATTCAAACTCCTTTTGTGGGTCTAGTAAAATCTTAGATCCCCCCTTAAAGTGAGTAGTCGTGTTGTCTCGTTGGTATCCCCCACATTTTCCATTGCAAATTATGCCCTTCCTCTCCTTTGTTGGATTGGGTTCCCACTAGAATTCAACGAGAGACTCAGTAATGGCAATAATATCTCTTGTGATACATGTGTCCTTCCTCTTTGCCTCTGATTTGACCCTATTGAAGCCAATCGATGAAGTTGAAAAGGAGAATGTGTTTGGGGACATCAAAGACGTGTAGCGGTATTGCTGCGAATTCTTTGACATGGTCTTAAATGGTGGATTTATGCCTTAATTCCCTTAGCTTTCTCAATTTCTCATCTTTCACATTCTCATATATGAAGTTCCTTCTTAAATCTTGTTTGAATTCTTTCCAAGAGCCGATTCTGAAATATAATTTTATGGGTAGTTAGTCACCTAGAGGGGGGGTGAATAAGTGTCTTTTAAAATTCTTTGTCACTTATATTATATGTTCAGCTGATATTTGAAAAGTAAACTTCACAAGTACACAGCACAAGTAATCCACAGAACACACCACAAGCAATCCACGGTACACAGAAATTTTATAGTGGTTTCTCTATTTAGGGTACATCCACTTCCCCCGTCTTCCTCACTAGCAATGCGCTAGATGAGGTTATATCTCCTCCTCTTCAACTCAGATCAAAAGATCTTACAAACTCAGTTTTTGTTAAGAAATCTACACTCAGACCAATAGGTCCTACCTCAGAGATTAACCCAATCTCCTACCTCAGGTCCCTTAAGAACCCTACCTCATCCTTTATAACACAGACTTACAACTCAGTAATCCCACACAAATCACCTACCTCGGGTCCCTCAAGAAGCATACCTCAGCCTTTATAAATCAGGCTTACAATTCAGAGATTAAATCTCCTACCCACTCAGATCTCAAAGAGATCTTACAAAATTAAGAGATAAATAATTTCAAAAAATAGCAATTCTGTAATCTTACTTATCTGAGAATTCATATTCTTTAATTTAGCAGCAAAGAATTAATTCTTAATAAACAGACTGGCTGAAAAGATACTTCTCTGGATTTGCAATCTTCTTGATGATGGTCGGCTTGATTTCATTGAAAAACTTATCGAACAGATCCACCTTAATCCTTTGATCAACTTGTTGAAAGGATCCGATAATTTTCTTGATGACCTTCGTCTTCCTTCTTCTTCTTGGAGTTGTCGTCCTCCTCTTATTTGGAAGAAATTAGAATGAGAGAATTGATTTGTTGAATTTTTGATTATTGTTTTCTGTGTAGATGACTCCTCTATTTATAGCCTTCACATTTGTCTTCATTTTGTCGAGAGAGTTTTACTGTCTCGACACCACTGTCTTAAGGTATCGAGATATCTGACTTGTCTTGACACATCTGTCTTGATCTTCAAAGTGTCGAGATAATGGAAATGTCTTGACACAACTGTCTTGATCTTCAAAGTGTCGAGATAACTGACTTGTCTCGACATAGCTGACTTGATCTTCAAAGTGTCGAGAAAATGGAATTGTCTCGACACAGCTATCTTGATCTTCAGAGTGTCGAGATAATTGATTTGTCTCGACACAGCTCCTACAAAGGTGTCGGCATAGTTGAAGTATGTCGACACTTTTGTACTTAGCCATTTCTCTGCACTGTAATTTGCTAGGAGTTGACTATTCTGACTTCACTCAGCACTTTTAGATGTATGGCGTTGAGTGAACTTGCTTCACTCGACGCTTTTGTACTTAGGCAATTTTCTGACTTTTCAGTCAGCTTCTTTGAGTCCACCTGTCAATATAACTTGGACCACCTGTCCAATCAATATAACGTAGGCAACCTGCATGCATGAACTGAAACATACATAAAATACATACTTGTATATATCTTTGAGTTGAAAGAGCTTCTTCAAATCAAGTACATTGTTTCCAATGTACCCAACAGATTCAGTAGAGTCCTTTGGCTACATCTGCTTGTATATTACACCACGATAGTGAAGCAATATCTTTTAAATAGTACTAGCATGGCATACCTTCAATGATTCATCTATGATGTTGTAACCTTCTAAGTATTTCTCCATATCCCATAGGAAGTTATCTAAATCCAAAGCATATCGTTTTCCTGCGAACTTATTAGGTTTTGGCACATCAAGTTTTGAGTTTTCCATGGCTCCTCCATTCCCACCATTTATAGGGCTTCGCCTGCACAAATCATTTACATTTGTTTCAAGGTTTGTCCAACGATCTTTAAAGTCGAAAATGATATAGTCAAAAGTGTTAATGGTGAATTCTGACTTGCCAATAACTTGATCTTTAAGAAAGTCATATTCCATCTTCATCTTTCCTTGTTCAAAATGGAAAGCATCAAAATACTTACAAATCTTCTCCACTTTCCTTCATACAACAAGATAGTCATCCCTCAATGCATCATGTTCTTAACGATCCCTGAATTTTTGCTCCATGTTAGAACCTTCATGACCCTTAATTACTTTGACCTCTCTTTTCCCTTCCCTTTGCTCCTCGGCCGCCCTATCATGTTCATCAACAATATGTTCCATTCCAAATCCATCTTACTCTTTAACGGCATGAACCAAGAACTTGAGTGAACCTAGCTATGATATGAACTATCACAAATTTGTCGTCTTACAAATATTGTGCGCGACCTTAGCTTCTTTTGCGCCTATTTGCAGCTAGCTAAGTTATTCTCATTCAATATTAATTGTGACAAGAAAAGTAAGAACGTACTTTGAATGAGAGAGAGCAAGAGAGTTTAAGATCTTTAAATAACTTGAAATCTTGGATGGTTACCAATGAGGGGTCCTCTTACTTATATAGGCCCAAGATTTTTTGCCTCCAAAGGATGAATGGATCTAGACTACCCATTATTATTCCACCACTATCTTTTATGTCCATCATACGTGAATTAACTAAACTCTCCTCTAGAACGTTCTCATGAGAGAATTCTAGAATACTTCTACACTTCTCTTGTATTCAATGCACAAATACTCTCAAAGCTCTTAGAGTTATCTAGAAAATTGCCATGAATGTCATGAAGATGGTAACTCTTGATAGCATGCTCTGACAAGACAATACGAATAATCAATTGCGAGTCGGGAAACAATATAAGAAATTCTCCATTTAAAAAATGCCACTTGTATTTTTTAATAGACGAGTAGTCAATCTATAAGAATCTATTCGGTGAGACCGAATTGGTTTTCTGTAAGTGGTATTGAGGATTAATAAATCAAACCCATTATTCAAAAGGTCTATTTTGAGACAAATTTGGCTTATTCCATAAAACCAACAGAATTAGGTTCATGTTAAAAATGAAAGCCCCGAATTCTTACTCTCCTACTAGGTTTTGGCATATTTTGCTCCAAACGGCACTCTAGACCTTGCTTACGATATCATCTTTATCAATCTCCCTACTACATGTATCGCCAATCTTATTCCTCCTCCTTTTGATCTTCTTCTTCTCACACCTCTTCTCATTCGAGGTGCCGCCATTTTTAGTCTCTCGATCTCAGTGTCGACATCGGCTTCCTCGATCTCCTCTTTAGGTATCCCCGTTTTTATTCCTCCTCTTTCTGACCTTCTTCTACTAACCCCCCCCCCCCCCCCCCCCCTCTTCTCATTCTAGATATCACCATTTTTAGGCTCCCGATCTTTCTCACGACATCGACTTTGTTAATCTCCTATTTAGGCATCAACTTTGTTAATCTTCTATTTAGGCATGGAGACCAGTACTCTTGATCTCCATGTAGATCGTGATCTCCATGAAGATCACTCTTGATCTTTGTTAACTCCAATATTTATCATTGTGGAGACTACATTTGATCTCCATGGTGATCACCCTTGATCTCTGTGTAAATCATGTGTGATATTTGTGATCTCCGTAGAGATAACTCTTGATATCCGTGGAGATCACGTATGTTCTCCATGGAGATCACACGTGCTTTCATGTACAGTTAAGCTTTCTGCTTTTTTGGGCTATGTATCGGCATCGCGGGGATCCCAGACACAAATTTAGAAACGGTGCCTGGATTGAATAATTTCTCAGATGAAGGGATACCCAATTTTCAGACCGAAGATGGCAAAGTGACCAGTGTCTTAGTGAGAGCACGAGGCTCTTGGAGAAGCTTGAGTTGGCGACATGTGGACAAGTGTCAGATTCTTACCACTTTAGGGGCCAAAAAGTTTCGTCCCTCTCCACTAGAGGTCGGAATTAAAACTGGGCATGTCAGGCCGGCCAGTGCCCGACCAAAAAAAAGCACGAAAGGCCCGGGCCTGGGCAGGCCCGATCCTGGCCCGGGCCCAGGCTTTGGGTGCTTAACAAGGCCCACATTTCATAGTTGTGCCCGACCTGGTGACCAACCCGGCCTAAGCTCGGGCCCTAGATTTGGCCTAAGATTAGGTCGGGCAAAGCCCAGTCTAGGCGTGGAAAAGCCTGGCCCAATCAATAAAGTAGTTGATCAACGACTCTTCATTGAATGGCTCTTTGAGAGCTGTTGAACGACTCTCTTAAAATTGTCTCTCTCCCAATCTCTATCTTCGCCTTCTCTCTTACTCTCACACGCATTCTCTCCATAAGGCTCCAAACTCCAATTAACTGAGAAACATGGCGCCTTCCTTCTTAATGTCATCATCCTCCACATTTGCGACGCATGAAATAGTGGAGAACTAGCACACGACATTAGTCTGGTAGCACTTTGAGAAAGTACAGGTCGGCACCGAATTTAAGACGAAGTAAAGAAATTGTTCGAAGCTGCTGATCGTCAGCCGAAACTCGACGCTCGCCCGATAGATCAAATTGTGTACGTCTAAACAAGCCACGGACCCGGAGTCAAGTCAAGCACAAATTTTGGCAAACTGGCAAATTTGGGCGTATGATCAGATATGTCAACGAGGGCTGCAAATGGAGAACGCCATCTACTTACATGTTGATATTTTAGTTTAAGCCCTCTGTGTTTGTATGCATCGCATTTAAGTGTGATGCATATAAATGTTAAATGCAATCAAAGTAATATTTAATAACTTGTTTTGAAACATTCGACGGTAGGATTAATTGATGGGTGACGTTTGGAGTAACAACATAAAAATAGAAATATCGTATATATGCATTACTTGTCAAATGATCGATTCCGATTCATGGAGCCTGAACGACGCCTCCGAGTGCTCGAGACTAATATTGTATTTTTTAATGCAAATAATTTGTATATTTATATTTTTTCAATAGTAAAAATTTATGTTCTAATTAAATTTTATTATCATGTTCACGAATATTATTGTAATTAAATTTTTTATAAATAATAAATATTTTGTCTTGTCGTTTTGTTCTGCTAGTATATGATAGTTGTGCACAAAAAAATCGGTCCTAATCGGTGGCGATTAGGACCGGCTAGGGACCGGTCCCAGGGGTCCCTTCTTTTCCACCAAAGACCGGTCCTGGACCGTGACCGGTAGAAGATCGGTCCCGGACCGGGACCGGTAAAAGACCGATAAAAGACTGGGATCGGTAAAAGACTGTTAATTAGACCAGTTATGCACTCGTATTCAAAAGTTTTGGAATATAATTCCCTCCATTTTCATCAACCTGAAAGATATTAGAGCCAAAACTTGATTCCAGACAACATTCATACAAAATCTAATAAAAAAGAAGACTGCAATCGATTCAGAATAGCAGAGTACCAGTAAAAAAATCGGTATGGGGACCGGGAACAGTTAGGACCGGTCTGCCGGTCCCAACCGGTCCTCCTCAATAAGAGGAAAACCGGTCCCGGACTGGTTTGAGCGGGATCGGTCTGGGACCGGTCGGCCAAAAGACTGGTCTTTTAAAAGACCGGTCCTGAACCGGACCGACAGTCTTTTTGTGCAGGACTGGTATGTGAATATAATTTAATTTGTCATAAATTAATATTTATA
This sequence comes from Platanthera zijinensis, assembly GCA_039513925.1. Lineage (NCBI taxonomy): Eukaryota > Viridiplantae > Streptophyta > Magnoliopsida > Asparagales > Orchidaceae > Platanthera > Platanthera zijinensis. Next base: position 50,543,990 of record CM077090.1, on the reverse strand, counting down.
TAGAATTATATATAAATAAAAAAATTTAATTTTTTAAAATTAAATATTTTATTTAGCCGGGCAAGGCCCAGTCCCAGCCTATGCCTGTCACAGCCTGTATGCCCTAGACAAGCCGCCCCCCCCCCCCCCCCCCCCCCCCCCCCCCCCCTTGAGCCCGGCTCGGGTCTGCCAAAAACCTGCCCCGACCCGGGCCCTTAGCTAAAAAATTGCCCACTTCACATTCAAACAAAATGGCTCATAAAAAACCAATTCTAGCTGTCATCTCTCTCTCTCACACGCACACACAACGCTCCAGGATCCTCTCCATTTCGGATGAAATGGAGGGGATCCATTTCACGGTCAGGATTGAATGCTTTTTGATCCGATGGGTTCATCATTTTCCCTCCTTTTATATTTTTTTAAAGTCAAAAAAATCCTGACCACTTAATATCTTTTGAACTTATCCTCTTCATTAAATAATGAAATGGACCCCCTCCATTTCATCCGAAATGGAGAGGATCCGGATCCACACACAACGGGGCATGCTTGCAACTACCAGCCCAACCCCATGCGTTGGCGCAGAAGATCAAAGTGCCTCCTTGACGCCCCCCTAAAATTCTCATCCAACCACCGGCTCGCAGATATTGCTGGGCCGGAAAAGAAAGTGGCGCCGACGGACGTTGCTTCGGCGGAGTAGTCGGAGCCGGAGCGAAGAGGTAGCCCTATCTCGCTGAGGTTTGAGCGTGAAATTTCGCGAGGTTGCTGAATCCAACAAAATTTTGCGAGGTTGTTGAATCCAACAACGGTGATCTTGAGATGACCGCGACCTTCCAGGATATGCTAGGCTTGGGTGTCCCTAACATACAGGCATATCCTTAATCCCATACATCAAAGAACAAAGCCTGCATTGTTGATGAAAGTATTTATATAGAAAATGTATGGAGCTAATTCAACCAGGTTATAAGAATTGTTGAATACAATAAAGCATGGAAATATATGATTGCAACTTGCAACAGCTCATGCCACAATTGTTGACTATGCTTTATGAAAAATGATAATGTAATTTCTGTAACATAAAATTTAGAAATAATCTATAAAATGCTTTAAATACAAGCCTAAAACTTTGGATGATTGCTTTCTTCTTTTTTACTAAGGCTCCCTTTGGCGGGGTGGATCCACGCCGATCGCGCAGACGAAACCACTCCGCCGTGATTTCCGCTTATTTGACGGGGCCACGGTCGGGCGGTGGGGCGGAGGCTCCACCCCACCGCAGGAAACCGCGGGAAACCTGCGAATTTCAACCGCGCCGCGCTTCTCGCGATTGAGGTCCAACGGCGCGAACAAAATCCGCGCCCGCCCGACCTCCACGCAAACGCAGCCTTAGGCTCCATTTGATGCGACATTTTTTGCTCTCGTGAGTTCAGACAAAAATGAAACACTCATAGAATGTATGTTTGGCATGATAGCAGTTATGATAAGAGAACTAGTTTTGAACATAAAAGTGGACGAAGTTTCTTTTGGGAAGTTGGGCGTTCACGAACAACAGTTCATAACCACAGCATTCACGATCGACACCATTGCGCCAAACCAAACGGAGTCTTAATCATTTGATTGAATGATCAGTTTATATTTTGCAATATAGTATTGGTATTGATAACCCATACAATACATTTTGAATGGAAGATTGGAAGGGAACTTATTAACCACTTTTGAAGGGAAGAACCGACGTAGAAAGGTATCATGCTCCCATGTACTCAAAGGAGTCAGCGAGGATATGAAGTCGGTCAACCTTAGAAATCATTCACAATCTGCAATTCCCAAAATTTTGGAATAAAGAATGCTCAAAATCTAACAAATAAACTTACAATTCTCTGTTCAACGCGTAAACAGAGCTAAAATAAACATGTAAACAGAATGCCACATGCAGGAAAAGGTCTCCAAAACCCTATTGCTCCGGGACCAATCTAACAAATGTAATACATTTTTGCAGTTTCGCTCTGTTGTGGGCTAAAATAAGACCAAAATTTCCAAATCCCAAGAATCTGCAGAGAAATTTGGCTTCCATGTGATCAAATTGCCACAAAATTTGAATCATAAAACATTGACATAAAGCATTGAACAAAAAAGGACACAGCTTTATGCAATTAAACACCTTGATTTCCTTTCTATAATTTCCCCCAGTATTCACATAAGTTAAAAAAAACCAACACAGAAATTTACAGAATGTACTCCAAAGTTCATGTAGAGCCTATCCAATACTCCCAAAGAATTGGAGAAATTTACTATCTTTTAAAGGGCTGAACCAAGGTATTATATTTTTTACTGTTCTCAACGAGATCGAAGAGCGTGATCTTCCCACAATTACCGGAGTCCAACCGGTCGAATTGGTCACAAATCTGTAAGATGTCCTTCTCAGCGACCTTGCCCATCTCTTTGAGCTTGTACACGACGAACTCCGACTTGCTGTTACAAATATAAACCATATAACTGTTAGATTTTTGCGTACATATTTGAGGTAATGTCAAATAATTGTGTTGAGATGACTGGAACAAAAAGTCATGGAAGGTTAAAGGTATAATATGCAGGTTCAGTAAATTTCATTAATGCTTTAAGTTGGAGAAAGTTTAGTCCAAATTTGGACGTGAAAATTTATATTTGAATATTACCAAAGTGCGCAAAATATGCTCAAGAACGGAGGTAGGGATATAGAAAGGAAATCAAGAACGGAGGTAGATCTTTTTTGGAAAGCGGTAAAACTATCACACTTTCAGAAACGCTGCAAGGAGCTTTCAGTGTCTATATACTTCTCTTCTCCTAGTTCTACATCTTCAGTCCCCTCCTACTTTCCTATCACTGCTATTTTTGAACAGCTATAATCCCACAATTGGTTTCCCAACACCGCACTTTGTACACCATAGGCGTCTCAAATAGAACCATGGCAGTTTCTAAGATAGAAATGAGATCTGAGAAATTGCACTAAAATATAGAATGTGAGTATAATCACGAGATATGCTCCCGCCGAATCTTGAGGGCAGGTTCCAACATAGAGTTTCTCTACAAGAGAGATTTTCCTAAGACGCTTGTAATTCTAATCATACAAAAATGCCACAGGGCACCAAAAGCAAATTAAAAACACAGGTGTGATACTAAAATTAAGAGCGCTCAAAAAGACGGCCATGAATTTGGGACCTCATAATCATAACATTTTCCGATCATTATGACTCGAAGACTAGGCGCCGCTCATAACGATTGCCCTAGGTCATAACATCTATAAGTATAGCGATATTTGTTCTGACTGGTTTGTCACCTTTTGAATTCTTTTGACTCACCACACATTTAATTTAAGTATCTTGCCCCAAACAAAGTTTAGCCTGCATGTACCCTTTTAAAATTTACTGCTATTAATTGTGGTTTCATTGCGACAGTTTAATGCTGTCTTATTATTTGCAATCTACCGTTGGAGGTTGTTCTAGTGTGCATTGCATCATTCATAATTATTAGTTGTCTCACCTGATACTCAACTCTTAAGGTTTTTGATTGTCAACCACTCCATTCCCTACATTACCCTACATCAACTTCTGTCTTCCTTTTTCCTAAAGGATCCTCTTAGAAAGTACATCTTAGCTATTATTTATATTTATCAAATTTTAGTTGATCAATGCCTTAAGTGACCGCCTGAAGAAAACCAGTTAGAGCAAAGCAGGAGAACATCGTCCTCATCATGATCATAAACGATTAAGTTTTGTTTGTAATCTTTCTATATTCGCATCTCAAGATCCATGGAATGAGTACTTGTTTCTGATATCATTATGTTGTAATATCTATATTGTCGAGGTGTTTATGTTGATTGCCAAATTAGGCTTGGAAGATGCTTGAACATGATCAGGAGATAGAGAAGCATTTTTGGAGTACATTTACGCCTTCTTTTTAAAGTGTTTTAAAGCTATTTAAATTAACCTTCAAAATCCCCATCTACCATCTAAATTTTTACTGTGGTTTTAATTCTCTCTTTGCCAAATTATGATTTTTCTATGTGAATTTTCGCTTTTTTTATAAAGGACAGAATTTGCTTCACAAAGAAAGAATTCCATCGCCTTGTGTGATGTGATTTTTCTTATCCCAAGCAAACCCTAAAACCATTCCACGGGCATCCCTTTGTTGCCCACCCATGTAGTTGTTGCACCACAAAGGAGTGATTCTCGAGCCGTCTTTATAAGAAAAGGAGAGATCATCAGTGAATCCTAATGTAGCTTGTTCAGTTTCAATTTCTTTGAATTAATGCTCATGCAATTTCTCCTTTAAGAACTGAGTTGAGTGTTGAAGTAGAACCATCAACTACATTGAGTGCAGGCTTCCCTTGAGCATTTCCAGTTAGTAGAAAAACAGGAGCGGGGGGGGGGGGGGGGGGGGGGGGGGGGGGGGGGGGGGGGGGGGGGGGGGGTGATTTTGCTGAATCGTTATTGAGTGGTAAAAAAAATCTTGTGATCACGAGAGATAGTAGTCTTTCTTCCAACAAGTTTGGTTGAATCTTTTGGTAATTTTGTAGTCCTGAAAGTTCGATTAGTTATGGCACGGCCTTGCCATAGCTGATGGTTAGTAATGTATCAGCGGATATAGTTGAGTTTTCAACATTAAGTGCTGTCAGTCTGGTAGTGATGACAACTTCTTGATGGAATAGATGAAGGAGATCAAGGTTTTCAAATGATTATAAAAGGATTACACAGAACGACTAATTATATTTGATAACTATCTGAGTTTCTCAAGATTTTTGGAATGATGAAATCCTAGGAGAAGTGGTTCAGGATGTGGATGATTTCTTTTTTCAAGAAAGCAAGTAGCGTGGATCCCCATCGAAGCAGGTTATTGATTCTTCTGCTAGATATTTTGAAGAGCTCATTTCCTTGAGCTTCAAACACATTCTAGAAATATTCAAATGGCCATCTTTGATCACGAGAGATAGTAGTCTTTCTTCCAACAAGTTTGGTTGAATCTTTTGGTAATTTTGTAGTCCTGAAAGTTCGATTAGTTATGGCACGGCCTTGCCATAGCTGATGGTTAGTAATGTATCAGCGGATATAGTTGAGTTTTCAACATTAAGTGCTGTCAGTCTGGTAGTGATGACAACTTCTTGATGGAGTAGATGAAGGAGATCAAGGTTTTCAAATGATTATAAAAGGATTACACAGAACGACTAATTATATTTGATAACTATCTGAGTTTCTCAAGATTTTTGGAATGATGAAATCCTAGGAGAAGTGGTTCAGGATGTGGATGATTTCTTTTTTCAAGAAAGCAAGGGTAGCAAGTAGCGTGGATCCCCATCGAAGCAGGTTATTGATTCTTCTGCTAGATATTTTGAAGAGCTCATTTCCTTGAGCTTCAAACACATTCTAGAAATATTCAAATGGCCATCTTTGAGATTCCTTTAAAGTTGGTGGTTGTGATATCTAGTATTGATTTATTTGCTAACTTTTCCTTATAGTATTGTCATAAATAAAATACGACCGTTGATTAAATTATGTATTTGAATTTGAAATTTATGTGATGTGCATCTTTAGGCGCCTTTCTTAAAATTATAAAAATTGTTGCTTCATGTTTACTGTAGAAATATCAAAGAGAAAAAGAAAGATATAATTTACATCCCTCAAGGGGGTATTTAAAGGACTTACAAGCAAGGTTGTCATGATTGAGATCCTAGGTGAGATCGTTTTGAGGTTTGATCAGATCGGATCGAGAATCGCAAGATCTTACAACATACATAAATTAATAATAAAAATATAAAATTGAATTTTGTATTCGTCAATTACATGTTCAATTAACAAAAATCAACAAATTGAGTAGTATGTGAATAATTATATTAAAAAAATTTGAATAACTAAATCAAAACGATAATATCATACTAAGTTCACTTTCAATTTCAGGTCGGACACCCAATGTCTACTAACAATAAAAAAAATCTGGATTGATTGATTGATGGAAACTTAGAAGCAGGAAGACGAACTCAAACTGTTGGATTGATCGTACGCTGGAAGCAGGAAGCTTGAATTGCTCGTATACCAGATTTCTAACCGCTAGATTGTTCGTACACTAGAAAGGAATAGAAGATGTCGACCTGGAAGTAGGAAGCAGAAAGTCACTGGATTACCAACCACTGGATTTCTCATACGCAAAAATATAAGATAGGACACTAACACCACTTAAAATGGAACTTGTTAAGGCAGGAAAAGGAAGACATTGTCTGGACTGGAAGCAACTGAAGACGTCGTTCTTGGCCTCCGTTTGCAGACGGCAATCGACACTTGGGATATGGTAAAGCAGCATGATATGATTTTGTGATGGGTACAGGGAAGGGATTGGGATAAGGTTAAGCAATGGGTTATGGGCGTTGGACCAGTTGAATGGGGTCGGGATAGGGTTGCACTTGTTTCTAGTTACCTTTGGTCGGACGGGAAGAATCGGATCGGGATTGTGATCCTAAGGATCCTAAGATCCGGACCGCGATCACAGTCGTAGATGTGTCAACTTAGATCTTAGGTAATATCCTGATTGATTTACAAAATCTAGATCGTAGAATTGTAAGATCCTACGATCCGAATCGCGATCCTGATAACCATGCTTACAAGGACTCATAAAGTAGAAACTACAATGCAGGACAAAACTAAAACACTCTTAAATGACTCTAATAATGCATTAACACTAATAACTTCAACACTCCCTCAAGCTAGAGGGGCAAACTACAGCTTGAAAACATCATAAAAAGAAAGGTAATGGTGGTAAGATGTGGAACAAATCAATAGACGAGCCACCGGGGAGAATCCGACCGAGGATATTCCAAACCATAGCGGTCCAACAAATCATAAACTCGCTAGATAAAATCAACAAACGAGCCACCAGGGAGAATCTAACCGCGGATATTCAGAACAATAGCGATCCCACCGACCATGAACTCGCTGGATAAAATCAACAAACGGGTGACCGGGGATATTCCCACACGATACAACCCGTTAAAATAAGGTCAACCAACGAAGATCATACCACCTGGAGACAAATAATAGAAGACAAAAGCTGGGAGGACCATGTGAGACTAAGGCGAGAGCAAGAAATATCATCTAAGTTGCCTTAGTCTCAAACACTCACTCATGCGGAACACACATGCAAGAAGGCAGGAAAACAAGACACAAAACAAATAATATAACAACAGCAATGCAAGAATGTTAAAGACACAAAAATACTACAACTTATGCTCCGCTTGTTTGGGATTTTTTAGAGCGGTGCATTGCAAATTTTTGAATAACCAAAACAAACGGGAATTTGAGAGCCCGAGTCTCCCATCGCCCACCATTATTTTTCACTTTTTGAGCTCTTTTCCCACAGCGGGATGCTAGGCACGGCACACCGCTGAAAAGCGATTTTCCCCTCTCTTCAGATCGCGCGTCAAGATATCGTCTCCTTCAAGGTCCTCCAAGCATCCAGATTTCACCTCCTTAATCTGCTCCACCGGGATTCGAAGTCACTTGCTTCTCATCTCCGTCGGTTCTCTGTCGATTCTCCGCCTGTTTTTGCATTAGACTAGCTGCAGCAATCTTGTATAGGTATATTTTTTTAGATCTCCGGTTCTCCGCATGATTCTCCACATTGAAGCATTGTTCTCGCCATTATTCTAGTTATCATAGTTCCGTTTAGGTCAATTCAATTGTTATTATTAAAGTATATCACAATGTTATTAATAATATTATTATTATTTAAATAAAAAAATCCTTAAAACAATTCAAATTTTATGTTTTTTTATTTTGACAAAAATAGCATTATTTTGGTCACATAATTACTTTCAAATTAGCTTTATTATCATATATCTAGAATAATTATTATTTCTCATGTAATCTAAAATCACCCACCACAGCTATTTTGTCAAACTAAGTAAATGAGTAATCTACTTCTCTATTCAAACAAGACTGAAAAAGTTGATCTTTCAAACAATTTCACTGTATTTCCCACCACCCTGCGAATTAGCTGATTTACCCACCACTTTGCAAATCAGTTGCTTCTTCAGTCGCTGAGGCTGGGTCAAACAGAGCCTTAATCAAGAAACGGCATCATCAACGAGAGATCAACACCCCAGAAGGGGTTCCAGTGGTTGAAATTGAAGAGTTGCGGCTGGAGTTGAATGAAATCGGAACATCCGAAAAGCCATTGGAAATGGAAGTCAAAACCATCTCTAGTTGGAAAAGAACGTTGACTAGGAGGTCAGACATCCACGACAAAGTAGTAGCCGAGCACGGAATCATCGAATCGAAGGAGTTGAATGGCTAGATGGCGGCAGGTCGCAACATAGGAGAGATTGGCAATGGAAAGACCGGAGAATGTGCCAACATAGGCACGACCGAGCAGAGATTGGCTCATGCGGAAGAAGCTCGCGAGAGTAGCAGCCGAGAGCGGGATCGACGATGAAGAACGCAGACAGGAGCTGCAATGGTCTGCGAATGGGCTCTACAAAGGAAAGCGGAAGAGGATTCCTCCTGACTGGAACCAACGAAGCGACAGAAGACTAGAAGCAACACGACACTTCGGCAGAGAAGATGGAATCCCTTTGGCATTGTCGTCGTAGGGATCATAAGACGAAAGTGGAAAGAAAAATGGACGGTAGCGAGAGTGGAAGCCACCGAGAAATGTAGGTCGCCAACATTTTCCGAGCGCCAAAATTTCAAGGAATAAAACCTCCCTCTAATACCATGATGAAATATTAAAGAGGAACAGAAAGATACAATGTATTCATCCCTCAAGGAGGTATTTAAAGGACTTCCAAGGACTCGTAAAGTAGAAACTATAATGTGGGGCTAAGCCCAAACACTCCTAAAGGACTCTAATAATTCGATATATAATAACTAATAATGTTTAGTATTGATTTATTTGCTAACTTTTCCTTCTTATAACTCTGTCATAAATAAAATATGACTGTTAATTAAATTATGTATTTGAATTTGAAATTTTTGTGATGTGCATCTTTAGGCGCCTTTCTTAAAATTATGTAATAATTGCTGCTTCAGGTTTACCATGTGGTCAAACTATTTGCTTTAGCTAGGACAAAGCTGATCGTCTGATTGTCTGACAGTAATCCCAAAATCATACTCGTTGGTTGGGGTGTGAAGTTGAGTGACCTTATAAGAACTTATGGAGCAGTGCTACTTATGAATGATTATTTGCGTGAGGTTGTGAGCATAGTTGTGCTGTGGTTTGAAGATCTGACAGATATGACAACAACTTTCTACAGTAATGGTGGATTGACACATTTTAGGGCGCATCGAACCTTGTTGGAAGTAAAGAGAATGACAATGTACTGGAGGAATCCGAGCAAGAAGGAGCAATATAAGGCAAAGGAGGAAGCCAGAGTAATGAAAGTATGAAACTCATCTCCGAGTGTAAGGAATGAAAGAGATAGTCCTTGGAATTTTGGTATCATTCCTATGCTGGACAGGCTCATGTTTCTCTTAATTGCATCTTCATTTTATGCTCTGATTTAAACCATAAATGTTTAATATGCAATTTATGAAGGATGGTAGTTTTGCCATTCTTGATTTGTTGTTCTATTGGAGTCTTGATGGAACCAAGGGATAGAAGAAATTTGGTGATTTATCGTGATGATAGGCCTTGCTCGATGGCTAGCTTGGGCAGCTCCTTCCTCTTCTTATCACTTGGCATCCATCGAAGTGTGGCAAGAGCTCTTATCCTTCACCGCGGTAATCATGTTCTAATGTCCCTTGGTGTTAATGGAGCATCTACACATTTGTGATCAAATTCTTCACATGTTTTGCAAGTTATTATCCATATTTTGTTTTCACTGTTCTAAGCAATTTTCAAGATGGTTTTGCAGTTATATGGTGTTTTTTCACGTCTAATGAAGCAACTGAAGTTCTTCTGATAATATATTGAAGTTAGGATTAATTTTTTGTTGTCCATGAATTTTTGTTTGCGGTTTTAAATTTATTATAGTTGGTCCTTTGATTTATTTTACATGATTCATAATAGTAAATTTTTGAAGCACTAAACATTCATGTCAAAAACATGCACCAACGACAAAGAACAAAAGTTGGAATAATACCAGGATAGAAACATTTATTTGTGTGAGAGAAGCATTTTATATATAATTTTAATAGACATGAGGGCTTGTGCGAAGATCATTAAAAAAAGTAACGATACTTATTGATTATACAGTTGTAGAGGATCTAGAGCATGTAGTGATAATTGTAGCTGCATAAGAGTTAGATCCAGATGTAATGTGATACGACCCAACTGGGCGCGGCCCCCGGGGCACCAGGCTACTCGCAGAGCCATCTAACCCAGGATCCATAGCTGGCCCCAGCCGATCGTATCAGGTCCGCGGACCATACACCCCAACCCTTCTCCCAATGGGCCACAGGCTGCTCACAAGGCCCACGGCCCAGGATCCATAGTTGCGCCCGTAAGACGGGTTGTTGGAGTCGGGAATCGAACTCGAGACCTCCCTAGATAAGATACGCTTCCGCGGAACTCTCATCTATGGTCCGCGGACCTGATACGATCGGCTGGGGCCAGCTATGGATCCTGGGTTAGATGGCCCTGCGAGCAGCCTGGTGCCCCGGGGGCCGCGCCCAGTTGGGTCGTATCATAATGCAGAATGTGTGTTTCCTATTCGTATCAGTTTTTTGGGGGAGGATCAAGATTTGACGAATAAAATTGAGATTGTGTTATCGGTTGATGTTGTGGTGATCTCACAAGTGTGAAAGTTTATAATTGATGAGGACGAGGGTGTCAAGATTGTTTCTGTGATTCCTGACTATGTCAATTGTATAGAAGAGGATCAGAGTTTAGTAGATATTGTTGGAATTAATCCTTGGTGGCCTCAATTAATGTCCAACCGTTTCCTTGATGACATCAATAACATTTCAGCCGTTTCATACAATTAGTGACAACACTAATTACAGCAATATAACATCCCATTAATTTCAGCTGTTTCAAAACGTTTGTAAATCAAAATTAATTTGTTAGCTAGTAATTACTACTCTAGAGGGGGGTGAATAGAGTTATCAAATTTTGCACTAGACAAAACTTAATAGTCTACCCAACTCCCTTGGAGTGAAATGCGGAATGAAAAGATTATAGATATAGAATTAATCCTATAGCCTAACACAAGTGTTGTGCACAAACTCAAGCTAACTGTAATTACAGTTAAGGCTTGGAAAACCTAATCAGCAACTAGCAAACCTAGTTATATCTATTCACAGCCACAATGCAGGAATTAAACAAGGCAATCCAGACGACACAAGGAATTTATAGTGGTTCCCCAAACAACTTGGGTACGTCCACTCTTCTACCAACAAGGTAGGAATCCACTCAGGTTTTTGATCAGGTGCCCTGCCACCAACAGGATCTGCTTCAGGTAGATCCAGAAACCCTTTAGACTTTTGATCAGGTGTCTAAAAACCAAACACAGGTTTTTGATCAGGTGCCCTGCCACCAAGGGATACTTTTGAAGGGAGTAATAACCCTATACAGGAGGGGGAAAGAAGGTTAAGATGTCTTCTCTATTTTACAAAAGATTAGAGAAGCACAAAGACTTGCACTGAGCTAGAAAGCTCTAAAGAATCAAGGCTCCCCCTGGCTCAAAGATGTCCAGGTGAAGTCTTGCTTCAGTGCAGAAAACTCTTCAGATAGATCTGAAGGAAAAACTACAAGAAGATAATAAATAATAAATTAGAAATCTTCAAGCAGCTGTCTTCTTCTTCTTCAAAAGAGCTCTGAGTTTGAACTTCCTGAAAGCCTAAGTTGTCAAGGCGCGCGCCTAGGCGCGCCTGAGGCGCCGGGCGCACCAGGCGCAGCCCGCCGCGCCTCAGCACAGCTGAGGCGGGCGATGTGCCCCAGGCGCGCCTCAGGCGCGCCCAGGCGCGCCTAGGCGCGCGCCTTACAGGCTCCCAGGCGCGCCAAAGGCGCGCCCGGGCCTTTTAAGGTATTTTTTTAAAAAAAAAAAATTTGATGTTGGCAAAAACATGATCTTAGACGCACCCGAGGCACCCCCTAGGCGCACTTGGGCGCCCAATTCGCTGAAATTGTGCGAATTGGGCGCCCAATTCGCTGAAATTGAGCGAATTGGGCGCCCAATTCGCTGAAATTGAGCGAATTGGGCGCCCAATTCGCTGAAATTGAGCGAATTGGGCGCCCAATTCGCTGAAATTGAGCGAATTGGGCGCCCAATTCGCTGAAATTGAGCGAATTGGGCGCCCAATTCGCTGAAATTGAGCGAATTGGGCGCCCAATTCGCTGAAATTGAGCGAATTGGGCGCCCAATTCGCTGAAATTGAGCGAATTCGCTCAATTTCAGCGAATTGGGCGCCGAATTCGCTCAATTTCAGCGAATTGGGCGCCGAATTCGCTCAATTTCAGCGAATTGGGCGCCGAATTCGCTCAATTTCAGCGAATTGGGCGCCCAATTCGCTCAATTTCAGCGAATTGGGCGCCCAATTCGCTCAATTTCAGCGAATTGGGCGCCCAATTCGCTCAATTTCAGCGAATTGGGCGCCCAATTCGCTCAATTTCAGCGAATTGGGCGCCCAATTCGCTCAATTTCAGCGAATTGGGCGCCCAATTCGCTCAATTTTCTTTTCCCCCAATTTTTGCGCCTCACGTGCCTCAGGCGCGCGCCTGCGCCTTGCGCCTTGCGCCTAGGCTCCAGGGGCCCTTTGCGCCTCGGTGCGCCTTGCGCCTTTGATAACTTAGCTGAAAGCAGGAGAACTCAGGTTGAAGAAGAGCAGAAGAGCTTAACACTTCTCAGTTGGATGGAAATTGCTGAGAGCAGAAAACTTGATCTTGATGAAGGCTTGAATGCTTAAGTGAACAACTGGTTAGCTAGCTCAAATCCTTCTCCAAAGGATTGCTTTTATAGCAGCAACAAGCAACGGCTCTCTTCAATTTGAATTGTTTGTCTTCTTCTGAAACTTGAGACCTGGGCTGCAAATATCAAAAAGACAAACAATCTCTGCAGCAAAAACATTCTATAAAAGGGATAAACCTTTTTCTAGGAAGCTGCAGGAAGTAATCTGATAATAAAGTACTAAATAAAGTCACATCAGAAACAAACTCTTTATAGCAGAAGAAAGACTTTTCAGTCTAACGGCTATAAAGGACTGACAGCAGATAAAGTAAAATACAATATCAGCTAATAAGACAAACAACTTTATCTAAAAAGATTTTACTCAGGCATAAGGGATGGAGCAGATATTACCTGGAAATATTATCATAAAATAACTAAAATAATGTGCCAGATAATGTATTAATTAATTAAATATAATAAATAAATACAAAATAAAAAGGCAGACAGAAAACGTCGAACGACCCTCGGAGATCGTCGATCGAAGAACGAAGATCGTCGAACTATCGGACAGATAGTCGAACGATCCAGATAGTCGAACTATCACAGGAGATAGTCGAACTATCACAGCAGATAGTCGAACTATCAGAAGATAGTCGAGCTATCAGATAGTCGACCTATCAACAGATAGTCGAACTATCAAGGCGAAACAGATAGTCGAACTATCAACAGATAGTCGAACTATCAAAGACAAACAGATAGTCGAACTATCAACAGATAGTCGAACTATCAGATAGTTGAACTATCAAAGCAGATAGTCGAACTACCAAGGGAAAACAGATAGTCGACCTATCAACAGATAGTCGAACTATAAACGCAGAACAGATAGTCGAACTATCAACAGATAGTCGAGCTATCAGATAGTTGAACTATCCAAGCAGATAGTCGAACTATCAAAGCAAACAGATAGTCGAACTATCAACAGATAGTCGAACTATCTCAGCACACAGATAGTCGAACTATCAACCGATAGTCGAACTATCCTCGCAGACAGAACGTCGAGCAACTGATAGACGATCGTCGAACGATCGTCGAACAGATGGTCGACGATAGTCGAGCGGCGTTCGACTATAGTCGAACGGAAAAACTACTTAACCAAATTCTTCATCTTGAAAAGCGAGGACTCTACAGCTAGACCACTAACCATTGACCATAGATATTTCTTGGGTCAAGGGACAAAAGGAGAAGACTAAACTCAAATCAAACTAGGGTACCAACATGGCATGAGGATCCCGCACTCGCCCTTTGAGGAGTTGCGGGAGGGGATGTCTGACTCACCCCGGCACTCGTTTCCTCAGGCGAGAAGTGTTTTTATGGGCCACTCGCTTAGTGGGATCCAGAAGTAAAATTACGTGGATGCCCATTGAGGATCTGCAAATAGCCTCAGAATAGAGGAGTTACGCTGTTGGCAGACCAATTTGGGTTGCGTATAGCATTTCCAGAAACAGCGGAATTACGTTGTTTACAAACCAGGCTTGGAATCTTATAAATAGACCATGTGGCACCTTTGGAGGGGAGATAGTTCATTTTTTGGCTTCTTCTTCCATGGGTTATTTTGGTCTGACTGTATAAGCCCTCCAAAGTGTTCAGCTCAGCTTTTGGCTAGGGAGGGGAAGCTCTCTAAAGATCTTCCAGGTGTGTGGCGGGACTTCCACGCTACAGCACAGGGTCAGTTTTTTGATTCCTAGCGACTGGTCAGGAGCTCAAGTTTGGGAGAAATAGGTGCAAGCTACCCCCTTAGGTCCGAACTCTCGTTGAGGCCAAGTTTTGGCTTCAACAGCAGCGGTCCTTGCCAAGACGCCGCATTCGCACCATGTGACGTGTTCCTTAGGGGGAAGGACCTAGCTTTTGCATAATTTCTCAAATGATTCATATTCATAATGGTGACGAAATTTTACATTGGTCGTCTACCTAACACAACTCTCACCATTTTTCATCCGTGCTTGAGACCGGTATAGGCTGGTATCACAAATATATCTAAAAAAAATTATAACTTATAAATTAGTATTTAATCATAGTAATTATATAAGCACATACAACATACATATTTTTAAATTTTAAATGTGCAATACATCGTGACGATGGTGATGGAAATGAACTTGAATGTGAAGTTGAAGCATAAACGCCAAAGGTAATATAACTCATGCTTGATTTTGTAGTATTTATATTTAGAAAATGTTACGGTTGCACATGCCAAAGAGACACGCACACGCCGACGAGACATCGTGGCGAGTCCACATGCGGAGGAAGACAATACGGGTCCGTCTGGAGGAGAGACCAAAGACCTTGTTGAACGATGTTGGTAGCAGGCAGGTAGGCCTCCTGTGCTATTTAGAGGCGATGATTGCAGAGCCGGGCCAGACTCATAACAGTCACTAAGTCTGGAGGGGCCTTAAACTCGACATCCAGTAGCAGGCGGTCGTGAAGTCCAGCGGTGAAAATGTCAACTTGCATATCCGGGTCAAGAGTGGCATGCGCCAAGAGAAGCTGAAATTGTTCCGGGTACTCATCTACAGACCCCATTTTTCGTAGAGATGTGAGTTCGCCGAGGGAGTTGCTGTGGATAGGAGTTCTGAAACGCAAGTTGCATAGAGCCCTTGAAGTCGTCCTAAATCAGATTTGGCCGGTCGGTGAGAAGTCGAGAAGCCCATAAAACAACGGAATCGAGCATATGGAAAGATGATAAATGTAGTCGGTCTGTTGTTGGAGTTTGTCGGTGGCCAAAGAATTGTTCACACTTGGTGAGCCAGCCCAAGGGATCACTTTTCCCATCATAGGTTGGAATTCCAACCTGGTGTAGTGTAGTAGAATAGCAGAGTCAGGGTGTGTGAGGACTGGCTGCGGTGGCTCATGGACGGGCAGGGGCGATGGTGCATGACGGAGAAATGGTGATGCCTGACTCCTGCTTGTATGATCATATGTGGGGCGGTAGAAAGATTATCGATGCGCTTGGAGAGCGCAGTAATGTCCTCCTGATGACGATCCGCGAGAGCAATTTGCGCAGCTTGCTGCGCCATGACGGCATGCAACATCGACATAATCTGACTCATTTGGTCAGACGAGTCACCCATAGTCAAGGTTGTTAGAATCAAGATTCTAGATGAGATCGTTTCGAGGTTGGATCGGATAGGATGGTAGGATTGGATTGAGGATCGCTTTACAAAATTTGGATTGTTTTATAAAATCTGGATCGTAGGATCGTAAGATCCTATTGTTTGGTCCATTGACCACAATGTTCCAGATTTGTAAGAAATCAAACTGATCAATGACATACACATATAGCTGTATTTGATGTGTGTTTAAGTTCATGCATGCAGGTTGTCCTTGATTGGACAGGTGAACAAAAAGAGTAAGCTGGAAGTCAGATAATTTGACTAAGGCAAAAGCGTCGAGACAGCTGAGAAGAATGTCTCAGCATAACCGCTGAGACAGCTGAGAAGCTCAATGAAAAACGTTGAGAGAAGTGTTGGTCTCAGCAAAACTGCTAAGACAGGAGATAATCTCAGCTGTGAAGAAGGAACCGCTGAGACAGTTGAGAAGGAACCGCTGAGACAAAGCCAGCAGAAATTCTCTAAGTCCAGAAACGTTGAGTGAAGCAAGTTCACTCAACGCTTCTAAAGAAGAGCTCAATTCAGAATTCGTCGAACTGAATTCTGAGTTCGTCGAGCTGAGCTCACCTTTCGTCGAGCTAAAGTTAAAGTTTGAGATTCTGAGTTCGTCGAGCTCAGTTCAGAATTCGTCGAACTAAATTCCGAGTTCGTCGATCTCAGCTCACCTTTCGTCGAGCACAGTCAAAGTATTTCATATCGTTGTGGGAAAGCTACAGCAGCGCCGGAAACTACTATTTGTCCTCTTCTGAGGGAGGTGGCGCTCACCATCCTTGGCGAACCCCACATTCAAATTGTGTCATTGATTCAAATCAACAGATATAAAAAGAAAAGAGGAAAGGGGTTTAGAGTTACGGAAAACAAAGGCGGTTGGACTTCATCTTCTCCGACGAGCTTGAAAGCCAAGTCCAGCAGTGCAAGCTAGCAAGCAGAAAAAGATAGTTGAAGCTTTTTCCATTTCAGCAAGTGTGTTCTTTCAAGAACAAGGTGGCTGATTCATCTAATCAGCAAGGAGAGATAGTTGTGTGAAGGGTCGTCAGTCTTCAACAGCAGATAGTTGTTCTTCAGTGCAGCAGAGAAATAGCTAGTTGTAGAAGAAGACTAATTCCTTCTACAGCAAAAGGGCTGGACTGATATCTGCTCAGTCCAACAAGGTAGACTTTGAGATTTATCTCTGAGTCAGTATTTTAATTCTTGATTTTTTTTGTAGGATTCAGGTTGTCTGAATCTGAGCTGTAGGGCCTTTTGTGTCTGAGTTGTAGGTCACTAATTAGTCACTGAGGTAGGTGCCCTGCTGGGGTACTGAGGTAGGATCCAAGTGTGGATCTGAGAGTAGGGTTGTCCTCCCAGCCTGAGTAGTAGGATCTAGTGCCTGAGGTAGGTGACTGTTGGGTCACTGAGCTGTAGGTGACAAGTGTGTCACTGAGTTGCAGGTCTTGGAGGAGACTGAGTGGAGGGCCTTTTGGCTTGAGGTAGGTGACAAGTTTGTCACTGAGCAGGGTACTGAGTTGTAGCAGTGTTGCAGCACTCTGAGAGTAGGGTCTTGTGCCTGAAGTTGTAGGGCTGAGAAGCCTGAGCTGTAGGCCTTAGAGATAAGGCTGAGGTAGGTGATTTGAGGACCACTGAGCTGTAGGAGCATTGCAGGGCTCTGAGGTAGGAACCTTTATGGTTCTGAAGTAGGGTTCTGAAGAGAACCTGAGTGTAAGGCTGAGGGCCTGAGGTGTAAGCTCTGAGGAGCATTTTGGAGGAGTTTGTGTCTTGTCTAACATAAGTTAGAAAGGTGGGAGGGAAAGTGGATGTACCCAGTTGGGGAACCATTATAAATATCTGTGTGCTTTGTTGTGTTGTTTGTTCTTCTTTTATATTGCAGGTACTAAGGACAAGCTCTAGATCACTTAGTAAAAAACAGCAAAAAGACTTAGGAATTTTCAAAGATCTATTCACCCCCCTCCCCTCTAGGTGACTAGCTAACCTTGAAGTAATAACTTTCACCTATGATCCGGATCGCGATCCTGACAACCATGCCCATAGTGCGAGAGGAGGAGCGGGTTACAGGGCGGTCGGATTTGCGCCGAGTCGGATGATTGGGAATGGACACTAGAGTCACGGCGTTGCCCAATGGTGACACAATTATAGATGCTTTCAGCATGGAGGCATCGGAATAATAGTGGCGTGGGATAGACGAAAGAAGTTGGTGAATGGGCTTGTTGTGAGTAGGCAGGTGTATGTAGGTCGTATAAAAAGAAAAGGGAGTGGCATGAGGTAGAAACAAATGTGTGGTAATAATGAAGGTGGCTAGCGACAGTGGAACAGGAAAAAAACTTGAATGTGGGGCCAGGGGAATAGTGGTAGGTTTAAGAAGGATAAAGATGGCGGCTCGAGGG
Source organism: Platanthera zijinensis (assembly GCA_039513925.1). Taxonomy (NCBI): domain Eukaryota; kingdom Viridiplantae; phylum Streptophyta; class Magnoliopsida; order Asparagales; family Orchidaceae; genus Platanthera; species Platanthera zijinensis. The sequence goes on along the minus strand of CM077090.1, from coordinate 50,525,622 downwards.
ATGAAAAGGGGCAGCGGGGCTCGATAACAAGAAAAAGGAAGCAGAAAAGTCAGAGCTGGTCACAGGCGCTAGTTGGGAATTGGTGCAAGTCGCGACGCGCAGGGCTCGAGGAAGGACTTGTTGTGCGGGTCTGGGATCGAGGAGACCCCTCGTGCTCGAGAGAGCGGGAGAAGGTGGACTGTGCGAGGAATCAACGGAAGGGGACGATCCACGAACTCGAGGGAAACCAGCGACACGCGCGTCTCCGTCGAGGAGGAAGCCGAGCCGGAAGCTTAGTTGAGATGTTTGCAACTAAAGAGGGAGGAGGCCTCAAGTGCTCTGTCGTTGCTGGGAAGCCCTATTGCAATGAAGGTCGACGAAGCAGAGACGACTTGACCAGTCATTTCTGGACGGCGAGGATGTTGGCGTTGAAGATCGAAGCGGTGACTATTTTAATGGTTGTCCAGGATGAACAGAGGATCAATAGTTAAAGGGATGGTTCGGAAAAGAGGAAGTGTTGCCGGCGGAAGAGGAGGAAGGATAGCTCTGATACCACGTTGTTATGTGTCGGAAGTGGAGATGACGATGACGGGGATACTAGGAGATGGCCGGAGGTGGAGATGGCAATGGCGGAGATACTACGGAGTCGTGACCGCGGCTACCTAAGCGGGGTTTGCTCGTTGGAGGAGAGAGCTACCAAGATCTCACATTCAAGATGGGAACTAGAACTTTCTCATTTCTTAACTGATACAACACCCCAAATGCCTTAATATAGGCTTACAATATATAAAAAGACAAAAGATAATAATAACACCTAATAACTAAACCCAGTGCTCGAGGCCTCCCTACATACTTATAACATAAACTTACTAGAGATAATCATAACTAGATAAACAGGCGCACAGCCCGTAACAGATACAAATTAAAGGAATAATCCTTGTCAACTCTCAAGGCCTAGTTCAGATTTGTTCGGAGACAAGTCCTGTCAACTCTTGAGACCTTGTCAACTCTTGAGACCTAGTTCCCATGTTTGGATAGAATAACACATGTGGGATTGGTATGAGATGTAGAGTCCTCAAGAAGACGTGTAAATGTGGGTAATGATCTTGAATAATAAGGAATGGGGTGTTATTATTACATAACAACTGTGGACGACTTTGGCGGTGTGGGCAAAGAGTTGTGAGATTTGGTGTGTGTGAATATACAGAGAACATGGATTGAGTTAATCCGGTTAAGGTTGGATATGAGTGGTTGTATTCATAGGTGACATACCTCTATGATAAAACTAAGTGCCAGTGTAGGAAGTGTTAACGTGGTTTTATTGAAAATAATTATTAGAACATTGTGCATAGTTGAGGATCCTATTAGTTTGCTATGTGGTGTGTGACAAGGCTGTCGAATTAGTAGACATGTCAGTTTTTGGACAAAATTACACCAATTTTTTTTATTATTTTTTATATATTGGTCGATATATCGCGCATTCTAATTTTATTATTATTTATATATTCCGTTATCTCTTAACGTTTAATAGTACCTCGCCTGAACAGTTTTGATCCGCTAGCTTCTGTTTTCATTTGTGCACTAGCACTCGATGATTTCCTCTAGCTATTCGTTGGGATGGTCTTGCCTCTGTGTTCTTCGAGACTTTGAGCTCCTCTCATCCTCTATTCCTAGGTGACGACTTCCCTCTGAAGCATCATCTGGATCCTCTCTGGTTTAGGGTATTATGTGGTTGTGTAGTTGAAGTTGCACTCATTTTGGTTCCTCTTTCTGGTTTCTACTTCAATTCTCACCTACGCTGTAAATTTTTTAAAGGTAGCATGGGCTATTGCTTCCTCTCAGGTTCCTCTTTAGTTCCTCTCTCTAGTTTCTCTATATCTCTCTCATTCTCTATTCCTTTGTATTATCAGCTTTTTGACACCCTCCTCTCTCTAGTTTCTCTCTTTCATTCTTTATTCTTTTGTATTGTCGGCTCTATATTCCTGAGTATTGCCAGTGTACCAGTACTCACTTTCTATCTCTCTGATTTCTCTCTTTGGTTCCTCTCTCTGAGATTTCTATACTGAAATTGTAATGGTGATCAACGTCTCCATGAGATTTCTATACATTAAGCATGTTGGTGCTCCCCCCCCCCCCCCCCCAAGCAAAGCAGGAGAAGCTCCTTGCCTCCATCAAGCAGACCCATACAGGATCTCCTTCCCTCTCTCCCTCTATTTCTCTAGCCAACTACTGCATGGGGCTTCAAAGGAGGAGAATTTACAAAATATTGAGGGATCCTTTTGCAAAGTCTAAATCAGCGATGACAAGAAAAATCACATGTATATAGTAGTATATATCATCTCTTTATCATAAATTACATAGTTGTTGTCATGTGATTTATTTTATATTGACATACTGATTACGTTATGCGCACTCTTGTAGGCTATAGAGTAGTTCTTTCTGCTGGATCAAGTGAGGTCTCATTCTGTGGTACTAGCCGGCAGAGATCAATTTTTAGCATTTGATGAAAAGTTGACTGCAAATGATATCAACCGCATCAACTTCAACTACTGCAAACAAAAGGTGTTGCTTCAAACATCACTTAGCTGGGCATTTGATGAGGAGCAGATTGCAAAAGATATCAACTGTATCAACTACAACTACTACAAGCAAGGGTGTTCCTCGTTTCAAACATCATTTAGCTGGGAGGAAGGACAATGTCAAGCCATACCCCATGTTCGACAGATGTGAGGGCAAAATATGGGTGGCTGTAAATTCAATATTAGAAAGCAATGGGTTGTAGAATGTTAAGTTGCAAGCCAGCTTGGATGAGATGGTAGTTGGAGTTCATGATGAAGTAAAAGTAAATAATTCCAAAACTAGTATAGTATGTATTTGGGGTTAGGTACCAGGGTTCCATGAATCAATTCATCTAAGTCACTGCAAAGTAAAGGGAAAACAACCACGATAGAGCACAATTAAGGGGAACAAGAAGAAGGTGAGAGATATTATGGAATTGTTGATAGTGATCTAAGATACGAGGACTTCTAGAAAATCAAGAGCAAAGACATCATTGAAAAAGCAAAAGGAAAGAAGAAGTGTCAGAGAGGGGTGTGGGAGAAAATCTTGAGTCATCAAGTTCATCGGATGAGGAATATGTTCTGTCGACATTCTCGACTCCCGGTGATTATGAGACAGATCAAAATAAAGTATGTTTAAAGTTTAAGAATTTTTAACTACCAAAATTTGTGTATGTTTTAGTTGCAAAATATTTATTTAGAAACACCAATATGTTTATAAACTATTAATTTAAAATTTGTGTATTTTCTCGTTTTACTTAGAGCGTTATATTGTTCTTTGTGTTACGTAAAATGTTCAGACTAATCCGGTAAATTTAAAAGCTCAATGGATATTAAATTGTTAATATCAATATACTTTAATTTAAAAACTGATTATATATGTAATTATGTATATAAATAATCTAATATTGAAACCCACTATATGAAATATCCCCAATATATTCTCAGATATATTAACATCACTATGCAAAAATCCAACCAATGTGTCGCCGACATGTGCTACCTTGGTGTAGGGTTGATAGTAATTAACAATTTTTTTTTTTTGGGGGGGGGGGGGGGGGGGGGGCACTAAGATTATAAGAGTTTATTTAGATTTTTTTACTTAAAAGTTTGGTTATGGTACCCAGTGAACTAAGAATAAAGGCACGAGCGAGCGCCTGGGAGGAAGCATGTTGACTAGCAGAGAATATGGAACTCGATGGGGTGGTACACGGAAAAGGAAATAACTGACAAAGCGCAATTGTTGGTGATATAGTTGAGTATGATTGACAAAGCGCAATTGTTGGTGATATAGTTGAGTATGATTGACAAAGTCCAATTGTTGGTGATGTAGTTGAGTATGATTGAGGCCTGACACAAAGGAATGGGAGCAGTATAGAGAAATGGGTTGTTGCTTATGTTAAGTGTAGAAACGATGTAGCGTGTAAAAGAATGGGAAAAGGCACATTCAAGATTAGGGACGAGCAACACGGCAATGGTCTGCCCACTAAAGAGCCAATGGGGATGGTGAAGTTAGGAATATGCATGGGTGACAATAAAGCTTGCATAGGCTAGAGGAGAGATAGGCATGTGGATGTTGAGAACCAAGGTGGACGCCATAATCGACAATGATACTAAGAACGATTATGCTCAGGATGACAGTTTTTTTTGTTTTGACATCAACGACAGAGGACGATGCAGATCTACATCATCTCAAGGCTCGTGGTCTCTAGAATTTATGGCAGTGTTAGGTTGGTTGGTGACGATGTGAATGTGGCTTGAGGTAGTGCCATAGAAATGATTATGTTAGGGTCAACAAAAGCAAGAATGGGGAGCTCACTCATGGTGGACGATGCGTATTTCGTTGTCAACAAGGATGTTAAGTTGAAATGATCAGCGAGAACGTGGTTTTCGTGAACCGAACAGTGGAGGCCTAGATGGGGTATCAACGAGGGTGTTTTGATGATGGAGGTGGGTCTATTGAGCTTGTCAACCTTCAAATTAAGATGGGGCATCAACAGAGGTGCTTTAGTGATGGAGGTGAGCCTATGGATCATGTCAACCTTCGCATTAAGATTGTGAATGATGGCATGTATCTATTTGAAGAAGTGAGCTTTGTTGATAGATATACTGATACTTGGGTTCTGCAAAGGTAGCGGGGTAAGAAGCAGTTGAGACATCACTTACAAAACTTTCTTATATATGATTAAGGCCCCTAATATATGATGAGGTCCCCTAATAAAACGAAAAGGACTAAAAGACAAATACAAATATTAATCAAAACACACAAACCATTAATCTTGAAAAAACTGCATTGATTCTTCTCATAATGTAAGGAGGACTATCCAAGCATGCATAATAAGTATTCACTGACCTAGGGGCCTCTAAACCTATCAAGGTCAAATAATTTGATTACACAATTTAATGAGAGAAATCTACATTTCAAGGAAGGTCCAACAAAGATCTGTATTGATAATATTCCTACAATTAACTACATAAACATTACAATCACGCATGGAAGAAACAAATATATTGACACATACTACAATTTTCTTAAAGATCATTTCAACAATAAAGAGCTTGATTTGGAGCACTGCAAAGCTAAAGACCAATTTGCCAATCCTTACAAAAAAATTGACATATGAAGCATTTATCAAGTATTATCAAAATCATGATTCTAGAGATTACTAATAATACTGTTAATGCAATTCTAGATGGCTGCAGTGAGAGGATCCAAAATTTATTAATAGCCCTAAAGTGATTATTAGTTATTGTTCATTCTAAATAACTCTCTTCAATGTGTTGTTCTAATTAGATGAATAAATAAAGAATTCATTATTCTCTCCTTCTATCTTTGTCTTTACTTTTTTTAATAATGTCATTTCATATTGCTCTGTTTTTCTCTATATCAAAGTCAAGGCAGTACAAGTCCTCAAGAAGAAAATAACAAAGTATTGCACGTTACCAATATTATTGTCATAGTTAACCTCTAACACAACCTCCTGAAAGGCATCTTGATGCATTTCCGAACTGCGCCAAGGAACGGAGGGAGGTGGAGCAGAGAAACTCCATCTCAGACATGGAGAGCAGCATTCAGCAATTGCGGTGTCAAATGTAATCTCCAAGGTCATCATTTGCATGAACCCACAGGTCCAGTTCATTTGTTGTTTTAATCTTAAACCCACACGGGTCATTTTGCATTAGTTAATTTGCATGTTTAGGCTCCGTTTGGGAAGACTTATTTTCACCGGTCAAGCGGTTACGGTCGCATGGTCCGGTTCATGCGATCGTAACCGCTTGACCGGTGAAAATAAGTCCTCCCAAACAGAGCCTTAGGCATAAAACTGTAAGTTTGTGTGAGGTGCTCTCCTTCCTTTATTTTTTCATATCGCTTGGAGTTCCCCCTTGCATAGGGAATGACTCTTATCATTAGGAAGTGAAGGGCAACCTTATCCTCCAAAGATGTCCACTTTGTATCATCCATCAGACCTAGTTTTGCTTCTATATATTAGTGCATGGTAAAAATTCATTCTTTTGATATTGGAACAATTTTACATGTAGAAATAGGATCATGGAGTCAACACTGATCCTTTTCTGCACTGTTTTTGTCGTGGGCAGATTTTCTATCAAGCTTGTTGTTTCATTTTGTGTCGATTTCCTGAACTATTATGTGTTTTCATATCTGAAATTCTTGTACACGATTGTTGAAGTTAATTCCAGCGCTTGTGCAAGATTCACAATCAGAGTTTGTGCTAGTTTTGTATACTCTACATAGAAAGCAAAATTAATGAACAGAATCAGACATGCAAGTCTTTCTTCATGATATAATAGCATAACTATCCTAAAATCAATAAGAATTAGCATGCGGATGATGAAAAAGAGGAAGTAAAGAAGAACCTCCAAAATATAAAAGTAAGAGATACAGGAAGAAAGAGAAAAGCAGACCTCACAAAGCCATTGTTATCGATATCCGCCTCAAGAAACTGTGAAACAGTCAAATCCCTGCTTAGCACCCACTTCGCCATCTCCCTGTGCCTCTTGTCCATCCTTGCCTCCACCAGATACAGAAACGCCCGTGCCACCGCTAAGGTGGACACCAGCAGCCACGCTGAGGCGAACAGCCGCCCTCCCATGGTCTTAAAAGCCCTATCCCCATACCCCACGGTGGTCACCGACATCACCGAGAGGTAAAAGGCATCCAACCAGTTCAGGCTCTCGACGAGCCACAAAAACGCCGCGCCTACGCAGATACAGAGCACGACCACGCCCAGCGCAAACCCGACCTTGAGCCGGATCCTCATCCTCCCCTTTTTTAGGTCAACCATGTAATACCGAGCGTCGCGCTTGCTTCGCTGTGCTCCATCGAGCTTGCTTCCCTGCGCTCGATGCTTCGCTGCGTCGAGTAGATGGTGCTCCTGGACGTCAAGCACGTAGGAAATCATGGCGGATAGGAGGATGTCGATGAAGCCGAAGCCAATGAGAACGAAGGCGATGGAGAAGAGTTTGGAGGTAGTGGATGCCGGCGTGATGTCGCCGTAGCCAATTGTGCACATGGTAACAATGCAGAAGTAAAGGGCGTCGACGACAGGGTGGGTTTCGGAGGCTGTGAAATCGGAGCGGTTAAGGGAGTACATGAGTACGCCGAAGACAAGGTACCCCGCGAGGAGGATGAAGGCGTTGCGAACGATAGGCAACTGACGGCCATCGGGCAACGATTGAGGGTGAGGACGCTGGTCATTTGCTAGATTGTTAACGGTCGACATGACGGGGGCAGTGTGGCAGCGGTGGAAGTAGCTACGGGCCTCTTTAGAGAATAGGGGATCTCCAGGCCATGGCCGCTCGGCGGTGCCATCGGTGTCGACGTTGATGGTGGTGGATTCCTCGGCGGAGAGAGGATTGGAGGAGGGGGAAGGCGAAGGCGAAGGAGATGGGGGAGAGGAAGCTGAGGGAATAATATTTAGGGTTCCGAATAGTTGATCGGCAGGGGAAGAAGGGTATGGGCCGAAGATGATGCGGTCTTTGAGAGATGAAGGGGAGAAGGGGACAGAGACCTCGTCATGCTCGGGGAGAGGGAAGAGAGGAGGGCAGGAGATAGAAGACGATGTACTTTTCCGGCGGGTTGGCGAAAGGGTGGCGTCAGCGCCGGCGGTGGTGGGGAGCAGCGGCTCTATAGACATGTGAAAATCTGATGGAGCAGTGGTTCTCGCTTTGTCGCAGAGATTGTGTGGAGTAAAGGGAACTAAAAAGTCCAATAATTTCGCCCTGAGGAGAGGCCGCTTTATGGATTTAGCGGGTATGCCAACACGTGTGCAGTACCTATTTATTCAAGACCGAAAAAAATTTTGGTAAGTGCACCACCTATGTTTTTGCTGTGTGCGAGCAAATATGACCGTCCTATCCTTAATTTTAATGGTGTAGATTTGCTCATGCACGAAAAATACTTGCATATATGTAATATTTAGGTAAAAATTCGGCACCGAAACTGCAGTGCTAATAACAGCGCCCAAACTGTCTTTAATAAAGCTCTGTTTGGGATTCCGGCGGGGCACCATTCCGTCCAGGCTGAAACGGCGAAAGCTTGTTTGGTAGGTCTTCGGGAGCTCCAGCTGCGGACGGCCAGCATGAAAGGGGGGCAAACTGGGCGTTTTGTGACTGGCGGCCCGAGCACCAGTCGACCGTTGCTGACGGCCGTTCCCTCTCTCCTCGCCGGGGTGCCGCCGGATCCTGTTGTCAAACGGGCCCTAAGTAGGTACTGATCAGGGGGTAGATTTGTAATATCTAGGTAAAAATTCTGCACCGAAAATTGAAAATTCACGGATGAACGGTGTCATATTTTCGCGCACGCCGTGTTCTTAGGGAAAGAACAAATTTCCCCGAGCATGAGCCAAATTCACGTTAACAACTATAACTTTTTATTCGGTCGTTGAAAATTAATAATATTATCCTGTTCTGAAATTCTAATTATTATTATTTTCTATGGAATATAAAATTTTATAATTTCCTTTCAAAACTCCAACTTTTGGCAGCATTGATATGACCCCTGACATGAAAATTTTCGTGGACACTGGCGCGGACCCAGAAATGAAATTAATGAGGATTCGGATCCCTCAAGTTTGTACCGACAACTTCATGATAGAGTTTGGGAATTCTCGCGCATTGGATTTCAATCCAACGGGCGAGAACTCCATGTTTTTTAGATTTACAGTTATTTTTATTTTAATTTTTTTAGTATTTTAGTGACTAAATTTTTTCAATCACATAATTGATGGAGTTGGGTGATTCTCGTGCGTTGGATTCGTGGAGTTCCTCCTGAGTTCCTCCTGAACTCCAGAGAATCTGAATCCTCATTCAGTAGGTCCCGTGCAAAGTGAGAATCCGGATCTTCTGGATTTCATACGAACAACTCCAGGGTGGAGTTCAATTTATCTCACGCGTTGGATTGTAATACATCGCGCGAGAATTTCCATTTTTTCAATATTTTTATTATTTTTACTGTTCATTTTTTTATCATTTAGCGTCTGGATTCATCTCGCCACAGGATTGGCGAGATGAATCGTTCTCGCGCGTTGGATCGAACTCCACCCTGGAGTTGTCCGTGCAAACTCCTATTGAAAGGGGGTCGGCCCACTTATGTGAGTATCCCGGGCCGCCCCCAGCCGGACTGCACCGGCCCCAACCCGCTCTCCACACAACCGCGTGCGGTCAATCTCCCAAACCGGGCTGACCTCCCTTAACAGGTCTGTGGCGGGTTGTTGAGGTCGGCGAGGCGTTGTGCTTGCCCGGCCTCGATCCCCCGACCTGCTTTCGATGATAAATGATCCAGTTAAGCGCTCCTACGAGGACTTCCCAGGAGGTCACCCATATCTTATCTTATATATCTTATATATAAGGGAATGTAGGTATTTGGAGGCACGCCATAGAATGAATATTGGTCATTGGATCATGAGAGAGAACATGGGAGGATTTGGAGAGATAGAGAGAGAAGAGGGAGAGAGAGAGGGGGCAGGAGAGAGGAGAGAGAGAGGGTGGAGTGATAGAGAGAGAGAGGAGTAATAAATTATTTTTATAGATTAAAATTTGCAAAAATTTATAAAATAAAAATATGAATAATAATTCATATTTTTTGCGGTCATTTTATGTACTCATATGTATATGTTTTGAAAAAAATAAGATTTCGGGTGCGTGCGCAGCCCGCTCATAGGCGGGTGTAACTCGCAGCGACGCATCGAGCACGGGTGAAGCCCGTGCGCAGGCAGGCGAAGCACGCCTAGATGCGACCGAAGGCCGCCTGAGAGCTTCGAGCACGAGCGTAGCCCGTGCGAAGAAGCTCGTATATATACACACACGCATACACACACACACACACAAGTGACAGGCACGGGCCTCCGGCCCTACGTGAGTGCAACGGCATGGATGACGACATTCATCGTGGGGGCAACATTTTTCGTTGTGGAGACATTTGTCGTGTGTGCAACATTTGTCGTGCGGGCGACATTTATCGTGGGAGTTGACATTCGTCGTGGGGGAGACATTCGTCGTGGGGGGGGGGCATTCGTCGTGGGTGGCAACAATGGTCGTGGGTGCCGACAATAGTCGTGGGAGCCGACAATGGTCTTGGGGCGACATTTGTCTTGGTGACGACATATTTGTGTGTGGGGGGGGGGGTGATTTGACGTGTGTGGCAAGTGGCAACATTCGGCGGCTGACACCATTTGACTACCTGATCAAATATCTCATTTGAACACCATGTTTAACTTCTCAATTGAAAAAACTTAAAGTTGTATTCTATAACGGCCTCCCCAGCCCACGGCTCGAAAAGACGGTCGTCGGCACCCCCAGCACCACGCTCGAAAGGGTTCAGGCTAACCAGGTATGCAGACCATGCACCCCAACCCCTCTCCATCCACATGCGGTTTGTTGAAACCGGGGATTGAACCCGAGACCTCCTTGATAGGGAGTTTTCAAACCACTCCTCATCACCAATTGAGATGCAGCTCAATTTCTACGAGAGTGGGCTGGGGAGGCCGTTACAAAAAGTGCACCCCAACCCTCGGCTCGAAAGGACGATCGTCGACACCCCCAGCACCACGCTCGAAAGGGTTCAGCCTAACCAGGTCTGCAGACCATGCACCCCAACCCCTCTCCATCCAAAAAATTGTTAGGCTCGAAAGGACATTCGTCGTGGATTGAGGAGTGGTTTGAAAACTCCTTATCAAGGAGGTCTCGGGTTCGATCTCCGGCCTAAACAACCCGCCTGTGGATGGAGAAGGGTTGGGGTGCATGGTCTGCAGACCTGGTTAGGCTGAACCCTTTCGAGCCGTGCGCTGGGGAGGTCGTTACAAAAGTGCACTTTTTGTAACGGCCTCCCCAGCCCACGGCTCGAAAGGACGACCGTCGGCACCCCCAGCACCACGCTCGAAAGGGTTCAGCCTCAACAGGTCTGCAGACCATGCACCCCAAAGCCTCTCCGCGCCTGTTTCTTGGCCGCGGCGCATTGTTGAGGTCGGGTCTCGAACCTGCAACCTCCTTGATAAAGAGTCTTCAAACCACTCCTCATCACCAACTGAGTGCAATTCGAGACCCGACCTCAACAATGCGCCGCGGCCGAGAAAAAGGTGCGGAGAGGCTTTGGGGTGCATGGTCTGCAGACCTATTGAGGCTGAACCCTTTTTGTAACACCCCGAAACTAGAAAGAGGGACGGGTGACGTTTTAAGCCAAGTCTGGGTTTTGGAGCAGGTGTCACGGGCGTGACACGGGCGTGTCACGGGCGTATCGGAGGCCGTGTGCTAGTCGAAGCGTCGGGCAAGACGACGAACGGGCGACACGGCCCTGGACACGGGCGTGTCGCAGGCCGTGTTCGGCGCAGTTTTATTATTTTAGGCCCCGATCGCAGCCGTTCGTTTTCTTGATTTGGGATCCGACGGCTCAGGGATATTACTGGTGTGTTATATCCGGGAATAGGGCTTAGAAACCCTTATTCCCTTTGAGTTTTTTCTCTCTAAAAGCTAGAGAGAAGGGAGAGCAAGAAGGAGGAAGAAGGCCAAGATCCGGTCACCGGCGGAGCTTCGGAGCTCAAAAACACGATCTGAGTCCGGATCCGCGAAGGCAAGGCCGATACGGTGCTTTCCATCCGGCTAGATCGTCATGGCGCCGAGGAAAAGCGCAAGGGTAACGATTCTCTTCTTGAGCATGTGAAGCTCTTCTTCCTTTGCATGGGAAAACCCTTCTCCCGCGAGTGTGCGGCGAGATTGCAGTATTCCTTGGGGTAGATATGTAAAGTCCCCCTTGTTAGAGTCCGGAATCGTAGTACGGACATAGGCATGATGTGTGAAGCCTACTCGAATGTGTTGGCCTGGATCGGTGATGATTTGCTGTGCATTTTTAGCCGGAGAAGACTCCGAGCGTTTTGATTGTTTTTCGGGTTGCTATGCGGTAGAATGCATCAGGGAATCTTGGGGATTAACCCCGAGGTGCACCCGGAAATCTGGACGGAAATGCATTTCTGTCATATCGGTGGTCTGGGAGCCAACCGGGTACATAGCGGGGCTATGTACCGTGTTTGAACGATATTTGGGATGGGGGAAGCTTAGCCCACGTCAAAGGCCAAATGGCAACGGCGGGGTGAGCAATGGACTGGTGGACCCCTACCCGCTCCATCTGCTCGGTTAAAGCGACCTAAAGTTTTACGTGGGACTTACCGAGGTTTGGAGATCGAGTCTAGGCTACGGCCAAAAGGACTAAATGCTCACGAGGTTGCCACCCTGGGGGTGGTGGTGGAGTCAAGGACCGGACGGGGTTCGGACTTGCTAGCCGAGTAAGTGCCCTCAGAGCACGGGGTGTACGGTCGTGTGAGCGTGCACCTGTGATGTGATGCTTATTTCGCTATGTTGCTTGTTTTGCTAATAAGTGTAGGGAAGAAGCTTTGTCTCCCCGGTTTGGGGGCGGAATCGTTATAATTTGGTCAGCATAGCTGACCGTTGCCTTTGTTTACCACCGTGCGGTGGATTGTTGCTTGCAGGTGCTGCGGAGCCGAGCGATAAATAGCGGGCTAAAGCCCAAGTTGCTGTGCCGGCCCTCGAAGGCCAATTGTTGAGTGTTTTCCTTTTTGTACTCATGTATGACCGGCCTGCGTGTCGAGGTTTGGAAGACACTTTTATTAAGCAAACTCTTGTAAGGCCATAAGGTCATTCCTGTTTAGTGTATTAAACATTCCTTCTTGGTTTGAGTAGTGGACATTCATGCTTGGCAGGGTTCTTTATTCTTTGTGCAACTTAATAATTTACTTCCGCTAGATGCTCTGTGTAGGACGTTGTGATTGGTTGAATGGTTTCAATAAGTAATCAATCGGTCTGTCCGTAGTATATGACGTCGGGCCCCGGCCGGACCTACTGTTATATACTATGTGACGGATATGGGTGTTACAAATTTGTATCAGACTACTGGTTTCGGTCAAGCTTAAATGAATTCGTGGGCGAATTCACTCTAAGGGGTGGTGAGCACATGTGTGTGCGTCATCGTTATAACATGAAAAGAACCCATGAATGTCCACTTAGGAATGAAAATACACATGTTTGAGGAACCTGCGTGTTCCTATAATTGCTTTTTGCAATTTTGTTCAGTAACTTATGGTGTTTTGAACGGCTATAGGTGTCCGGAAGTGGAGCGTGACAGTCTGAACACACGTTTGCTGAGCAAAGTAGTGCACCAAGTAACGTTCCTGAGACCCCTACGTCTTTGGAAACCATAAGAAGGGTGGTTGAAGCGGTGTTCGCTGTGACCAACGCACAACATGGGAGTAATGTGCAACCCTTTGTCCCTGAGATGGCCCCAACATCGGGCGGTATGTTGGAGCAAAGGGCATTTGGGGGTCAATTAGAGCAGCAGATGAGCATGACTGTGGTGCAGAGAGCGCATTCAGTTGACGCATATTTGCAGACGTTCCTTATGTTAAGGCGCTACCCAGGCTTTGAATAGAAAAGCGAGCAATCTATAGTTGATAGATTTTATAACGGTCTGCGCAGCGAGTTGCGTATCCTACTGCTAGGACCAAAGTTATTGGGATTCCGAGCTTTGGTGGAATCGTACAGAGCTTTGGAGGTGGAGTTGGGGAAAACTCACCAAGTACCAGTGAATAGGGTACCAAACCCTATAGATCCTATAAAGACTGTCTACCGAAAGACGCTGAGTAAAGAGGCTAGATCATCTACTAGACAAACCACTTACAAATGTTATTCTTGTGGCAAGAAAGGGCACTTTGACAGAGAGTGTTGGGTGGATGTTCAGAAGACAACGAAAGTTGTGGCAGGAGCAGTTGAAGCCTCTGGTGTAAAGGAAACGATGTTCAAAATGCCAACCTCAAAATCTGGATACTGTAGGTGGTACAAGAAGTCTAGGAGGTCGGGTCTAGTCCCTTCCTCTAGCACATCCGGAGCGACTACAGTCCAAACCCCGGATGCATGCTTTGCTTGTGGAAAGTCGGGGCACTATGCCCGGGATTGTCGTAGTGGACACCTAATATCCGAAAAGAAGCTGAGGGAGATATCTGTAGAGAAAGGCAAGGCGGTGGCGTCCACCGCATCGCTGTTTACTCCGACCCAATCGGGAGTGAACATCCTTGGCCAGCAGGAGGCCATATGGCCGACCGTCGGGATGTCAAGTATGGTTTTCTTGTTAGCAAACTAGTTCCTTATGTCGGATACCTTATGCGTGGTAACTTAGAACTGGAAATTCTAGGATTTATTTTAGAATCTTGGTAATCCGGAGAGAGCATAGTTTCAATACGGGAGCTTTGCATTCATGTTATCCGAAGAATCTATATCGCGGATCGGAGTTTTCCCTTCGATGGTAAAGGAACAATTCAGATGGGTTATTGCCCAGTAGTCGTCCAATGCGCGCGGAGATACAGTCTGGGCGGTAAGAGTCTTATTGAAAGTCAAGAATTCGACTTGCTAGCATCGCTGTTGCCGCTAGTAGAGTTCGATGTCATCTTTGGTATGGACTGGCTTTCGGAGCAAGAGGCTTTTATCGTTTGCAACCCTAAAGAGACCTAGCTGGGTGTTGGGCAGGAGACAACGTTTGCGGAACTGAAGGGATCGAGCAGGACACTGACGTCTGCCCTCCCAGTGGTTAAGACAGTTTATGTTGGTGCAAAGCTGTTCTTCACGTTAGTGGAGGCTGTAACGCCTAAGTCCACTCTAGGTAGTATCCCAGTGGTTTGTGAGTATCCCGATGTGTTCCCGAACAATTTCCTTGGAGCCCCACCGTAGCGAGAGATCGATTTTACGATTGAGTTGTGCCAGGTGCCAAACCTGTGTCGCGCTCTCCCTATAAGTTGATGCCTAAGGTGATAGCGGAGTTAAAGGTTCAACTAGAAAAGTTGATGGAGCAAGGGTATGTGCGTCCAAGCTCGTTTCCTTGGAGCGCACCGGTCCTTTTTACTCAGAAGAAGGACGGGAGCTTGCAATTTTGTATATGTTGCAGAGAGCTGTATAAGCTTGCAGAAATAGAACAAGTACTCGATCCAAATAATCGATGATCTTTTGATCAGTTAGTCGGGTCTTCGGTGGACTCAGTAGTGGGTCGTAAGTCTGGTTACCCTCATCTGAGAATAAGGGTAAGTGTTATTGCAAAGACGGTGTTAAGCACGAGGAATGAGCAATCCGAGTCTACGATCGTACCATTTTGGCAGTCAAATGTGCCATCAGTGTTCATAGACCGGATGAACGAAACGTTCATGGAGTACCTAGTCCATTTTGTGATCGTCTTCATCGACGACACATTGGGGTAATTGAAGTGTGAAGGGTATCGCTTCTGAATATCTACTTTTGGTTTTGTGGACCCTAAGGAGGAACCATGTATACACCAAGTTCTCCGAACACGAGTCTTGGGTTATCCTCGTAGCGCTCCTCGGTCCTATAGTTGATAGAGTGAGAGTGTGTGGGTCCAGCATTGTTAGTCGCAATACAAGGGTGGCCTGTGTTGTCTCGGTAGCGGAAGTCCAGAGTTTCTAGTGTGGTCGGCTACCACAGGCACATCGTACAGGACTTCTCGCGGATAGAATTATCCCTCACACTGCTGTCAAGGAAAAGCTTAAAAGGTTGTTTTGATGCGCGAGTGCGCCCAAACTTTGAAGGGTTAAAGAGTAGGTCAACCACGACGCCAGTGTTAAGTTCGCTGAGTGGAACCAAAAGCTGTGAGATCTACGGCACTGCCTTGGGCAGTGGATTGGACTGCGTGCTGCTGCTGCATGGTAATGTTATGGCTTATGGCTCGCATTAGATGAAAGAGCACGAGAGGAATTGCCCGGTCCGCCATCTATAGTTAGCGGCCGTGTGTTTTGCGCTTAAGTTGTGGAGGCATTGTTCGTACGGCGCATAAGTCAATGTTTGTACCGATCATAGGAGTCTGATATATCGGTTGGATCAAAAGGGTCAGAAATTGAGGCAGCAGAAATGGATGGAGATCCTGGGGACTATACGTTCGAAAGTTATTTTGTGCCCGTTATAAGGCAATGAAGTTGCGGATGCGTTGAGACGCAGGGCTTCCGCCCAAGCCAACTAGTTGTAGGTTCATGTTGAGAGTTTGACCCGGGAGTTGGAGATGTTAGCTATCTCTTGCGTTGACAAGCAGACTAGCGTCGAAGCGTAATTGAACAGGTCGGAAGTCCAGTATGACCTGGCTGATCGTATTTGGCAGATTATGGTTTGGGAAGCAGCATGAAGGAAATCATGGGTGCGGCTCGGTGGGTCAAAGTCCCAAATCGACGATTGAAGGTGGACTGCCAAGGAAAGACAACCGTTTGTGCAGCCCAAGCGTGGGCAATTGATGGGTGGAGTTGTGGTATGTTATACCCAGTACTCAATTAACTTAGGAAGCATGAAGTTGTGCCGATATCTGAAGAAGTGCTCTGGTGGCCAGGACACTAGAAGGTTGTGGCACTATGTGTGACAAAATGTCAGCCTTGCGCATTAGTGAAGGCAGAGTGCCAAGAGTCAGGGGATTCTTGAAATCCTTGCCTAGTTCGGAATAGAAGTTCGACTGGACTGTGTGCATGATTTGCCAAGGTCACAGTGGGGAAACGACGCCTATTTGGTGATCGTGATTTGGGTAACGCAAGTGTCGCACTTCATTCCGCAGAGGAAGGATGATTCGGTGGTGTAACCGGCAAAGATGTCTATGGATAACATAGTTAGACCGCACGGTGTACCCCGCAACATCGTGAGCGATCGAGATGGACGTGTTACGTCCAATGATTGGAGGTGGTTACAGAAAGTGCTGGAGACTAAGTTGTAGTTTAGTCCAATCTTACATCCGCGGACGGATGAGCAGACCGAGTGGGTCAACAGGATGTTGGAGGACGTGCTTCGCATGTGCGTCCTGGACTTCGGGAAGCAGTGGGAAGGCCATCGGTTTTTGGTAAAGTTTGCGTACAACATTAGCTACCAAGCGGGCATACAAATGGCGCCCTTCGAGGCCCTTTATGGTAGAAGTCGTCGCATGCCGTTGTCGAGGCTAGAAACGGATGACACGAAGTTGTATTTAAAGCAAGAGGTGTTAAACACTACCCCTTTGGTGCGAACCATATGAGAACTTTTGCTAATTGCTCAGGAGAGGCAGACTAAGTACTTTAACGCCACATATCGGAATGTGGAGTTATCAGATGGCGTATTGGAAGTTATAGTCGTTCAAGAGTGTTTCACGGGAGCGACGCTTGGGGAAGCTGAGCCCGGTATACCTTGGACCACTTGAGATTTCTAGAGCGGTTTGGTGAGGCGGCGCAAGAGCCTTCGAACTTGATCGTGAGTGATCAAGTTTTGGTGGACGAAAGGTTGACGACTAGGGTCAAACCTGTTCGTTTTGGAGACCGTGAAGTCGAGCGACTTTGTCTCAAGGAGATCAGGATAGTCGTGGTCCGGTGGGACAATTGCGATAGCGAGGAGCTCTCTTAGGAGTGAGAGCAATCTATGCTGGAAGTGTACCCGGAGTTGTTCCGTCGGGGTACCGCTGAGAGTTTCTGTTTTCTCTCCTTTAGTAATTTCGTAGACGAAATTCTTTTAAGAGGGGGAGAGTTGTAAAACCCTGAAACTCAAAAGAGGGACGAGTGACGTTTTAAGCCAAGTCTAGGTTTTGGAGCAGGTGTCACGGGCGTGTCACGGGGGTGTCACGGGGGTGTCGGAGGTCGTGTCAAAGGCCGTGTGTTGGTCGAAGCGTCGAGCGAGACGACGAACGGGCGACACGGTCCTGGACACGGGCATGTCGCAGGCCGTGTTCGGCGCAGTTTTATTATTTTAGGCCCCGATCACAGCCGTTCGTTTTCTTGATTTGGGATCCGATAGCTCAGGGCTGTTGCTGGTGTGTTATATCTAGGAATAAGGCTTGTGTTGGGTATTGTATCCTCAATGTACCTGATTTGAAAAGCCCCTGAACCAGCTAAGGTGAATTGACAATGTATTTGATCATTTGTATTCAAGTTGTGCTTGCAGTTACTCCACACTAAGTACACACCAATGTCAAGGTGCAGTAGGTCAATATACACGGGTCTGTGCAACATAATCCCTCGTTGAGCAGATCAGTGTATTGGATTACGTGTACTCTCTCTATTGGAGTGTACTTACTTTCAAGTACAGGGCAGTGATAGATCAAGAGAAGACAAGGAGCAAGAATGGGTCAAAGACCAGCTCACGGGAAGATAGACGAAAATTCGTCTAAGTAAGATTCGACGAGAATCACTAAGTGATTCTCGCTGATTCAACAAGAATCACTAGTGATTCTCGCCGAATCGTCGAGAATCACTAGCCGATTCTCGTCGAATGCTTCCGGCTATCTCAGCACCGTCTAGAATTCTGCTAAGGCAGAATCGGCGAAAATCACTAAGTGATTCTTGCCGAATCGTCGAGAATGACTTTGCATTCTCGCCGATTCACTCCGGATGGCTTGCTTTTTCAGCTAGAAATCTTCTAAGTAGAATTCGACGGGAATCATTAGTGATTCTCGACGAATCATCGAGAATCACCAATGATTCCCGCCGAATTTGCCTTAGGCGATTTTCGTTGGCGCGCTGGACCGGACCAAATGTACAGGCGCTGTTTTGAACCAGATTTAGGGCTACTTTTGGTGGGGCCCACAACGGTCATAAAGGATGACCTACAGTATATATAATCGTGTATTTTGAACAGTAAAGATAATCCACACATACGAAAAAAAAGCGCCGCCGGATTTGACCTAGCGTATCGCGTATTCTCTTCCGCCTCCGTCTCCGCGCATCAAGTTGTCGCCGCCGCCGATCGTGGATTCTTCCTGATCTCCCGGCGACAGAAGCTTAGCCAAGCAACGCGTCTCACGTGTCTATCTTGAGATCCTTTGTCTCTTGATTTGTTGAACAAGAATACCTTCTGTTGGGTACATTGGAAAATGTGTACCTAATTTGAAGAAACCTAACTTAGCTTTATGATATACATCAAGGTGTATTTGATGTTATTTTGAGTTGACATGTGCAGATTAAGAAAGTACTAAAAGTACAGGAAATTATTCTAAGTCCATGTGTCGACACCAGAAAAAGCTATGTCGACACTTCAGAAGAATTGTGTCGACACTTGAAGAAGACTGTGTCGACACAGAGAAAAATAGTCGATCACATTTATGTCGACACTGGGAAGCAGTGTCGACTCACAGAAGTATAGTCGATCTCAACTATGTCGACACTGGGAAGCAGTGTCGACTTACAGAAGTAGAGTCGACAACAACTTTATAACCACTGGGAAGCTGTGTCGACACATTGAGGCAGAGTCGACACATATTGGCAGGGTCGACGATAGTAGTGTCGACACCAGAAGACAGAGTCGACACATATTGGCAGAATCGACAAAAGCTGTGTCGACACCTGAAGGCAGTGTCGACACATACTATGTTCTGAATCTATAACAACTGTGCCGACACACAGGACTTGTGTCGACACACTGCAAGTCTAGCCCAAGTCATTTCCTAAAGAATGATGAAGTGCTTGAGTCGACACAAATTCTCAGTGTCGACTCATTCTCAAGATGAAGTTCTGAAGAAGCTGAGTTGACTTAAAGGCAAACCAGTCGACATCATCAAAGGCTGTGTCGACACCTAAGTTACTTGTGTCGACACATATAGACAGTTGGTCTCGACACTTTGCTGTCCAAGACAAAGGCACAGGATCTGTTTGAAGATTTGACAGCTGTGGGTTGCAACAGGTTAACTGAAGCTGTCAGACTTGTCAGAAGATAGTTAGAAACCAGATCAGCCGGTTACCATGAAGAAGGTCTATAAATAGACAGATTTAGAAGACGAGATTAATGATTTGATTTTGAGAGCAACAAACATAAAAACTGATTGAAGAATCAAATCAAGAAAGTGCAAGGCTCGGAAGAAGATCTTCATCAGAAGATCTAAGAAGACGATCTCAGGATCTGTCTAAGAAGAGTTCTATCAAGAATTCAGAAGTATCATCAAAGGTATTGGATAGAGAGGGATCCAGCCACTTGAAGAAGAAGAAGGAAGCCGTCACTGGTTTCTCAAGAAGCTGTTTGGGAAATCAACTCAGCTAAGTTCAGATTCAAGAAGCTTTGAAGAAAGCTCAGTTTCAGTTGATTTCATTCATCAGCTGATCAAGAACTGTCTTGTCCTTTTCTCTCTCATCAAGGGCAAGATAATACAAACTCTTTTCTAATTTTTGTAGGGTCTATCAATATAGATCTGAGTTGTAAGCCTATGTTATAAAGGCTGAGTGTAGGAGAGTTGATCTCTGAGTGGTAGGATTGTTGCCTGAGTGTAGGAGAAAGTTTTTCTCTGAGTTGTAGGCCTTGTGTCAAGGCTGAGGTAGGGTTGTTGAGCCTGAGGTGTAGGAACCATTCTGGGTTCTGAGTTGTAGGAACCTTTCCAGGTTCTGAGCTGTGGGATCTGCTGATCTGAGTTAAAGAGGAAGTTTGGCCGAATCTAGCACACTGCTAGATAGGTGAAGGGGGAAAGTAGATGTACCCAGACCTTAGGGAACCACTATAAAACTATGTGCAATCTGTGTCGTATGAATTTCTGTGATTGCTGTGCTGTGTGATTTAATTCAGTTATTATATTCTGCCTAAAAGTGAGAACAAGCTTTAGAACCTATTCACCCCCCCCCCCTTTAGGTGTTTAGGTAGTCTTGAAAGTAAAACTATCAAGTGGTATCAGAGGGAGGTTACTCAAATAAGGACTTAACAGTCTGAGTAAGATCCCTAAGGCAGAATCAAGATTCAAGAAAATGGGTTCTGGAGAGAATCACAAGGAGTTAGGGTCAATAAAATTACCAATCTGTAGAAAAGAAATCTTTGGAATTTGGAAAGAAAGGGTGAGATTGTTCATGGAGGCTTCTGACCCAAGGATATACATTACAGTAAAGGAAGGCCCCTTCATTCCAATGAAGGTATCAGTTCTTGATGCAAATATCCAAACTCCAAAGAGTTATTCAGAAATGACAAAGGATGAAATCATTTTGGCAACCATGGATAAAAGAGCACAGAACATTATTGTAAGTGCCATAGATGATTCTACATTCCAAAATCTGATTCACTGCAAAACCTCCAAAGAAATGTGGGACACCTTGATTGTCTACATGGAGGGTTCTGAAGAAGTAAGACAGGATAGGAAGTCTATGCTCAACCAAGAGTATGAAAGTTTCAGACAAGGAAAATCTGATAGCATAACTGAATGCTATAAGAAATTCTACAGAATAGTGAATGAATTAATGTCCTATGGAAGAGTCTTCAATACCTATGAACTGAATGACAAATTCTTAAGATCCTTGACAAAGGATTGGGACACCAAGATCTGTGCCATAAGAGAAGTGGCTAAACTGCCAGAAATTTCTCCTCCAACCTTGTTTGGAAAGTTGCTATCTTATGAAATGCAACTAATGGTGAGGAAGGAGGAAGAAAAGAATTCAAAAGGTGAGCATAGAGAAAAATCTGTGGCCTTCACGGCAGAAGCCACTAAAAAGAATAGGAGGATATCTCCATCTCCTCCTAAAGAGGTTGCTGAAGTTAACTCAGATATTTCAGACAATCAGGTTTCAGAAAGTAGTGACTCAGATGCAGATTTTGCTGTATTTACAAGACAGTTTCAGAGATTCTTAAAGAAGAAGCAGTGGAAGTCTAGGCCCTCCACATCACAGCAAGTTGATGACTATTATCAGAAGAAAAAGTCATCAAGGAAAGAGAAGAGCAGAACAAAGCCCAGCAAGGCCACTACATCAAAGATAGTCTGCTATTGCTGCAACAGGCCTGGACATGTAGTGGCTGATTGTCCTGATAAGAGAAAGGAGTCATTAGACAAGAAGAAGACTCATCAGAAAGGCAAGAAGGAGAAATCCTTTGTTGCAAAGAAGGAAAAGAGCCTAACAGATCAATCAACTTCAGAGTCAGAATCTGAAGCTGAAGCATATATTGGACTATATGCTGCTACTGAAGAAGAGGAGTTCATGCAATTGCTAGACTCCGTCTATGAACAAGAGGATCATCAGTGCATGGGATTGATGGCTGGATCAGAAGAAGACATGTTCCAGAATCAGTCTGGTCATAGTAAGGTATATTGTCCTTCTATAAATTCAGTTTGTAGTACTAGTGCAGAATCAGCTACATCTGCATCAAGTGATGTAGATGGATCTGAATCTGAAGGTGATGTCTATCAGTTGATAGATAAGTATGAGGACTTGTTGCAGGCTTTTAAGAAAAGCAAGAACCCAGTCAAAATTCAGGCTCAAGAAATTGCTGATCTTAAGGTTGCTGCAACTAAGTTTGAAAAAGTAATGGATCAAAAGTTAAATGAGATTGCCAAACTGAAAAATATAACCTATATTCAGATAGGGACAATCAAATATAACAATGATCAAATTAAGAGTCTGGAGGCCAGACTAAGAATAGAGAAAGATTTAGTGGCTAGTTACTCAAAGCCAAAATCTGTCTTACCCTTGATAGATGAGTTTGTGGCTCAAAAGGATAAGGCAGGATTAGGGTTCAAAGGTAACCCCAGGGCTGCCCTATTCAAGAGAAAAGGCAAAGCTCTTGCCCAGCCACTAAACCTTTCAGTCCCTATTAAGTTTAGAAAGGTGCAAGTGCCTTCTAACCAATATGATCTTGAGAATATTCATGGTCATATTAAGGCTAATGTTCTGATAAACAAGGGTGTAAATGCCAACAGGTCTACCCATGTTCATAAACCTCATGGTTATAAGAAATCTGTGGGTGAAGCTGCAGCAGCACCAGCATTGGACAGAAATTCTTTTGTCAAGGGTATATCTAGATCTAGATACAATAAGTTTGAATGTTGGTGTTGTGGCAAGAGAGGCCATTTTTCCTTTGACTGCTGGCATAACACAAGTGTTAGGAAGAATAGTAGTCTACCAGTTAGAAGAGTTGCTGGTAGTTTTGTTGGTGCTAACCTGAACCAAGGACCCAAGACTTACTTGGGTTTTAAGGGAAAGTAAATCTGTATTGCAGGTGAGTCCAAGTTGTCATGCCCCTATATGGTACTTGGACAGTGGATGTTACAGGCACATGACTGGAACAAAGGGGCTACTGAAGGAATACACATCTGTCAAAGATGGACCTAAAGTAATCTTTGGTGGATCTGAAAGAGGAGTCATCAAAGGGTTTGGTAACATTTCTTCTAACCTAATTACTATTACCCAAGTGGCTTATGTACAAGGTTTGAAACACAATCTGATAAGCATAAGCCAGCTGAGTGATTTAGGATATGACATTTCATTTGTTAAGGATGGATGTCATATCAAAAGATCAAGTGATCAAGAGATCATTTTGTTTGGGTATAGGAAGAGAAATGTATATTGTCTTAATTTTGTATGTGAGAATAAGGCTTCTCCCATATGTCTTGTAGCTGATGATAATGCATCTCATTGTGTTAAGTGGCACAAGAAATTGGCTCATCTTAATTACAAGACAATTGGCCAGCTCTTTAGCAAAGAGTTAGTGAGGAATGGTCCTCAAGTTAAGTGCAAAAAGGAAGGGATATGTTCAGCCAGTCAAAAGGGCAAGCAGACTAAATCCTCCTTTCATAGCCTTGAAAACAAGGATTCTGTGAGGTGCTTATACCTCTTGCATATGGATCTTTTTGGTCCTATGTCAGTTCATAGTCTAGGTAGGAAGGTCTACACTTTTGTGGTTGTAGATGACTATTCTAGATTTACATGGGTGTTCTTTCTGAGACAGAAATCAGAAACCCCAAGTGTCTTACTTAGTTTTGTAAAGCAAATTCAGAATGAACTGAACAGTACAGTGGTCAAAATCAGAAGTGACCATGGCACTGAATTTCAATCTGAAAGTATGACAAAATTATGTAAAGACTTTGGGATTCTCCAAGAGTTCTCCTCACCAAGAACATCTCAGCAAAATGAAATTACTGAAAGAAAGAATAGAACATTAATTGAAGCTGGTAGAACACTATTGAGTGACACCTCTCTTCCAGAATATTTCTGGGCTGAGGCAGTAAACACTGCATGTCATGTAATCAATAGGGCTTCTATCACCAAGAGCCACAAAATGACTCCCTATGAGATTATGAAAGGTAGAAAACCAAATCTATCCTGCTTCAGGATCTTTGGTTGCAAGTGCTATATACTTAACAATGGCAAGTCATATTTGACTAAGTTTGCTGCCAAATCCCAGGAAGGGATATTTGTTGAGTACAACATAAATAGTAAGGCCTATAGAGTCTTCAACTTGACTAATCAAGTTGTAGAGGAGTCTGTTCATGTTGTATTTGATGAAACAAGATTAATCAACTGTGAGTTGTCTTATAGATCAAATGATTCAACAAGTATAAGCCAAAGAATGGACAAGCTTTCCATTGCAGAAACATCAAAGGAAGATGGAGCATTGAAAAATGAAGGCTACTGTCCAGGGGGAGTACAAGACTCTTTAGAAGTTGATGAAAACCAGGAGGAACATCATAATGAAGTAGCTGGAGATGTTCAACCTGAAGGAAACCTTCCTCCAGCTACAAGACATCTTAAAGATCATCCAGCTAATCAGATTATAGGTGATCCAAGACAGGGAGTACAGACTAGAAGCAGAAATCTGAGCACAGTTCTGCATTCAAGTTTCCTATCTCAAATGGAGCCTAAGAAGTTTGAAGAAGCCATCCAAGACCAACACTGGATTGATGCTATGCAAGAGGAGTTGAATCAATTCAGAATGTGCAATGTCTGGGAGTTTGTTCCTAAACCAAAAGGCCACAATATAATTGGCACAAAATGGATCTATAGGAACAAGTTGAATGAGAGTGGAATAATTGTGAAGAACAAAGCTAGGTTGGTTGCTAAAGGATACAGACAGGAAGAAGGGATTGACTTTGATCAAACATTTGCCCCAGTAGCAAGACTGGAGGCAATCAGAATGTTTCTTGCCTATGCAGCATATCAATACTTTAAAGTGTACCAGATGGATGTGAAATCAGCATTCCTGAATGGTGATTTAAAAGAGGAAGTCTATGTAGAGCAGCCATCAGGTTTTGTAGATCCTCTTAAACCTGATTATGTTTATAGGCTTAGGAAAGCTTTGTATGAGTTAAAGCAAACCCCAAGGGCTTGGTATGAAACTCTGTCTACTTTCCTTATTGAGAACAAATTCTCAAGAGGGAAAATAGATAAAACTCTATTCCTTAAGGAATCTAAAGGTAAGATCATCTTAGTACAGATCTATGTAGATGACATAATCTTTGGATCTACTGAGAACAACCTTTGCAAAAAGTTTGCCAAACTTATGCAAGGGAAGTTTGAGATGAGCAGTATGGGGGAACTTATGTTCTTCTTGGGACTCCAAGTAAGACAGACTGAAGATGGCTTGTCCATATCCCAGTCTAAGTTCACCAAGGAATTAATTAAGAAGTATGGTATGGAGTCATCCTCCACCATGAGAACTCCTATGGGAACAAGTATGCCTATATGCAAAGATGATGCAGGTAAACCTGTTGATGAATCTTTGTATAGAGGAATAGTTGGCTCTCTACTATATCTCACTGCTAGTAGACCAGATATTATGTATGCTACATGTGTCTGTGCTAGGTACCAAGCCTGCCCTAAAGAATCTCATTATACTGCTGTCAAAAGAATTCTGAGATATCTTAAGGGCACAACTAATCTAGGCCTTTGGTACCCTAGGAATAGAGATTTTCTACTAACAGGTTATTCAGATGCAGATTTTGCAGGCTGTAGAGAGGATAGAAAGAGTACTACAGGTACTTGTCAATTCTTGAGAGGAAGACTGATATCATGGAGTAGTAAGAAGCAGACCAGTGTGGCAATATCCATAGCTGAGTCAGAATATGTTACTGCTGGAAGCTGCTGTGCACATCTATTGTGGATACAGCATCAATTGAAGGATTATGGTATTCAAGTAAGTAGAACATCTTTATTGTGTGATTCTAAGAGTGCTATTTCTATTGCTAACAATCCTGTTTCTCATAGTAGAACTAAGCATATAGAAATCAAATATCATTTTCTTAGAGAGCATGTAGAAAGAGAAAACATCACATTGGAATTTGTTAAAACAGATTATCAAATAGCAGATGTATTTACAAAGCCACTGGATGAAACAAAATTCAATAAATTTAAAATTGAATTAGGAATGCTGACCATTGACTAGTATATCAATAAACTTTCAAGTGGTATCAACAAACAAATATTGGCTAAGTAAAATGGTGTCGACACTTATAGTGATAAAGTGTCGACTCAGTGAAGTCTGGTCGACTAGTCAGAGAAATTGTGTCGACACAGAGAATATGTGTCGACACTTAAGGGTCAAATAGTCGACTCATCCAGAAATATAGTGTCGACTTCACCAGAACATTGGTGTCGACACTTACAGATTTGGTGTCGACACTTGAACAAAGAGTCGACACAGAATTTCTGATGCTCTACTATCTATCTCAGGTGTCGACATATCCTAATTGGTGTCGACACATAGTAGACAGAATTGTTTGTCGAGACAATAGAAGTTTGTGTCAACACATTCCATCTGTGTCGACACATTTAGATTGTTTTTGCCCGACTTTTGATCTTCTTTCTTTAGAAGGTATAAATAGGTCAACAACGTATTCTGTTGACACGATCACAAGGTTTTCGAGACTAAAACCCTGTATCGACATTCTCTCTCCTTCTCTCAAGCCTTCTCGACTGATTCAATGGCGCCTAAGGTTGAAGATAACGTGAATGAAGGATATGAGCTGGTTAGGGCTGCGTTCGACACCGCCGCACCAGAATTCAAACAAGTGATTTCCCTTATTGCTGAAAATGGATTGGAATTTCTAGTTTCTGAACCAACGAAGATCTGAAAGAAGGAAGTACTTGAATTTTACACTTCTGCATCAGTGGATTCTTCTGGACTCAAGATCAAATTCACAGCTCATGGCACCAAGGTCAAACTTACTCTACGGAGTTTAAGACAAATTCTTCACTTGCCAAGCATTGAGAATGAAGAAGAGGTTCCAGCCTCTAAGACAATGGAGGGTCTCCAATGGTGTGGGTTGGATCTAACCATAAAGATTGGAGCAGGCATCAATAGAAAAGGAATGAATCACCAGGGCAAATTTCTGTCTGAGATAGCTAGAAAGGTGATTTTGTGCAAAACTGGAGGACATGATAGGGTCTCAGCCTATATGTTCTGCCTTATGACAAGAATTGTTTTCAAAATTCCAACTGACTGGTCAGCAGTTGTATTTGATAAAATCAAGGAAGGACTTAAGAAGCCAAATCTGGCTAGGATTGTGAGTTTATAGCTGATTGGAGTCATCCCAGAAGTTATGCAACAACTTCCTGGGACTAAGATTAATCACATGAGAAAGATGGATATGAGATTATTCTCAAGATGGGATAGAGTTCTTTCCAAAGAGATGCCTGAGGTGGACATGCAGGATTCACATGAGAAATCCCCAGGTCATGAACAAGGTACTGAGCAGCATCAAGAAGAACAAGTTAGAGAACCAGCTGGGGACCTGACTAGATCTACTCCAGCTCAGAAAGAAACATTATCTGCACAGGAGCAGGGGGAGAAAGTTCATTCTCCTGCTCAGGATATTCCTGATCCTGCACAGGTGCAGGGGGAGCAAGTTCATTCTCCTGCCCAGGACATTCCACATACTGAACAAGTGCAGAGGGAGAAGATTTCTGAACCAGTGCAAGAGGAAGAACAAATAGATTTATCTAAAGATTTGAACAGTGCTGATCTGGATGATTCATCTTCTGTTCAAGCTCAGAAGGAATACACTCTAGATGAGTTGTTTCCTAATGTTGAAATTGCTACTGATAGAGTAGAGGAGGAGCAAGACATTGAGAAGGCAATAGACATGGAGATAGAGCAAGCAATTGAGATAGAGCAAGAAGTTGAAAAGGAACAAGAAATTGAGGAGGAGCAAGTTGTTGTGGGGGAACCTGTGACTGTTGAGGATGAACAACATATCATTGAGACAGACATTCCTCCTCCTCCTCCTGAAAGAGTTCAGATAGAAAGCTCATCAAATTCTGAGAATGAAGAAGCCAGCATGGCTAAGAAGAGGAAACTTATTGTCTTCAAGAGAAGGAGCAAAAGCTATAAGCAAGCACTACAGACCACAGCTCACCAATCTCCATCTGAATTTAATTACAACAAGTTCATGGTAGATTTGCAGGTGAAGCTCGATGAATAAAGAGTAGCCTTAGAGAAATATGTTGATGAGAATAATAAGTCACTTCAGTTTGACTTGGCTCAAGATATTAAATCTATCAGATTTGAGGTGAATATGAATAAAAAGGAAATGACAGATTGCTTCCATAAGGGAGGTAATGCTGTAGTATTTTTGGCTAAACAACAGCAGTCCATTCTTATTAAAGTAGATGATATTGCTTTGAAGCAAGGTTATGTTTTGGAAAATCAGCTGAGGATGAATGATAATCTGGCTGAATCTCACCATGAGATTCTCAATAAGGTAGTAGATACTGCTGCATGACTGTCTGCTGCAAGTGCTAAAGAAATGGAAGTGTATGATCAGAAACTCAAGGAGGCTATCACTTCAGTTCAAACTGCTATCACAACCTCTTAGACAGAGATATCTACTAAGCTTCAAAAGTTGAAACCATATTTTAAAGAGGGTGTGAATTATCTTGATGGCCAGATCAGATTTCAGAAGGATGATCTCAGAGACCATATTGAAAGAGAAGTCCTAAAGGGGGAGAGATTATTAGTTCATGCTGGCTCAGAACACACCAAATGAGTGACTAATAGTATTCGAGCCACATTGGGATATCCACCTTTATGTGATGATGATATGGTGGCTGAGTCAGGAATTCAACAAGGTTTACTTGAAGGAAATCAACCTGAGGTTGCCCAAGTCATTTACCCCCCTACAGATTTTGATATGATTAATCAGTAAGTACAGGCTATGTATAGTCCTCCACAGGAGGTTACAAATGTTGTTATTGAGAAAGTTGATAAGCCTGATGCAAGTTTGAAAGAACAACAAGATGCTCTTCTGTCCAAGAAAAGATTTAGAGAGCAAGCTGAACTTAGGCCTGACTTTGAGCAATGGAGTCCCACTTCAAGAAACATTATACTGACAGCATGGAAGCCTGTAAAGGATCAAGTCCAGGAAAGAGGAAAGTGGTATAATGAGATTGAATGACAAAAGTATGAAGCTAGGCAGGAGGCTATAGTTCAATATAGAAGAAAAGCCAAGATGAGGAGGCTACCACCAGATGCTCAGGAGCCAAGCAAATATTTTCCAAAGCCCTTTCACTACTTTGAGAGGCAAAGGCTCAAGGAAGAAGCTCAGAAGAAAGCTGATCTGAAAGGCAAGAAGCCTGCTGAGGTTGCTGAACCAGCTGTGAAGGCTCAAATTCAATCTGGCAAAGGAATTGTCATAAGAGAGCCTGATCAGTTTAGCTTAAACTTACCAGTCCTTTCAATTGTGTTGTAATGTTTTGTTAAGTCATTCAATGTAAACATCTGTAACAAACATTTCCAAGTTATAAACAAAACATTATTCTGTAATCATTTATTAATGTTCATCTTTATTCTGTGATGAATTTGCTGTATGTTTTGTTTATTAAAGTATTCCTGTAATGTCATGCTTATATACATCATCATATTATATTTTTTTTAAATGGTGTATATCATGAGCTAAAAGGGTTATGACTTCTCTAAATAGGGGGAGATTGTTGGATACATTGGAAAATGTGTACCTGATTTGAAGAAGCCTAACTTAGCTTTATGATATACATCAAGGTGTATTTGATGTTATTTTGAGTTGACATGTGCAGATTAAGAAAGTACTAAAAGTACAGGAAATTATTCTAAGTCCATGTGTCGACACCAGAAAAAGCTATGTCGAGACTTCAGAAGAATTGTGTCGACACTTGAAAAAGACTGTGTCGACAAAGAGAAAAATAGTCGACCACATTTATGTCGACACTGGGAAGCAGTGTCGACTCACAGAAGTATAGTCGATCTCAACTATGTCGACACTGGGAAGCAGTGTCGACTTACAGAAGTAGAGTCGACAGCAGCTGTATCAACACTGGGAAGCTGTGTCGACACATTGAGGCAGAGTCGACATATATTGGCAGGGTCGACGATAGTAGTGTCGACACCAGAAGACAGAGTCGACACATATTGGCAGAATCGACAAAAGCTGTGTCGACACCTGAAGGCAGTGTCGACACATACTATGTTCTGAATCTATAACAACTGTGTCGACACACAGGACTTATGTCGACACACTGCAAGTCTAGACCAAGTCATTTCCTGAAGAATGATGAAGTGCTTGAGTCGACACAAATTCTCAGCGTCGACTCATTCTCAAGATGAAGTTCTGAAGAAGCTGAGTCGACTTAAAGGTAAACCAGTCGACATCATCAAAGGCTGTGTCGACAGCTAAGTTACTTGTGTCGACACATATAGACAGTTGGTCTCGACACTTTGCTGTCCAAGACAAAGGCACAGGATCTGTTTGAAGATTTGACAGCTGTGGGTTGCAACAGGTTAACTGAAGCTGTCAGACTTGTCAGAAGACAGTTAGAAACCGGATCAGCCGGTTACCATAAAGAAGGTCTATAAATAGACAGATTCAGAAGGCGAGATTAATGATTTGATTTTGAGAGCAACAAACATACAAACTGATTGAAAAATCAAATCAAGAAAGTGCAAGGCTCGGAAGAAGATCTTCATCAGAAGATCTAAGAAGACGATCTCAGGATCTGTCTAAGAAGAGTTCTATCAAGAATTTAAAAGTATCATCAAAGGTGTTGGATAGAGAGGGATCCAACCACTTGAAGAAGAAGAAGGAAGCCGTCACTGGTTTCTCAAGAAGCTGTTTGGGAAATCAACTCAGCTAAGTTCAGATTCAAGAAGCTTTGAAGAAAGCTCAATTTCAGTTGATTTCATTCATCAGCTGATCAAGAACTGTCTTGTCCTTTTCTCTCTCATCAAGGGCAAGATAATACAAACTATTTTCTAATTTTTGTAGGGTCTATCAATATAGATCTGAGTTGTAAGCCTATGTTATAAAGGCTGAGTGTAAGAGAGTTGATCTCTGAGTGGTAGGGCTGTTGCCTTAGTGTAGGAGAAAGTTTTTCTCTGAGTTATTGGCCTTGTGTCAAGGCTGAGGTAGGGCTGTTGAGCCTGAGGTGTAGGAACCATTCTGGGTTCTGAGTTGTAGGAACCTTTCCAGGTTCTGAGCTGTAGGATCTACTGATCTGAGTTAAAGAGGAAGTTTGGCCGAATCTAGCACACTGCTAGATAGGTGAAGGGGGAAAGTGGATGTACCCAGACCTTGGGGAACCACTATAAAACTGTGTGCAATATGTGTTGTATGAATTTCTGTGATTGCTGTGCTGTGTGATTTAATTCAGTTATTATATTCTGCCTAAAAGTGAGAACAAGCTTTAGAACCAGGCCCTCCCCCCCTTAGGTGAAGTTAGTTGGCACTAGTGTGACTTTCAAGTGGTATCAGAGGCAGATTGCTCATCAAAAATGTTAACACCTTGAGCAAGTTCCTGCCACTAGTGTCAAGAAGAAGGCAGATATCTACTATGGACGGACTCAAGTACTCAGGCAAGATCCCAGTGTGCACCAGGCTAAACTCTCCTATATGGAAGGAAAGGATTGGATTTTACATGGAAGCAGTCGACCCCCGACTCTCCATGATCGTGGAGGAGGGACCTTATATTCCCACTAAGGCCTCCACCATTGATCCTACCAAAATGGTGCCAATGAAGTTTTCTTAAATGGAAAAGGATGAGATGGTGTTGGTCGGACTTAACAAGAAGGCGCAAAACATTCTGGTCAGCGCAGTCGATGACTCCATGATGCAGAACTTCTGCAACTGCAGGACAACCAAGGAAATCTGGCACTGCCTGATTATTCTAATGGAGGGCACTGATGAAGTAAGGGATGATCGGAGATCCCTCCTGAACCAGAAATATGAGGCCTTCAGGCAAGGGCCTAAGTAAGAGATCAGAGTTACCTTCGAGAATTTCCTCAAGATAGTCAATGCCCTTAAGGGATATGGAAGAGTGTTCACTGATGGTGAACTTAATGATAAATTCCTTAGGTCCCTTACTAAGGAATGGGACACGAAGATCTGCGCCATCCAAGAGTTTGGCAGATTAGCAGAAACTGATTCTCAAATACTATTTGGGAAGCTTATGTCCTATGAGCTTCAGCTGAACACGAGGAAAGCAGAAGAAGAAGCCGAGAAAGCCGCAGCAAAAGAAAAGACTGTGGCCCTGAAAGCCATTCACTCCAGGAAAGGCAAGGGTGCTGCATCATCCCGTTCGTGGAAAAAGGATGAGGAGGAAGACTCCGAGCCATGCTCCTCCGGCTCAAAGCTGTCTGAAGAAGACTTCTCCCTCATCACTCGGGAGTTCAAGAAGTTCCTCAAGTTGAGGAATCAAAGAAAGAGAGACGGCTCCTCATCCAGACATCAGAAGAAGAATTATTCTTCTGACAGGTATGAATCCAAACAGAACAAACATCGCTCTAACGACATCATTTGTTTTGGGTGCAATAAGCCAGTACACGTCGTGGCTGACTGCCACCAAGGCAAGAGAGATAAGGGGAAGGGAGAGGAGCACAAGTCCTCTAGAGATAAGAAGAAAGAGAGGAGCTACATCGCCAAAAAGCCAAAGACACTGAGTGAGTCTGATTCCTCAGACTCCAGTGATGATGAAGAAGCCTACTTCGGGCTAGTGAGTCGCTCTGACTCAAAAGGAGACTGCCCCCCATTTACTGGGAAGGTAAAAGCTCGTACCCCCCTCTCTGACTCTGACTATGAGTCTCCTGATGATGATCTTGAGGACAGCCCTTCTGCCCGAGAAGCCGAGCTCCTCAAAAAGTATGAGCTTCTGCTCAACACCTTCGAGGAATGCCGCAAGAGATTGAGGGCTAAGAAAAAGGAAGTCAAATTCCTTAAGGTCGAGGGTGTCTCCCTAAGGGAAGAGATCACTAGCTTGATTTCTCTCCGACAGGAGCACCTGGACCTGGTCTCTAAGCACTCTGAGTCTCTAAGTCTCCTTGACCTTAAATAGGAAAGAATCAATAAGTTGGAAGAACAACTTGCGGCAGAAAGGAAGATTGTCAAAAGCTTCTCTATGCCAAAGACTATTCTTCCACTGGTTGATACCTTCACTGCTCAGGCTAAGGGGGCTAGTTTGGGGCATGTGGGTGTGTCTGGTAAATCATCCAGGAGAAACAGAAAGCAGAGGAAAAATAAGGCTGCTAAGAAGGCCTCTGCTGCAGAAAAGGGAAAGGCCCCACTCAACCCTGTTGAATTCAGGAAGCCTGGCTTTCCCCGTAATGAACAGGACTTTGAGTCAACCTATGGCCACTTCTTCCGGCCCTCGGTTGAAAAGCCCAAGAGCCGGTATGATGGTTGGGTCTTCCCCTGCAACTACGGTGAGAGTGTCTTTAAGGCACCTTATGAGGAAATCCAAGTGGAGGATTATGGCCACTTCTCTTGCGACTATAATAGGAAGCAGACACCAAAAGCCAAGCCTGTTATACTGAAGGAACAGGAGGTGAAGAAATCATGTGACTGTTGTCATCATGATGGCTCCACCTCCAGATCCAAGGCCCCGGCTGGACCCACCGTTCCAAGGGTGAAGCAGGAGCCTAGGAAAAGGTACAACAGATTTGACTGCTGGTGCTGTGGCAAGGTGAGTCACTTTGTCATAGATTGTTGGCACAATCCCTCTGTGCCAAGGGCAAGGGTATGTCCATTTCCTCTGGGCAGAGTTAGTCTTCCTGACAGGATTCCTGTAGGAAGGCATTCAATATTTTATGCTGACAAGAACCTAGGACCCAATACATATTGGGTTCCTAAGGTAGGGTAATTCTTTTTCGCAGGATAGTTTAGGTTCCCGTAAATATGATGGGAACTAGACATGAGATGTTCCAAGAATGACATGGAACAGTAAGAAGCAGAATTGTGTCGCAACCTCCACGGCTGAATCTGAGTACATCTCAGCAGGTAGCTGTTGCGCACAACTTCTATGGATCAGAAATCAGCTCAAAGATTATGACCTGCAGTTCAGAGAAGTTCAGATGTATTGTGACTCCTCGAGCGCAATAGCAATTGCGAACAATCCTGTATCGCACAGCAGAACGAAGCATATTGAAGTGCGCTATCACTTCATTCGGGAGCATGTGGAAAACAAAGACATATCTCTCTGCTATGTCCCCACGGATAAGCAGGTTGCAGATATCTTCACAAAGCCCCTAGACGAGGCCAAGTTCAGTTTCTTCAAAACTGAACTCGGCATGCTGAACTATGAAGAATGAAGACTGTGCGGCTCAAGGCTCTTGGATCAAGGGGGAGCATCCGCAAGGAACTCAAGAGTAAACACAGATGAAAGAACGGAGGGGGAGCATTGTGACAAGTGCAAAAGTCTCAGATTTGTAGAAGCCGAAAAGGGGGAGATTACCCTCTCGGTTAAGGTGCTAAGGTGCTCAGGCTAAGTATGCTCCAAATGCTCTAAAGATAATGGTATGAAAATTCATAATTCATTCTCAACTGATTATTCATTTGTGTTTTTCTTCCATCCGTTATATTCACCTTAGCTTGTAGGGTTTAGGCTTCTTCAAATATGGGGAGATTGTTGGGTATTGTATCCTCAATGTACCTGATTTGAAGAAGCCCCTGAACCAGCTAAGGTGAATTGACAATGTATTTGATCATTTGTATTCAAGTTGTGCTTGCAGTTACTCCATGCTAAGTACACACCAATGTCAGGGTGCAGTAGGTCACTATACACGGGTCTGCGCAACGTAATCCCTCGTTGAGCAGATCAGTGTGTTGGCTTACGTGTACTCTCTCTATTAGAGTGTACTTACTTTCAAGTACAGGGCAGTGATTGATCAAGAGCAGACAAGGAGTAAGAATGGGTAAAAGACCAGCTCACGGGAAGATAGACGAAAATTCGTCTGAGTAAGATTCGACGAGAATCAAGGTGATTCTCGCCGAATCGTCGAGAATCACTAGCTGATTCTCACTGAATGCTTCCGGCTGTCTCAACGCCGTCTAGAATTCTGCTAAGGCAGAATCGGCGAGAATCACTAAGTGATTCTCGCCGAATCGTCGAGAATGACTTTGCATTCTCGCCGATTCGTCGAGAATGAATTGTGATTCTCGCCGATTCACTCCGGATGGCTTGCTTTTTCAGCTAGAAATCTTTTAAGTAGAATTCGACGGGAATCATTAGTGATTCTCGACGAATCGTCGAGAATCACCAATGATTCCCGCCGAATTTGCCTTAGGCGATTTTCGTTGGCGCGCTGGACCGGACCATATGTACAGGCGCTGTTTTGAACCAGATTTAGGGCTACTTTTGGTGGGGCCCACAACGATCATAAAGGATGACCTATAGTATATATAATCGTGTGTTTTGAACAGTAAAGATAATCCACACATACGAAAAGAAAGCGCTGCCGGATTTGACCTAGCGTATCGCGTATTCTCTTCCGCCTCCGTCTCCGCGCATCAAGTTGTCGCCGCCTCCGATCGTGGATTCTTCCTGATCTCCCGGCGACAGAAGCTTAGCCAAGCAACGCGTCTCACGTGTCTATCTTGAGATCCTTTGTCTCTTGATTTGTTGAACGGGAATACCTTCCCCTTCTGAATCGATTGAGACGATCGATCCAAGTAAGATCGTTGGTAGACCTTGCTAGCTTTGCTACGAAGGTTGGATCTCAAAAGAATCGCTGCCAAAATTTGTGCCACCGCCGATCTTGAAAGAATCGCCGCCGCAATCTTTGCCGCCACCGATCTCGAGGAGATCCTTTCCAAGTGAGAGCTAAGGTCGTGGACTCTTCGTCTTCTTCAAGAACGCGTCATCGAACGAAGAGGGACACCTAGCACTCCAAAAGTAGTTTGTATTTTATACATTCCATTTTTTACTTTTGTTGTAAAGGAACGTTGGTTCCTCATTGTAAGGGTTGGGTGCAACCCGTGGTGGAGGAGTAGTGACTCCTTCGAGTGGAAGGGTTCCTTCCATTAGTGTGAGGATTGGATTTCAATCCTGTTGGTGAAGTGACCGAGTCGTCCCTTGTTGGGAGATAGGTCGAAGGGGGAAAGTGGATGTACCCAAATCAGGGAACCACTATAACTGCCCGTGTCTTTCTGTGCTCTGTTTGTTTTCTTTTATTGTGCAGGTAAATTTTTGATTCCGCAAAACGACTGCGCATCACCTGTCCCCCCCCTTAGGTGAAGTTAGTTGGCACTAGTGTGACTTTCAGCTTGGAAACCCTTATTCCCTTTGAGTTTTATCTCTCTAAAAGCTAGAGAGAAGAGAGAGCAAGGAGGAGGAAGAAGGCCAAGATCCGGTCACCGGCGGAGCTTCGGAGCTCCAAATAACGATCCGAGTCCGGATCCGCGAAGGCGAGGCCGATACGGTGCTTTCCATCCGGCTAGATCGTCATGGCGCCGAGGAAAAGCGCACGGGTAACGATTCTCTTCTTGAGCATGTGAAGCTCTTCTTCCTTTGCATGGGAAAATCCTTCTCCCGCGAGTGTGCGGCGAGATTGCGGTATTCCTTGGGGTAGATATGTAAAGTCCCCCTTGTTAGAGTCCGGAATCGTAGTACGAATATAGGCATGATGTGTGAAGCCTACCCGGACGTGTTGGTCTGGATCGGTGATGATTTGCTGTGCATTTTTAGCCGGAGAAGACTCCGAGCGTTTTGATTGTTTTCGGGTTGCTATGCGGTAGAATGCATCAGGGAATCTTGGGGATTAACCCCGAGGTGCACCCGAAAATCTGGACGGAAACGCATTTATGTCATATCGGTGGCCTGGGAGCTAACTGGGTACATAGCAGAGCTATGTACCGTGTTTGAACGATATTTGGGATTGGGGAAGCTTAGCCCGCGTCAAAGGCCAAATGGCAACGACGGGGTGAGCAACGGGCTGGTGGACCCCTACCCACTCCATCTGCTTGGTTAAAGCGACCTAAAGTTTTATGTGGGACTTAACGAGGTTTGGAGATCGAGTCTAGGCTACGGCCGAAAGGACTAAATGCTCACGAGGTTGCCACCCTGGGGGTGGTGGTGGAGTCAAGGACCGGACGGGGTTCGGACTGGCTCGCCGAGTAAGTGCCCTGAGAGAACGGGGTGTACGGCCGTGTGATCGTGCACCTGTGATGTGTTGCTTATTTCGCTATGTTGCTTGTTTTGCTAACAAGTGCAGGGAAGAAGCTTTGCCGCCCCGGTTTGGGGGCGGAATTGTTATAATTTGGTCAGCATAGCTGACCGTTGCCTTTGTTTACCACCGTGCGGTGGATTGTTGCTTGCAGGTGCTGCGGAGCCGAGCGATAAATAGCGGGCTAAAGCCCAAGTTGCTGTGCCAGCCCTCGAAGGTCAATTGTTGAGTGTTTTCTTTTTTGTACTCATGTGTGACCGGCCTGCGTGCCGAGATTTGGAAGACACTTTTATTAAACAAACTCTTGTAAGGCCATTCCTGTTTAGTGTATTAAACATTCCTTCTTGGTTTGAGTAGTGGACATTCATGCTTGGCATGGTTCTTTATTCTCTGTGTAACTTAATAATTTACTTCCGCTAGATGCTTTGTGTAGGACGTTGTGATTGGTTGAATGGTTTCAATAAATAACCAACCAGTCTGTCCGCAGTATATGACGTCGGGCCCCAGCCGGACCTACTGTTATATACTATGTGACGGATATGGGTGTAACACTTTCGAGCGTGGTGCTGGGGATGCCGGCGATCGTCCTCTCGAGCCGTGAACTGGGGAGGCCGTTATATATTTGATATTTTTTTCATCAAGGAATATCCAAAATCCACCAAGACATTATCGTCTTCCTAGTTGCAATTATTTTGTTAAGAACTCTATAAAAACAGAATTGTTTAAGATAACACTAAAATAAGAAGACAATAAGAAAATAAAGTTGAGATATATACGTATATATATATATATATATAACAATCAATCTCAATGGAAAAAACAGTTTATATATAGAGTTCGGCGGGGTGCAACATTCGGCGGGGTGTGACATTCGCCGGGACGCGACATTCACCGGTGGTGCGACATTTGTCGTGGGGACGACATTTGTCGTGGGGACGATATTTGTCGTGGGGGCGACATTTGTCGGGGGCGGCGACATTTGTCGGGGGCGGCGACATTTGTCGTGGGGCGGCGACATTTGTCGTGGGCGGCAACATTTGTCGTGGACAGTACCCGCCCCTATGGGCTTGCGCGACAGTACCCGACCGACGACGGCGGGCTTCGCCCGCTCCGCAACATATACATATGAGTACTCAAAATGACCGTAAAAAAATATAAATCAAGAATACAAATTTTACTTGGTAAAACAAATTATATTTTAACGTTAAATAGGCGTGCACAAAAAGACCGGTCCTGACCGGACCGGTCGGGACCGGTCAGAGACCGGTCCCGGATAGGACCGGTCTGGTCCCGGACCGGTCCACAGGTCCCGGACAGTCTCTGTTTTAGGGACCAAAACCGGTCCCGGACCGGGACCAGTAAAAGACCGGTCCCGGTCCGGGACCGGTTCCGGGACCGGTCGGGACCGGTCGCTGGCTCAAAAACGTGGAAAATAATGTCGACCGCGCCGTGGCTCAGAGAGATCCCGCAGACCTGCGAATGTGAGAGACGGCAACCATGAATCAGTACGCTAAAGATCAATCAACACACATCGAAATCAAAATAGAATCATACTTGGGAAGAGGCTCTCATGAAATCCTCCTTGGCCAGGAAGCCGTTGGCTTCTCCGAAACTGAAAATGGCGAAGGACAGCAGGTGCAGATACTTCCTTAAAACTGCGAAGGCCTTGAATTCCTGCAGTTTGTACATGGAAACGGTGGGAAAAGGAATTGACATAGAATTGTAGTGTGACGGTCACAAGGCCGTATGGTACTGACCTCAAAGGAAATGCGTATATCCTTCAGATGCGGGTCGTTGCCCAGCACATCAACTCTATCAAGGAACTTGTTTATATGGTTAATGTTGGCCGAAGCGACCATCGACAGGGCGAAGTCAGTGGCAGAAATTTTTCCTTCGGATTTGACATCATAATGGTCAAACTCCAAGCGCAAAATCTAAAAAAAAAATTATATAATTGTTTTAAAATGTTCAATTAATATGAGCCAAATATTTAGGTGCATACTCGCACCTTAAATACAGTGCATCACTCGTACAACAGTCTGATTTGTGATCCTACGGCGGAGCATTTTTTGACAAAAATAAGGCGTATTGAAATACACTCATATTTATTGATATACAATCGTATTTCGATCAATCATGATTTCTTGTAGGAACCGACGGTCCGATAGCGCTTAACGCACGGTGATCGTAAGTGACAGTAACGCACAAAAAAATTAGTCCACTAATACCTCTTCCTGCAGATCTCTTAAGAATGCAACAAACTTGTCATGTTTGAGTCGCTCATTTCCATCCTTGCCGAAGAAATATTCGACCACTCCAGCATTTTCAACCGAGTCTCGAGCTTTAAGAACGGTGCGAAGACCGTTTCTGTGGGATGCGCCCTGTCTATTATTGGCACACATAAATGCCATCACCTTTTTAAACTCCTCCTTTTCAATCTCCCTGAACAAGAATTAAAAAAAAAATCAATCAATGATGACAGAGCTTTTTTAGAGAAGTTCCCTATTGGAGTAAGAAAGTGATGATTTTGAAATTTTGTATTTGTGATTTTGACATTTTGTGTACATGTACAAGTTTTTTAGTTTTTTTTAATTAATATTAAAACTTAAAAATAAAATTAATTTTTATTTTTAAAAATAATTTTTATTTAAAAACCGGTCCCGGTCTGGGACCGGTTAGGACCGGTTAGGACCGGTTTTTCCGGTCCCAGCCGGTCCCGGTTTTCAGAGGGAAAACCGGTCCCGGACCGGGACCGGTTTGGGCAGGACCGGTCCGGGACCGGTGCCCCAAAAGACCGGTCCTGCCCAGGACCGGTCCCGGACCGGGACCGAGATCTTTTTGTGCACGCCTAACGTTAAAACATTAATTTTTCTCTTGTCATTCCTAGTTATAGACAATAGGTTTAGGGTATCTAGTGTTTTTATTTTTTGTATTTTAATATTATAAAGTTGTGTAATTACCTAAAAGGATACTGTCTTTATAATATACTAATATAAAGTTTGGTATAATTGTATAATTATAAATACAACTATAATTATAAGGACAATATAGGGACATCAGACAATGTTTCACCCAAGAATAGTTTTCGTATAATAGTAGATATATAGATAGATATATATATATATATATATATATATATATATATATATATATATATATATATATATATATATATATATATATATATATATATATATATATATGGAAAAACTGGAAAAACGCAGGACGTGTTTTTGACTAAAAAACGCGGGACCTAGAAAAACGAAAAAAAGGCCTCCTAAACAAAATTTTTTGAATAAGTAGTCAACATGAAAGTTGTAGATCTCGTCGAGATCTACAACTTTCATGTTGACCACTTTTTCTAAAAATGATGTTTAGGGGGTCTATTTTCAAAAGGCGCGATGGGGGTTCCGCCCGGTAAATATTACGATTTTTATTTTTGCGCGGACCCCCCTTCGCGCCTTTTGAAAATAGACCCCATAAACAGAATTTTTAGAAAAAGTGGTCAACATGAAAGTTGTAGATATCGACGAGATCTACAACTTTCATGTTGACCACTTTTTCTAAAAATGCTGTTTAGAGGGCCTTTTTTCGTTTTTCTGGGTCACGCGTATATTAGTCAAAAACGCGTCCCGCGTTTTTCCAGCGCCCCCAATATATATATATATATATATATATATGATTCGTCATCAACCTAATTAGATCTATATTTGAGGGATTACTGTAACTTGTTATATGTTTGGCATGAATTTAGATATCAATGTCTGCATAGGTTTTAACAAATTTATAGAAATGAAGAACATGATAGATTCCCGTAGGTCTTCACAAATTTATGGAAATGGAGAAGAGGATAGACAGAACCTCAAAGGATTGCGTCGTCAGGCATTCCTACTTGAGGTTGGAGCCGATCAAGGTAGAGAATAGCTTTTGCAGTGGCATTTGTCAGGTTGTTATGAGTTCAACCCTAAGCAAATGAAGGGAACTTAGATCAGAGGGTGAGGAGCAGAAAGAGGTGTTACCGGAGGGGGCGATGAGGTGTTACCGGACGGGGCGATGCCCTAGACGTGATCCCGATAGGCTTCGTTTGATTTGAAATCGCCATTAGGTTTAGGAAATGTAATCAGGACTTGGGACTGAAGGCATCGGGGAGGAGACTGACCGAGGAGATCCTCCAGGAGAGGCTTCATCGCGGGAGAAGAGCGGCTGCGGAAGAGAAGATGCGGGATGGAGACTGGTTTTCGGGCAATGGAGTAGGTCTCCAGTTGATTTAGGTTTGACGGTAACAAATCATGGTCGGTGATGGAGTAGGCGAGCATTTCTTGAGCAGTCGACGGGATAACCGTAGAGTCCGGGATGCGATTCCCTTGGAGCGGGGATTCCCTTTGGAGA
Organism: Platanthera zijinensis; assembly: GCA_039513925.1. NCBI lineage: Eukaryota > Viridiplantae > Streptophyta > Magnoliopsida > Asparagales > Orchidaceae > Platanthera > Platanthera zijinensis. The sequence goes on along the minus strand of CM077090.1, from coordinate 50,484,040 downwards.
CGGGGATGGCTGGGGGAAGAAGATCCCGTGAGGCTTCTTCAGCCACTCTCCAATAACGGGGTAATAGGTTTTGTCGAGAGCAGGTCAGCTGGGTATCGGGGAGGAGAGGGTTGTGATTTGGCGTGATAATGAAATTGCTAGGAAGCGCTGTTTTAATAAGCACCGTGATCGTAGAAATGAAGGGTGAAGATTAATATAATGGATTTTAAATTCATGGTTTTTTAATCTATCTCATATATTTTTTTAATATAGTATATATATAGTATATATATATACATGCATACATTTACATAGATACATACATATATATATATATATGTTGCGGACTAACTCGATGTCCTGGTCGGACCGGATTTACTTTGACCGTCTTAGCTCACTGAGCGATCGAGCGCGCACACAGACAATGAAAATAAGAGGTTGACACAAGACGTGATGACGTGGAAAAACCCCTCAACCGGGTAAAAAACCATGTGACCGGATCTGTGCTTGTCAAAATCCACTAGCTGTTGGCGGTTACAATGTGTAGGGTGAATCGGGGGCGACAGGTCGCACCCCATTATAACTTGGGGATGAGAGAGAGACTTCTGCTCCCAATGGGCGGCAGGACGCACCACGGGAGCGACTTGGACACTGGAATGCGAAGGATGGCCCTGGTGCTCTGATGTTGGGGGCGGCGTGCGCTTGCTTGTAGGGTCGTCTTCCTCCTTTGGCTCGCTCCAAGACTTAGGCGTTTTCCTGTTGGTGGTGCGCTGGTGGCTCGGGGTGGCTGGGAGATGACTTGAGGGAGGAATCCGATAGAGCTATCACCTGAGGAAGAAGATGACCGGGAGCAGAAAAGATATAGAATGAGGAGGTCCTGGGGCTCCTTTTATAGCCTCAAGGAGTGGTTCATGGTGGGCCCCACCACTAATGTAGTGGGTGGTTACTCACCAGATTGGATGGCCGAGAAACGCCACCCACGATCGGACGGCAGACGAGCTGTCCACGGCGACGGGGTGCCAAGGTGGCGGAGGTGGTTGGCGGTGGAGGCGGCCAGCCTGGCGCCCGGCGGCGACGGCCTGGCGCCCGGCGGCGACGGCCTGGCTGGAGGCTCAGGCTGACTGTGGTTTGCCGTGGCCTAGTCAAGGCCTGCCGCGGCAAGGCCGACGGCCTGGCTACCGGTTAGGCCGGCCGCGGCAAGGCCGGGCTGGCGGCCAGGCCGGCAGCGGCCTGTCGCGGCAAGGTCGGCGGTCGAGCCGGCCGTGGCAAGGACGGCGGCCGGCTGGCTGGCCGGCGGCGACGGTGGTTAGGCCGGCGGCGGCGGCGGCCCGCCTGGCGGGCGGCAGTTTTTCCTCATGGGGAGAGGGAGTGGGCCACACCCCCCATGTTTCCCTCATAATGGGGAGTTCATGGGAGGTGGGGTTGACTAGTCGACCCCATAATACTCATTTTGGGGGAGATCATGGGGGAGCTTTTCCTATAAATGATGGTGTAACCCATCAATTGCCCCCCAAATCCTTGTTATCCGAGAGCGAAGCAAGCGAGAGAAGAAGGATTTTCCTGCTATTCTTCCCTATCCTGCTGTCATGACAGCCTCCGACGAGAAGATGGAGGCGGCGAAGGGCGGTGCTTCCAAGGTATTGGAGAAAATTTGCCAAAGAAGAAGAATCGGCCGGCGAAGACGCTGAACGCAATCGCACGTGTCCGTGTTGCGCGGTTGTAGGCCGCGCGTATGCGCCCAAGCCGTGTGCGGCTAGGCTGCGCGCGACTAGGTCAAGTGTGCGTTAGCGGGCCACGCGCGCGGCCTGGCTGCCCGCTCTCAGACCGCGCGCGCACCCAGGCCGCGCGCGCGGGGCAGGCTGCACACGCGCCTAGGCCGTATGTGCGCGAAGCAGGCTGTGCACGCGCAGGCAGCACGCGCGAGGCTGGCCGCGCGCGCGGCTGGTCGCGTGAGCGTGGTAGACCTCGCATTCCCAGATCGCGCGCGCAGCTGGCCGCGCGCGCCCAGGCCATGCCCGCCGCAGGCCGTGCGCGCCTAGGTCGTGTGCGTGCGGAGCAAGCCGTGCGCGCGCAGGCAGCACGCGCACGAGGCTGGTCGCGCGCGCGGCTGGTCGCGCGCGCGTCAGGCCGCGCACGTGGTAGGTTGTGCGTGGGCGGCAGGCCGCGCGCTCCCAGGCTGTGCGCGCCCCGGTCGGACACTCACTTGGCTACGCGTGTAGGGGTCTTGTTTTGCACGTCTTATCTCGCTTTGCGCGTCGTTCGTATCGCACGTGCACAGATGCATGACCTCAAGCCTTCACTCTTTGGGCAAACCTGACTCTTTTATTTTTGTCCTGCACAGGTTTCGAAGCGTTTCTCCGGCCCGATGCGCTTGCGCTCCTCTTTGACCGAAGATGGTGTGGAAATTTGGAGGAAGAAATATGGGCTTCCTGCTGATTTTGAGGTGAGGATCTCGCGTCCCGAGGAGCGAGTCCAGAATCCTACTCGCGGCTGATTGACGATTTGTGAAGTTTCTCTGAGGTCCGGCTTTCGCTTTCCATCATGCGAGGAGGTGATTGAGATTATGAAGTTCTGTGGTGTGCCAATTTCTCAGTTTGTCCCAGTTGGAATTGCCCGATTTATGGGCTTAGTCGCCTTTTTCCGCGAGCATGTGGGCCGGTTTTCTTTGGACCAATTTTGAGATTGGTACGACGTCCGTTCTGATGGTGGTGAGCGGGTGGAGGTTTGCATCAACAAGATTTGGTTGGAGTTTGAATCTCGCAAGGACCGCCGACATGATAACACTTTGTTTGGGTATATTAAGAATTCATGGGGACTTCCCGAGGTGTGGGATGCGCTTCCTGATCGTTTTCACCTCGTGAGGGGGAAGGAGCGAGATTTTTCCCCGCTGCTTGGGTTTTCTGAGCCTCGCGAGTTAGTCAATCGTCTTTTTAATATTTACATCTATGATGAGGAGAAACGCTTGTTGCGATGTGGTATCTCTTTGGACACAATTCAGATTGCTGGGACTTCTCAAGGAGGGGGACAAAAGAGGAAAGCGGTGACAGCCCCTCCTGGTGACCTTGACATGGTGGTGGCGGTGGCTTCTTCTGATGCTTGTCATGAGTTGACTCCCGAGGTGCAGATACTTGCACCTCCAGTTCCTCAGGTTTTGTCGGATTTAGTGGCTCCACGGATGTCCTCTTCCTTGAGGGCGATGAGTGATGTGGTAAGGACTTGATTTGTTCCCAAGGTTCCTTTCTTTATTTTTTTTCTTTGCTATTTGATGTTAATTCTGGTCTTTTCTTTATACAGATAGAGACCCAGACGCAGATTGCGGTAACTTGGAATGATCATTACGTAAGTTTGAAGGATGAGTACCTTGCTCTTCAGGAGAAGCTCCGGTCGACGTCGAGCTTGCTTGCCTCCCTGAAGGAGGAGCATGATCAGGATATTGCGCGGTTTCGCCGAATCGGATCGGGGCTGAAATACAAGCTAAAGGATGCACACGTGGCCTTGGAAGTGGAGAAGACCCTGGTGGAGAGGACCACCTAGATGTTGAAGCATTCGAAGGAGGAAACTTCGGGCTTGGAGACCAAGTTGCAAGCAGCGCGGGAGGAAGCCACCGGTCTTGAGACTCAGCTTCGGGCGGCGAAGGCGCAAGTGGAGATGTTGTCCTCTGATGGCCATGCGTCAGAGTTGAAGGCTGTAGGACTTGCAGAGTACCTGAAATCATTGGATTATATGCGAGACCATAGTCTGATTGCAGAGGAGGTTCGTGATGAGATTTAGTCCAAGGAGGTGGAGCCCCAGATGGATGATATTCATGAGCTAGCACTTCGACGCGGTGTCTCGAAGGCCTTTCGCTTTGTTAGCAAGAGCTTGGGATGCGACACCTCCTGCTTCAGTTTTGCAGATGTCTCCGAGGATGAGCGCTCTGACTCGAATGCTGAGGACGAGTAGTGATTCTCATATCTTTGTTGTTGTGTATTTACATTTTATGTTGGGCGTATTGTATTTTGCCCCTTGTTTAGCATTGGTTGTTGTTGCCTCTAGACGCTGATTGTCCTTCTTGTATCATTCTAGCTCTGTTTTGTTATGACATTATTATTTTTTATGTCATCTTGGCTATTTTGTTTGCACAATACAGGCCCGTGGCTTATTTGCGCGAGGACTACTCGCGGCTTAGTTCGCGCGAGGCCGCTCGCGGCTTAGTTAGTGCGAGGCTGCTTGCAGCTTAGTTAGCGCGAGGGCGCTCGCGACTTAGTTTGCGCGAGCGCTGCTCGCGGCTTAGTTTGCTCGAGGGCTGCTCGCGGCTTAGTTTGCGCGAGGGCTGCTCGTGGCTTAGTTTGCGCGAGGGCTGCTCGCGGCTTAGTTTGCGCGAGGGCTGCTCGTGGCTTAGTTTACGCGAGGGCTGCTCGCGACTTAGTTTGCGTGAGGGCTACTCGCGGCTTAGTTTGCGCGAGGGATGCTAGCGCCTTAATTTGCGCGAGGGCTGCTCGCGGCTTAATTTGCGTGAGAGAGGCTCGCAGCTTCTTCATGAGGGGGGCAGACCCTTATGGTGTTGCACGAGGGCTGCTCGCAGCTTAGTTTGCGCGAGGGCCGACTTAATTTGCGTGAGGGCTTCTCCCGGCTTAATTTGCGCGAGGGCTGCTCGCGGCTTTTCGTGAGGGGGGCAGACCCCCACAGTGTTGCACGAGGGCTGCTCCCGGCTTAAATTTGCACAAGGGCTACTCGCGACTTCTTAGTGAGGGGGTAGGCCCCCACGGTATTGCACGAGTGTTGATCGCGGCTTAATTTGCGTGAGGGCTGCTGACGGCTGCTTCGTGAGGGGGGCAAGCCCCCACGGTGTTGCACGAGGGCTGCTCGCGGCTTAATTTGAGTGAGGGATGATCGCGACTTCTTCGTAAGGGGGGGGGGGCAGGCCCCCACGGTGTTACGCGAGGGCTGCTCGCGACTTAATTTGCTTGAGGGCTGCTCGTGGCTTCTTCGTGAGGGGGGCAAGCCCACACGATGTTGCGCGAGGGCTGCTCGTGGCTTCTTTTTGAGGGGGGGGGGGGGGCAGGCCCCCACGATGTTGCACGAGGGCTGCTCACGGCTTAATTTGTGCGAGGGCTGCTCGCTGCTTCTTCGTGAGGGGGGCAAGCCCCCACGATGTTGCGCGAGGGCTGCTCGCGACTTCTTCGTGAGGGGGGTAGGCCCCCACGATGTTGCGTGAGGGCTGCTCGCTGCTTCTTCATGAGGGGGGGCAGGCCCCACGATATTGCGCGAGGGCTGCTCGTGGTTCTTCATGAGGGGGCAGGCCCCCACGGTGTTGCACGAGGGCTGCTCGTGGCTTCTTCGTGAGGGGGGCAGACCCCCACGATGTTGTCTGAGGGATGCTTACGACTTAATTTGTGCGAGGGCTGCTCGCAGATTCTTCGTGAGGGGGGCAGCCCCCCACGGTGTTGCGCGAGGACTGCTCGTGGCTTCTTCGTGAGGGGGGCAAACCCCCACGATATTGCGCGAGGGCTGCTCGTGGCTTAGTTTGCGCAAGGCTGCTCACGACTAAATTTGCGTGAGGGCTGCTTATGGCTTAATTTGCGCGAGGGCTGCTCGCAGCTTCTTCCCGAGGGGTGCAGGACCCCACGGTGTTGCGCAAGGGCTGCTCGTTGCTTAAATTTGTGCGAGGGCTGCTCGTGGCTTCTTCGTGAGGGGGGCATGCCCCCATGGTGTTGCACGAGGGCTGCTAGCGACTTAATTTGTGCGAGGGCTGCTCGCGGCTTCTTCGTGAAGGGGGCAGACTCCCACGGTGTTGCACAAGGGCTACTCGCGGCTTAATTTGCGCGAGGGCTGCTCACGGATTTTTCGTGAGGGGGTCAGGCCCCCACGGTGTTGCACGAGGGCTGATCGCGGCTTAATTTGTGTGAGGGCTACTCGCGGCTTCTTCGTGAGGGGGAAGACCCCTACGGTGTTGCGTGAGGGTTGCTCGCGGCTTAATTTATGCGAGGGATGCTCGCGGCTTCTTCGTGAGGGGGGCAGGCCCCCACGGTGTTGCGTGTGGGCTGCTCGCGGCTTAATTTGCGCGAGGGCTTCTCGCGGCTTCCTCGTGAGGGGGGCAGGCACCCACAGTGTTGCATGAGGGCTCCTCGCGACATAATTTGCGCGAGGGTTGCTCGCGGATTTTTTGTGAGGGGAGTAGGCCCCCACGGTGTTGCGCGAGGGCTGCTCGCGACTTAATTTGCGCGAGGGCTACTCGCAGCTTCTTCGTGAGGGGGGAAGACCCCCGCGATGTTGCGCAAGGGCTGCTCACGGCTTAGTTTGTGTGAGGGATGCTCACAGCTTAGTTTGTGCGAGGGCTGCTCGCGGTTTAATTTGTGCGAGGGCTGCTCCGACTTAATTTGCGCGAGGGATGCTCCGACTTAATTTGCGCGAGGGCTGCTCTCAGCTTCTTCGTGAGGTGGGCAGGCCCCCACGGTGTTGCGCGAGGGCTGCTTGCGGCTTAAATTTACATGAGGGCTGCTCGTGGTTTCTTCGTGATGGGGGCAGGCACCCATAGTGTTGCGCGAGGACTTCTTGCGGCTTCTTTGTGAGAGAGGCATGCCCCCACGGTGTTGCACGAGGGCTGCTTGCGACTTAATTTGCACGAGAGCTGCTCGCGGCTTCTTTGTGAGGGGGGCAGACCCCCACGGTGTTGCACGAGAGCTGTTCGCGGCTTAATATGTGCGAGGGCTGCTTGCGACTTATTTATGAGGGGGGCAGGCCCCCACGGTGTTGCACGAGGGCTGTTCGCGGCTTAATTTGCGCGAGGGTTGCTCGCAGCTTCTTCGTGAGGGGGTAGAGCCCCACAGTGTTGCACGAGGGCTGCTCGTGGCTTAATTTGCGCAAGGGATGCTCGCGGCTTAGTTTGCGCGATGGCTTCTCGCGACTTCTTTGTGAGGGGGACAGACCCACACGGTATTGCATGAGGGCTGCTCGCGGCTTAATTTGCGCGAGGGATGCTCGCGGCTTAGTTTGCGCGAGGCCTGCTCGCGGCTTCTTCGTGAGGGGGGCAGGCCCCCACGGTGTTGTACGAGGGCTGCTCGTGGCTTAATTTGCGGGAGGGCTGCTCGCGGCTTAGTTTGCGCGAGGATGCTCGCAGCTTCTTCGTGAGGGGGGGGGGGGCAGTCCCCCACGGTGTTGCACGAGAGCTGCTCGCGGCTTCTTCGTGAGGGGGGCAGGCCCCCACGGTGTATTTGTGACGGCTGGGCGATGGTCTGTAGCATTGGTGGAGAATGTAAGTACTCAATCTGACCGTCGGAGAATGTATATATTTGATCTGATTGCGCGACCTAGCCTGGTGAATAATTTCTCGATTAGGCACTAATAAAGCTAATAACGAAAAGATAGTCTTCACAAGCTCGAGCTTGCGGTTTTTACAATAGTAAATAGTTAATCGAGCGAAAAAGGAATCAACTCATGGATGAAAGTGGCGAGAGCGGGATTGGTAGACATCCAGGAGTGATTGTTGGAGTATAACAGTGTAGTCAGAATCAGCTTGGATGACGACGAACTATGCGTCATAGGATGCTTGCCGAGGCACTTCTTCAAGAGTGACTGGGAGACTGATGGTGCCAATAACTAGTACTGGGGTGTTCTTCGAAACATGTGTGCTGGCAGACGTTAGCTCGAGGTGGACAGTGGTTAGTGTTGAAACCGAAAATCGGTCTCTTGTGGAGTTCACCCTTGGGGAAGGGGTGGTCGCGCACCTACTTTGCTCCTGTAAGAAAAAACAAGGAAAGAGAGCAAAGGACTAGACCAAGGGCCCGACGCGGAAGTCCCACCACACACCCGGAAGATCACTGAGCGCTTCCCCTCCCTAGCCAAATGTCGGGCTAAGGTACCTCAGAAAGCGCTAGAAGACTGGGAGACAAGTAAGCATGCCTTCTGAGGTACCCCTTGGGTCCTATTTATAGATTTCTGAAAACGGTCTGCAAATAACTAACCTCTGCCGGCCTGAAATTACTGAAAACCCCTTGGGCTAGCCTGCCAATAGCCAAACTCCGCTGTTCTGAATAGCTATGTGCAGCCCACCCGGGTCTGTCAACAGCGAGACTCCGCTGTTTCAACCGGCTATTGGCAGGCCAGCGGGGGCAAAATGGTAAAAACACCTCACAGACTACTGGGCGAGTAGCCCCCAACAATCTCTACTCGACAAGGACGGCGAGTGCTCGACGAGGTTGGCACTCGCCATCTCTACTCGGCCTTAGGCGAGTACGGGCCCGACTGGCCCTATCTGCCCACTATTTGCCGAATGAGGGAGTGGAGAAGCATCATTCAACGCCAAGGCACGGGCTCGGCCTTCCCTGACCGCATGTCGCGAGTTCGCTAAAAGGTCAGATCTCGACAAATAGGGCTTGGCGAGTACAAGCTCGCCCCTCAAAAACATCCCACCCCGCCTGGGCGAGTCGGAGCTACTGTCGAGCTCTTTAGGGCGGGTGTAAGCTGGCCGATGAGCAAACTCGCCTCACTCGACGCCAAGACAAGGCGTTGAGGGAGCTCTCCTCACTCGACGCCAAGACAGAAGGCGTTGAGGGAGCTCGCCTCACTCGACGCCACGACAGAAGGTGTGGAGTAAGTTCGCCTCACTCGACGCCATGACAGAATGCGTTGAGTGAGCTCGCCTCACTCGACACCACAGGCCTGGCTCGCCTAGGTCTTGGACTGGACTTGGCCAGTCTGGCTCATGCCGACCCCACTCGCCGGATACAGGGTTGTACATAATCCCCGCTCTTTGCGAGGTTGGAACAAGCTCGAAAAGAAACATCCAACCCCATGGGATTCAGCGAGTGTGGCAGGAGACAGGGAATCTTTCAACGGGGTCCACCAACGGCTATAAATATGCGCCTGTGTACCTGGGTGACCTTTGTCACTCCCCTCCGCCCTGAACTTGTCGAGATGTCTTTTCCTAAGGAGCTCCAAGAGAGGCTTGCGAAGGCTCGCGAGATCTCCTCCGCCCACGTCGCCAGCATAACCTCCATTCCCCTTATCATCCCGCGGAGCGCCCCCGCCGAATCCAATTCGGCCAAGAGGGTGAAGCCAGATGCGGAGGCGTCCGAACGGGCTTACCAAGATTTGAAGAAGGCCCTGGAGCCTGAGATGAGCTCCTCCACCTTGCGTGCCCCTGGGAAGGAGGGGAATTTTATTGACCTCTGCGCCGACCAGGACTGCCGGGATGGGGGCGGCGGGATCACCTCTCCACGGGTTGATATTCTTCCCGCTAACCTGCGGTTCGGGGCTTCGGAGGCTCGTCACTGCGAGCCGTCCCCATCCTTTGGGACCCTGGGGCTGAACTCGCAAAAACCGGACTCGCCGGTCCGCGTCCCCTCTTCTGAGCTCGCCGAGACTTCAAGGGATGGCGCCGAAATTATCCCAGTGTCAGGCTTCAACCTTATTTCACCCCGAATGCAGCCTTCGGGTCGCGGTAAAGATTTGAAGATGCCTCCACCCCGCTTTTCCCTCGATGCGCCAAGCTCTTCAGGTAAGTAATCCTTTACTGGGTTATCCGTAGTTCCTCCTGATGCGTTCGCCTTTCACATTATTCAACCATTCTTGCAGCCTTACACAGTCAGTCGGAGGCCGACGAATCCCTAGAGCGAGCTCACTACTCGCCCCTCCCTTCCCCGAAGACCTTGGAGTCCTTCTTGGACGTCGAGCTGGGGGGACCTGAGATGACGAAGTGAGGAATCGAGGTCCTCAAGAAGATGGTGCGCGAGGTCCACCGGTTGCAGGAAGACAATGAAGTGCTGCAGCGGGAGTGTGAAATGCTTTAAATAAACTCAAGTACTGTTTTGTGTCCCAAACATAGCCTTATATGAATAAAAGATTGAGAATAACCTCAAGTATTTCCCAAGAACTGTTATGTTGAAAAGATAAAGATAACCAGTTCCAATTGTTGTTATCACTCAATGCCACTTGCTATATTAAACATTGTGGGACAACATTATATTTTTCAAGCCATTGGGCGCACCGATCGCCTTCTCACAACGTGCAATTTCGATCACAAACACCGCCAAAATTCAAAGTACTTCGATGTATATGGATAAACAACACTTCTCGCTAGGGTCATGGTAGGGGTGCCCACAATGGTTTTGGGGTTGATGTTGCAAGCTTGTTGGAGGGAGTTTCTGGTGTGCGTTCGTGGAAACACCAGCTTCTCTCTTTCAATGATCTTCTCCTTTTCTATTGGAAGGGATTATACATACAATTGACTATGCATAAACTCAATTCAGCCCAAAAAATAGAGTGAAGCCCAGCAATGGTAGGCCCCTATTGATTCCTTGAGTTTATTTAAAGCATTTCACAGGCCTAATTGTTGGCACAATGTTATCTCCGCAGAGATCAGGACAATGTAATAATTACTTAGGCCTAGGCTTTTTGCATACCTTGGGGCTTAAACCTAGATAGGTGGTGGTAAACTCTTCCCTGGCTGGATTAGGGCAGAAGCAGAATAAATTTTCAGTGAAGTGTTGAAATGCGTGTAGATTAGAAAAAACGCAAACCGAGGCACTGTTGTTGACAGTAATACTGAGTAATACTGAGACATTTATTTAGTATGTAAGAGTTTCCTACATATGGACTCCCTCAATTTATAGTAATTTTGGACTACAGAGAATGAAGAAGTGTGGTTGATCAAAGTCAATCTCACGAATGTCATGTCTGAACCGCCATGGGCGCATCCCGCGCGGCCAAACCGCCTCACCACCGCTGCTCAACTGCAACGACGGCGGACCGGCGGACTGACTGGGTGCGCCACAGCCGGCAGCCGCCCGTCTGCCGACGTGAGGCCTCTTTGCCACGCAATCGCATGGTCGTCACCCCCCCCCCCCCCCCCCCCCACCCCCCCCCCCCCCCCCCCCCCCCCCCCCCCCCCCCGCTGGTCGGTTGCCGTCATCCATCCCACGGCCGGCCGCAGCCCTGCTGCCGTGAGGCCGCGCGACCCCTTGTACAAGTTACAGATTTCATTACATGCACATTTCATCGTGTGCATTACGCCTTGCTCCCTGCAACCAGCACATCACTCTAGATTCCTGGGTGCGGGCGCCCGATGTTGTGCACTCGCGCTCGTGGGGCTGCGCGTGTACCAGCACGCGCACTTGAGTGCGCGTGTGCAGGTGCACCAGTGCGCGTCTTTGGATCTCTCGGGTGTGTGTTTCACTGGCTAGTAGATGTTTATGCGCGGGGGCTCTTTTGAGCGCCCAAGGAGCAATTTTCATGCTGTCGGAATGGCGCTATCCTTATCGTGGGTGTAATTTTGTTTTGCCATAATTTTCAGGTCTTTGAGCGCAATGCGCAAATTCGTCTAATGCGATTGCGCTCCACACTTACTGAAGAGCAAATTGTAATTTGGAGAAAAATATATGGGTTGTCTGTCGATCTCGAAGTCAGAATTCCCCGTGCTGAGGAAAGAGTCCAGAACCCGACAAAGGGTTGGTTGACTGTATGCAAGACGACGCTACGGTCCGGATTCCAATTTCTACCGTGCGAAGAGGTGGTTGACATCTTGAAGTTTTGCGGCGTTCCTATACTGCAATTTACTCCTCTTGGGATGACGCGCCTCATGGGGTTGGTTGATTTCTTCAGAGTGCATTACTCAAAGTTCTTTTTGGACTTGTTCAAAGACTGGTGCGATGTTCGAGTTGATGGCGGGGGATGCGTTGAGATTTATAGCAACAAGAGTTAGCTAAACTTTGAGAGTCAAATGGATCGCCGCCATGAGAACACTTTGTTTGGCTATGCCAGAAATCTTGGGACTTACCAGAACTTTAGAAATTCCTCCCCAAATATTGTTTGGAAAGTTGTTGAAACTCATCCCCAAATATTGTTTGGAAAGTTGCTCTTCTATGAGATGCAGCTAACTGCCAGGTAGGAGGAGGAGGCCACCAGCAAATCCCTTTCCAAGAAAAAGTCATTGGACCTCAAAGCAGAAAGCACAAGGGGCAAGGAGAGGATTCCTTCTCCACCAAGAAGACCAGCTGAGTCAGATAGCTCAGACTCAGAGGCATCGGACAACAGTATGTCTAATGAAGACTTTGCAGCCTTCTCCAGACTACTCCAGAGGCTGATGAAGAAGAAGCATTGGAAGAAGAGGCCTTCCAATTCCACTCATCACAGGAAGAATCAGTCCAAGACTGACAGGTATGGTTCCAAACCTAATAAATATAACTCTTCTAAAGTAGTTTACTACTATTGCAGCAAGCCTAGGCATATGATAGTTGACTGCCCAGAGAAGAGGAAGGAGGATGAGGAGAAGAAGCATCATCAATACAAAGGAACGAAGGAGATGTCCTTCATTGCTAAGAAGGAAAAGAGTTGGAAAGACTCATCATCTTCTGAGTCTGAAGAAGAGAAAGCCTACATTAGGCTAGTTGTTGTTGCTGCTAAAGATAAAGCTGTTGTAGCAGGAGATGTCAATCCTCGAGTGAGGATCGTGAAAGACTTGATTTCAAGAGCCTAGACACCTAGAAGGGGGTGAATAAGTTCTAATTTTCTTTAATAAATTTTAGGCAATTATCTTGTTCTAACTCAGCACAAAAAATGCAATTCACAGCACAATAATCACAGCACAACACAGTACAGTACAACACACCAGATTTATAGTGGTTTTGGGGAATCCACTTTCCCCCTTCGCCTATCTAGTAGAAAACTAGATTCAGCCCAACTTCCTTACACTAACTCAGATCCACAGATCTTACACCTCAGAACCTGACAGGTTCCTACAGCTCAGACTTATACAAGTCCTACCTCAGATTCTTTCCATGAACCCTACCTCAGGCAACAACCCTACCTCAGCTTTTATCACCAGGCTTACAACTCAGACTTTCACAAGTCCTACACCTCAGGCTCTCAGCCCTACCTCAGCCTTTATATATACAGGCTTACAACTCAGATCTAAGAAGATCTTACAAGGAAAAAGAATATTTAGTTGTACAAAATTTCACCCAGATAGAACTCTCAATTGTTGTGAGCTTCTTGATCAGTTCTTGAACAAACTGTATACTTCAGATCCAACCTGACTTAGCTTTTTCAAAGCTTCTTGATTAAACAAAATGAGGTTGATCTGACTTGGAGTAGAAGTTGATCTTCAGACAGCACCCTTCTTAGATTCAGAAATAAATCTGAATCTTTCTTTGCATACTGTTCAGGATCTGCCTTCTTAAGGGTTCCTCCTTTCTTGTTGTTGAATTCTCTCTCTGGTTTTGTGTTGGTTTGTTCCCTCTTAATTGCTTTTTTAATTACTTTTGTTGGCATGGATCAGTCCTTTATATAGAGTTTCTCAATGATTACCGGCTGATCCGGTTTATAACAACCTTCTGACAGTTCTGACAAAGGTGTCAGACTTGTTGTTTATGACAACTATCAAGTCTTCATTCATGACAGCTGATTCTGCAATGACTTTATATCTCAGCAGGCACTCATCAAATTACTTCACATGTGTCGACACAAATAGACTAAGTGTCGACACAAGCCTTGATGATGTCGATACAGCACTCAATGTGTCGACACAGTCATTCTTCTGCTTCTCGACACAACTTCTGTTTGTATGTGTCGACACAAGTCCTGTGTGTCGACACAACTGCTCCTGGTCTTGACATAACTAATGTTGACAAATAGCGTTGAGTGTATGTCCAGATGTCGTTGAGTGTGTGTCGACACAAGTCCTGTGTGTCGACACAACTGCTCTTGGTCTTAACATAGCTGATGCTGACAGATGACGTTGAGTGTATGTTCAGATGTCGTTGAGTGTGTGTCGACACAAGTCATGTGTGTCGACACAAGCCTTTCAGACTCAGTATAGCTGTTGTTGATAGATGACGTTGAGTGTGTGTCGACACAAGTCTTGTGTGTCGACACAAACCTTCTTTAGGTGTCGACACAATTCTTGGGTGTTGACACATGCCTTTCTTCTGGTGTCGACATAACTCCTGGGTGTTGACACATGCCTTTATTCTGGTGTCGACATAACTCCTGGGTGTCGACACATCTCCTGCTTTAGGTGTCGACACAATTCCTGGGTGTCAACACAGCTCCTGCTTCAGGTGTCGACACAATTCCTTACAAGTGTCGACACTTGTACTTAGAAATTTTTCCTGCATTTCTTAAACCTGCACACTGAAACTCAAACATCTCATCAAATACAAATTGATGTATATCATTGAGTAATGGGAGGCTTCTCCAAATCTGGTACATATTTTCCAGTGTACCCAACAATCTCCCCCTATTTGGAGAAATCATAACCCTTAGTCAAAGATATACACCACATATAATAAATCAAAGAAAAATAGATGTTCATACATTTCATTGCAGGGTAACATAGAAAATAGCTAAACTCAATACTGAAAATGATGGCATTCATTAATCAGAAAATTGTTTAGGTGTACATGTTTTTTTAAAGAACAAAAATCAAAAGATTACATTATTTTATATATTAGCCTATCTATTCTAAGATTGACTAGGCTCATTGATTACTATTCTTTTTTCAGATCTGATCTTAGCCTGCACAGTAGGTTCAGTATCATCAGCTAATTTCTTTCTTTTCAGATCCTTCTTCTTCAGTTCTTCAGTCTTTATCCTTTGCCTTTCAAAATAGTGAAAAAGCTTTGGGAAGTACTTGCTAGGCTCTAGAACATTAGCAGGTAACTTCCCAGCTTTTACACTCCTCCTGTACTGAAGAATGGCTTCGTGTCTGGCTTGATACTTATTTCACTCTTGGTCAGAATACCATTTACCCATATCATGGGTCTTGTCTTTCACAGCTTTCCAGGTAGTCAAAATAATATTCCTTGAAGTAGGGCTCCACTGCTCAAAATCAGGCTTTAATTCAGCCTGTTCTCTAAACCTTTTCTTGGACAGCTGTGCTTCTTTCTGAGCTTCCTTGGCAGCCTCTGACATTTCTACTTTTTTAATAATAATATTTTGTGTCTCCTATGGACAGCTATACATTTGCTGAACTTCTTGCTGGACTATGTCAAAATCAACTGGAGGATAAATGACATGTGCAACCTCTGGCTAATCCCCTTCAAGTGTATTATCATCCAGACTCAGCGGTATTATCATCCTCATATAGGGGTGGAAATCCAAGTGTAGCTCTGATTGTATTAGATACCCATTTTGCATGATCAGAGCTGGCTTTGACTAATATTCTCTCCCCCTTTATGACTTCTCTGGCTATATGATCTCTCAGATCATTCTTTTGAAACCTTATTTGATCAGCCAGATATTTTGTACCTTCTTTGAAGTAGGTTTTGAACTTAGTCAGGTGATCAGAAATAGTCTTTTGAGAGGCTTCAATGGATGTTTGGACAGCAGCTAGATCTGCTTGTATGTGCTTGGATACTTCAGTTTTCAAATCAGTAGAAATATTTCCCAGGTTTTTTAGAATTTCATCATGTGAGTTATTGAGATTTTCATTTGATCTGAATTAATTTTCTAAGATATATCCTTGCTTAACTGCAATGTCCTCAACTTCAGTTTTTATTAGTTGTTGTTGCTCAGCCAAATATACTACAACATTACCTCCCTTATGGAAGCAATCTGTCATATCTTTCTTATTCAAATTGACTTCAAATCTAATGGACTTGATGTCCTGTGCTAGCTGGAAGTGCATCTCCTTATGTGTCTCATCCACATATTTTTCTAAGGACTGCCTTTGTTCATCTAATTTGACTTGCAGTTGGACCAGTAATGAACTGAAGTCCATACTTGGAGCAGGTGGTGGTGTAACTGTTTGCAAGGCTTTCTTGTAGCCTGAGCTCCTTTTCCTGATTGCAACCATCTTCCTCTTCTCTGCCATAGAGGCTTCCTCATCATCAGAAGATTGTGATGAGCTTTCTATATACCCTGTTTTCTTATTAGAAGGGGCATTCAATAGCTCCTCCCCCTTAGTTTCTGGCAGTTCCTTTTCTTCTATTTGTTGCTCCCCTCAGTCCTTGCTGCTGGTAAATCAGGAAACAGCTCTTCCATAGTTACCTCCTGCTGCATCTGAACAGAAGGAACAAGATTAGTTTGGGAAACAAAAGGTTCTCCCTGGACATCCAGATTTTTTTCCAGGGCCCTCTCTATAAAGGAGATACTTACTTGCTCATCTTGAGCTATATCTTTCATCTGCACATCTTGTGCTTCCTTCTCAGCAATGATCAGTTCTTCTTTGTTTATGCCCTATGAAGCACCGACACTTTAAAATGTCCAGCGTGTCAGTGTCGGAGAGTCCGACACTCGTCCGACTCTCTGACACTCTCTGACACTCGAGTCGGAAATCCGACACTCGAGTCGGAAATCCGATACGCTGGCTCATGCGGGACTCACTTGTCCCGCTCAATCGGACACGCGTGTCTCGCTCAATCGGACACGTGTATCCCTAAGTTAGCTACTCATGCATGGTGAGGTAGGTGGCAATTTATCTTGGAAGTGTCTTTACCCATTTCTTGCATTTCAAGTAGTGAAGTGGATCTACTAGTGACGTAAATATTTTATCTAGAAAAAGGAAGATTGAAAATAGGGAAAAAAGTTTGCATGTGAATCTATTATTTTTACTGATAATATATAATGGTAATGTGTTAATGTTCTATCATTTTTTGATCATTTGTTAAGTTTTGCATTTGAATATTTGATGAGTAATATTTAAACATGACTTAATTTATTTAAATATTTGTTAATTGTTAATTTTTTATTTTTTGTTAAATGTTTTAGGATTTTCATAATTATAAAAAATGAATATTTAATATACGTGTCCCAACGTGTTGGAATATGGTATTTTTTGAGAATTGACGAGTTGCGTGTCGGGTCGTGTCGTATCGCGTATCCCGTGTCTGTGTCAGTGCAACATAGTTTATGTCTTATACAATGTCCATCACTGTATCAGCAGCATACTCACTTTCTAGAGTAGCTTCAACAATACCTCCCCCTTGGGCAGGCAGCTCAGATAGTTCAGTGTCTTGTACTGCTGGTTCAGGGTGTTCTCCCCCTAGAGTGGAGTCTATCTATTGTTTTGGGTGTTGACTGCTCTCAACTTGATCTTGAGCTTCTTTTTGTTGATGATCTTCATCTGAACTGAAGACTACATCTTCTTCAGAATCACTGGAGGATTCTGCTTGTTGAACAATTTCTTTCTTCTTCTTATTCTTCTTGATCTGTTTCTGTGGAGTGGAAACTTCTTTGGTCAATACTCTATCTCATCTGAATAGAATTCTCATATCCATCCTCCTCATATGGTTTATCTTGGATCCTGGCAGTTGATTCATAACATCTGGTATTGTTGAAGCTAGACATAAGCTTAGTATCCTTCCCAGGTTGAACATGTAGGTAGATATTCTATCATGTCCACCAGTCTTGCACAGAATTACCTTGCCTATGATTTCAGAAAGAAACTTACCTTGGGAATTCATCCCCTTCCTGATAATTTATGATCCAACTTTGGTATTAGGGTTCAGCCCGCACCAACTTAGTGCATCTTTTGTCATGGATGGAACTATTTCATCATCATCCTTAACCTTGGGAAGTTGGAGCGATTTCTTGATCATCTTAAGTGTGAGTTTTACTCTTGAATCCTGAACTGTGGCTTTCATCTTTTTTCCATCATAATCCACATTTGCAGACGAGTAGAATTCAAGGACTTCGTTCTTCCAAATTCGTGTAGGTTCAGAGACCAAAAACTCCAAGCCATTTTCCGAAATTAGGGTAATCACACCCTTGATGTCCTGTGAAGCCATCTCAAATCCCCCGCGAACCAGCTCGTATCCTCCATTCACCTTGTCGTCCTGGTGTGGCGCCATTGAAGAGAGAGAGAGAGAGAAAGAAGAGAAGAGAAGTGAATATCTATGTCGACACACGGTCTAGAGTCGAGAAATCTGAAGGCGTAGTCGATCAGATTTTATCTCCCCCTATTTATAGTCTACTGGTAAAGGGTAGGTCAAAAGACACGCCTAACTTAGTCATAATACTAGTCGACATAGTTTTACATGTGTTGACATAAAAGACTTAGGTCTCGACAAAACTTATTTTTCGTCGACATGACTATGTGTCGTCCTACTTGTGTCAGTGTCGACACGGGCTAGTCAAGTCTCGGCAGAGTGTGTCAATACCATTTCTTGTGTCGACACAAATACTGTTTATGTGTTGACACAACATACTGAGTGTGTCGACACAATTTGCTTGTGTCGACACAATTTGCTTGTGTCGACACAAACTTTCTTACTTACCCAAATTTTCTGAGAAATTTTATGCTTACATATTCTACTTAGGAAAGCTTTTGCTGACCTATTCTAGGTTCAACATATCTAATTCAATTTTAAAATAATTGAATTTACTTTCATCCAGAGGTTTTGTAAAAATATCAGCAGTTTGATTATTTGTATTCACAAATTCTAGACTAATATCTTCCTTCTCCACATGTTTTATGATGAAATGAAACTTAATTTTTATATGCTTAGTTCTACTTTGTGAAACAGAGTTTTTAGCAATAGAAATATCACTAGTAGAATCACAGAATAGTGAAATTCTACTTATCTTGATGTCATAGTCTTCAAGTTGATGCTTTATCCACATTAACTGTGCACAGCAGCTGCCTGCAGCTATATATTCTGACTCAGCAGTTGAGATAACTACACTTGTTTGCTTCTTGCTGCTCCATGACACCAACCTTCCACCTAGAAATTTACAAGTTCCTATGGTACTCTTCCTGTCTTTTTTGCACCCTGCAAAGTCTGCATCTGAAAGCCTGTTAGTCCGCAGACGGGCGGCTGCCGGCTATGGCGCACCCAGTCAGTCCGCCGGTCCGCCGTCGTTGCAGTTGAGCAGCGGTGGTGAGGCGGTTTGGCCGCGCGGGATGCGCCCACGGCGGTTCAGACATGACATTCGTGAGGTTGACTTTGATCAACCACACTTCTTCATTCTTTGTAGCCCAAAATTACTATAAATTGAGGGAGTCCATATGTAGGAAACTCTTACATGCTAAATAAATGTCTCAGTATTACTGTCAACAACAGTGCCTCGGTTTGCGTTTTTTCTAATCTACACGCATTTCAACACTTCACTGAAAATTTATTCTGCTTCTGCCCTAATCCAGCCAGGGAAGAGTTTACCACCACCTATCTAGGTTTAAGCCCCAAGGTATGCAAAAAGCCTAGGCCTAAGTAATTATTACATTGTCCTGATCTCTGCGGAGATAACATTGTGCCAACAATTAGGCCTGTGAAATGCTTTAAATAAACTCAAGGAATCAATAGGGGCCTACCATTGCCGGGCTTCGCTCTATTTTTTGGGCTGAATTGAGTTTATGCATAGTCAATTGTATGTATAATCCCTTCCAATAGAAAAGGAGAAGATCATTGAAAGAGAGAAGCTGGTGTTTCCACGAACGCACACCAGAAACTCCCTCCAACAAGCTTGCAACATCAACCCCAAAACCATTGTGGGCACCCCTACCATGACCCTAGCGAGAAGTGTTGTTTATCCATATACATCGAAGTACTTTGAATTTTGGCGGTGTTTGTGATCGAAATTGCACGTTGTGAGAAGGCGATCGGTGCGCCCAATGGCTTGAAAAATATAATGTTGTCCCACAGTGTTTAATATAGCAAGTGGCATTGAGTGATAACAACAATTGGAACTGGTTATCTTTATCTTTTCAACAAAACAGTTCTTGGGAAATACTTGAGGTTATTCTCAATCTTTTATTCATATAAGGCTATGTTTGGGACACATTTTTCCACTCGTGGGGAGCGTACTCCACCTTCCGTCGGAGTTTTAGGCTCCGTTTGGGGGGACTTATTTTCACCGGTCAAGCAGTTACGACCACATGAACCGGATCATAATTAAGGTCCGGTTCATGCGGTCGCAACCGCTTGACTGGTGAAAATAAGTCCCCCCAAACGGAGCCTTAAACCTATATGGAAATGATGGTTCGATATGGCCAGTGGTGCCCATGATCGTGAAGGTTAGTGCTTATTTTATCATCAAGGGTACCATTCTAGAGGAATAGTTTCAAGAATTTCCTACAAGAAGAGAACCAAACTGCAAAATGGAGAAGGGGTGACAAACTTATCAGGCTGCACATACGAAATACTCTCTTAAAGGACTGGTAATGCACATGAAAATAAGTAACAAGTCAAACAGAAAGATCTACAAATTCACAACCGCTGTTCTCGTGTACTATCAGAAAGAGAAGGTGGCGCCGAGCCATCACTTTCTGCTTGGCGCGGGTGTATTCCTCTGAGACAACCTCTTGGTAGGCACCCGCACAGCCTCAAGCTCTCCGCCATCATCAAAAGTCGGAAAACAGGCGCCTCCCTCCACCTCCTTGAGCACAGGGTGGATATATGCATTTAGAAGGTATCTCCTCAAGTCCATGTTGGGCTCCTTGGCACGTTCCAGGGTATCCTTCATTATGGCTTCCTGCAAGAACTTGCTTCACTTAAGTACTACAGATGATATGTTTTCTGCTGCGAGCAATGTAAATAATACTGTCTATTGCAGTAATTGTGTAGACAGACGAAAAAACCGTCGTTTTTGCATGTGCGAGCGCCCCATTTAGAGTTAGAAGCCAAGCCCCAGACTCGAATATTTTGAGGGGGTAATTTGATATTCTTTTCTCCTTTTATATTAGCCATAGAATTACTCTATTTAAAGAATTATTTTCCCTGAAGGAGTATATTGGAAAAAGAGAGTGAAAAGAACCTTTAGCATAGCGACCATGAAACAGGATATTCAAACAACAAGAAGTTTTGAGTTCTTCATGTAATTTCTCTTATTTGATTCTCTCTAACGATCATAGAAGTGTTCGATTCCTAACAATTGACCCAAACCAGGACATAAAAATTCCTTGCTAAACCGTCTTTTAAAAGCTTGTATGTTTTTTGTATTTAAGAGCAGTCATACATGGGGTCCCCGGTGTGCCGGTAGCAAGAGCATCCATCATTGCTCGCCATCCCGGGCGCGCAATGTGCAATGTCATCAAAACCTCCAGCAATCGCTCTAGGCCTGCCCGCGAAATCAGAAGCTTGGTCCCAACGAGAGAATATTATCATATTGCAATTTAAAAGCAAACACTAGTTTCTTATTGTTGCAACCAAGCCTTCAATTTTACCGGCATACCTCAAGTAATTGCCGGAGGTATTGTTAACGCAGATCATTGCACATGGTGGACGGCAAGCAATGCCAAAATCTATTATAGCTAGTGCAGGCTCGTCTTCTTAAATTATGCGTGGAGAGGTCTTGAATCTCTAAAGTCACCAGAAAACGGCTGGTGCAGTTGCCAACGCAGATCATTGCACATGGTGGACGGCAAGCGATGCCAAAATCTATTATAGCAAGTGCAGGCTCGTCTTCTTAAACTATGCGTGGAGAGGTCTTGAATCTCTAAAGTCACCAGAAAACGGCTGGTGCAGTTGCCATGTCCCCCTCTATCTGAGAGCTTATGCTAGGTGCCGGATCGTGTTGAAATTTCTCTCAAGGTGATCAACGTGATAGTCCAAGTCAAATTAATATCTTCGGAACTACCAAGATCACACCTTGATCATGCGGAAATCAGGAAGTAAAACCAATCAACCAAATGCAAAGACAGAGACAAGCAGATCATATATATATCAATCTTCTTTACAAGACGAGGTATACGTGGCGAGACATGATTTTGCCAGTACAATGAAAAACAGAAAAATTACAAGAATCAATTCGGGCGGACAAAAAACCGGAGACCGCCGAGACCGCCTGTCCGCAAAGGTCGCAGAGACCGCCCGAACTGCTACTGAAGCCGAACCGAACTACGGAGTCCGCGGAGACCGTGAGGTCGCGCAGACGCACCGTTATTCGCTGAAGAACTGAACTGACGAACAGGCCGCCCGGACTGGCGGACACCGTTATTGAACAGAAGCGAGAAGATCGATTAGCCGTAGATGCGACTTGCTGAGACCGCTGATTGATAACCGCAAGCTAAGCAGAATCCTGACCGAAGTCAACACCAGAGACCTGACTTCTCTGAGTTAGCCGCACAACCTGCAACAACAATAACCAATTAAACTTCAGACTGTGCGGACTGAAAAAACTGAGGCCGCAGTTTTTAATCCACGCTCAACTTACTGTTCACTCAGTTACAAATGAAGTGACAGAGGGTCCTATTTATAGGCGGGGTGAGGAGTCTGGTCACCGCCCTATGAGATAGGCTAACCGCCCCTTGATCGCAGCTAGCACAACCAGTCCGCCGAGTCCGCATTGCCCGTAATAACAATGCCGAACTCGCGAACAATCCGCCAAACATCAAGCGCAAGAAGCCAATCCGCACTGAATTGCAGACACGCACCAGTCTGAAGCACAAGTCCACGACCAATAGGTAGACCGCCCGGTCAACGACATACTGTGCGGACTGTGCGAACACCGAAGCAGCCCGCAACATGTCCACGACCAACAGACACTCCGCCCGGTCAACAACGGACACCCTGGGCTTGTCACAGTGTGTGACCAAGTCCAGCAACCCACCAAACATATGACGCGAGCTCGGCGGACACGAAGTCAGATCACCAGCTCCAAGGACAGTCCGCCACCAAGAATGCGGCTTACCCACCGCAACTCCAAAGAGTCCGCTGAGACCGTGAGGTCGCGCAGACGCACCGTTATTCGCTGAAGAACTGAACTGACGAACAGGCCGCCCGGACTGGCGGACACCGTTATTGAACAGAAGCGAGAAGATCGATTAGCCGTAGATGCGACTTGCTGAGACCGCTGATTGATAACCGCAAGCTAAGCAGAATCCTGACCGAAGTCAACACCAGAGACCTGACTTCTCTGAGTTAGCCGCACAACCTGCAACAACAATAACCAATTAAACTTCAGACTGTGCGGACTGAAAAAACTGAGGCCGCAGTTTTTAATCCACGCTCAACTTACTGTTCACTCAGTTACAAATGAAGTGACAGAGGGTCCTATTTATAGGCGGGGTGAGGAGTCTGGTCACCGCCCTATGAGATAGGCTAACCGCCCCTTGATCGCAGCTAGCACAACCAGTCCGCCGAGTCCGCATTGCCCGTAATAACAATGCCGAACTCGCGAACAATCCGCCAAACATCAAGCGCAAGAAGCCAATCCGCACTGAATTGCAGACACGCACCAGTCTGAAGCACAAGTCCACGACCAATAGGTAGACCGCCCGGTCAACGACATACTGTGCGGACTGTGCGAACACCGAAGCAGCCCGCAACATGTCCACGACCAACATACACTCCGCCCGGTCAACAGCGGACACCCTGGGCTTGTCACAGTGTGTGACCAAGTCCAGCAACCCACCAAACATATGACGCGAGCTCGGCGGACACGAAGTCAGATCACCAGCTCCAAGGACAGTCTGCCACCAAGAATGCGGCTTACCCACCGCAACTCCAAAGATCAAAGACAAGGACCATTGCCGAGCTCACGGACTCCAAAAACTCGGTCCACGCAGTCCGCGAACTCCAACCTGCACAGCAGCCGACAACAACCAACTACCAGACTCACTACCAGTCCGCGGAGACCGCGACGAGCACCAACCTCTACCAAGCTGGCAGAGCTAACCAAGTACAAGGCGCGAGCTTGACGGACAAGGCTCTAGTCCGCCAGCTAAAATCAGAAACCAGATCAAGCGAACTCCAATGGAAGTCCGCCCAGACCGCGAACTTCATCCCTAGCAGCATAACTACCTCCAGAATCCAACACCAGGCCGCCAACACCAGACTGCAAGTCTAGTCCGCCCAGGCCCCACGGTCTGCCCGACAAACCCACCACTTCCACTTCACAAATTTCAACACTCCCCATTGAAGTGAGAAGTGGTGATCAAACCCAGCAGCCCTCGTAGCCGTTGAAAAGACCCCTTCGACAATGACTTAGTAAAGATGTCAGCAAAGTTATCTTCACTCCGAACATGCTTGACCATAAGAGATCTCTCCAACACCTTCTCCCGAATGAAATGATGGTTGATCTCAATATGCTTAGTTATTGCGTGACAAACTGGATTGTTTACCAGTTTGAGAGCACTCTTATTGTCTCCTCGGAGCGGAGTAGGACCTTGCACTTCCTCATGGACGTCCTCTACTAGCCTCCTCAGCCAGATGGCTTCTCGAGATGCCAAGGTCGAAGCCTTGTACTTTGCTTCCGTAGTAGAGACGGACACGGAGTCCTGCTTCTTGCTACACCATGAGATGCCTGCTGATCCACAGGTGAACACATAACCTGAAGTTGATCTTCGATCATCCGAGTCACCACCATAATCAGCATCCGTGTATCCTAGCAAAGAAAAGCCTGAATCCCTCCTATAAAGGAGTCCCATATCAGAAGTTGCTTTGACATACTTTAAGATATTCTTTGCCGCCATCAGATGAGTCTTCCTTGGCTCCGCCATATACCAACTTACTCGGCCAACAACATAAGCTATGTTTGGCTTTGTAATCGTCAAATAGATAAAGATTCTTACCAGAACTCGGAACACCAAAGGATCAGGAAGAATCCTTCCCTCATCTCGTCGAAGCTTCAAGCCAGAATCCAGAGGAGTAGAGCAACTCTTTCCCCCTTCCATGCCGAATCGTTTCACAATTCGATCCGCATAACCTTTCTGGGAAACAAGAATCCCGCTCTCCTTCCTCTCCACTTCGAGACCGAGAAAGTGATGAAGCTCCCCCAAGTCTTTCATCTCAAAGAGAATAGCTAGCTCTGCCTTGAGCCTAGCTATCTCTTCCTCGGAGTTTCCTGTGATGATCATATCATCAACATACAGCAGGACCAAGACCTGAAGCTCCCTATTCTTCTTGATGGACAGACTTGAATCCGAGTTGACAGCAAGATAGCCGCAGAATTGGAGGTATTCTGCTATCTTCCCATACCATGCCCTCGGAGCCTGTTTCAAACCATAAAGAGCCTTCCTGAGCTTGCAGACATAATCCAGATGTTCTTCTGATACAAATCCAAGTGGTTGATTCATGAAGATGTCCTTGTCAATCTCCCCGTAAAGAAAAGCGTTCTTCACGTCAAGCTGCTACATCTTCCACCCTCGGCAAGCAGCCAATGCAATCACCACCCGAACAGAAGTCATCTTCGCAACCGGACTAAATATCTCTTCATAGTCTTCTCCATACTATTGTGAGAATCTTCGAGCAACAAGGCGAGCCTTGTATCTTTCGATGCTCCCATCAGCCTTCTTCTTCAACTTATACACCCACTTGCAAGTTACAGGAGTAATGTCATCAACCCTGGGCACAAGGTCCCATGTTTCATTCTTCTTGAGAGCTGCTATCTCCTCTCTCATGGCATCTTCCCACTCCTTGACTCCAGTGACCTCATTGAAGCTTGTAGGCTCTCGCTCATCAAGAGAAACTGCAAAGAAACATGAGACATAGCTAACAACATTCCCTTCGCAGTAGCGAGCTGGAGGCTTAATAGTCAGTCCTCTTTGATCTCCGAAGGGGCTGCTCCTTGCTCACCACCTCCGCTGCTTCTTCAGGCTCAACTTCATTCTCAGGCAGAACCTGAGCAATGCTCCCCCTGTTTCCTGAACCAGAAGTTTCTGCCCCAGAGCTTGAAACAACAGGAGCTGCTGGTGAAACAACAAGCCCTCTTGAACAACTTCAGCAGCCACCTCCCGCTCTTCATCAACCTTGCTTTCTGGTAACTCAACCGAGCTCCCTCCATACGACATAAGTTCATCAAATACCACGTCTCTTAATACAACAAACTTCTTCGTTGCAGGATCCATGCACTTCCATCCTTTCTTCCGCTCATCGTAACCCACAAACACAAGCTTCCTTGCCTTTGCATCAAACTTCGTTCTTAAAGCATCCGGGACATGCACATAGCAAGTTGAACCAAACACCCGAAGGTGTTCCACGTTTGGCTTCTCCTTGAACATCATCTCGAAAGGAGACTTCATGTTGATCGGACTGAGAGGCATCCAATTGATGACATAAGCTGCACAAGACATTCCCTCCGCCCAAAAGGACCTTGGGATACTCTTGGCATGAAGACAACATTTGCAGGTCTCTGTCAGATGACGGATCTTCCTTTCTGCAACTCAATTTTGTTGTGGATTATGAGCACAAGTAAGCTCTCTCTAGATCCCGTGCTTCCTGCAAAAATTAGAAAACTCGGAGGAGATAAATTCTCCGCCGTTGTCAGTTATAAATTTCTTGATCCGCAGGTTAAGCCGGTCCTCCACCAGCTCCTTGAACTCCACAAACAATTTGAAAACTTCTGACTTCTCATTTAAAAAATATACCCAAGTATATCTTGAGTAGTCATCAATCAACACAAACATGTACCTGCTGCCACAAAGATTAGCAGTGACCGTTGGCCCCATCAGATCACCATGGATAACCTCCAATGGTGCTTTACTTCTTGTCTACGACTTATCAAACGGAAGGCGATGAGCCTTTCCATACTGACACCCTGCGCAAACATGGCCATCACCGAAGGATGATAGCTTAGGCAAGCCTTTCACAAGGCTTCTGCTTGCCATAGCTTTCAGCTTATCCATCCCTACATGCCCCAACCTCTCATGCCAAATAGCAGCGCTATCGTTTGTCCTCATCCGATCAACATAGGAGCTTGTTGCAAGAACAAACAAGTCCTTTACTCTCCTCCCAACGTGAGCAACATCAACTTTAACCGCTGATACGTTGCGGAGAAACTTCACTTCTGTTTTATCAAACATAACCTGATATGCTGCATCTACTGCGTTGGTTACCGAGAAGAGATTCTTCTTCATTCCCAGTACGTGATAGACACTCCTTAATGCGAGTGGACCCTGCTCACTACCCACAGACACTGCACCCTCCTTCTCTACAGTATGAACAATATTATCAGCAGTAATGATAGCTTCGTTACCTGAGTAAGTTTGCAGCGAGGAAAACTTAGATTTGTCTTCGGTGAGATGATGACCACATCCGGAGTCCACGATCCAATCATCTTGAAAGTCAATGACGGACAAAGCACGAACACAAGTGCAAGTCATAAAAGCTCATCCCCATCCAGCTTCCTCAACATTAGAACCAGCTTCTTCCTAGCCTGCAACATGCCCAGGCTGCAGCTTCATCTTACAATCTCTCTTGAAGTGATCTGACTGATGACACCTGTAGCACTTCAAATTCTTCTTCCAGTCCTTCTTAGGAGCAACACTCCTCTCTTGCTGATAAGAAGTTGAAGGCTCATTTTCAGTAACAGTCTTCTTCTTCCCTTCCCATTTCTTCTTCTTCTTGCTTGTGAAGAGCATTTCACTACTTCCTTCAGAGATAGTCACTCCAGCCATCTGTCTGGCCAAACTTTCCTGCGAAGCAAGCAGGTTCTCAGCTCCAGCAGAGATGACTGAGTTGCCCAGCCTTGAACAGAAGTTACAAATGCCACATACTCCTTCCGCAAGCCGCGAATTATGTGTCTTTTCAGCTTAGCCTCAGAGATAGTCTCATCAGGATCAAGCGCTGATAGCTCAGCATACAAGCTTTTCATTTTCAAGAACTTTGAGATGGAGAGGTCTCCTTGAGTTGCTTTGGCCAACTCATTCTCCAGAAACTGTAGTCTAGCTACATTCTTCCTGTTGAACAACCTATCAAGGGAAGTCCAGATTTCAGCAGCAGAATCACATCCAATGATGTGATCAAACAGCTCCGGTGAGACATCCCGTTTGAGAGTAAACTCTGCCTTTGCATTAGTCTTCCTCCAAACTCTCACCTGCTCAGCAGTTCCAAAATCAGTTATAATTTCCACCTGGTCATCACCACCGACGACCTCCCACAGCTCCTCGCCCAGAAGATAACTTTTCATGCACGAATTCCACTTCTTAAAGTTAGTCGGTGTCAAAAGCACAATTCCCAGATCCCTTGCATAACCTCCGTCCATTACAGTAAATCTGATTAAGTTCCCAGAAGCATAGAGCACAATCAGACGTTGATCACCACTCAAGCAACTGAACTTCCCTCTGATACCATGTTGAAATTTCTCTTAAGGTGATCAACGTGATAGTCCAAGCCAAATTAATATCTTCGGAACTACCAAGATCACACCTTGATCATGCGGAAACCAGGAAGTAAAACCAATCAACCAAATGCAAAGATAGAGATAAGCAAATTATATATATATCAATCTTCTTTACAGGGCGAGGTATACGTGGCGAGACATGATTTCGTCAGTACAATGAAAAATAGAAAAATTACAAGAATCAATTCGGACGGACAAAAAACCGGAGACGCCTGTCCGCAAAGGTCGCAGAGACCGCCAGAACTGCTGCTGAAGCCAAACTGAACTACGGAGTCTGCCGAGACCGCGAGGTCGCGCGGACGCACCGTTATTCGCTGAAGAACTGAACTGACGAACAGGCCACCCGGACCGGCGGACACCGTTATTGAACAGAAGAGAGAAGACCGATTAGCCGCAGATACGACTTGCTGAGACCGCTGATTGATAACCGCAAGCTAAGCAGAATCTTGACCGAAGTCAACACCAGAGACCTGACTTCTCTGAGTTAGCCGCACAACCTGCAACAGCAACAACCGATTAAACTTCAGACCGCGCGGACTGACAAAACTGAGGCCGCAGTTTTTAATCCACGCTCAACTTACTGTTCACTCAGTTACAAATGAAGTGTCAGGGGGTCCTATTTATAGGCGGGGTGAGGAGTGTGGCCACCGCCCTATGAGATAGGCTAACCGCTTCTTGATCGCAGCTAGCACAGACAGTCCTTCGAGTCCGCATTGCCAGTAACAACAATGCCGAACTCGCGAACAATCCGCCAAACATCAAGCGCAAAAAGCCAGTACGCACTGAATTGCAGACACGCACAAGTCTGAAGCACAAGTCCACGACCAACAGACAGACCGCCCGGTCAACAGCAGACTGTGCAAACTCTGCGAACACCGAAGCAGCCCGCAACATGTTCACGACCAACAGACACTCCGCCCGGTCAACAGCGGACACCCTGGGCTTGTCACAGTGTATGACCAAGTCAAGCAACCCACCAAACATATGGCGCGAGCTCGGCGGACACGAAGTCAGATCACCAGCTCTAAGGACAGTCTGCCACCAAGAATGCGGCTCACCCACCGCAACTCCAGAGATCAAAGACAAGGACCATTGCCGAGCTCGCGGACTCCAAAATCTCAGTCCACGCAGTCCGCGGACTCCAACCTGCACAACAGCCGACAACAACCAACTACCGGACTCACTACCAGTCCGCGCAATCCGCGGAGACCGCGACTAGCATCAACCTCTACCAAGCTGGTAGAGCCAACCAAGTACAAGGCGCGAGCTTGACGGGCAAGGCTCCAGTCCGCCGGCTAAAATCAGAAACCAGATCAAGCGAACTCTAATGGAAGTCCGCCTAGACCGCGGACTTCATCCCTAGCCGCATAACTACCTCCAGAATGCTACACCAGGCCGCCAACACCAGACCGCAAGTCCAGTCTGCCCAGGCCGCACGGTCTGCCCGACCAACCCACCACTTCCACTTCACAAATTTCAACAGATCGCCTCAGTCGGGCTCGTAGTCGGTCTATCCTGTCGGGCCATTGCATGGCTCCAGGCAGGACAGATTCGTCTTATTTGGCCCACCCAACCTAAGACAACCTGCTAATTAATGAAGGAAATGGTAGGCAAGAGTTCGTGATGCTGCTCTTCAACATTAATCTCAGCACTAGATTGTGATGTCTTCGGTTCAGGAAGAAAAATAATTATTCATTCAGTCTGAGCTAATTAAGAAAATGACCGCCTAAGTAAATCTTAATCCTCTACTGTAAATAATCAAAACAGGTAGGGATAAATCTGTAAATTACTGCTATATTGATGCGACCATGTTGGTATATCAGTTCTAGATGTTTTTTTAATGTTATTTAATATGGAGGGTAGTATGGTCTTTCTGCAGTAATATATATACGAGCATCTTCGCACGGGCTACACCCGTACTCGATGCTCTCGGACGGCCTTCGCCCGCCTCCGCCCGGGCTTGATGCTCCGGGCGGCTTTCGGCCGCATAGAAGCGGGCGAAGCCCGCTTCCACGCAATTCATCAGCTCGGCGTCGCACCAGCCACTCCCCCCCAGAGCGCGTATGCAAAATCAAACAACCATAGGGCTCCAGTGGGCCACGAGTGGCGCGTGCGGCGCTGAGTTGGTGAATTGCGTGGAAGTGGGCGAAACACGCTTCTATGCGGCCGAAGGCCGCCCGGAGCATCAAGCACAGACGAAGTCTGTGCGGAGGCGGGCGAAGCCCATCTGGATGCGGCCGAAGGCCTCCTGAGAGCAAAGAGCACAAACATAACCCGTGCAAATATGCTCCTATATAATTTATTCATATATTATGAATTTTTTAAAGTTTAGGGTAAGTTCATAATTTAATGTCATTTTCATTGTTTTAAATATGATTAAATAATTATGTTTACATATATTTCATTAAATGTTCAATCGTTGCTTTTTTACAATTGATTTTTTTTTTTACTTTTTATTTGATTAAATGTTTATATAGTAGCACTATTTCTATGATAATACAACATGATTAATTTATCATCCTTAGTGTTAAAAAAGAGAATCTAAAAGCCCGTCTGTAAAGCCCATTATTGGAGGCTATGTAGATTCTCTTTAGTCCCACATTTAAGGATTGAAATACTCTCCTTCTCTCCCTTCCCATATAAATGTATACATACTAGTTTTTTGAGAAATAATAAAAATTGGAGTTTTATTCTCTGTCCTGCATTTCTCTACATGGTATCAGAGGGAAACACGGTCCTTGCGGTTCGCCTCTTTCTAACCGCCGGCCTTGCTTCTCTCTTGCTATCCGCACAAGGCTATAGCCTCCTTTCTTGATAACCGCTGACCTTCTCTTCTCTTCCTATCCGCACAACGCTACGGTCTCTGTTTTTCTACCCTCCTCCCCTCTTCCCGTGAATCCACTTCTCCCTACTTTCTTCACCCCTCCTGATTTTATAGCTTCTTCTTGGGCCCCACTCACCTCTCTGCTCGCCACGGACTACTGCTAGCCGTGTGTTGTTGCCCGCCGCGGACTGCTTCTTTTCCCGCTACAAGCTCTTCCGGTCTCAGCTTCCCTGCCCGCTGCTGTCCTCATCTCGCCGCATTCTGCCTTTCTTAACCGCCGCTTGCAGCAGCCCGCCACATTTGGTGCTTGCTGTTTATGACTTGCGGTCTGCTTGCTATCCGCAAACTGCTCGTCGTTTGCTTGGGTGCGCGGACTACCTCTCTTACCCTCTGCGGTCTGCTTCTCCTACCCGTGTTCTTACCCGCCGCGGTCTGCTGTTCTTTCCGGCCGTGGTCTGCTTCTCTTACTTGTGGTCTTACAAGTCGCGGTCTGCCTTTCTTAACCACCGTGGTCTGCTTCTCTTACCCGCAGCGGTTACTGAGGTTGCCTTCTTCCCTGACCGCACTGCTGCTTGAGTAGACTGACCTTTCTATCCACGCGGTTGCTGTGGCTGCCTTCTTCTACTCCCGAACTGCGTCTTGGCCTGTCTTTTTGGTCGCTGCTTCAGCCCGCTGCGGTCTCCTCTCTACCCGCCGCGGGCTTCTTCGCGACTTGCCGCTTTTCTCTCCTCTACTCGCCAGCCCGCTCTCTTCTATTCGCCAGATCGCACGTGACCATATCTCTTCTTGCTTGTTACGACTTCTCTTCTTGTCGCCATGGACTCAACGACTGCTTTTTCTCTTCCCACTCGTGCCGCTCCTCCTCCTTAAGTTCATGATGAACTTAGAATCACCATCATTTCTCTCAGCGGGAAACATAATTTTGTGAAATAGGTGCACTCTGTTCGGCGAGTTCTCCAGACCAAAGATCTTCTTCATCATCTTACTCAGGAGGCTCCTACTGTCCCTACTGACGAATGGCTCCGTGATGACAGTGGGGTCCAATCCTGAATTCTCAATTCCATGGACCCCGAGCCATACCGCATGACCATGTATCATGAGAAAGCCAAAGCGAGGTGGGAGGAGCTTCACTCTCTCTACTCTGACAAAGACAACTTACTGCATTTGTTTGATATCATCTCTGCGCTTCAAACACCGGATCCTGACACAATAGGCGATTTGACCTCCTTCGTTGCCAAGGACAAAACTCTGGTAGAGGCCTAGATCCAACATCAGCCTCCTTCCACAGATCTTGTTACACAACAAGTACAAAAGGAAGCTGTTGAGATTGTTATGATGATGACCCGTGTTCCTCCCCATCTTCACAGTGTCAAGGTTCAGATTCTTTCCTCTTCTACAACGCCCTCTCTCTCCGATGTCTGTTCTATGATGCTCAAGGTTACCCCACCACCCGAGGTTTCTGGGAATTTCTCTCCAGCTCTCCTTCAGCAGCCCCTCTTACCTACTCCTGCTCCTACAACTCGTAGCTATTCGGCTCGAGGAGGTCGCCTCACGTCTTGGGGACGAGGACGTGCTAGGTGCTCTACCCTTAAATATGCTTACTGTGGTCGTGAGGGTCATCTTGAAGCCACCTGCTACCGCAAACATAGGCTTCCTCCACATCTTACTGCTTCCACTACAGCTGCTCCTCATCCCACCGCCTCTACTCCACCGGATTCTCATTCTTCTACCCGACAACATATTGATGCTTTCTGCACCCAGCTTCAGCAACTCCAAGGAGTTATTAGTCGTTCGTCTGACTCTGTTGCGTCTTTCTCCACTGAAGGAATATCTTGTTTATCTCATAGCCATCACTAGATTGTGTATTCGAGTGTTACTCAGCACATTACCTCCTATAAACCACCTCAGTACATACACTCTGTCTATCCTAAGTTCATCACTGTAGCTAATGGCGTCACCACTCCAGTTTCTGGCGCTGCTGATCTACGGTTTACACCAACTCTCACTGTCTCCTCGGTCCTTCATGTTCCGGGGTCACCTTTTAATCTGCTATCAGTTAGTATTCTTACTCAAGGATTGTTGTTTAACATTCTCCCCTTCCTCCTTTATTGTGCAGGATCGACAAACGCGAAATACCATTGGTAAAGGACGACTGTCTAATGGGCTCTACATCTTGAATCTCCCACCTACCATTCTCTCTGCAATCTTCTCAGTTGATTGGCATTGTCATCTTGGGCATGCTCCCCTCCCGATCCTCAAGAAGGCTCTCCCTGATGTTTCATTGCAAGAGTTTACTTGTGAATCTTTTATCTATGACAAACAACATCGTACTTCTTTTTCTCCTATATGTACTCGGAGTGATACTGCATTTTCTTTAGTACATTCTGATATCTGGGGACCCTACAAAGTTCCCAGTGTGTTTGGGTATCACTACTTTATAACCTTTATTGATGATTTCTCACATCTCACCTGGTTATATCTGCTTCATGATCGCACCGAACTTATCTCTGTGTTTCATGCTTTTATTACTGAGACGCATACACATTTCTCGGCTACCTTAAAAATAATTCGCACTGACAATGCTCGTGAATATACTAGCTGCACCTTCTCAAATTTATGTACCGAGTTTGGAATTATACATCAAACCTCGTGTGTCTATACTCCACAACAAAATGGTGTGGCCGAGCGGAAAAATCATCACCTCCTTGATGTCGCCCGATCACTTATGTTTCAAATGCAGGTGCCTACACAATATTGGAATTTCGCTGTTTCTATTGTCGGTCATCTCATCAATCACATGCCCTCCTCCGTGCTCGACTTCGCGTCTCCGTTTACTCTCCTTTTTCCTTCCATGTCTCTGTTATCCCTCCCACCTCGTGTCTTTGGTTGTACATGTTATGTTCACACTCTCGGTCCGCCCACTGACAAGCTTGCTCCTCACGCTACCAAGTGCATGTTCGTTGGCTACTCCCGGACTCAAAAGGGGTATGTATGCTACTCTCCTACTGATGGCAAGATGATCGTCTCGGCCGATGTCACCTTTTTGAGAATCAACCATTCAACTCCTCTCCTTCCATACCTTCCACACCGTCTACGCCTTCCCCAACCCCTGTTGCTCATCCTGCTGTCCCTGCCATACCTCCGCCTCTCCCTATTCCTCCTCCACCGCTTATAGAGCCCGAACTCCTTCGCCCACCTCTTCGTGTCTATACTCATCGTCGTTCATCCAAGAATGATGCCCTACAACAGCTCCCTACCACCAGCGATATCCCGCGGCCCGTCGATTCAGCGTCAACCTCTACGGCTCATCCGTTGGTGAATTGTGTATCATTCCATCGCCTCTCTCTGCCACTCCTCAAATCCATCCTCTCTCTTTCCTCCATTTCTCTTCCTAACTCTTTGCAGGAGGCTCTACATCATCTGGGGTGGCGTGCAACCATGGATGAGAAAATGACTGCACTATAGGCTAACCAAACCTGGGATCTCGTTCCTCTTCCTCCCGGCCAATCTTGTGTCAGTTGCAAGTGGGTCTTCGCTATCAAACATGCTCCTGATGGGACTGCTGAAAAACTGAAAGCTCGCCTTATAGCACGGGGCTTCACTCAACAACAAGACCTTGATTATGAAGAAACCTTCTCCCCGGTTGCCAAGTTAAATACTATTCAGGTCCTGATCTCCTTAATCGTGTACCGACATTGGTCCTTGCATCAGTTAGATATTAAAAATATCTTTCTCAATGACGATCTACTGGAAACTGTTTATATGCATCAGCCTCCCGGATTTGAGATCACGGGGGAGTCACGTGTATGTAATCTCAGAAAATCTATATATGGTCTCAAACAGTCTTCTCGACCTTGATTTGACATGTTCAGCAAGGTTGTGCGTGAAGTGAGAATTATACGAAGCTCGGCTGATTTCTCCCTCTTCACTCTCATCAATCAACAAGCACCGTGATACTCCTTGTTTATGTTGATGATATTCTAGCAAAGGCGACGACTCCACGGGGATACAACAAATAAATCAACATTTGAACTCATCATTTCAGACAAAAGACCTGAGAAATCTTCGGTACTTCATTGGACTTGAGGTTGCACGGCATCCTGATGACCTTATCCTATCTCAACAGAAGTACTGTATAGATCTTCAAGATGTTGGCTACTTGGAGTGTTAAACCGGCGGACACCCCTATGGATGTCAATCACAAGTTGTCTGCACAAGAATCTGACTCAGACCAGCTGCTTACAAATCCAGAGTACTATCGAAGCTTGGTGGGGAGGGGAAGCTAATTTATCTTACGTTACACGACCTGATATTTCGTTTGATGTTGGGGTTGTGAGTCGATTCATGCATGCTCCTCTGACATCTCATCTCTAAGTCGTCGAGCGCATTCTCGGATATTTGGAGACTGCTCTGGGACAAAGACTTGTCTACAAACCATCTTCCTCTGTCTATTGTTGCGTACTTTGATGCTGATTATGCGAGGTCTCTTGATGATAGGCGTCCCACAACTGATTTTTGTACTTACTTCAGTGGAAACCTTATTACCTAGCGTAGCAAGAAGCAGTCTGTTGTTGCTTGCTCGTCTGCTGAGGCCGAATACTGTGCTATGAAAACGGTTGTCTCTGAGCTCACCTAGCTTGAGAGTCTCCTTAATGATTTGGGAGTCAAACTCTTCTCTCCCGCGACCTTGTTTTGTGACAGTCAAGCAGCTATACATATTGCCAAGAATCTAGTATTCCATAAGCGAACCAAGCATATTGAAGTTGATTGTCACTTCTTTCGGGAAAAAGTTCAATCAAAGAAGTTGGAATTGGAGCATATCCCTGCTATAGAGTAAATTGCTGACATCCTCACCAAAGCCCTTTCTCGACCACAATATCATCAGTTCCTATCCAAGCTTGGTGCCTACGACTTGTATGCTCGAGCTTGCGGGGGAGTGTTAAAGAAAAAATGTAAAAGCCCATCTGTAAAGCCCACTATTGGAGCACATGTAGATTCTCTTTAGTCCCACATCTTAGAATTGAGATTCTCTCCTTCTCTCCCTTCCTATATAAATGTATACATACTAGTTTTTTGAGAATTAATAAAAATTGGAGTTTTAATCTCTTTCCAGCGTTTCTCTACACTTAGTAACAAAATTTAATTAATGTCGCCTAATTATTTATTGCTCCAAGGTGGAGGCCACCGCCGCCGACGGAGCGGGCGGAGGCTTGACCGGGCCCCACCAATGGGGTTGTCAGACGTCAGCAACCCTGTCGATGGGGTCCGGTCAATCCGCCGCCATCCGGCTCGGCCAGCGACGGTGGCCGACTATTTATAATTTTTTTTTAAAAAAACTAAGCTCAGGCGAACAGCCTGGTGAAAAACTATATGTGTGTTTCTCTCACCAAAGATCAAAGCGCTTGAGCGAATCACACCGTGGATTCCTGCAAAAACATCATGATTGCCGAAATACTGTCGTATTTGACAATACAACATTATTTGTAGAATATTGAAGTATTCCGCGAAAACATCTCCGTCGTAGGATACCAGATCGTACGTTAGTATTTAATCTCACACCTAAAACTAGGTGAGAGAAACGCATCTAAAATTCACTCATAGGGGTAATTTCGGAAGATCAAATGCAACAGAAGCTTTTTTATTGTAGCAACCAAGAGTTTGCTTTTATATTAGTATAAGATAAGATATGCTGTAGAAAGTAGGTTTGGTCATGTTATGTTATTTGTAGAAAAGTCTGCCGTCATCTTCTTCTCCAACTGGTGAGGCGGGGCTTGAGGTTTTGATCTTCCGTTCAGAGGTGTGCCTCTTAGGAGTGATCCAGTTATTGTTCTTGTTTGTATCTTGCTGCTACCCGTTATTTCTTTATCCGATTATCTGATTTGGTGAAGGTATTGCTGTTTTTATTGAGTGCAATCTTCTCCTTGAGTGGGCTGCCCTTGTTCCCGAACTTAGGAACACATTAACTGGTATCAGAGCTCCGATCGAGCCAAGAGTATGCCAGTCTCGGACGTTACAAGGTCGAAGGACACCCCATCGGAAGTGGCAGGGGTTTGAAAAAAGCCATGGCCTGCACACTCCAAACACTCAGTGATCAACAGAGCAGGACTATTGAGGGGGTTTGAAAAATGCTGGCAAGGTTTTGGCCGACGACTGCTTGGGGGGGGGGGGGGGGGGGGCTCCTCATATGAATTGCGGACTTCAACTCCCACTCCATATCATTCGGCAACGAGACTTCCGCGAATCGAGTTCCCTCGCTTCAATGGTGAATTAGTGATGCAGTGACAGAGTGGTTATACCACTGCGACCAGTTCTTTGACATGGACGAGACTCTACAGGAAATGAAGGGGCGGATAGCTTCGAGGCATATGGAGGGTGTTGAGCTATTATATTGTAATTAGTTAATGTTGTAAGGACATTATTATAAATGTGCAGTTATATAAACGAGGGGGTCTCTCCATGAGTGAGATAACCCTAATTAATTCCAAAGTTCTACATGGTATCAGAGGCGGGGGGCGTAAGCGGCGGTCGTGAACAAAACAGTCGGCGGTTTGGATCGGCTGCTCTCGGCGCTGTCCCTGCGTCCGGTCGTGAACGGCACTGCGTCGTCGCTTTGGTCCCGACGACAGCCGGATCTGTGGCTTCTCAGGCGTCGACAACAGGGTTCTCTGGCAGAAGCGTTTGCGGCTTCTTCGTCGACAGCAGGATCGGTGTCCTCAGCAGGCTTCGCTGATCTTTTCCAGCGCCGACGTCTGCGGGCTCTGCGTGTTTTTCAGCGGCGTGAGATAAGGGCAGTCAACATTACAGATGGGAACGCCAGTGACTAGTCAAGATTTGAAAGAGATCCTGGAGGGAGTGGCCAGGGTTTTTCAGGCCAAACTAGAGGAGAATTCTAGTAGGTCAACTAGTGTTGCACCAGAGTCGGTGCAGATGATGCAGACGGTAAAGTTGTTGCCTAATGATGTTAAGCTTGAGGGGGCAAGAAATTATCTGAGTTGGTCTAGGAGGGCTTTGTTGAACCTTCGAATCAGCGGGTTGGAAGGGTTTGTGAAAGGGGAATGCACTGAGCCGGTGGAGAAGGCAAGTGCCGAGTGGAGAACATGGAGCAACACTAATTCTCTAGTGATTTCTTGGTTGCTGACTTCCGTGTCTTCAACTATAGCTGGGATGGTGGAGTCTATCTCAAGTGCCGCTGATGTCTGGAAAACATTGGAGGGGATGTACTCTGGGGTCGGGAGTGTGATGATGAAGGAAGTGGAGGAGAAGATTGATGCCACCACACAGGGGGAGAGGACGGTTCATCAATATGCAGCGGAGCTACGTCATTTATGGGTTGATTTGGATCACTATGATCCCTTATCACTGCAAAGCCCAACAGATGTTCTACTTGGTAGGCAGTATCTTGAGCGCAGGCGAGTGACTCGTTTCCTCAAGGGCCTGAATCCAAAGTTTGAGGGAAGGAGATCCGCAATGTGTCACCTGCCATCTCTTCCCTCATTGGATGAGGCTATTGCGTCGATGGAGCAAGAGGAGATCAGACAGAAAGTGATGACAGGCGAGACCTCACCTGTTGTTCGATCGGCATTGGTGGTACCTGATGCTTAATTCAGAGATGATAGAGAGTGCTACAATTGTGGAAAGAAAGGGCACCTCAGCTACAATTGTCCTCAACCACGCAATACTGGTGGTAGCCGAGGAGGTAGAGGACAAAGAGGTGGTCGTTCAGGTCGAGGAGGTAGGGGACGTGGAGGCCAAGGAATTGCTCACCTAGCTGTGGCAGAGGAGTCCCAGACTACTACGGAGGTGATTGAACAGCCTGAGAGTTCCAAGGGCAAGGTGCAAGTCACTAGGGATCTGGATAACACTACCTGTTTTGGTAACTTTGCTGGTTATGCTCAATCATTTACAGGTACTCAGGTTAGGCACTTGCATCTACTAAAACTCATATTGATTGGATCATAGACTCAGGTGCATCTAGACATGTTACAGGAGCATCGAGTGAGTTTGCATTATATTATCCAAGTAAGCATATACATCCTGAGACAGTTCAAACTGCTGATGGGACATCCCAACCCATCAGGGGTACTGGCTCGGTCCATTGCACTTCATCTGTTATCCTATCATCTGTATTGCATGTTCCTTTGTTTCCTGTTAACTTACTCTCTGTTAGCTCACTAATTGATCAGTTGAATTGCACTGTTTTGTTTGATCGGGATATGTGTGTCTTTCAGGAGAAGAAAACAGGGAGGAGGATTGGGACTGGCATCAGGCGTGATGGGCTTTGGTACTTGGGCAGAGAGACTGCAATGATTGTTGCTGCTGTTAGTGGAGGACCAGAGGGAGAAGAATGCTTCAACACTGCCGATTAGGGCATTTATCTTTTGACAGCTTGAATAGACTTGAACCTGAGATGATGAAGAAAGTTAATAGAAAAGATTTATTTTGTAATGCACATGAATTTGGAAAACATACTCGTTCTACTTATAAAATGATTGGTCTTCGAAGTCTTGAGCCATTTGCTCTTGTTCATTCTGATTTTTGGGGGCCATGTCCTGTTATTTCTATCAGTGGTTTTAGATGATTTGTAAGCTTTATTAACTGTTATTCACGTATGACCTGGATATATATGATGAAACAAAAATCTGAAGTTTATAAATGTTTTCAAGACTTCGTGGCCTATGTGAGAACTCAGTTTGGAGTGTAGGTGAAGATTCTTCAAACAGATAATGGGACTGAGTATGTCAACAAGGAGTTTGCGGCTCTTATTTCTAGTCAGGGGATTCTACATCAAACCACCTGTCCAGACACTCCTGCTCAGAATGGAGTGGCTGAACGCAAAAATAGACATCTACTGGAAGTGGCACGCTCTTTGATGTTGACAATGAATGTGCCAAAGTTTTTGTGGAGTGAGGCGGTCATGACAGCATCTTATTTGATCAACAGGATTCCATCAAGAGTATTAGGGATGAAGACCACATGTGAGATGCTCTTGGGCTCGAATGTGTTTGTTGTTCCACCTAAAGTGTTTGGGTGCACATGTTATATGAGGGATCACAGAGTAATGACGAGTAAGTTGGACCCGCAAGCAGTTAAATGTATCTTCGTTGGCTACTCATCAAGTCAGAAAGGATACAAGTGTTGGTGTCCCACTGAAAGAAGGTTATTTGTCAGTATGGATGTGATTTTTCGGGAATTTGAACCTTTTTATGGGGAGAAGACGGAGCTGAGTTCATTGTTTGGGGATGTCTCTACTGATGCTAGTAGAGAGGGGGAGAATGAGAATGAGAATGACTTGACTAATGCTAGTAGAGAGGGGGAGAATGAGCATAAGAATGACATTGTGGTTGGAATGATCCCATGTCCTATTGATGATGGTGACTCGCCGAACAACCGTGGTGACTCAATAGTTGGCAAGCAAGGTCCTATTGGTGATGGTGACTCGCTGAACAACCGTGGTGACTCAATAGCTGGCAAGCAAGGTCATGGGGAGTTGAGAGTATACACAAGAAGACAGAAACAGCAGCATGAGCAGGCTCCCGTGATCGTGCCAGTACCCACGCATGCTGATGTCCCAAGTTCCTCCTCCCCCGTGTCACCTTCACTTGAGTTGAGAGGTAACAATTCCTTTCCGGATACTTCTAATGATAATGCTTTGCCCCATAGAACCTCTCGAGTCAATGCTGGAATACCTCCAGCTAGGCTTGGTAGTTGGGAGACTGACATTGGGAATTACATATCATATGCATCCATTCCACCTGCATATAAGTCATTCATTGCATCATTGCATTCTGTTCCTGTACCTAACACCTGGCAGGTAGCTAAACAAGATCCTAGGTGGTTGAGTGCCATGCTAGAGGAACTGCAGGCCTTGAAGAAGAATGACACTTGGGAGCTGGTACCTTTGCCGGCTGGAAAACGTGCTGTCGGATGTAAATGGGTGTATACTGTTAAGCAAACTCCAGAGGGCAAAATTGACAGATACAAGGCCAGGTTGGTTGCTAAAGGATATAGTCAAACGTACGGCCTCGACTATGATGAGACATTTGCTCCAGTAGCGAAAATGAGCACTGTTAGAATGTCTTTTTGCATGGCGATCTCCAAGAGGAGGTGTATGTGGAGATTCCACCAGGTTTTATTAATGCTCAAGTAGCTGGGAAGCTATGAAAGTTGAAGAAGTCTTTGTATGGACTAAAACAGTCCCCAAGGGCATGGTTCGATAGGTTTAGACTGGCAGTTTGTGGTATGGGATACAAGCAGTGCAATGGAGACTATACAGTTTTTTACAAGCACTCCAAAACATGTATCACTATCCTGGCTGTTTATGTTGATGATATTGTAATCACCGGAGATGATGCCGAGGAAATCCTACGGTTGAAGAGGCAGCTAGGAGAGGCATTTGAAGTTAAGGATCTGGGGCAATTGAAGTACTTCCTTGGAATTGAAATTGCAAGGTCGCAAAAAGGTATAGTGCTTTCTCAGCGGAAGTATGCTCTGGATCTTCTCTCAGAGACAGGGATGTTGGGGTGCAGAGTTGCATCTACTCCTATCGAGCTAAATCATAAGATGTGTGCCGAGGGTGGTGACCCGGTATGCAAAGAGCAGTATTAGAGATTAGTTGGACGGCTTATATATCTATATCATACAAGACATGACATCACTCACGCAGTGAGTGTGGTGAGTAGATATATGCATGATCCCAGAGAGCAGCATATGGAGGCAGTTCAAAGAATTCTTAGGTATAATAAAGGAACCCCAGGAAAGGGATTATGGTTTAGAAGTTCTGGCCATCTGAAAATTGAAGGCTATTGTGATGCTGATTGGGCGGGCTGTATGGATGATCGTAGGTCTACTACAGGCTACTGTGTTTTTGTTGGAGGCAATCTCATATCTTGGCGTAGCAAAAAGCAAGATGTGGTAGCTAGGTCTACAGCTGAGGCCGAGTACAGGGTTATGGCAGTTAGTCTGTGCGAATTGATGTGGGTGAGAAACATGTTATCTGAGCTGCGCTTGTTAGAGGAGACTCACTACAACTCTGGTGTGACAACAAATCGGCAATCAATATATCCAATAATCCTGTTCAACATGATCGCACCAAACATGTGGAGATCGATCGATTCTTTATCAAGGAGCAACTAAATAGAGAAGTTCTTACTCTGAACTATGTGAAATCACAAGAGCAGTTAG
The DNA here is from genome assembly GCA_039513925.1 of Platanthera zijinensis. NCBI lineage: Eukaryota > Viridiplantae > Streptophyta > Magnoliopsida > Asparagales > Orchidaceae > Platanthera > Platanthera zijinensis. The sequence goes on along the minus strand of CM077090.1, from coordinate 50,442,081 downwards.
CTGATTGTTTAACGAAAGGTTTAACTTCAAGAGAGTATGAGATTTTTTGTAACAAGATGGGAATGATTGATATCTATCGCCCATCTTGAGGGGGAGTGTTGAGCTATTATATTGTAATTAGTTAATGTTGTAAGAACATTATTGTAAATGTGCAGTTATATAAAGGAGGGGGTCTCTCCATGAGTGAGATAACCCTAATTAATTCCAAAGTTCTACAGAGGGAAAAACTCTATTTTGGCACCAGTCTTGCATGAAGGCTCGCTTGTCTCGCCAATGGCCGGAGGTGTATGGACAAGAGTTGCAGAATTGTTTTGGTCGGTGCTCTTCGATGACCCCATGAGTGAGCTTACCAAACTAAAGCAGAAGACCACGGTGCAAGCTTACCCAGAGGAATTTGATGTACTACATTAGGTGCACTTGTCGGAGGTGTATGCCATTACTGCCTTGCGGGTCTTAAGGATGAAATTGAATATGTAATTCGTATGTTCCAACCCAAGACATTACAGGAGATTTTCCATTTGGCAAGAATTCAAGAACACCAATTAAGCTTGGGACGCGACAAACCGCACACGGGGTTGGCGAACAGTGGAGGTAGATGAGGGAAAATGGCGTTACCCATGAAATTGCCTACCTTAGCTACCAAGTTGCATCACACGGGCACTCATGCAGCCAAACTGAAGCCCAGGTTGTAACGGTCTCCACAGCATACGGCTCAAAAGGATGACCGCCGACACCCCCAACATCTAGCTCGAAAGGGTTCAACCTCAACCGGTCTGCAGACCATGCACCCCAACCCCTCTCCATCCATGGGCGGATTTTTGGTGATCACTGCCTCCCTTTTGATGAGGGAAACTCAAGTTAAGCGGGCAGCACGGGGACTTCCTAGAAGGTCACCCATCCCGTTAAGAATGCGGCAATGCCTATGTACGAAAAGGAACTACTAGCAATAGTAATGGTGCTTCAAAGAGGCATTATTTAGTGGGCTGCCACTTTATCATCAAGACGAGCCATGGAAGTGTAAAGTTCTTATTGGAGCAAAAACTCTCGCCACACCCAACCAACAACAATATATGTCAAATTTGATGGGCTATGATTATGAGATTCAATACCGGAAGAGGAAGGAGAATGTATGTGCGGACGCCTTGTCACAAAGATATGAAGATGAGGCGATAGAGCTGAATGCTGGAGTGGTCGTTGACTCCGATATACTACAACAGATAAAGGAATCATGGGTTCGAGATACACATTTGCAATAAATTATAGGGGACAAGGAAGAAAACAACTTGGCAAAAACAAAATACACTTAGTTGAATGAGATCTTGAAGCGCAAGGGAAAATTAGTGGTGGGGAATGTGAATACCGTCAAAACAGCCTTGCTGCGGTTGTATCATGACAACCCGATTGGGGGACATTCTGGAGTAACGGCGACTTATCAGTGGCTGAAGGCGCAGGAAAAACATGAAACCGCACGTATAGGCATACATGCAACGGTGCGGCACATGTCAAAGGTGCAAGGCGGACAACCGAAAACCACAAGGAGTGATTCAGCCATTGCCGATACCGGACAGGATATGACAGGACATTTCACTAGATTTTATCGAAGGTTCCACAGAGTCAAAAGAAATCGACGGTGCTCGTGGTGGTTGAGCCAGGACATTTCACTAGATATACAAACTGCAACTTATTTACAGAAGCTGAGGATATCGTCTACAGGTAATACTAATTTTATGCTTAATCATTAAATTAAAGGAATAATTACAAAAAAAAACTGTAACTTTGCATAATTAGGGACCTCCTCTCTATCTTTCAAATTACCAAAATCTCTCCTCTAAGTTTACATTGGTACCAAAAAGCCACTGGAAGACCCCTCTAGTATTTTTTTTGTACATATGTAAACAATATAAACTTAAGAGAGGTTTTGGTAACTTTGAAAGATAGAGAGGAGGTCCTTCCTGTAATTATGAAAAATTAGAGGGGAGTTCACAGTAAATGACCCTTGAATTAAATAAATATTAAGTACCTGCAGAGGATATTTCTTGAAAGCTGGCTCATAGCGGCCCTTGCAGAATTTATGAAACCATATTGTTAATACTGGAAGAGCAACTAGAAACGGCGTTGAATTTGCAGCTTTTTTGGTGCTCATGAGACCAAAAAGAAGCACCTGTGATATGATCAGAGCGGAGATTATGCGGCCATGGACAGCTGGCCAAAAAGCTGCTCCGCTCTCATATTCTTGATTATACACATTTATAATCTAAAAACATTGGAATATAAATTTTATGGTTAGTACCCAAACATAGTAGAACATAATTAATCATTTGATTGAATTCTGGAGAGAAGCAATTCACAGGACATGCTAGCCAGAAGATGCTGAATCACAAAATGCTATAAAATAGGGATAAGCACTAGAACACCAAAATATAATGAATATACAAGTAAGAAGCATGCTCAAGAAATCTAGCTGTCACTTGCAGATCTATGCAAGTCATTCAATATTTTCCTGGTACAATGTCCTCCAAGAAATTTAAAGACTTCGACTATTGCCTATTATAACTATACTATATAAGCCAGAGCTTTGAGTGCACTGTTCATCTAACGAAGGGCTTAATGAAATACAATTTTAGTTGGAAAACTTCGATTCCCCCACCGCATGCTTGAATTCATTAATTCGTGTAATCAATCAATTTATGAAGTTGAATTTTTACCAACCTGCTTCGGAAAATAATTTTCCATTTTACGTTAACATTACAAACCCGCCTTTTCCACTTTAATTCCAACCTAGGGCCACTTTAGCTTTGCACATGTGTTTGCTCTTTTAAATGGACATAATTTATTTTTATCCGACTAATTCCTTCTCATTTTAATCTTGTTGTCCGTCACAAAAGGTCTCCGCTGAACTAATTTCACAATTCTATACGTGGAAAAGCCATGGCTTAATGGGCATGACACACACATATTACGTTTAATAGGCATTCTTTTTTATTTTAGTAGAAATAATTTTCTTTCCCTTACTTTACAATGCCTTCTACCTCTTGTACACTATTTTGCTGGAAGTAATCTTCTATATAACTGTATAAAAGCCAAACTCAGTTACGCTAATTTCTGAAGCAAGACGAATCTCAAAGATGGACCTTCGCTCAAGGATACCATCAGGTGCACATGCCCCCATCGACGTGGAGAAGACTGCATTTCAGATTCATCATTGCCATTTCGAGTTCTTGGACATGCTATTTGGGCTCAACAATGCCCCTCCACATTTCAAGCAACGATGAACCTGTGTTCAGTCACTCCTAAGGCTATGTGTTTGTGTTTTTTGATAATATTCGGGTGTGCACGAAGATCTGGGAAGATCATCACGAGCACCTTCACACAGTCTTCCAGTTGGTTTGTCCGTCAACATCACTTGCTCCTCAAAGCTCATTTGGTACGGGCACAGTGGCTTACTTATGACATGTGGTGCGTATTCATGGGGCCTCAGAAGACCCCCGGGAAGATTCAAGGTGTCAACATCGCTTGCTCCACAAAGCTCAATTGGTACGGATTTGGCACGGATAGACTGGGTTGGATCTCTATCTGATAGATGTGCCACGTCTACCTATAGTGCCATAGTGGAGAAAACTTGGTTTCTTAGATCAAAAAACAATTTGGTGTTGGCCCACTCCAGTGCTGAAGTTGAATACTCTCCTGACTACTTTCTTCTGACAATCAGATTGTGATTCATATCTCAGTAAATTCTACTCTCCATGACAGGAATAGCATATTGAGCCAGCCTTCAAAAAGAAAGTTCAAGATGTTTCACTCCTTGAGTCATTTGTTCCTTGTATTGATAATCTTGTTGATATCCTCACCAAGCATATTGGACATAGACTGTTGCATAATCACTCTACTAGACTTGGTCTCCGTGATATCTATTCTCCATGCCAAGAAGTTTTCATGATATTATCATTTCTAGTTTGAGCGGTGTGGTGTTAGATAATGTATTTTTTTTGTGTATATTTTTATTCGGGGTTTTGTATTTTATACTCAAGGGCCACACCTGCCTACTGTATCATCCGTATTTTGACGCTACGATTCAATTTGTGTTCAAGATCCGATCGCGACCGTAATTGATCAAATAATCAGTACGTCAAGGTATGTCGCTATAATTATTTTAGTCGCACATTAATAAAATTCATGCGTTGTCATTACTACTACGTTTCGACGGGGTCCAGCGCAAGATTATAATTCAATTTATTTAGAGCCGAGAGGAGTATTGTGGCATTTTAGAAGTGGTGTGCAAATATCAATTTCTCCTTCTAAGGGGTGTGAAAGAGTCGGTTCATTACCTAGCAGTTGTGATAACCGCACCTTGCCGCTATTAATTAAGCCGCATCCCTTTAAGAAACCCGAAATCCCCCCTCTTCGTAACTCCTCTTCACGCTGAACCCATCGCTCAACTCCAGTACTTGCTTGGAGAAATCGGCGACCGAACCCTAGGCGACTGCTTCTACCGCGCCAGAGGCCAACGTTGACTCCTCCTCCTCCCTCTCCTTCCTCCAGACACACCAAAGCAGGGACCAAACACAGTCGGCGAACCTATTACTACCCTCCGACGATCCAGGCGCTAGATTTTGGCGGTCTTGCTGCAGTCGATGATTTCTCCAGCGTGCACCTTCTTCCCCAAGCCCTGTTCGACCTTCTTTTTCCTCCTGCGAGTCAGAGATCGAGGACTCTTGTCGGAAAGGTAACCCTAGAGTTGTTGTCGGTGATTTTCGATGTAGAATAAGGGTAAATTCATCTTCTTCATTATGAAATAGTGTGCCCTAAATTGGAGTGATGCTTATAAGCTTGTCTGCTACTTGTAGATTGTCAAAAGAAACAGGAGGAGAGCCGTTAGTTTTCTTTGTCAACATAAAAGCGATGCTGCCGCGTCGAGTGTACGAGCGTCGCAACACCACAGTAAAGAATTCTAATTCTTTTTAGATAGACATCAAAGAGTTATTTTATGTACACATGTGTAAGTTTCGTACAAGCATCATAACCATGTATATAAAGGTATGGCGGTAGGAAAATGGTCGCGGAATTAGTTGCTAGGATAACACCCTTTTCCAAGACCCGAATAGTCAGGTCATGTATGCTAACGTTAGGTACGAAACCTTTACACGTGTACGCACGTTTGGGAATTTGTCTAATTAAGGGTGTGAACGTTCCTTCTAGCCGACCACAAGTAAATCAAGGGTCGCTCAGTAGTACACCAAAAGAGATGTCCCAAGCAGAGTAGCGTCAGACCAAAAGGGTCAGTAAGCACACATAAGTCGAGACGTGCTAGGTAGAGGCGCACTACCTCTCTCATAAGGCATATGGTATCCTATGAGCAGTAGAGTCTTGAGAGTTGACTCCCCTTTGAGACAGTTAGTAGTTCGAGACCGTGTCCGCGCGACACTAGGACAATTGAGTTCGTAAGATGGTCTAGGATCGTCAGTTTTTCAGATGCGCGTTAGGAGCTACTCTGCCTAGAGCCTTTTAAGTAGAAGTGCAGATTAGAAGCCACCTAGAACTCAATTGTAGACCTGACGTGAGATAGTACACTAGGTAGTGAACGCCGGAACTTGGGTAAATAAAATGAAATTTCATGAACGTAGAACGAGTATGTGTGTTGACCAGGAAACATTGTGAAGGAATGCATAACATCTAGCATAAAGATTTTTAATGAACAAAACTATTTTTCAAAGGCATGCATTCATCATTTAAGAAAATGTTTTAGTGTCACTAGGAGGAGTTATTTTTCCTTACTCTGACCCCTTGTGGGCAATGTTTTTTTACAGGTGACCTAGATGAGAAACTACGCCTAGGATGAGTGTCTTTGTGCTGTCTGATTGTAGTTGGTTTTCCATTCAGTTTTCTTTCCTTTCAGTATACACTGGTAGCCTTGGTTACTGTATCATGTTAATGTTTTAAATATCATGTATCAGACTTATTTTGTTACTTCAGATTTCCAGTTCTTTCATCTCAATTCATATTTAGTGGCTCTGTGAATCCAACTTAAAAAGGTATGATGTTACCCTTAGTTTTCTTTCATAGCTTCCGCTGTAAGTTTAAAATACTCGGTGCTTTTCTTTTATACCTGCTATGTACTAGTTTTAATACTGTTTCCTAGTTTTCTTCATATCGCTGACCCGACCGGACGACGGATTTTTGTAAAACTAGGATGAGGTGTTACAAATTGGTATCAGAGCCAGGTTTAGGATCCCTGGACCCAAGAAAGATTAACAGAGTCATAGAAGTGTGTAAGAGCAAACACTTGTTAGTAGAGTATAAGTTGCGTCTAAACCCTAGTTTTCGCAAGGGTATGAAATTACTTGCTATGCTAGATTTCCCAGATGCAATGATAAATAATCATATTTCTTGTATAAGTTCTATCAGGCATCATGCGTCAGTGAACCGGGTGAATCTTCACGTCAGGACCCTGTTCCTAACGCTACCATGGGAGGTGCTGATATGCCACAGGTGCCACCAGCTCCAGCAGCCCCAGAAGCTACTGACATAACGTCCTAGATTGCCAAGGCGGTCACTGTAGCCTTGATGGAGTTTCAGAGAGCACTGGCTGCGGGGATTCCAGTTCCAGTACAAGTACCAGCCCCTGCACCCGCTCCTGCACCAACACCCGTGGAGATGACCCCGGATCGCTATCTGAGGAACTTTAGAGAGCTCCAACCGTCAAACTATAGTGGGGATGAAACCCCGATGGACACAGACGATTGGATAGCAAACACTAGAGATTTGTTGAAAATTATGGAGTGTCCGGAGAACAAGAAGGTTCCTCTGACAGTTTTCCTCCTCCGGGGTGAGACACAGATCTGGTGGGACAAATACTGGGTAGATGACCCTGCAGGTAAATCGTCAAGAAAATTCCCTCTTATTTTAGGAAGTGATACGTTCCTTATAAATGGTATGACCATGCTCTTTGGCCAAGTCGTACAACAGATATGTTTACGTGGGGCGAGTTTTCTAGAGCTCTTACAAATTAGTTCGTGCCTCCTTCCGCACGACGAGGTCTTCAGGAGAGATATCTTAGACACTACCAGGCGGACAAGACTGTTACTGAGTACGAGCGAGAGCTTACCCATCTGGCTCGCTATGCGGGCGTGATGCAGGGAGATCAGGTTGAGAAGTGCAGCCGCTTTATGGATGGCTTGCGTGACTCGTTGAGGCAGCTGTTGATGACCATGGTCAACGCTGACTACAGGAGCTTAGTGGATACGGCTCGGAGGTTGGAGACTGATCAACAGAAGGTGCAGAAGTGAAACAGTTTTCGCTCGAAGCGGTAACAGGATTCGCATCAGCCGCAGCAGAGCAGGAATGACCAGGGTAAGAACTGGAATAAAAAACAGAAGCCTGATGCTAAGAAGAGTGGTCAGTCTGGAGACAGGAGCAAGGACTAACCCCCTTGCCCTAGGTGTCAGCATCGCCATCCAGGAGAGTGCTTTGCCAACGCAGACGTGTGTTCCAAGTGCCGACAACCTGGACACATAGCTCGCTACTGTCAGGAAGTTGGTGCGAATCAAGTAAACCGAAGCCTATTTGTATTCATTGTTTTTATTTTATTACTGTAGATGACAAATGTAACTCGTTCCTACAGTCAAAATTCGAGGTTGGTGGCTCAAGAAGAGTAGACAAGGGCAAAACGTTGATGATCACGACGGGAGGCCACCACAGGGCCGAGATTTAGTGCAGCCCAGAGCGTATGGGCTTGACTAGCAGGAGGCAAAGGATCAGGAGGATGTAGTGACGGGTAAGTGTTTTAACTTACTAATAATTTTATTTAATCCTCCGTAGTGACACTCTCATCATCTTTTGTAAATCATTCATGTAGGAATCCTTATGATTCATAATTTACCCTCCAAGATTCTGTTTGATACGGACGCCTCGCACTCGTTCATCGCAGAATCTATAGTGCGTAAGCAGAGTTTAGAAGCCTTTCCTGAGACAGTACCGTTGGAGGTCATGATGCCTAATGGATCCCTTTTGCAGACCAGAGATAAGTGCAGAGTACTGGTGCAGTTTGGGGAAACCGAGATTATTATAGAAGCCTTGCAGCTTCCTATTGCAGGTTTTGACTTGATCTTGGGAATGGACTTGGCTTTCGTCAGACAACGCCAGGATTGACTGTAGAGAGAAGCAGATACAGTTTGAGGGCACCAACCAGACTGTGTTTACCTTTCAGGACATGAAGGGAGTATCGAAGATGATCATCTCCTCAGCCCAAGCTAAAAGGTGCATCAGGAAGGGTTATGAAACCTTCTTAGTGCTGATGAATGCGGAGGCTAAGACTGACTTGTCAGAAGTACCAGTGGTACAGGAATTCCCCGATGTCTTCCCGGAAGAGCTTCCTGGTGCCCCTCCTTTTAGAGAGATTGAGTTTCCGATAGACCTACAGCCTGGGGCTACACCGGTAGCCAAATCCCCCTACCGGATGGCTCCAAGAGAACTAGCAGAGTTGAAGAATCAGTTACAGTAGTTGCTTGACTTGGGCTTTATACGCTCCAGTACTTCACCTTGGAGTGCTCCGGTACTATTTGTGAAGAAGAAGGATGGTAGTCTGAGACTTTGCATAGACTACCGTGAATTGAACAAACTGACAGTAAAGAATAAGTATCGGATTCCCAGGATTGATGATTTGTTCGACCAGTTGGTTGGATCGTGCACCTTCTCCAAGTTAGATCTGAGGTCGGGCTACCATCAGTTAAGGATTCGGGGCGTGGATATTCAGAAGACGGCCTTCAGTACCAGATATGGGCACTTCGAGTTCGTGGTCATGCCGTTTGGGCTGACCAATCCCCCTTCAGTGTTTATGGACTTGATGAACAAGGTATTTCAGGAGTACTTGGATCGCTCGTTATCGTCTTTATAGATGATATATTGGTGTTCTCAAAGAGTGCAGAAGATCATGACGCTCATCTTAGGATTGTATTGAGTACACTCAGGGAGAACTAACTGTATGTTAAGTTTTCAAAGTGTAAGTTCTGGCTTCCAGAGATTGCATTCTTAGGCCATATCATCGGTCAGAAATGAGTTAGTGTTGATCCGAAGAAGATAGAAGCTATTAAGGATTGACCGAGGCCGAGAACAGTCTCAGAGGTTCGCAGCTTTCTGGGTCTAGCTGGTTACTACAGGAGATTCATCAAGGACTTCTCAAAGATAGCCTTACCACTGACTTCTCTCACCAGGAAGGGTAAAGGCTTTGATTGGATAGTTGAGTGCGAGTTGACATTTGAGGACTTGAAGGGCAGGTTGATGACCGCTTCGATCTTGAGTTTACCATCAGGGCCCGATGGATTTCAGATTTATAGCAACGCGTCAGGTCAGGGTTTGGGCTGTGTCCTCACCCAGCATGGAAAGGTCATAGCCTACGCCTCGAGACAGCTAAAGGTGCATGAGAGGAACTATCCTGTGCATGACTTGGAGCTTGCAGCGGTCATCCATGCTCTGAAGGTTTGGAGGCACTATCTCTATGGAGTGCGTTGCGAGATCTTCACTGATCATAAGAGCCTCAAGTATATCTTTGATCAGCGGGAGCTCAATATGAGGCAGCGCAGATGGTTGGAGTTCCTATCGGACTACGATGTAAACATTCAATACCACCCAGGAAAGGTGAACGTTGTAGCTGATGCCCTTAGCCGAAGAGGTTCGTGTTTTTCCCTTCTCACTTAACAGAAGGAGTTGGTGCGGGAACTGGAGAGACTGGACATCATCATTGTGTCACGCTCTAGTTTTGGTTCTGCAAGGTTGAGTTAGATGGAGATTACATGTGACATTAAGGATAAAATCAGAACAGCTCTACCCTTAGATCCAAACATGACAGAGATTTGGATCTCAGCGCAGACAGATCAGAAGGAGAGATTCACTATTCAGGACGATTTATTATTGCATGATGGCATGATGTGTATTCCCGATGTTAGCCACCTTCGTGAGGACATTCTGTTTGAGACACATAACTCCAGATATTCTATACATCTGGGTAGCACGAAGATGTATGCAGATCTCAAGAAGGTAGTTTGGTGGCCAAGCTTGAAAGGTGATGTTGCTGATTATGCAGGGAAGTGCGAGACGTGCAAGTTAGTTAAGGCTGAGTGTCAAAGGCCTGGAGGCAAGTTGCAGTCACTTCCTATTCCTGAGTGGACTTTTGAGGATATATCCATGGATTTCATCCATGGTCTTCCGAGATCGCAGAGTGGGAATGATTTCTTATGGGTTATAGTGGATCGGCACTCTAAGGTCGCCCACTTCATTCCTCTTAAGAAGACGGATCAAAGTCCGAAGCTGACACAGTTATTCATAGACGAGATAGTTCGACTTCACGGTGTTCCCAAGACTATTGTTACAGACCGAGATGACAGGTTTACCTCCAAGGAGTGGAGATACGTTCAGGAGCGGTTGGACACCAAGTTACATTTCAGCACCGCTTTCCATCCCCAGACAAATGGACAGACTGAGCGCACAGATAGGACTTTGGAGGATTTACTTCGTATGTGCATACTAGACTTTGGAGGGAAGTGAGAGAAGTATGTCACTCTTGTGGAATTCTCCTACAATAACAGTTTTCAGACAAGTATTGAGATGACACCGTTCGAGGCTCTATATGATAGGCGTTGTCGGACACCGTTGTGTTGGGCTGAAAGTGAAGAAAGGTCTACCATCAGGGAATCATGGATTGATAAGACCACTGACAGAATCAAGCTCATTCAAGAGCGTATGAAGACAGCTCAGGATCGTCAGGCCAAGTATCATGATCAGAAACATATGTCAGTAGAGTTCAATGTTGGAGACTACGTTTATCTGAAGGTCAGACCAGTCAGAGGAGTCTCTAGAATAAAACGGATGAAGAAACTGAGTCTCAGATTCGTTGATCCTTTTGAGGTACTGGAGCGAGTTGGTGAGGTTACAAATAGGTTGGCCTTACCTGAGGAAATGAGTGGTGTACATGATGTATTCCGCGTCTCCTATCTGAGGAGAGAAGTCAGAGATTTCAGTCAGATTATCAGTACCGAGGAAGCACCAATCGAGACAGATCTTAGCATTGGGACTAGACCAGTCAGAATCGTGGACTCAAGGATACAGAAGCTTAGGAATAGAGAGATTCGCATGGTCAAAGTCCTTTGGAGGAACTATGGCCGTCCAGAGTATACTTGGGAGCGAGAGGATGAGCTTATAAGCAATGCAGATTATACTTTTCTCTTTGTCTCAGGTATGTTAGTAAGTTTTCGAGGACGAAAATTCTTTTAGAAGGAGAGATTTGTAACATCCGTATTTTGACGCTACGATTCAATTTGTGTGCAGGACCCGGTCGCGACCGTAATTGATCAAATAATCAGTACATCAAGGTATGTCGCTATAAATATTTTAGTCGCACATTAATAAAATTCATGCGTTGACATTACTACTACGTTTCGACGGAGTCCAGTGCAAGATTTTAACTCAATTTATTTAGAGCCGAGAGGAGTATTGTGGCATTTTAGAAGTGGTGTGCAAATATCAATTTCTCCTTCTAAGGTGTGTGAAAGAGTCGATTCATTACCTAGCAGTTGTGATAACCGCACCTTACCGCTATTAATTAAGCCGCATCCCTTTAAGAAACCCGAAATCCCCCCTTTTCGTAACTCCTCTTCACGCTAAACCCATCGCTCGACTCTAGTAACCGCTCAGAGAAACCGGCGACCGAACCCTAGACGACTGCTTCTGCCGCGCCGGAGGCCAACGTCGACTCCTCCTCCCTCTCCTTCCTCCGGTGACACCAAAGCAGGGACCAGACCCAATCAGCGAACCTATTGCTACCCTCCGACGATCCAGGTGCTAGATTTCGGCGGTCCTGTTGCAGTCGACGATTTCTCCAGCGTGCTCCTTCTTCCCCAAGCCCTGTTCGACCTTCTTTTTCCTCCTGCGAGTCAGAGATCAAGGACTCCTGTCGGAAAGGTAACCCTAGAGTTGTTGTCAGTGATTTTCGGTGTAGAATAAGGGTAAATTCATCTTCTTCAATATGAAGTAGTGTGCCTTAAATTGGAGTGATGCTTATAAGCTTGTCTGCTACTTGTAGATTGTCGGAAGAATCAGGAGGAGAGCCGTTAGTTTTCTTTTTCAAGTAACATAAAAGCGATGCCGCCGCGTCGAGTGTACAAGCGTCGCAACACCACGATAAGAAATTCTAATTCTTTTTAGTTAGACATATCAAAGAGTTATTTTATGTACACGTGTAAGTTTCGTACAAGCATCATAACCATGTATAGAAAGGTATGACGATAGGAAAACGGTCGCGGAATTAGTTGCTAGGATAACACCCTTTTCCAAGACCCGAATAGTCAGGTTATGTATGCTAACGTTAGGTACGAAACCTTTACACGTGTACCCAAGTTTGGGAATTTGTCTAATTAAGGGTGTGAACGTCCCTTATAGCCGACCACAAGTAAATCAAGGGTCGCTCAGTAGTACACCAAAAGAGATGTCCCAAGCAGAGTAGCGTCAAACCAAAAAGGGTCAGTAAGCACACATAAGTCTTCTCGTGCTAGCTAGAGGCGCGCTACCTTTCTCATAAGGCATATGATATCCTATGAGCAGTAGAGTCTTGGGAGTTGACTCCCCTTTGAAACAGTTAGTAGATCGAGACCGTGTCCGCGCGACAGTAGGATAATTGAGTTCGTAAGATGGTCTCAGGTCGTCAGTTTTTCAGATGCGTGTTAGGAGCTACTCTGCCTAGAGCCTTTCAAGTAGAAGTGCAGATTAGAAGCCACCTAGAACTCAAGTGTAGACCTGACGTGAGACAGCACACTAGGTAGTGAACGTCGGGACTTGGGAAAATAAAATGAAAGTTCATGAACGTAGAACGAGTATGTGTGTTGACCAGGAAACATTGTGAAGACATGCATAACATCTAGCATAAAGATTTTTAATGAACAAAACTATTTTTCAAGGGCATGCATTCATCATTTAAGAAAATGTTTTAGTGTCACTAAGTGTTGAAACCAAAAACTTGGTCTCTCATGGAGTTCGGGGTCCCAAGAAAGGGGTGACCTCACACCTACTACACTCAGGAGAACATCACAGGCCAAAGGCTCAAAAAGCTAGGAACATACCATCGGCTCTAGCGTGGAGGTCCCACCTCACACCTGGAAGACCTTTGAGATCTCCCCCTCCCAAGCCAATGCTTGAGCTAGGTGCCTTGGAGGAAGAAAACAAAGGGATTTAAGTGGCTAAGAAGCAATGCTCTCCAAGGCACCCTCAAGGGCCTATTTATAGTTTTTTGAGAATGGAGTGCAAATAACAAACCTCTGCTCCTCTGAAAATACAAAAATGCCCCCGGGTTGGACAACCAAAAGCCAAATCCCGCTGTTCTAAGCGGCTAATTGCAGTCCACCAGGGGCGGTCCCTCAAGCCGGGCAAGCAAGCCAGACGAGCTGGCGGCTAGGCAAGCACATGCTTGGGCGAGCTGGGGCTAGGCGAGAAGCGGCTAGGCGAGCTGGCGGCCTGGCGAGACGGCGGCTAGGCGAGACGGCGGTGGCCTGGGCGAGACGGCGGCGGCCTGGGCGAGACGGCGGTGGCCTGGGCGAGACGGCGGCGGCCTGGGCGAGACGGCGACGGCCTGGGCGAGACGGCGGCCAGGGGCGAGAGCGAGTTGGCGGCCTGGCGAGCTCGGTTAGGGGTGGGAGCGAGTTGGCGGCCTGGCGAGAGCGAGCTGGCGGCCTGCTAGCTGGCTACTAGGGCGAGACAACGGCCTGGGGTGAGAGCGAGCTGGCGGCCTGGCAAGCTCGGCTAGGGGCGAGAGTGAGTTGGCGGCCTGGCGAGCCGGCGGCCTGGCGAGACGGCGGCGGCCTGGGCGAGACGGCAGCGGCCTGGGCGAGACGGCGGCGGCCTGGGAGAGACGGCAGCGGCCTGAGCGAGACGGCGGCCTGGGGCGAGAGCGAGCTGGCGGCTTGGCGAGAGAGAGCTGACGAGCTCGGCTAGGGGCGGGAGCGAGTTGTCGGCCTGACAAGAGCGAGCTGGCGGCCTGCGAGCTGGCTACTAGGGCGAGATCGGCCGGGGCGACCCCTCAAAGGGGCCGGGGGGAGATAAATATTTCATCCCCCTCAATAGTATAAAACACAGGTTGGGCCTAAATTGGCCACCAAGAGTGCCAAACCCCTCAAAAAGCTTAAAAATGCATAACTAGCCTTGCGTCTGCCGGGGACCCCCACTCCGCGAATACGGGGTTGTACACAATCCCCGCTCTTTTCGAAGTTGGCACAAGCTCAGAAAGAAACATCCAACCCAACATATTCACTGAGTGTAATTTTCTTGCGCGGTCGAAAAGATACTTAGCCTCCCGGGGGAGTCGACCTGTCATGTCAGCTAATAAGAGTCTGGGTGAAGAGAAGACATCGGGGTAAAAAACACTTGGCCTCCCCGAGGGGTCAACCTGTCATGCCAACTAATGCGAGACTGGGTGACGAGACGGCCTCGGGGCAAAAAGAACTTGGTCTCCCCGAGGGGTCAACCTGTCATGCCAGCTAATGAGAGCCTGAGTGACGAGACGGCCTCGGGGCAAAAAGAACTTGACTTCTACGAGAGATCAACCTGCCATGCCAGCTAGTGAGAGCCTGGTCAGCGGAATCATCTCGGAGCTAAAAGGACTCAGCCTCCACGAGAGATCAACCTGCCCTGCCAGCTAGTGGGAGCCTGGTCAGCGGAATCATCTCGGAGCTAAAAAGACTCGGCCTCCACGAGAGATCAACCTGCCCTGCCACCTAGTGAGAGCCTGATCAGCGGAATCATTTCGGAGCTAAAAAGACTCAGCCTCCACGAGAGATCAACCTGCCCTGCCAGCTAGTGGGAGCCTGGTCAGCGGAATTATCTTGGAGCTAAAAGGACTCAGTCACCACGAGAGATCAATCTGCCCTGCCAGCTAGTGGGAGCCTGGTCAGCGGAATCATCTCGGAGCTAAAAGGACTCAGCCTCCACGAGAGATCAATCTGCCCTGCCAGCTACTGGGAGCCTGGTCAGCAGAATCATCTCGGAGCTAAAAAGACTCAGCCTCCCCGAGAGATCAACCTGCCCTGCCATCTAGTGGGAGCCTGATTAGCGGAATCATCTCGGAGCTAAAAAGACTCAGCATCCACGAGAGATCAACCTGCCCTGCCAGCTAGTGGGAGCCTGGTCAGCGGAATTATCTCGGAGCTAAAAGGACTCAGCCTCCACAAGAGATCAACCTGCCCTGCCAGCTAGTGGGAGTCTGGTCAACGGAATCAACTCGGAGCTAAAAGGACTCAGCCTCCACGAGAGATCAACCTGCCATGCCAGCTAGTGGGAGCCTGGTCAGCAGAATTATCTCGGAGCTAAGGCACGGATCACAAATGTTTTCCGGCGGTCTTTTTCATCAATCATAGTTAATACAACGCAAGCAAAGTTCATTACAAGAGATGATCCACTTCACTACCTCCCTCTTCCCTCGTGCATCAAAGGATCCCTCCCCGGGTGCCCACATCAACCCTGTCCTCACATCTCTCCCCTGTCGCCTCGGGTTAGACTTGTTCAATCCGTACCGGATCTTGCAGTTGTTGAGGCTGTGGTGCAGGGGCTCTGGTCCTCAACTTCAGGAATTCGGGGCAAGTAGCTGTTGCATGACCCTCCTCCTAGTGGAACTCACAGTAAGGTAACTCTACTCCGACTCTTCCTCTTCCCGCACGGTTCCTCCTCTCCCTTCGACCAATCGTCATCGCTTGCTGCGGTGGGGGTAGGAGCTGCCCAGGGGCTTGTCTTTGGAAGTTGAACCTTTCTTGGCCTCCCTAAAAATCCCCCCACCCTGGATGAGACCTCTCCCTGGACCCTGAATGGGCCCTCTCTGCTGCCTCCAACCAGGTTCCCGACCTTCCTGAGGTCCCTGGAACCCCTGAGCTTTCTGCTCTTCTCTCCTTCTTCCCTCTTGATGCCTCGAGCCACCTTGATCCTTCGACTCTGCCTCTGTCAACCTTGCCAACTGCTTGACAAACGCCGGGTTGGCCGCCTCAGTTGTTATCTCCTCTGCCGCCCTTTCCATCAACTCCTCGAAGGAAAGGGGGGCCTTTCGGGTCAGGCTCATCTTGAAGAATCCCTCGAGCAACCCCACCGTGAACGCCATCTGGAGGGCATACCCCGGCATCTCCTGGATATCCAGGATCTCATCTTGGAACCTGTCAACGTAATGAGCTAGCGACTCCTCGGCCCCTGCCTTATCAGGAAGATGGACTCAGGACTCTTCTTCCTCTTCTTGGAGGTGGAGAAGAAAAGCTGAAAGCTCCGGCTCAAGTCCTCGAACCCATAAATCGATCTCGGTGGGAGTTGGTGGAACCAGTCTCTTGCCTTGTCCTTCAACGTGATCGCGAAGAGGCGACACTTGAAGGCATCCGTCATCGGCCTGATGGAGACGACATCCTCAAACCACAGCAGGTGCTGGACGGGGTCATCCTTCCCGGTATAGTAAGGCATGTCAGGCTCTCTGAACCCCTCGGGAACGGGAGCTGAGATGATCAGCTTGCTGAAGGGTGACCCCCTGAGTGGTGGTCTCGCAACCTCTACTCGCGCGACCTGCTCGCCTAGAAGGCTAGCACTCGTCGGGCTGGGGAATAGATCTCGGCCGGTGAGGTCTCGCTCGACCCCCTCTCCCATCCTTTCCTTCTCAGGCCGTCTCCTTGGTGCACTTCCTTCTCCCCCTGCTGGGGTCATCTCGCCTATGCCCCTGGGAGGCAGCTCGCCGAGACCACTCTGGGTCAGCTCGCCGAGACCCCTGGGAGCAAGTCCCTGGGGGGTGGGGGTTGAGATGTCAGCCTGAGGGGAAAAACTTCGCAGCATCTCCATGATGCCTTGGATGGATGCCATGAACTCCTCCTTTCCCACGAAGGGTGATGGGTTGGGGAGCTCGTCGAGAACATCACTACCTCCCTGATCTCCGGCCATGACACTCTCCCGAGATCTTCTGTACTGGTCAATCTCCACGCTCACCGCACCAAAATGTTAAAACCTAAAACTTGGTCCCTCGTGGAGTTCGGGGTCCCAAGAAAGGGGTGACCACACACCTACTACACTCAGGAAAACGTCACAGGCCAAAGGCTCAAGAAGCTAAGAATAGACCCTCGGCTCAAGCGTGGAGGTCCCACCTCACACCCGGAAGACCTTTGAGATCTCTCCCTCCCTAGCCAATGCTTGAGCTAGGTGCCTTGGAGGAAAAAAACAAAGGGATTTAAGTGACTAAGAAGTAATGTTTTCCAAGGCACCCTCAAGGGTCTATTTATAGTTTTTTGGGAATGGCCTGCAAATAACAAACCTTCGCTCCTCTGAAATTACTGAAATGTCCCCGGGTTGGACTGCCAACATCCAAATCCCGCTATTCTAAGCGGCTAATTGTAGTCCACCAGGGGCGGTCCCTCAAGCCGGGCGAGCAGTCCAAGCTAGACGAGCTGACGGCTAGGCGAGCACAGGCCTGGGCGAGCTGGGGCTAGGCGAGAAGCGGCTAGGCGAGCTGGCGGCCTGGCGAAAAGGGGCCAAGCGAGACGACGGCGGCCTAGGCAAGACGGCGGCCTGGGGCGAGAGCGAGCTGGCGAGCTCGGCTAGGGGCGGGAGCGAGTTGGCGGCCTGGCGAGAGCGAGCTGGCGGCCTGCGAGCTGGCTACTAGGGCGAGACGGCGGCGGCTTGGGCGAGACGGCGGCCTGGAGCGAGAGCGAGCTGGCGGCCTGACGAGCTCGGCTAGGGGAGAGCAAGTTGGCGGCCTGGCGAGCTGGCGACCTGGCGAGCTGGCGGCCTGGCGAGCTGGCGGCCTGGCAAGCTGGCGGCCTGGCGAGAGCGAGCTGGCGGTCTGGCAAGAGTGAGCTGGCGGCCTGGCGAGACGGCGGCTAGGCGAGATGACGGCGGCCTGGCCGAGACGGCGACGGCCTGGGCAATACGAGTATACGACGACCTAGGGCGAGAGCGAGCTCGCGGCCTGGTGAGACGACGGCTAGGCGAGACGGCGGCGGCCTGGGCAAGATGGCAGCCTGGGGCGAGAGCGAGCTGGCAGCCTGACGAGCTCGGCTAGGGGCGGAAGCGAGTTGGCGGCCTGGCGAGTTGGCGGCCTGGAGAGTTGGCGGCCTGGCGAGAGCGAGTTGGCAGCCTGCGAGCTGGCTACTAGGGCGAGATCGGCCGGGGCAACCCCTCAAAGGGGCCGGGGGGAGATAAATATTTCATCCCCCCTAATAGTATAAAACACAGGTTGGGCCTAAATTGGCCATCAAGAGTGACAAACCCCTCAAAAAGCTTAAAAATGCATAGCTAGCCTTGCGCCTGCCGGGGACCCCCACTCCGCGAATACGGGGTTGTACACTAGGAGGAGTTATTTTTCCTTACACTGACCCCTTGTGGGCAATGTTTTTTTACAGGTGACCCAGGTGGGAAACTATGCCTAGGATGAGCGTCTTTGTGCTGTCTGATTGTAGTTGGTTTTCCATTCAGTTTTCTTTCCTTTCAGTATACACTGGTAGCATTGGTTATTGTACCATGTTAATGTTTTAAATATCATGTATCAGACTTATTTTGTTACTTCAGATTTCCAGTTCTTTCATCTCAATTCATGTTTAGTGGCTCTGTGAATCCAACTTAAAAAGGTATGATGTTACCCTTAGTTTTCTTTCATAGCTTCCGCTGTAAATTTAAAATACTCTGTGCTTTTTTTATACCTGCTGTGTACTGGTTTTAATTCTGTTTCCTAGTTTTCTTCATATCGCTGACCCGGCCGGACGACGGATTTTTGTAAAACTGGGATGGGGGTGTTACACCTGCCACCTTGGCATCATTGCAAGGGGGCCCACCGGGCATCACCACCAAACAGCTTTCATCAGAGCCGCGGCCCGCACACCCCAACCAGCTCGCCGCAGATTAGTTGGTGATGATAGCGCTGGTGAGAGCCTCTTATCTAGGAGGTTAGGGGATCGATCCCCGACCTCAACAACATGCCGCATGGTGGTGATTCCATGGAGGCGAGCTGGTTGGAGTGTACAGGCCGCGATCCTAATGAACGTCTCCTGGTGGCGATGCCCGATGGACCCCTTGGTGGTGATACCAGGGTGGCAGGGAGGTGTGACGTCGGTCCTGCATCATAAAAGTGTACTTTTTGTAATGGCCTCCCTAGACCACAACTCGAAGGACGACCGCCGGCACCCCCCAACATTCGGCTCAAAAGGGTTCAGCCTTAACCAGTCTGTAGACCGTGCACCCCAACCCCCCTCTAAGCCCACCAATAGGTTGTTGGAGGTCTCAACCTCTCTTTGATGAGGGAAACTCAAGTTAAGCGGGCAGCACAGGGACTTCCCAGGAGGTCACCCATCCCGTGACTACTCCAGCCCGAGCACGCTTAACTATAAAGTTCTTCAACTTCACTTTTACCAATTGAGCTGCAACACACGTGAGCATGCAATGAATGTAATTGGTCTCCGATGAACCCTAAAATGAAGATGCAAATGAATACAAACACACAATCCAATGGACTAACGAAGAATAACCTTAATGCGATGCACATATGACTCAACCATGCAGGTATATTCCGTGGACAATTAATTAAACAAATTAATTTTAAAATCTCGTGCATGCGTAAAAATTAATTACAAATATTGCAATGAAGGTAAGCAAACAACAATTAGAAGATATTTGAGAGTGCGTTGAAATTGAAATGCGAAGCGAATAATTCTTGCCCATCAATAAAAAGATATGAAAATCAAATTAATCCAAACAAATTATTACTAATAATAGAAATTGTTCACACAATGCAAAGAAATGAAGACTAGGAAGTACAAACTTACCAAGTGATGGATGCCGGTGAAGGTAGTGGCTGTCTGGAAGGGAAACAAGGGCTGGTTGGACTGGACCTGATTGTGGGGGGCGAGATTGGGCTATAGGAAGGTAGATCTGTGTCACGACCCGTCTCGATGAAAGTCAGAGTGCGCTTTGGGCGGGCCGTGATGTCACATGCATGGGTAGAAAGAAAGCCATGCCTGCTAAGGCGGATGCAGAGAATACTAAAAATAGTTTTAAAGTAGTTAAATTTAGAGAAAAACAGTTTGATTTTTATACGGAAGCTTTTAGGGTTTAAATCAGTGAGAGTTTTATGTGCACATGTAATTTTGTAAAAAACATATTTTCAAGGAAATTTCTACAGATTTCATGCAATTATGATTCAAAAGAGAATGCACATGCATTAACATCAAATTCTAGTACATAAAGTATTTAAATAGCCTAGCAGTTGTCTATGGTACCAGAGAAAATGTCTGATTGTAATTATTACATAAAAAATTTATTTGATAGTGAATGAAATGTAAACATAGAACCTGGAACTTAATGCTGATCGGGCTCGAGTACCTGACGGCGCTATACGAACGCTAAGGCAATTCCAAAACAGAAAGGAAAAGCCTCAGAACATTGAAATAAGCAGAGTGAACAAAGTAAAGTACATAATAGTAATAGAAGCAGAAATATATGAGTGTACTGGTTTTCATAAAACGACGCTACCAAAACAGACAGGTAGAATAATCAAACAGAAGTAACTGAATTAAGTTTACTTCGGAGCATAACATATAATAGAACAAGTAATATCATAAGGTGCGATCAATGAAGTGTGTGAGTGTTTTGAGTGGTGTGCATGGTTCACACTTAGTCCGGATACAAGTCTTATCAGGAAACTTCCTGCTTGTCGTGACCCTCGTCGCGGCCCATGCCCGGCTCAAGGAGGCTTAGTGGGTCCCAACTGGCACCGTGAAGGCTGCAACCCAAGTGAACCCAACACGTTTCAATGTTTGCTTATGATATTATGAGTTACATGATTCACACTATAGTGATTTTTAATGGAAACGAAAATACTTAAAGTGAACGATCAGACCAAGAATGAGTTTTACTCAGACAGACATACGAAACCAGATTCGACGACACAGAAGGAACCAAACAGTGAGTTTAAGTCTCGCGGGTTTGAGAGGTCAAGGTCATAATATCAAGAAGATTTATCGAGTGAATTGCAGAGGTAAGTTGACAGGTGTCGAATCGGAGATATCGAGAACTCGCCTAGGTTAAAAAAAATCTAGGGCATAGTTATCTTCAAAGAAAAACATGCGTTCACTACCGAGCATGATATAAAAACACCAAACATATATTTGTTATTAATAATTCGTTACAAGTGTGATCTTCCAATTCAAATGTGTGTACGGTACGAGCGTGACATAACCTAACAATCTTCAAATTACTAGCCAGGAGCTTTAACAATGATCATTCAAATCTATTAATGCTCGTACTCAAACTTACTGTTCTCAAATTATTCATCAAAAGAGATGAAATCCATCAAGGTGAGAATCCAATTAAAATTATCTCCTTACACTAACGAATGTCAATTCCAATAGTCTAAACCCAACACTATTAATTTAGGGCGCTGCTATCCGCACCGCAGTTTTGGCTATTCGCACCGCACTTTTTCTTAATTTTTCGTGCCTTTTGAAAATACGTCTTGTACATACATTTTTAAGAAAAGTGTTCAACACGAAAGTTTTAGATCTCGACGACATCTACAACTTTCGTGCTGAACACTTTTCCTAAAAATGCATGTACAAAGCGTACTTTGAAAATACGCTCAGATTTCGCGTCTTTTGGAAATACGCCTTGTACATACATTTTTAGGAAAAATGTTTAACACGAAAGTTGTAGATGTCGTCGAGAACTATAACTTTCGTGTTGAACACTTTTTCTAAAAATGCATGTACAAGACGTATTTTCAAAAGACACGAAAAATAAGGAGAAAGTGCGGTGCGAATAGCCAAAACTGCGGTGCGGATAGCAGCGCCCTTAATTTATCCAGTTCGACACTCATGAATAAAAATAATTTGACAGATTAACTATATATAGGGATGCAGACATGTAATCAAAGGACAGATACAATAGATTAAACGCAATGTTTGCAAGAGAGAGATCTCTACTTGCCTTAAAGAAGTTGAAACTAGCGGCGACGGCTAAGCGGCGCTAGCAGAAATAAGAACTCTACTGGACCTGTTCAGGAATCCAAAATGCTAGCACAAGCAATCATACGATACATAACTAAATCGAGAGAGGGCTAAGAAATTTACCTCCCTCATGAGTGATGGAAGAAGAGATTTCACGCGGAGACGGAGGCTTGGCGGCGCTCGGCTAGGGGAAAACCCTAATTTGGAGAGAACTTTCTTCACGAACCTCAATTAAAGCGACGAACGACGCTGGAAATCACAAGTACCCAAAGGTTAGACGATTACGATAGGGGCAAAAATCATGAATAACAAAATATACGCAAATTGGAGCACAAAAATTATTTAGGAATCAAGAAAATTTTGATTAAGGGTGAAGAAGGAAGATTCTTACCAAAAAGGAGTCAAAACCAGGCTCAAGGAGGAGAGGGAACCCAACCCTAGACATTTCTAGAAATTCACGACCAAATCGACGAAGAAGAGGGAGGAGGAAGGGGACTGCCGGCCATATAGGGAAGGGCTGCTGGCCCCTAGCCGAACCAAGAAGGAGAAGATGCAGTGCTGCCGGCCTTGTTTGTGAGCAAATAGACAAGAACAACAGTAGGAGAAAAGATTAGAATGAAATGTTTGATATTTGTCTCTCATATATTCTCTGTATTTATAGATTTACAAGGTACAGTTACTTTAGGTTTACAACTATATAAGGATTCTAATCTAATTTAGGTAAGGAGTGAAGGCTGGTTTATTTCCTCCAAAATACAGCTATATTGATTGGCCTAATCCGGCTGTCGCTCGACTGGACTTTCCTCCAATGTCATAATTGATTTGTATAGATCCAACCCCATACATAGATCTCGCACATCCCCCCTCAAGTTGACGACGGATGAATCCGGAAGGCGAGCTTGTCCCAAAGCAAGATAAACCGAGGACTGGGAAGGGATTTGGTAAAAATATCAGCCACCTGATCGCGCCCCGGTATATGAGAGAGAGTAAGATCACCACGAAGGACATGGTCACGGATGAAGTGAACGTCGATGCCAATATGCTTCGTCCGGCTGTGAAAGACGGGATTCTTGGACATGTGAAGAGCACTGGCGTTGTTGCAAAGTAGGAGAGGATGAGCTGATGAACGGAGGCCAAGAAAACCAAACATATGAAGGAACCAAAGAACTTCGGACGTCGTGGAAGCCAGCGCGCGATATTCAGCCTCAGCGCTAGACCGAGAGACAGTGGGCTGCTTCTTAGCCCCCCAAGAGAGGAGATTCGGCCCCAGGAAGACGGCATATCCCGTTGTGGAACGTCTACTTTCGGGACAGCCGGCCCAATCTGCATCCGAAAAGGCGCTGAGATGAAGGGAAGCTGACTTAGAGAACTTGAGACCAAATTGCAAGGTGCCTTTGACGTAGCGAAAAATCCTTTTAACGACAGCAAGGTGAGAGGAACAGGGTTTTTGCATGAATTGGCAAACATAATTAACGGCATAAGCCAGATCTGGACGGGTCATAGTAAGGTACTGAAGAGACCCGACCATCTGCCTGTAGATCATGGGGTCAGGAAGAGGATCTGGGAAGCAGGCAGGGAGTTGAAGACCTGCGGCAAGAGGGCTCTTGACTGGTTTGACCCCGTCTAAACCAAACCGAGTGAGCAGATCAAGAGCGTATTTGGTCCGAGAGAGAAGGAGCGAGTCACTGCGCCGTTCAACCTGCATGCCCAAGAAGAAATTTAGGTCGCCGAGATCCTTCATGTCGAACTCGGAGGAGAGTCGACGAATGAGACGCGAGATTAAGTCAGCGTGGCTGCCAGTGATGATGAAGTCGTCAACATAAAGCAAGGCGATAGTAATGTCGGGGCCGTGACGCTAGAGAAACAATGAGGTATCATGCAGACGGGTGACAAACCCAAGTAGAAGAAGAAATGTGGCAAATTTGTTGTACCACGCCCGAGGAGATTGGCGAAGACCATAAAGAGCTTTGTGCAAGCGACAGACGTGCTTGGGCCGAGTGGAGTCAATAAACCCGGGAGGCTGCTGAAGGTAGACGATCTCCTGTAAGTTCCCGTGTAGGAACGCATTCTTAACATCTAATTGGCACAGATGCCAGTCATGAGAGAGAGCCAAGGAGAGAACAAGGCGCACAATGCCTGATTTAACCACCAGACTGAAGGTTTCGACGAAGTCAAAACCATCGCGCTGATTGAATCCTTTCGCCACCAAACGGGTCTTGTAGCGCTCGATGGAACCATCCGCCTTATGCTTCAATTTGTAAACCCACTTACAGCCGATAACATTCATGGACGGAGTGAATGGGACAAGAGACCAGGTCCGGTTGCGACGTAGAGCAGCGAATTCCTCTTCCATGGCACGAACCCAGTTGGGATCAACGGCCGCCTCCTGATAGGTAGAGGGTTCGAGTGGATGTCCTGGAAAAACAGAGAGTAGAGTCAAGGGGATAGGATGGCGGGAGGCATTGAGCGCCCGAGGACGTTGGGTGCCGGTGCGGGAGCGAGTCACCATGGAGTGAGTTGATGAGGAGCCAAGCGCCTGAGAATCGAAGGGCGCTGCACCAACGCCGCCGCGAGAGCCCCGAGGTCGATGAATAGCGGTATGGGCCGACCACGAAGGAGGCGCGATGGAGGATGCGCTACGAGCACTATCACTCGGGGCTGGAGGAAGGCCGGCTGAGACAGCACCATCAGTAGGGGCTGCGGGAGTAGGGCGTTCCGGTGAGCCAGGACGACTATCCAGGAGAGCAGTGGAGACGGGATCCATGTGAGCAGGAGGACCGGGAGCCCGAGTTGGAAAGGAAGCGAGCGCGCGGTCATGTCGGGGAGGATGGGCAATCACCGGGAAAGTCGACAGAGATGGGAGAGCTCCAGGTGTTGGTGCGGGAGTGACAGCAGTGGGAACCTGCAACAATTTTTGAACAGAGAAGTGATTATAAGAAAAATTCCATTTTGAGGAGGCCTCTGCGGAGGATGGCTGAGCCAAGGGGAAGTGAGTCTCATCAAATGACACATGGCGAGATAGATAGACTCGTCCCGTAACTGGATCAAGGCATCGATAACCCTTATGGTGCGGGCTTTAGCCAAGGAAGGCGCATTCCACAGACTTGAAGTCTAATTTTCCTTTGCCAAATGAGGCTAAAGCAGGAAAGCAGGCATAGCCAAACGTGCACAGATGATCATAAGATGGACGAGCACCAAACAAGGCTTCAAAAGGGGAGCGTCCGTTGACCGTGGTAGTTGGCAACCGATTGATGAGATACATAGCCGTGGAGAACGCATGATTCCAATACTGTTTCGGGGTATGCCCATGAGCCATAAGAGTAAGGCCGGTTTCAAAAATATGGTGATGTTTGCGTTCTGCTAATCCATTTTGTTCAGGTGTCACTGGACAAGAGATAAGGTGAGAAATACCATGGGATAAGAAGAAGTCTTGAAGGGTATGACTCATAAACTCCCCACCACCATCTGTTTGGACAAATTTGACTGTCTTATCGAGTTGTTGTTTCATGAGCTTAATGAACTGTATGAAGAGAGGTCCAACTTCATATTTGCGACGAAGCGAAAAATACCATGAAAATCGGGAACATTCATCAACGATTATGAGATAAAATCGAAAACCATCATTGGAGGGGATAGGTGCTGGGCCCCATACATCACTGTGAAGAGTATGAAGGGGTTGAGTAAAATAAGACCCACGGCGAGTAAACGGTAATCTGGGCGCTTTGCCCAATTGACAACTGCGACAAAATTTTTTATTAATCGAAGAATTAATGTTTAATAATGGGTACAAGGATTTCATAAAAGGAAATGATGGATGTCCCAGACGAGCATGACAAGTGTCCCCATCGATCTTATTGGTGAAGAGACTAAGGCTCTGTTTGGGACAGCGGCTGCGGATCAGAAATCTGCTCTCTGATCCGCAGCCGCTATTACTCCTGTTTGTTTAGGATTTCTCCCCCCCCCCCCCCCCCCCCCCCCGCGTTTTAGGAATCCCGGTTCAGGAATAAAACATTCCTCCAGCGCCACTTCCCCCCGCGTCTGGCGTCCGTAAAATCGCGGAAACCCTATTTTCTCTCCCACGCGCGATTCTTCCTCCCCATCCCGATCCCGTCGCTCCTCCAGCTGATTTCCGGCGGATCTTTCCCGCAGCGGTCATCCCCGACGTCTCCAGCCTGCAGATCTCGCCGGCGTTTGCTGCCTTCCCGGCCATTTCCAGCGTTCGCTCCTCCCGATCCCGATCCCGTCGCTCCTCCTCCAGCCGATTTTCGGCGGAACTTTCCCGCAGCGGTCATCCCCGACGTCTCCAGCCTGCAGATCTCGCCGGCGTTCGCTGCCTTCCCGCCCATTTCCGGCGTTCGCTCCTCCCGATCTGCCTCATCTCCGGCCGCGATTTTTACTCCCGATCCCGATCCCGTCGCATCTGCCATCTCCTTCCAGGTATAAAAATTTCAATACCTGATTTTTGGGTGTGACTTTTTTGGGGGGTTGTGGTGTGTGTGTGTGAATGTAGTGTGTGTGTTTGATTTTTTTGGGGGGTATGTGGTATGTGTTTGTGTGTATGAATATGTGTTTGTGTGTGTATGAATTTTTTTTGGTGTGTATGGTTTTATGTGTGTGTGTTGTGTGTGTGTTGTGTGTGTGTATGTGTGTGAGTGTGTGTGTGTATGAATGTGTGTGTGTATGAATATTTGTGAGTGTGTGTTGAAGAATGTGAATGTGTGTGTGTATGTATTTGTGAATATGTGTGTGTATGTGTTTATGATTGTGTGTGTGTGTTTGTGTGTGTATGTATGGTTTTTTTGGGGGGTATGTCGTGTGTGTATGTGTTTATGAATGTGTGTGTGTATGTGTGTGTGTATGAATGTGTGTGTGTATGTGTGTGTGTGTATGAATGTGTGTGTGTGTATGTGTTAATTTTTTTTGTGTTTGTATGGTTTTATGTGTGTGTATGTGTTTGAATGAGGGTGTGTGTGTATGAATGTGTGTGTGTGTGTATGTGTTATTTTTTTTTGGGGGGGGGGGGGGGGAATTGTTGTATGTGTGTGTGTGTATTTGTGTGAATTAAGGTGTGTGTGTATGAATGTGTGTGTGTGTGTGTATGGATGAATGAGTATGTGTGTGTATGAATGTGTGTATGAATTAAGGTGTGTGTGTGTGTGTGTGTGTGTGTATGAATGTGTGTATGAATTAAGGTGTGTGTGTGTTAATTTTTTTTATGTGTGAATTAAGGAGTGTGTGTGTGTATGAATGTGTGTGTATGAATGTGTGTGTGAGTGTGTATGTGTTGTATGGTTGAATGAGTGTGTGTGTGTGTATGAATTTGTATGTATGTTTGTATTGAATGTGTGTGTATATTGAATGTGAGTGTATGTTAAGGTGTGTGTGTGTGCGTATTAAGGTGTGTGTTTGTGTGTGAATTAAGGTGTGTGTGTGTGTGTTGTATGTTTACTGATTTTTTTAAGTTTATAGAGTAATGGGAAAAACAAAAGAAGGAGGGCCTGTAGCGAGTTGGGAGTCAAGCGAGGTGTTACTATTTTGTGATCTTTGCATTAAGGAGATTGGATTGGGAAATAGACCCAAAACACACTTTAGCAAAGAGGGGTGGCAAAACCTGATATCTGGGTTTAAAGAGCGAACTGGAAAAAGCTATGATAGAATGCAAATGAAAAACAAATGGGATCATTTGAAGAAGGACTGGAAGTTATGGAAAGAGTTGAAGCATGGAGAGACAGGTTTAGGCTGGGACCCGGAGAAGAGAACAATAGCTGCCTCAGATGATTGGTGGACAGAGAAGCTTAAGGTTTGAACAATACATTTTTCTTTTTAAATTATTTTGTTTAGTCGACAAAATTTTAATAATGTTTTTTGATTATTACAGGTTGTGCCTGCCGCGAAAAAATTTCAGTCTGGTGGGATTTCACCAGAGTTGGAGGAGAAACTGAACGCTATGTTCAGCCAGGTGGTCGCAACTGGAGAGGACTCCTGGGCTCCTTCGATTGGGACTTTGCCACCGGATGTGGGGAGGATCCACTTAGAAGATGATGTTGCAGATAACACGGAGAACATTGGGAGTGCTTCCACCTCGGCGGTTAAAAGAAGAAAGTTCGGGAAGAACAAATGAGTAGCACTTTCTTTGATGTCAGATTTGCATCAATCGACCCTATCACTGAAGCCTCCATCAGTTATCTCAGTCAAAGAAGTCGTACAGTTGATTGCTGGTAGCCCAGAGATACGGGCAAATCCCGATCTCTATTACTTTGCTCTCGATCACATCAGGGACAAGACCACGAGGGAGATCCTAATGAGTATTCCAGAAGAAGACCGGGTTTGGTGGATTAAGCAGGCGTACGAGAGGAGAGCTCATTGAGTATCCACTTAGATGATATCTTTATTTCTTTTTGTTTATCGTGAGAACTATGTGTGTGTTTTTTTAGCATGATTGACAATATGATGTTTTTTTGGCCATGATAAACAGTATGTTTCTTTTAGCACTATATGATGTTTACTTTTTGTTGTTATACCACATGATGATTATGATTAATGTTCTATGATAATATAAATACAGGTATTTTAATGGAAGGGCATGACTCCTCCCCAGAGGATTCTGGGGATTCAACAAGTATTTCGCCGGAGCGAACACAATATATACAGTACTGTCGTGCAGTTATGTCATCGATCGAGAGGCTGAATTATTATGTTCGTGACACGAGACCATGCATGACTTCTGCCCAAACAGGTGCGAAATGGATTAAGGAATTACTGGAAGGACATCCAGATAGGATTCACGATGCATTTAGGATGTCGAAACGCATTTACATTGATTTACTTCATAAACTAGAGGTGGATCATGAACTTCAAGGGTCACAACGAACGACGACAAGAGAAGTTCTAGGGCTTACATTGTACATCTTAGCACAAAAAGGTTCCATTAGATTGGCGAAAGAGCGATTCCAGCACTCGACCGAGACCATTAGTAGATATTTTTCGAAAGGACTTACATCACTTTTGTTACTCTCTGCTGAGGTTATAAAGCCCATGGACCCTCAGTTCAGAGAGATTCCGGCCGAGATTAGAAGTGATGCTCGTTACATGCCATTCATCAAGGATTGCGTTGGTGCAATTGACGGGACACATGTAGATGCAAGGATACCCGTAGAAGATCAAGTCCGGTACATAGGACGTCACGGCACAACGACGCAAAATGTAATGCCAGTCTGTGATTTTAATATGTGCTTTACATTTGCATTGGCTGGATGGGAGGGCACTGCTCATGATAGCCGCATCTTCGCACACGTATTGGGAGATAATAGATTAAATTTTCCGCATCCCCCCAAGGTACACAAATCAATATTTTTAAAATCATTTAAATTTTTTATTCCACATAATGTTTGGGTGTTTAACATACCGAATAAATGCAGGTAAATTTTATTTGGTGGATGCTGGATACCCGTTGAAGATGGGTTATTTGAAGCCTTATCCTGATACACGATATCACTTGGCAGACTATGCTCGTGGTAGTCGGCCTGTTCATGGAAGGCAAGAACATTTCAATAAGGCACATTCATCACTT
The DNA here is from genome assembly GCA_039513925.1 of Platanthera zijinensis. Lineage (NCBI taxonomy): Eukaryota > Viridiplantae > Streptophyta > Magnoliopsida > Asparagales > Orchidaceae > Platanthera > Platanthera zijinensis. The sequence goes on along the minus strand of CM077090.1, from coordinate 50,412,528 downwards.
CGCAGTGTTATCGAGCGTACGTTTGGAGTGTGGAAGAAGAAGTGGCACATTCTGAGCAAAATGCCACAATATACCTTCAATAAACAGCGGTCCATAGCGCTAGCCACAATGGCTTTGCATAACTTCATTCGTAGACATCCTTCTCGCTGGGACCCTGAGTTTAATGCTTGTGATGCGGATGAGTCTTCTTACGTTCCCTTAAAGGATGAAAATCCTGCGGCAGAGGATGACATTGAAAGCGATGCGGGTGATGCTGCTGGAGCTGAATATATGTCTACGGTACGAGATAGCATTGCCGAAGAAATATACATGGCGCGTCGGTAAAAATTCGAACTTTATCTGGTTAAATAATTTACAGTATTTAAATATTCATACCAATTGATGTGTATAAATTTTCTTCAAACAGGTGATCACAAAGGATTGGAGAGAGCAATCAACGGACATTGGAAGTCAATTTACATTTATCAGTTATTTTGTGTTATTTAGACCTGTTTTTAAGAATGATATGAAAGACTCTTGTTATCAGTTGTTTTTACTTATTCTCTGCGTTAAAATATTTATGTTTTTAAAGTAAAAAAAACAGCTTCCAAAAGCTGTTCATCCAAACAGCTAAATTAGAAAATTGCTCTTCAAAGCGCACTTCTGCACAGAACACCATAACACTCTGCAGCTTTTCAAAACTGCTCCCCAAAGAGCTCTTTCAAAACAGCTCTATCCGGACAACAGCTTTTTAATCCGCCCGAACTGTCCCAAACAGAGCCTAACTGTAGATGATGATGTTCCCATGCTTATGGGATAGAGTCCTCCTTACCTAGTTCCTTCCAGCATTGTCTGCCCCGTCTTCAAGTTATTGATGAGGAATCCCCATGGATAGAAAATAAAACAACAATCATTATCACGAGTATACTGAGAGGCACTTAATAAGTTCTTTTTCAAGTGCGAAACCACAAGGACACGGTCTAGATGAACTGATGTGCGTGGAATGGATACCTTAGCCACATGAGTAATAGGTAAACCGGTCCCATTCCCGACCATTACGGAATCAAGTCCAGAGTATGGGGTCATACCTTCAATTTGTGCAGTGTCAGTTGTCATATGGTTTGTTGCTCCAGTATCAGGGTACCATGCGTGATCAACCTGGTCAGATAAGTTTATGGCGGCAAAAGGATTGAACCTGATTGGAGACTACCGAATCTGGGGCAAAGCAGTTGTTGGCTTTGTGATAGGGATGGCCACAACGGAAGCACACCACGTTGGAATCATCAACTGTGCGAGGCTCACCTTTAAGACGTTGCCCTGGTGTTCCACGACCACCACGGGAAGGTGCAGGTGACGGAGGTCCGCGGCTAGAGCTAGCCCGACCGCTACCGCGGCTACCACCAAATTGCCCGCGACCACGAGCACCGCAATTTCCAATGTGGGATCAGCAATGACCTCGAGCAGAGTACATCGCAGAGGGTTGATCAATGTTTCGTCGTGTTGTTTGGAGTCGAAGCTCGAAATCAAACAATATAGCAGTGACTTCATCCACCGTGGGAGAGTCTCGCGAGAGGTTTATGGCTGCAACAATGAGATCGAACTCAGATCCAAGGCCGCGAAGAAGCCACATGACAAGGTCATCCTCGTCAATGGGTTTGCCGACGCTCGCAAGGTTTTGGGCGATAGATTTAACCCGCTGGACGTAGTCGGCCATAGAGAGAGCCCCTTTGGACAGGGACTGAAGCTCCGATTTGAGTTGAAGAATTCAGGATCTTGTAAGAGTTCCATACAACACCTCTAAAGAATGTCAAACCTCAACCGCGGTTGCACAGGTGCCGATCTGAGTAATGACTGCCTCAGAGAGAGAGTTGGTCAGCCATGCCAAAACCGTCTGATCCAGGCGATGCCATTGGACAGCGTTTGGCGAGAGATCGTCGGAGTCGGGACGGGTTTCAGATCCGTCAATGAACCCGACCATTCCAAGCGAACGGAGGACGGGAAGAACCTGCGTCTTCCATGGAAGGTAGTTTGTCGATTTGAGCTTAATCGACACATCTTGTCGGATCGACTTCACGGTAGGGAGAGTGCACTCCAAGGTGGTGGTGATGGGATCATGGGTGGAGAGAGTATGAACAGTGGAGGAGGTGGAGATGTTTTCGGCAGTGGAAGTCATGGCGTTTCCCTCTGATACCATGAGAGCAAAAAGACAAGAACAACTGTAGGAGAAAAGACTAGAATGAAATGCTTGATGTTTGTCTCTCATATATTCTCTGTATTTATAGATTTACAAGGTACAGTTATTTTAGGTAATTACAACTATATTAGGATTCTAATCTAATTTAGGTAAGTAGTGAAGGCTGGTTTATTTCCTCCAAAATACAACTATATTGATTGGCCTAATCCGGTTGTCGCTAGACTGGACTTTCCTCCAATGTCATAACTGATTTGCATAGATCCCTCCCCATGCATAGATCTCGCACATTGTTGAGGAGGAGCTGAAGCAGTCGGCCTCCAGAAACGGAGAAGAATAGGTTGTCGGCCCTAGAGGAGATGGAAAAGCAGCCGGCGGCCACGGCAGGAGAAGCAAGAGACTGCTGACCCCTTGCAGAGGAAGAAGCGCATGCGGCGACTGCAGCAGAAGGCACAAGCGGCGGGATCGAGAGTCGACACAGGAGCGAGAGGCGGAATCGGGAGAAAAGGGCTTGCGGCTCGCGTGTTTGCGGGATGCGGAAGAGCAGGTCGGGAGAAATTAAAGGGGGGGGGGGCTGGCCGGTTAGGTTAGGTTATATTTAATTTAGGGGGGAAATTAGGTTTTTTTATTGTTATTATTATTATTTATAAAAACCTGATCATTATTACTGTTATAACCGGGTTGTTACAATCTGGCTATATATAGGCGGATCCGGGTGGTGGAGAGATAGATCCGGTTGTATGGAGGCGGATCCGGGTTGCGGGAGAGTGGATACGACAGTTTAGAAGCGAATCCGGGAAGTGGGAGGTAGGTCGGATAGAGGGAAGGTTGGTGGTGGTTCCACAACCGAGGGGTGTGGCTCAGGGTGGCTGGTGACATCAGAAATGAAGGGGGATGCGGCGGCGGTAGCAGGGGAAGATGAAGTAGGCAACGACGGTAGCAGACGAGGGCGGAATAGGTGGCAACAGTAGACGGGGAGGGTAGAATAGGCGGCGGCGGTAGCAGAGGAGGGCGGAATAGGCGGCGGCGAACTGGAGAAGCGCTGGAGGCGAGATCGGCGGGCTAGAGGGGCTCTGGAAGGGTGTTCGATGGCTGGATATTGGGAGGGCGGCGACGGAAGGGGGCGACGCACCCCTTGGAGGCGATATAAGCGCCCGACGTCAGCACCGGGAGCGCGGAAGGCGTCACACCTTAACCGAGCGAGCGGTTTCCCTTTGAAACCTTAAATCCTCGATAAAAGCTTCAGGCGGCAGCTAGGGAGTATAAAGGGGGCGGATGAATTAGGTTAAGATTATTTGACGGCTACGATTGCTCGACGAATAAATTAATCTAACTCTCATAATACAAGTAAAAAAGATAAATTTAAAATACATAAAAATATGAAAAATCGAGCTGGTCGCGATCACAGCCTCCGATTGTCTATTTGATGGCTCAAAGTCGTCGATCTCCATCAATCTCCCCGGCTCAGAAACATTCATCACCGGTGAATGGAGACTATATGCTCCTATAGCAAGCCAGGAAGACTCTCTGTCGCTCAAGGTAGGAAGTGTCTCTGCATAAGGTCATCATACCACTAAAGTAGTGCGGGTCCCAAGTAGAAAGCAAGCCACCACAGGGTTGAAGGGTATGGATATAATGGTAGTGGGTAGAGCTATAGTGGAGGTTGGGGGTATAGGAGAGGCTATAGTGATGGTGGAGACTGAATCTAGAAGGGAAGGCTAAAGACCCAAAACTAGGTGGCTCCACGTCTAGAGTCAAATCCTCAACATTAAGAACTGGATGAGCACTTGTATTCCTAGTAATATTATGCCCGAAAAATTTGACTCATACTCCCTCATGACAGTGCATGGACCTATTCGCCTATCATTTAAACTCATAGCTATCCCTAATGGGAACCTCTCAAATAATATGCAAATCATTACCCAAACACCTTCTTTGAATATTCATTTTCACATGTACTGACCGACACAAGTTTTAAAATGTTCATCATTTAATATAACTTTACGCCAGAATATGACATGCAAACCATGCAGCAGCTGCAAATGCAAAATGACAAACTCAGCAGACTTACTAAATGCAGATTTTACATGGCAGTGAGAGAGCCTAAAAATAGGTGGTTTATCTGGTGGTTCCTTGGGTGGGGTGTAGAAAAAATCGTCGAGTGTATGGTGAACACCCAGATACCTAACGGTGACACCAAGAGTTAGATATAATATCATTTAATATAATATCGTGAAATGACAAATATCTCTCAAGAGACGTGAATCATCAGGGGGCTCACCGGGTGGTCGATAAAAAATTTCAATATGGAAGGAATCTTATGAAGGAGCGTCGAAGATAGCGACAAAAGGATGTAAATCAGGTGGCTCACCTGATGATACGTGTGTAAATTCATCGTGAATGTGATGATCTAAGAGGACGCGTGAGATAAGGACACAACGGTGTAGTATCAAGGTCAATTGAACACATCCTAAAAGAAAGAACACATCAAGTGGCCCTCCAAAAGTCTTAACGGGAGGCTCATCAAGGAGTTTACTCATAACAGGATGATCTTTGAGATGCATGTCATCGATAATAGTAGTGTCCTCATCCTCGATAGGGTAAGAGACAACTACTACAAGGTCAAAACTATGCTCTGGACCCTCATTCGGGATATGACTCGCCGCTACAATATAGGGAGGCTCAGGTGAACATGCTGGCAAGGGCGAGTCAATTATGAGAACAGGGGTAGGGAAGGAACACATTACAATAGATACACTAAGTTACTCAGGCTCGCTCTCAGTAGAGGTGATTGATGAGTAAAAAAGACTTAGTACCTCACTAGGGTGAGAAAAATCAATCTCAGGTACCACTTTTATCGAGTTTGACGGGCCAAAAGTAGCCAAAGTGGTAGCCTCAGAGTGGAAGGGACTCATACTGGTGAGATCAAGGTGGTCATCCACTCGACTACTGCTAGTTGATCTCAAGGACTACTTATAATGAAGCGCGAGATGGAATATCTGCTCGAGAGACTCAGAGTAATGATAGTTCAACTTAGCACGTATCTCAAATCGAAGCCAAGACCGAAACTGGGAAGCGATCATAGCTGACTCCTCTCGAATGTCGCTCCTCACTCCTAACTTATCAAAATGATCCTTATACTCTGTTGTGATGGAAGCAACACCCTGCTGAAGGGAAAATAAAAGCTCGAGGAGGAAACTCCGATAGTAAGCATGTAAATACCTCTGACATTAAATACGCTTCATCTCCACCCAACTAGTAATACGGTGAAGACGTTCTCGCTCATGGGTTCTTTCAATGCTAAGCCAATATGCCCTCGCATGATCTAACAATCTAAGTTTCGCAAATTTTACGCGACGTTCACTGAATAATTAAAAATGACCGAGACAATATTATATGTCCACGAGCCAATAACTAAAGGACTCAGGACTCGATGAGTCGTCAAAAGAAGGTGTAGCAGTACGAAACCGACCCTCGAGATCTCTCTCACGACGATCCTCATAATAATCATCCCTAGAGTAATAGAGTCGTGTTGAAGGATCAACACGATCCGCTTGAGTGTAGGGATATGAACGACGACAATCAACATACTGATCGTCTCTAGCATAGTGAGATTGTGTCGGTGTATCAACACAATCTCTGAAAGTGGCGTGCTGCAATGGAGAATAATCATTGTAGTAACATGAGGATCTTCTTGGAGGGACTTTATGAGAGCGGGTGTAAATGGGCTCGGGATCCCAAAATGGAGCAGAGGAATAACGGTGAGCCATGAAGGAAACAATAAAATCTACTACTGCGTATTAAACTAAAGCTCGAACCTGCCTCTGATACTAATTGACGCAGAACGAATCTATAGGGTGTGAACTTATGATGACCTAACCCTAAATGCAACACACGTGAGCACGCGATGAATGTAATTGGCCGCCGCCGAACCCTAAAATGAATATGCAAATGAATACAAACACACAATCCAATGGACTAACAAAGGATAACCCTAATGTGCGATGCACATGCGATGACTCAATCATGCAGGTATATTTCGACGCACAATTAATTAAACAAATTAATTCTAAAATCTCGTGCAAGCGTCACAATTAATTACAAATATTGCAATGAAGGTAAGTAGACAATAATTACAAGATATTTGAGAGTGCACTAAAATTGAAATGCAAAGAGAATAATTCTTGCACGTCAATATAGAGATACAAAAATCTAATTAATCTACGCCAATCATTACTAATAATACAAATTATCCGCACAATGCAAAGAAATGAACACTAGGAAGTAAAAGCTAACCAAGTGATGGATGTCGATGGAGGTGGTGGCTGCCCGGAAGGGAAACAAGGGCTGGTTGCACTGGATCTGACTGTAAAGAGCGGGATCGGATTATATGAAGGTAGATTTGGCTATATGTAGGTGGATCCGAGCGGTTGAGAGATACATCCGGCTGTACAGAGGCGGATTCGGGTTGCGGGAGAGTGGATCCAGCGGTTTGGAAGTGGATTCGGGCTGTGAGAGGTAGGTCGAATAGAGGGAAGGGTGGTGGTGGTTCCACGGTGGAGGGATGGTGGCTGAGGGTACTGAAATGAAGGGGGAGGCGACAGAGGTAGCAAGGGAGGATGGAGTAGGCGGCGACGGTAGCAGAGGAGGGCGGAATAGGCGGCGGCGGTAGAAGAGGAGGGTGGAAAGGCGACGACGGTAGCAGAGAAGGGAGGAATAGGCGGCGGCGAACTGGAGAAGCGCTGGAGGCGAGGTCGGTGGGCTGGAGGGGCTCTGGAAGGGTGTTCGACGGCTGGAGATTGGGAGGGTGGTGAAGAAAGGGGGGTCACACCCCCTGGAGGCAGTAGAAGCGCCCGGTGTCAGCACCAGGAGTACAGAAGACGTCCGGTGTCAGCACCAGGAGTGCGAAAGGCGTCACACCTTCCTGACCGAGCGAGCAGTTTCCCTTTGAAACCGTAAATCCTCGATAAAAGTTTCAGGTGGCTGCTGGGGAGTATAAAAAAGGGGAATGAATTAGGTTAAGATTATTCAATGGCTACGATTGCCCAACAAATAAATTAACCTAACTCTCACAATATGGACAGAAAAATAAAAATAAAACACATAGAAATATGAAAAATTGAGCCGGTCGCGATCACGATCCTCGATCGTCTATTCGATGGCCCAAAGTTGCCGATCTCCATCAGCCTCACTGTAATTTTAGCATGGATTCCCCTGCCTTTTATATACAGTAACGTGTGACCTAACAAACAAAATGCATTATATTACTTTACAAAATAGAATGAAGTTTGCGGCCAAAAACCAACTTATGAGAATAGATGTGCTAGTATGCCTAGAAATATCGAAGAACTAAGCAATCAATGTGCATCCTCAATAACAAGTGATGTTGTAAGCTATAATTCAAAATAGTGTTTTTAGTCTCTTTCTAAATCTTCACTATTTTAGCTCAAATCTGTCTTGTTTCACCTTTCATAGATATGCATCTCAACTAACACTACTCAATATAAAACATCAAACAAAAGAAAGTAGTTTCTATTTAAAAAACCAACTCAATAGAATATAGGTGCATGTTTTTTCGATTATATCAAAGGGATTAACATCGTACACCCTTACACAAATGAAAGATAAAATTTCAAATGGCCAACCAGAATTGAACGCCTTGTTACAAAAATACGAAGAATTATCTTGTAGTATATGTTACCTGATGACGAAATACAAGATATGCAAAACCAAAAAATATTATTATGTAGGGAAGCAAGAACGGTGTGACCACAGCATAGGCAAGACCAAGCAGGAAATACAACTGTATCTGTGGTTCAGATGTTGCAAAACCAAAACTCCCTGGATCCATTGCTTCTTCCCTGTCTTTTTCAGTCTTCACAAGAAAAAAGTTTTTCAAGTGATAGATTATCAGAGGTTTTAATCGTAATATCTCCCCAGCAACTCCAGCCCACCCATCAACCATCACATAAGTTATAAAAAATGAAGCTTTCATTGGAATTGCCACGCCTACAGTCCTCGGAAATCTGTAAAATTAATTTAGTAAGTGATGAAAATGTATCATAAGTAGAAGAACAAAAGCAGAATTTCATATATCTTCAAGACATGATTTGCAAAAAATTTTTTTGAGAAATCGCATTTTAAATGTACGGTTAACATTATGTAATCATATTTGAAAGTATATTTTTAGTATAACTAGAATGAAGGCAATGAGAAAACTTCTTTATTTGTATTAAAATGCACAAGAAAAGGGCCACAACTAAAACTTTTAGTATCAAAACTAAACTATCCTAAAACTTTTCTGCCATGTTAAAGATGATTTTATTTTCTAGCAATCAAAATATAAAAAAACCCAGTGTTCTATGAAAGAACCAAGAATATAGAAGTGGACTCTCACTTCTCAAGAGAAGAGTCATCGATGGGCAAATTTGTACTCCATTCATTACTACAAACAAAGAATTTGTTGACAGCCTCACCAAACCTCACTTCACACCCTGAGCAAGATTGAGATATATGCTCAAGTTTGAGAGAGGGTTAAAACATACTTTATTTTCTAGCATGTTTAGTCCCACATTATTAGTGCTCTTGCACCTTCCCCTCTTTATGTGCATACAAGAGCTCTCAAAAATAATGAGATACACTTTTTGATTCCTCAACACACTTCAAAGGACAAGAAATTCATGGTCCATAACTATAACAGCCCAAAACGAAAAATGAACAACAACAACAACACTCAAGCCTTTATCCCACTATAGTGGGGTCGGCTATATGGATCCTTTGTCGTCATTGTTCCCTATCTTTTGTCATAATCTCACTAATTCCTAAGTACATCATATCTTTCTGTATAGTTTCATTCCAAGTCTTTATTGGTCTACCCCTCCCTCGTTTAACATGCCTAGTGACAAGACTCTCACAATGCCTAACATGTACCTCTAGTGGTCTCCTTTGTACGTGTCCAAACCATCTTAGTCGAGCTTCTCTCATCTTCTCTGTAATTGGTGCTACTCCTGTCTTAAACCTGATACATTCATTCCTAATTTTATCCAGTCTCGTGTGTCCACACATCCACCTAAGCATTCTCATCTCCGCAACTCCCATTTTTTGCTCATGTACACAATTCACCGCCGAACACTCAGAACCATAGAGCATCGCTGGTCTAATTGCAGTATGATAAAACTTTCCCTCGAGTTTTAATGGTACTTTACGATCATATAAGATCCCTGACGCGCCTCTCCACTTTAACCAACCCGCTAGGATTCTATGTGTCACATCTTTATCAATACCTCCGTCATTTTGAATTATCGATCCAAGGTACTTAAAACATTCACTACGGGAAAGATCTTGATCACCCAACTTAATAATTATGCCATCCGTCCTTCTTGTACTGCTAAATTTAAGCTCCATATACTCTGTCTTTGCCCTGCTCAACCTAAAACCCTTCTTTTCTAAAGTGTCTCGCCAAGATTCAAGTTGTGTTTACACCCTCGCCCGTCTCATCAACCAAAACGATATCATTGGCAAACAATAAACACAGAGGTGCTTGTTGGATATGTCTGGTAAGCTCATCAACCAAAACGAAAAATGAATGTAAACAAAAATTCCCAATGATGAAAGAACTTTAAATCAGTGTCGCGCCGACGTCATATATATATATATTGGGATTTTCAATGGTTTTGCGACGGTCGTCTCGTTTGATGTTTTATTTTGGTAATATTATTATTTTTTGGAGGTGGGTTGATTCATTTTATTTGGTTGAAATTTTTAGTTGTTGGACTTCATATATGAGGCAGGATTTGTTTTAGAGGGCTGGTTTAAGTGTCTTTGAGATGGTCTGGATTGGACATTTGAAATGTCTGGCTTTTAGTAATTGTATTGGGCTGGCCAGCTTGGGGCTTGGGTTAACTAGTTATGCTTACATCTTGTAATGAACCTGTTCTTAAGAGCAGTGGCTTTCAATACAAGCGGTGAGGCGGTGGATTCTTTTTCCTTCATGTATGGAACGATGTGCCAGCTTCGATATTTCCGTCTCCCTCTCTCATTTCCGTCACTGGAAGGGTTGCCGCTGCTACTCGACGCTTGGGCTTGCTCTAGTTTTCTTTATTCTGCTCAACACCTCTTCGTTCTAACATCGTCGAGGCCGAAAGGGCTCAACAAGGGCTGGAGCTTGGTATTTTACTGCTATTATTGTCTTTGTGGGCATTCTCAGTTGCAAACCTTTCACTTGGATGGCGTCCGGTGATAGGCCCGATGAAAATCCTGGTGTTGATACGGCAAGGGAAAATCTGTGAGTTTTTACTTCTCTAATTTTGCAAAGTTACTTCTTTAATTATGCAAAGTGACTTCTTTAATTATGCAAGTTGTTTTCGAAGTTTGAACTCATTGTTAGTTCGAAATCGCTAAAGGATATAGAATTGGAAATAGCGAATATTAAGCGATGATTCTGAGGGGAATTTTAAATAAAATACACCAAAAATCCATAGATGAAGAAACAAGAAATGCAAATAGAGAAAAGAGAAATAAGCATCGATGCAGATGAAATGATAAGGGTTAACCCAGTGCTGCGCGAGGGGGGGGGATACCCATGGGAAAATATTTTTGAAATTGTATGCGGCTGTTGAAGGCCCAGGGGTCGTTAAAGAGCCAGATGCATTTTAATTCACCCTTATGATTTCTTTGTTAAAAATCATTAAGATAAATAAGGAATGCAATGCGATCTTTAGATGGCATTCAAGAATATGAAAATGACAATGAATAAGAAATAAATTAAGTATGATCATCGAAAGGGTAATGCAATGATTGTATACGTAATATGTTTTACTATTTCCTGCATTTGAATATATCAGCAAACTGCCACTAATGCTTATTTTTTCCATGGACAGTACTTACAGAGGTATATTCCTCACTTAGTCATATTTTTATGACTAAGGTAGTCATTTTTTAGGGAATTGAAGCGACCGTTAATGCGCAAAGGAAGGGTAGGTTAACTGAGGTTGAACGAAATAGACTCGCAGTAGAATGCCCGAAAGTATGAGTTTATGTTATGTATTTAATTTGTACTCATGCATAGTTAATTATGTATATATACTGCAACGAATGCTTGCCAAACAGATACAGTTATAGAATTTATGTGGGGTCTAAATTGGGGCCTCACAATTTGGTATCAAAGGTGGGTTTGCAAGCATTCGATGGTTATGAGTACAAAACACATAAATTGATTGAGCAAAACCTTGCTATGTTTTTATTTTTGTTCAAAGGATCCTGTCCATGTTTACTCGAGTCGACGGGTCGAAGATGGTCGTGATGGGCAAGAGGTAAATAAAGATGTCTTGTCAGCTGAAAGTAAAAAATGGAAATCAACTGAATCTACCAACTCAGCCACATCCCCTAGCGAATGAGCTTGCTTTAGCTATGACAGAAGTGTTAAAAATGGTGTTACACGCATTTAATATATCACATCTAGTTGCTCATCTGGTGAATGACCCCTTTGTAGATATATATCACCTCTCGTAAATGTTCCTCCTGTGAATGTATCACCACCACCTCCTGTTATTGTGCCTGACGTCCAAAATATCTTAATGGACCCACCGTTATATCGACAAGTGGATGTCGACTTGAAACAATTTTCGGACTTAAAATCACCTGCATTTAAAGGAGACTTATCCCCATTGGACACCGAAGATTGGCTTCTGAGAAAGGAAACTATTTTCCAAGTTATGGCATATCCAGAAAATTGAAAGGTTGGGTTGACTACGTTTTTATTTGAAGGAAAAGCAAAGCGTTGGTGGGATAGTATCATGAAACAAAAATATGCAATTCAAGGTCTCACGGCGATAATATGTAAGGAATTCGAACATGAGTTTACGTCATAGTTTGTACCAAGATCAGAGAAATGAATATTACAGGATCAATTTCTTAAACTGGTGCAAGAAAATAAACTGGTGCTTCAGTATGAAGCAGAGTTTTCAAAAATAGCCTATTATGCTGATGCAATGGTTGAGGTGGAAGACGATCGGTGCCGATTGTTTCAGTAAAGTCTTCGTGATGAAATTCGTACTTTCGTGGTGTCCCATGACATTAAGAATTATGGAAAATTAGTAGAATGAGCTCGAATGGTCGAAATCGATGTAGAAAAATTTCAAAATAGACGTGAAATGTTTAAGAGGAAGATAGGTGAAAGATCAAGTAGGGAAACAATAAAAATAGTTAATGAGCCACAATGGAAAGAAAGGAAGATATCGCAAGCTGCGCCTGTAGTAAGTAGCAGTGTGTCCCAGACAATAACGAAATGTTTGAAATGTGGACGAAATCATCGGGGCGAATGTCTCGCAGGTGTTTGCTTCTATTGTCGTCAACCGAGACATAGGCGCAATGAATGTCCAAAGATTTTGCAAATGAAAGAGGGTAGTGTACGAGCAACTCCAGTACCCCCGCAACAAAAACTTTACCAGATGGGTGCAAAATCGTTAACCTCTACGCCAACACCAGAAGAAGCAGTGCCAGAAGAACGTCATATCGAGCCTGAAGCTTTTAATTTAGGCAAATCTTGGGTAGGAAAAGAGAAGGAATGAAATTGTCTTTTGATCTTATGCCTTTTGATATGATGCGTAAAGAATAATATGTTTTCCTTACGTGTTGTTTGTAAACAATGTGTAATATGTGTACTCTTGAATAAATCGTTTGTTTTCCATTAATGCTTTTGTTAGGAATAATGTATTATTTTTCGTTATTTTCGTGGGCGAAAATCCTCTGACAATGAGGTGAATTTGTAACAGCCCAAAACGAAAAATGAACGTAAACAGAAATTCCCGATGATGAAAGAACTTTAAATCAGTGTCGAGCCAACGTCGTATATATATATATCTTTTTTGAGATTTTCGATGTTTTTGTGACGGTCGTCTTGTTTGACGTTTTATTTTGGTATTATTATTATTTGGAGGTGGGTTGATTCATTTTATTTGCTTGGAATTTTCGGTTGCTGGTATATGAGGCAGAATTTTTTTTTGGAGGGCTGGTTTAAGTGTCATTGAGATGGCCTGGATTGGACATTTGAAATGTCTGGCTTTTAGTAATTGTATTGGGCTCGCCGGTTGTATTGGGCTGGCCGGCTTGGGGCTTGGGTTAACTGGTTATGCTTATATCCTGTTATGAACCTGTTATTAAGAGCGGTGGCTTTCAATACAAGCGGTGAGGCGGTGGATTCTTTTTCCTTCATATATGGAACGATGCACGAGCTTCAATATTTTTGTCTCCCTCTTTCATTTTGTCACTGGAAGGGTTGCCGCTGCTACTCAACGCTAGGGCTTCTTGCTCCAGTTTTCTTTATTCTGCTCGACACTTCTACGTTCTAACATCGTCGAGGCCGGAAGGGCTTGATAAGAGCTGGATCTTGGTATTTACTGCTATTATTGTCTTTGTGGGCTTCTCAGTTGCAAACCCTTCACTTGGATGGCGTCCAATGATAGACGCGATGAAAATCCTGGTGTTGATAAAGGCAAGGGAAAATCTGTGAATTCTTACTTCTCTAATTTTGCAAAGTTACTTCTTTAATTATGCAAAGTGACTTCTTTTATTATGCAAGCTATTTTCGAAGTTTGAAATCACTAATAGTTCAAAATTGCTAAAAGATGCAGAATTGGAAATAACAAATATTAAGCGATGATTCTGAGAGAAATTTTAAATAAAATACACCTAAAATCCATATATGAAGAAACGAGAAATAAAGAATTGCAAATAGACAAAAGAGAAATAAGCATCGATGGGGATGAAATGATAAGGGTTATCCAAGTGCAGTGGGGGTGTGAATACCCATGACAGAATATTTTTGAAATTGTATGCGGTCGTTGAAGGTCAGAAGTCGTTGAAGGCCCAGGGGTCGTTGAAAGGCCAGATGCATTGAAATTCACCCTTATGACTTTTTTGTTAAAAATCATTAAGATAAATAAGAAATGCAATGCGATCTTTAGATGACATTCAAGAATATGGAAATGATAATGAATAAGAAATAAATAAAGTATGATCAATGGAAGGGTAATTTAATGATTGTATACATACTGTGTTTTACTATTTCCAACATTTGAATATATCTGCAAACTGCCACTAATATTTATTGTTTTCATGGACAGTACTTACAAAGGTATGTTCCTCACTTAGTCATATTTTTATGACTAAGCCCGTCATTTTTTTAGGGAGTGTAAGCGACCGTGAGTGCGCAAAGGAAGGCTAGGTTAACTGACGATGAACAAAAAAGACTCGCAGTAAAACGCCTGAAGGTATAAGTTTATGTTATGTATTTAATTTGTACTCATGCATAGTTAATTATGTATATATGATGCAACAAATGCTTGGCAAATAAATACAGTTATAGAATTTTTGTGGGGGTCTAAATTGGAGCCTCACAATAACTATATTGAGAAATTAGGGAAGTTGTAGTCCTAAAAACAAAATAGTAAGACTTTACTTTCAATTTCATTTTAAATCCAAAACATTTAAACAAACTGATTTCGAAGTAACCTATTTGGATGGTTTGAAAATGTAGGTTGAAATTATAACAACAACATTCAGTCATTCATCCCACTATAGTGGGGTCAGCTATATGGATCCTTCATCACCATTGTGCCCAATCTTTAGTCATAATTGTTAGATATACTGTACATGTTATATGGTAGACATAGCTTAGACTCACCATGAGTGTTAGATATACTGTACATTCTATATGGTAGACATAATTTAGACTCACATTGGGTGCTATGAGAACCCTCTCTTGTACATGTATATATACACTATTGTTGATGTGAATAATAGTTTTGATCCTTTTTCTATCATGGTATCAGAGGCCTAGGTTTTCGCACGCCGCGCTCGGCTTGTTTCCGCACGTTGTGATTGCTTCTGGCGTCGTCAAGTGGTACTCTGCATAAGCCTCCTCCTTTCTGTTCCCCTGTCGATCCCACTACCCGCAGCAGTCTCGCCATCGACAAAATCTGTCTTGACGATTTCTAATCTTGTCAAGCTTCTCCGCTAATTACGTCGACAAATTTTGTTGCTTTTTCGACGTTGCTTCCCTCTACCGATGACCACGAGCTCGTTACTGCCCCTTATCGTCGAGCCCATCTATCATGTCGCCACTCGCTGTCGCTGATCACGTTAACATTTCCTCTGCCCCTGTCTTCCTCTAGATTCATCTACGAACAATGTATCTCGCCTCCCAGCGCCAACACATAGACGCACTGCTTAAGAAGGCTCGCAACTTATCCTCCACGACATTCCGCAACCCATCTAACACCGTCGGCCCTTCCACTGCCTCCTGCAGCCCGCTTGATCTAGGAGACCACCTCCATACTCCATTGGTTCGATGACATCGTCTCATTCTTCATTTACTTTCCTTCAGAAGGCTGATATCATCCTCGACGGGTGGAACTACAAGTCATGGTCCGCCACCATCGACATAATCCTCTGTGGTCTCAATCAATGGGGATACATTGATGGCACCGAGCCTGGCCCGCCCTCACCGACTGCCAGTCCTCCAGAGACCCCACCGGCTGCCAATCCTACGGACTCCCTCACTTCCACTGTCGGCACGATCACTTCCTCTCAGCGCTCCGACTGGGCAAGATGGGGCTTTGACGACTCTTGCGCGATAGTCGTCATCTGTTAGTCATGCGAGCTCCCCATTCACATGACTGTCTACAAGCTACCTACGACTAAGGCGACGTGGGATCAATTGTGTCAACTCGACCTGTCATCTAGCCAGGCTCTGTGCTACTCCCTATTTCAGACCCTTAGTGCAAGCGGTTTGTACAACTTTCCTAGTTGAGCTCCTGAATCTCTAACATTAGTATGATGAGATAACACGTTACCCCTGCGTTATATGCACTCGGTATGCTCCTACATCCCAAGATTGCGACTTCCAACGTATGTATGCGTTTATTATGCGCATATGTATCGAATTCAAGCCTGTTCGAGCACAGTTTCTGCATCGGGATCCTCCGCCATCTCTCAATGATATCTTGACCTTGGTAATTACTGAGGAGACTCTTTTCACTCCTTGGACACGACTACTCCTATTGTGATGCCACATGTTGTTTTAGCTGCCCTCCAGCTTTAACCATAGCCTTCTCTTGTGAGTGCTCCACTGCTACCCTCTCCTGGTTATAGTGCTTCGGTGCGCCCTGTTCCTCGTTCTCCTCCTACGGCGCCCTCTGCTGCTCAGTCTGGTGCTCCTCGTCGCCCACCTTTTCGCTGCCACTACTGTCAGTGTTTTGGTCATGTCAAATCTGAGTGTTGCAAGCTTCAAATGGCTCAACAGTCTGGTCAATAGAGTGCCCCTGGTGCACCTTCAGCTCACTTTTCTGCTCAGGCGTAGTCACTCTCTATTTCTGAGCTTGCCGAACAGCTCTCTCGCAGTTCACTGCCTCGCTCCTCTGCCTATGTGCTCTAACTGGATGCTTTTGATGCCTCTGCTCTCAGCCGGTTGCCTCTGCCTCTACAGGTATCTCTCCTTTAGACTGGTTGTTTGACTCTGGAACCTTTTTCACATAACCTATGATGCCACCCACCTCTTGTCCTATCAGCATGTCTCTCCTAATCTTAACATCATGGTAGCAGATGACATTATTCTCCCCATCACCAGTCGTGGTCTCCTTCAAACTAGTCATTTACATGTTAATGATGTTGCGTACATACCCAAGTTATCCATGAACCTTATAACCGCCAGCCAACTCACATCCCATGATCGTCTTGTTATTTTTCATGAGTTTGCATGGCGTGTGCAAAATCGCCTGACAGGGACACTCCTTAGAGCTGGTTGACGTTGTAGCGGGGTGTACACTCATGATCGCCTCCATCTTTCATCCACTCCATCGTCACCAATGACCTCTACGTTATGTATTCCTTCAATAGGCTTTTCTCAGTGACATCACCCTCTCGAACATCCTAGTGGTTCGTGCCTAGTTTCTCTCATTATTCATGGTTTTCTTGGTCGTGTTTTTGTTGATCGGTCTCACTCTTATACAGGTTATAAGCTTGATAAATAACTACAACCCCCTATCAATCTAATAAGTCTAGAACTCAATGTCCTATTGATTTAGTTCATTCTGATATATGAGGTCCCAAACTTTTTAAATTCAAGGGCGTAAATTGACATTATGTTCATTTTCCTGACGACTATTCTCGTTATTGTTGAGTTTATTTTATGCATTCTCGTTCTGTTTTTTTTCATATTTATGTTACATTTTCTTCTATGGTGCACATCCAATTTTTGGCTTACATATATTTCTGTTTCGACTCATGGGGGGGTACCTTTCTCATGTTTTTTGTGATCTGCTGGCTACCCACGATTCTCTCCCTCAGCTTGCATGTCCTGGTTCTCATGCTTAGAATGACACCGTTAAAAGGAAACATCGCCACATTATTGAGACAACACACACCCTTCTCATCTCCTTCCACGTTCCTCCTCATTTTTGAGCTGAGGCTGTCTCCACTGATGTCTATCTAATTAACCTGCAACCTTTCATTTTCCTTCAAGGCCAGAGTCCTGGTAACTGTTTGTACTCTTGACCCCCATGTTATACTAATCTTCATGCTTTTGGCTGTCGGTGTAATGTTCTACTCCCTCCACGCAAGCGTACCAAGATCTCTACTCAGTCTGTTCTTTGTGCTTTTCTTAGATACTGTATTGAGCATAAGGACTATCGATGTTACCTTGTTGCACGTCGACTTCGCTCTCACGTGCGGTTTCTCACCTTTCTCATCTCTCCGCCTCATGTATCCTCTCCTCAGGTATGTCCACCTCCTCTTTTCTTACCGCAGTCTACTCTGTCACCTCCTCTTCTCTTGCCACAGTCTACTGTCACTTTCTTATTCTTCCCCTTTGCCACTCACTTCTCCATCTGATGAGCTGACCATTAGTGATCGTGCCTCCTATTCCATATCACTACACTCGTCATCCTCCTTTTATTCCTTCACCTCTAGTGCCCCCAGACTCACTGCCTGTCTCCTCCTAGTGAATGTCCTGTAGATGATCCTCCAGTGCGTCGCTACCAATTGCGTGAGAGACACCCTCCCGACCGTCTTACCCATGATACACTACCACTGGACCTACCTGCCCTTTCTGCTACTACCTGCGATACTCCAGAGCCAACTCCCTTTTGTGAGGCTGCCTAGATACCTGAGTGGCAGGCTGCCATATCTGTTGAGTTGGAGGCACTTGAGCAAACTCATACCTGGGAGTTTATTCTTCTTCCCCCCTATGTGGTTCCTATTACTTGCAAGTGAGTCTTCAAAGTCAAGACTCGCTCAAATGGTTCTGTGGAAACACAAGACTCGGCTTGTGGCTCGTGGTTTTCAACAGGAGCTGGGACGCGACTACGATGAATGCTTTTCTTCACAATGATCTTCAGCAAGAGATATACATGCTTCCTCCTCCTGGTCTCTCCTCTCCTTCAAGCCTTGTCTGTCGCTTGAGATGAGCTCTTTATGGGCTCAAGCAGGCGCCCCACACGTGGTTTGCACGTTTCAGCTCTGCCATTACAGCCTACGATTTTTAGCCGAGCTTACATGATCCAACTCTGCTTGTGCAATCCTCTTGTGGACAGACTATTCTGTTACTTTATATGGATGATATGATTATTACTGGTGATGATCCTTCTCATGTGACATCGACCAATCATCACGTTCAGCAATAGTTTCAAATGACTGGCCTTGGACAATTGAGCTACTTCTCGGGCCTTGATGTCAGCTCTACAGAACGCAGTATTCATCTCTCAGCAGTGTTACACATCAGATCTCTTAGCTCGAGCTGCTCTCTATGACACTGACACATGAACACCCATATGGAGCTTCACCTTCAGCTACGTTCGAATGATAGGGTTCCACTCTCTGATCCTACTCACTACCGTCACCTTGTTGGGAGTCTTGTCTACCTCACAATTACTTAGCCCGACATTACCCATGTTGTTCATGTGTTAAGTCAGTTTGTTAGTGCGGCTACCTTTGTGTATTATGATCACCTGCTGCGGCTCCTGACTATCTCCGGGCGACGACTTCTCGTGATCACTTCTTCTCCAGTTGTAGTTCTCTACAACTCCGTGCTTACTCAGATGTTATCTGCGTTAGTGCTCATGTTAACCGTCGATATATCACTAGTTTCTGTCTATTCTTGGTTTCTTCACTTATTGCATGGAATTCCAAAAAGCAGACTAGTATTCCTCGTTCCAGCACTGAGGCTGAGCATCGGACCATGACGACCACCGTTGAGGCTATTATTTGGCTCCGTTGGTTTCTTGAGGACCTTAGTGTCTCGTCTCTAGAACTCACCCCATTCTACTGTGATAACACTGGTGTCATTCAGATTACTTTAAACCCGATGAAACACTCACTCTCCAAGCATTTTGGGGTGAATGTTTTCTTCCTACGCGAGCAATATGGTCGTGGTATTCTTGCTCAATCCTTTGTTCCTTCCGAACAGCAGCTTGCAGATTTGACGACTAAGCCCCAAACACAGACCCAACATGCCTATCTATTATCCAAACTCTCGGTGTATGATCCCCCGTGAGTTTGAGGGGGGTGTTAAATATATTGTACAATTTATATGGTAGACATAGCTTAGGCTCACCTTGGGTATTGTAAGCATCCTCTCTTGTACATGTATATATGCACTATTGTTGATGCGAATAGTTGTTTTGATCCTTTTTCTATCAATAATCTCACTAATGTCTAAGTTCATCACATCTTTCCTTATAGTTTCATTCCAAGTCTTTACTGATCTACCCCTCCCCTTTTTAACATGCCTAATGATTAAACTCCACAACGCCTAACAAGTGCCTCTAATGGTCTCTTTTGTACGTGTCCAAACCATCTTACTCGAGCTTCTTGCATCTTATCTGCAATTGGTGTCACTCTAGTCTTACCCCTGATACATTCATTCCTAATTTTAACCAGTCTCCTGTGTCCACACATCCACCAAAACATTCTCATCTCTGCAACTCCCATTTTTTGCTCATGCACACAATTCACTGCCCAACACTCAGAACCATAGAGCATCGTTGGTCTAATTGCAGTACAATAAAACTTGTTTTTATGTTTTAATGATACTTTACAATCACATAAAATCCTTGACGCGCCTCTCCACTTCAACCAACCTGCTTGGATTCTAGGTTGAAATTATAAAAGAAATTTTTTGTTTTTTTTTCTATATGATAACAGGAAGTTGGGACTTCAAAAAATAAATAAATATTTCCATGTTATTTCTCTTACAAGGTAGAAAGGAGGCAAGAAATCGTACTCGCTGACTGACTGGTGAATAAAAGTATTGAGCTGCTGTAATGCAGTTCCAGCAATTACATTGCCAAGGAACACATTTATAAGTAAGAAGAGATAATATTTAGATGCTGCTCTTCTCTCAAGAGATGATAAGGCTACAAATCCTTCAAACTTTGACATCTGCATCAATATTGTCGGCAGTAGGATGAGAAAAATCTTAAGCGCAATACCAGGAAGAAAACCTTGAATGATTGACTTCACAAGACGCCTGCAAACTCAAAACAAAAATTAGAATATACTAGAGAGCCTAACACTGAAGTTAGATATCAATGAATGTTTCAAATAAAAGTATTTCTCCCATGGAAAGGAAAAAAGGACTTGAGTAATAAGAATTAAATAATGTTAAGAAAATATTGAATGATTTAATACCTCAATAGAGGTACAAGCGTTTATTTATATATAGGAGTAGGAATACAAGGGAAATACATAATACATGGAATACGGGAAAGACAACAATATAACTAAAACTCTCCCATAAGTTGGATCATGAGTATTACCCAGAACTAACTTGTTACATATAAATTTCATTCTAACTCTCGAAACTCCCTTAGTAAAAATATCAACAACCCGATCTCCGGTCTTCCCATTACATGGAGAAATAAGCCATTCTTTATACTTTTCTCTAACAAAATGACAATCGACCACAATATATTTTATGCGCTCATAGAACACAGGATTAGTAACAATTTGCATCACAATTTGATTATCGCACCATAGAGGTTGGAACCGAATACCCTATTTCATAAAGAGTCTGTCTAATCCACATGATCTCAAAAACAATGTGAGACATGACTCGATATTCCACTTCGGCACTAGATCTGGCAACTGTGGTTTGTTGCTCGATTTTCCACGAGACAAGATTTTCACCTATAAAGATATAGTGAACCCGGTGGTTGACTTACAAGTGGCTAAGCAGCTTGCCTAGTCAGAGTCGCAATACACTTCTATATTAGAATGACCCCAATTCTTGTACAATTTTTCAAGTTCAAGGTCTCTCTTTATGTATCTGACAATTTGAAGTACAAATTCCCATTGAGAGATAGTTGGAGCTGCCATGAACTGACTGACATTACTTATTGTACATGCAATGTTTGGATGAATCATAGAAGCTAGTTCAGTTTTCCCACTACTCTTAGATATGTTTCTGGTGATTCAAATAATTTTCTTTCGGCATAGAGACCTTTTTCTCCTGGTTCAAGTGGAAAGAGTTCATAGAACCATAGTAAGGCATCCCAAGATCTGATAGAAGATCGAGATAATATTTGCGCTGACAGCTAACGACGATATTAGCATAATCAGCAACTTCAATGCCTAGGAAGTAACACAATGAGCCCAGATCCTTGGTTTAAAAGTTGGAGTATAAAAAAATCTTAAATTTATTATCCCTTTTGAATTGCTTCCTATGATAACTATATCATCGATATATACCACTAATAGGACAGTACCTACCAGAGAGTTCTGATAGAAGAGAAACAAGTCTTTCTACTCTTAGTAAGACCAAACTGAGTGACTACAAATCTGAAGCGGGCAAACCATGCTCGAGGGGATTGCTTCAATCCATACAATGACTTCTTGAGGTGGCATACCTTGGTTCTCTCTCCCTCAACAACGAACCCATGTGATTGTTCCATGTTCACATATTCTTCTAAGGACCCATGAAGAAAGGCATCTATTACGTCCAATTGGTGAGGTGGAAAACCATGCTGAGTTGCCTGGAATGCCTCCTAATCGAAAGGTGAAGTTATCTATTGATGTAGAGCCTGGGACGCGACCCATATATAAAGCTCCAAAGCGGATGGCCCTGCACAAGTTGGAAGAGCTTAGATCACAACCGGATGAATTGCTTGAGCGTGAATACATTCGTCCTAGCTCTTCACCTTGGGAAGACCCCATTCTCTTCGTGAAAAAGGATGGTTCCATGAGACTGTGCATCGATTATTGAGATCTGAACAAGGTAACAATCAAGAATAAGTATCCCCTTCCGCGCGCGGATGGTCTTTTTTATCAGCTAAAGGGAAGTACCGTCTTTTCCAAGATAGATCTCAGATCGGGTTACCATCAGTTGAAGATCAAGAAATCTGACATTCCCAAGACTGCCTTCTGGACTCGATACATACATTTTGAATTCTTGGTGATGTCCTTTGGTTTGACTAACGTTCCTTTTGATTTTATGGATATGATGAGCCTTATCTTCCGCGAATATCTGGATAAGTTCATCATCGTGTTCATTGATGATATCCTGGTCTATTCCAAGACTCGTGAGCAACATGCAACCCATCTTACACTCACTCTCTCTACTCTTCGTCAGCACCAACTCTATGCCAAGTTGGCGAAGTGTGAGTTCTGGCTGGATCGTGCCGCTTTCTTGGGTCATGTTATTTCAGGAGATGCACATTTCGTTGATCTTGCTAAGATTTCCGCAGTTGTAGACTGGAAGCGACTTTCTACCCCTACTGAAATCCGCAGCTTCCTTGGATTGGCTGACTACTACCGACGTTTTGTCAAGGGTTTTTCCTTTCTTGCTGCTCCTATGACAAAACTAACTCAAAAACATGTTAGATTTGAGTGGTCAGATCAGTGTGAGCAAGCCTTCTTGAAATTGAAACAACATTTGTGTTCGGCGCCAGTTCTAGCTCTTCCTTCAGAGGGGGTAGATTTTTCAGTTTACACTGACGCTTTCGGAGTTTTTTTGGGATGTGTCTTGATGCAGGATGACCGGGTTATCGCTTATAGGTCGAGGCAGTTGAAAGTTCATGAACGCAACTACCCCACTCATGATTTGGAATTCGCTACAGTAGTGTTTGCATTGAAGCTTTGACGACATTATCTCTATGTCGTGAAGCATTCTCTTCTACATTGACCGTCAGAGTCTGAAATATATTTTCGTTCAGAAGGATCTCAATCTTTGTCAGAGGTGTTGACACAAATTCATAGCAAATTATAACTTGCAGCTCACGTATGTTCCCGGTAAAGCCAATTCAGTGGCAGATGCGTTGAGCCGACAAGCTTCCGTAGCCGCTTGTACACCCATGTCAGCTACTCTTGCAGCCTTGATTGATGATCTCAAGAAAAAGGACATATCCATCTCACCCGAGGGTCAAGAAGAAGTCTCTGGCCCATTATGGGTAGAATAAGTGAAGGATTTGCAGCCATCTGATCCCATACTCCAGCACATCTGCCAAAAGGCTGAACTTGAAACTCTTTCGGATTTATCCATTTCTGATGATGTTCTGCGTTTCCAAGGTCGCCTCTGCATCCCTGATGTTCTTGAATTGCTTGTTAGTATTTGCCGAGAACCTCATGAATCCTGCATATATGGTCATTCAGGCAATAATAAGATGTTCATGACTTGAAGCAGATTATGTGGTGGTCTGGTATGAAGAATTATATTGCTCACTACGTAATGCAGGACGATGCGTAGGGTTTGCGTGTCTGTCGGTTTTTTCCTAGGAAACCCTAAATGCATGCAATGAATAATTGAATTTTTAAGCGGGTGTCGCACAAACTTTAAGAAATGAAGCAACTAGATTTTGTAAAGCACAAAATCACTATTTTGTTGAAAAATAAATTTACTTAAAATGGTTCATTTTTTAAATTTGGGAAGGAAGCTCGTAACTTTCGTTTTGTTCTTATTGTCGTAGAAAAACGGAAATTGAGAACTCCAAATACGTTTCCGTTTAGAATTTTCGACGTACCGTTCGCTGACACAATCCGGGCAAAACCCCAACAATGAGTCTATTAACCTACGAGAAAGTATAGAGGCACACATAAAGGAAAAGATAGAAACAATTACCCACAGAAAGAGGTGTTTTTCATGTTTTATGCAAAACATGAAAATGCAAAGATGACTATTAACACGACTAAGACCACAAACTAATGATTTCAGATACTAAAAGCAACTCCTGAGATAGTTACATGATCAGGAGGCTCAGGGGGTAGGTCATAAAAGAATTCATCGCGGGGGAGATGAATACTCATGTGCATATCAGAGACATCAATGACCAGATATGTCAACATGGTGTGCGAACTGTCTCTGCAAGTGTGAGTGACAAGTATCAATGAATTAACGAGTGCACCCTCAAACTCGATGGTGATACTAAGGATAGATACAACCAAATGTGAGGTGAACTCATATGCGGTTCATTTGGGGGTTCACCAGGAAGAGTGTAATAAAATTCACCGCAAATACGATGCGTACAAACGTAGGCTCCAAATACATTTGAAGTACTCTCATATAAACGATAATGCATGTGAAGTACGACAATCGTGATAAGTGTACTAAAAGAAAGTGAGGCATCAAGTGGCTCACCGGGTGGGACATCTGAAAACTCATCTAGAGTGCGAGTGACCAGATGACTACTATCAAAATCATCTTTCCAAAGCACTATCGAAATCAAGGGCGAAAATGGAGCAGGTATCCATTTCTTAAAATTCATAAAAGTGTTACTCACAGGAATCTCATCCACACATGGACGAGGTGGCTCATCTGGAGGCTTAATAGAAGGATCGTCAAATGACCCATCGATAGAGTGATGGTCCTCCAATAGCAAACCATCAGAAGGGGTCGTACTCCCAGACAGGGTGGAGGGGGCTACCTTGAGATCACTACTAAGCTCTCGGCTCCCGATTGTAATGTCACTCGGTGCACCATCAGATGTGGTGATGTGACTCGATGCGCCATCGGGCGTGGTGATGTGACTCGGTGCGCCACTAGGTGAAATGTGCAAGGAGTCTACACTCAAAAGAGAGCTAGTAGATATAGAATCAAGAGCGGGTTCACTAAGTAGGGCAGACTCACATGGGGGTTGACTCCACACATCCTGTATGAGAATATTAGACAGAGGAGGTGAAGTCTCTCTGCTTTGGGCAGTGGAACGTTCTTGCTGACCCTTAATGGCTATCGTCATGTTCGTCTTCGGGACACTAGGAGGATCACTGAGTGTGATGTACTCTTGACGATAGTGACCTCTATGAGTATTTCGAGGGTAGTCATGAGGATCGTTCATAACATAATCATGTCGTGCTCGTGGATGATCATGAGTCCTACGAACGCGTGGTAGTGGCCGCACATATGCAGTCTCAGGTTCCTCATATAACGGTGACCTGTAGTATCGATAACGGGCGTCAAACTGAACTTTATCCTCATAATATGGTGTCGAAGGACCAATAGGATCCAGTCGAGTACGAGGATAATAATGACGATAGTCATCGTAATGATCGTCTCTAGCATAATGAGATCGAATTGGTGGATCAACACGTTCTCTAACAGTGATATACTGTGATCGAGGATAGTCATCAAAGTGTCGTAACGATCTCCTAGATGGATCTCTATAAAAGTGAGTGTAAGTGTAGTCGTGATCCTCATATAGTGGATTCATCCTAAATGTAGATCTTTCTATATAGTGATGTGGATCATTGTAATGTAGGCGGACAGAATGATCATCGCGGATTTGAGGTGGCATTGACGCTCGAGGGGGTATTTCTAAACTGTTCACCCTACCTCTAAAGTTTTCTAACATTTCTCGCATGGCCATGTTCAACTCGGCAATTTGGTGGGTGAATGGAAGAAACCACTGGGGTGGTTCATTCCCTTCATTTCCACGACTCGGTTGACCTCGTTCAACTCGATGCATTATATCACTATGTCGATGCATGCGATCACACAAGTCAAATGCAATGATGATGCTAAAAAAATTTCTGTTTTTTTTTTTTGAAAAAGTTTAAGATGCGGGTTCCTATTCTACGCAAGGAGGATCCCAAAACTTAGAAAAATTTCGGAGCCTCGATCTGATACCAAACTGATGCAGGACGGCAGGTGGGGTTTGCGCATCTGTCGGCTTTTTCCTAGGAAATCCAAAATGCATGCAATGAATAATTGAATTTTTAAGCGAGCGTTGCACAAATTTTAAGAAATGAAGCAACTAAATTCTGTAAAGCACAAAATCACTATTTTGTTTTAAAATAAATTTACATAAAAATGGTTCATTTCTAAATTCGGGAAGGAAGCTTGCAACTTTCGTTCCGTTCCACATGTCGTAGCAAAACGGAAATCGAGAACTCCAAATACATTTCCGTTTGGAATTTTCGACGTAGCATTCGCTGACACAATCCGGGCGAAAACCCAACAATGAGTCTATTATCCTACGAGAAAGTATAGAAGCACAAAAAAAAGAAAAGATAGAAACAATTACCCACGGAAAGAGGCGTCTTTCCGTATTCGAAGTCGATGGAGATCACACGAGGAACTCCTCGTCACATTCGATCTCCCGCTCCGAGGTCGGCCGCTATCGCACACGGGCATCAAGGAAAAATTTCACTCACTCTCACACGAAAGTGGCTCCACGAAATCTCAAATGCTCTAGAGAAGGCACAAACCTAACATCTTAATTTCACTCGCTCTCACACTCAAGGAGGTTCCACAAAATTTTTAATACTCACGGTGCATCCACGAAGTTTCTAACACTCAAGGGGATCAAGATTCACACAGTAGAATCAAAATCCCAATCTCCTACGACAACAATCGTGACAATGCCAACGATAATTTCTAAATAACTCAATCTCACGTCACCTATCTCAACAGGACTTTTCACTAATTAATACCATTATTCAGCATCTTCTAAAGCTAACAGAAAAAATTTCAAGCATTTCAACAAGAGATCTACAGCAAGCTCGAAAAATTCATCCACTTCAATCATCTAAAGTACCACTACTATTCCTACAGCTACAGGAAGTTCTCATCTTCTTCAACGGGAATCACACTAGCAGCATCAAACAATTCATCAT
The DNA here is from genome assembly GCA_039513925.1 of Platanthera zijinensis. Classification (NCBI taxonomy): domain Eukaryota; kingdom Viridiplantae; phylum Streptophyta; class Magnoliopsida; order Asparagales; family Orchidaceae; genus Platanthera; species Platanthera zijinensis. Next base: position 50,385,260 of record CM077090.1, on the reverse strand, counting down.
CTCCTAATATCGACAGCAGCAACTATAACTATTCAACGGACAGGAACAAACGTTTTGTTCACTAGAAATCATAAACAGCAAAGCTTCTCAATACAATCATATACTCATCAATCACCACTAGAAATGTACAGCATATCCCTATTTATAGGGTTAAAAAAACGAAAACAGGTAACCTCTGCGCGTGAAGGATCGGCCATGGCGGAGCTCCATCGTGGCTGTTGTGGACAGTTGCGAAAACCGCAGGATGTTAAGGCAGCGTGGATGAGGGGCGCTTTTCTTGCGGGCGGTTGTGACGGCGTGGTCTCTAATCACGTCCAGCAAGAAAGAGGGGAAGAGCGATGGAACTGTAGCATCCGCGATTTCGGCCTCGGGAGAGAGATGGAGAGCTGTGTGGCTTGCTGCTTTGGCAGAACCAGTGAAATGAAAGAGGGCTGACGCCCGAACCGGCCCCTCTTCTTTATAACTATATATATACAAGTGACAGGCACGGGCCTTCGGCCCTGGGGGCATTCGGAGGGGGTGCGACAATCGGCGGGCTGTGACATTCGGCGGGGTGCGACATTCGCCGGGATGCGACATTCGTCGGTGGTGCGACATTTGTCGTAGGCAGTGGCGGAACTAGGATTTTGAAGTCGCACGGGCATAATTTAAGCACTGTCAATTCGGGAGATAGCGCCCTTGAGCGGGGGTTCGAGGGCAGCGTCCCAGAAAAAAAAAATTTGCCATAGAAGGAAGGAGAATTACCTATCCTTGACGCTAGAGCATGGCTTCATCATCTCTAATTTAGCAGCAATCCGATCATGACAACCGCTAGTAATATTGTTTAGATACACCAGAGGAGTATTCCCAATCAACTACAAAAAAAATATAATGTGAAATGCTCATTTCGATTTATTTGAAGAGGAAAACAAGATCAAGGAGCCCTAATAATCCCAAAAACCTACTTCGGTGAAATCATTTGCGATCTTTGGACCTACATCACCCATGACTCACCCTTCTTGCAGAGAACAACAACTGCCTGAAAAAGAATCCAATTGCTTCAAACCCTAATACTCTCAAAAACCTAAAACAGATCTTCATCAACAAACGAACATCGGCGAAATTGTAAAACTCGAGTAGCATCGAAAATCTTCATCGCTTTCTGATCGGATTGAACAGAAGAGAAACACTCATGTTTGATCGATCAATGTGAAGGGAAAGATTATTTGGTACCTTTAATGTGGAGATCGAAGAGAAAATCTTCATCGCTTTATGGCAGGATTGGGTATATTCATTTCTGGACTGATTTCAGTCCAGAAATCTCCAGATTTCTGGACTGATTTCAGTCCAGAAATCTGGAGATTTCTGGACTGATTTCAGTCCAGAAATCTGGAGATTTCTGGACTGATTTCAGTCCAGAAATCAGTCCAGAAATCTGGAGATTTCTGGACTGATTTCAGTCCAGAAATCTCCAGATTTCTGGACTGATAATCAGTCCAGAAATGAATGGTTTTAAGTGGTAATCAGTGAAGAAGAAGATAATACCAGCCAGCAGCGGGAGCAGCGGGAGCAGCGGGAGCAGCGGGAGCAGCGGGAGCAGCGGGAGCAGCGGGAGCAGCGGGAGCAGCGGGAGCAGCGGGAGCAGCGGGAGCAGCGGGAGCAGCGGGAGCAGCGGGAGCAGCGGGAGCAGCGGGAGCAGCGGGAGCAGCGGGAGCAGCGGGAGCAGCGGGAGCAGCGGGAGCAGCGGGAGCAGCGGGAGCAGCGGGAGCAGCGGGAGCAGCGGGAGCAGCGGGAGCAGCGGGAGCAGCGGGAGCAGCGGGAGCAGCGGAGCAGCCGGAGCAGCCGGAGCAGCCGGAGCAGCCGGAGCAGCCGGAGCAGCTAGGGCACGGGAGCAGCGGGCAGCGACGCCTAGGGGGATTTCTTCTCCCCCGTTGAAGATCGCGGAAAAAGCGGTCGGGCACGTGCCCTACCGTGCCCAGGGCTAGTTCCGCCTATGGTCGTAGGGACAACATTTGTTGTGGGTGGCGACATTTGTCGTGGGTGATGACATTTGTCGTGAGCGACGACATTTGTCGTGGGCGGCAACATTTGTCGTGGACAGTACCCGCCCCTATGGCCTCGCGAGACAGTACCCGACCAACGACGACGAGCTTTGCCCGCTCCCGGGAGGCTCCGCTCGCTTCCGGCGGGCTTCGCCCGACCCGCAACATATACATATGGGTACTAAAAATGACCGTAAAAAAATATAAATCAAGAATATAATTTTTATTTTGTAAAACAAATTATATTTTAACGTTAAAACATTTATCTTTCTTTTGTCATTTATAGCTATAGGCCATAGGTTTAGGATACCTAGTATTTTTATTTTTTGTATTTAAATATTGTAAAGTTGTGTAATTACCTAAAAGGATATTGACTTTATAACATACTAATATAAAGTGTGGTATAATTGTGTAATTATGAATACAACTATAAGGGCAATATAGAGACATCAGACAATGTTTCACCAAAGAGTAGTTTTCGCATATTAGTAGAGATATATATATTTATATATACATATAGAAATATTTATATATATATAGATAACATAGCTGACCCAAGGCTTCTTGGGCTGGGGTTGAACCTCTCATGGGCCGGCTGAGTCGTGGCCTTAGCTGGACCGGGGAGGCGGAGTTCAACCTAATTATATCTACATATATAATACATATGTTTATATATATATCTATATATAATTTTTTAAACATAAAACAAATTGCCATGCACGCAGGCGTGCATTACATACGAAGTCCAAACTGAAAAACAAATTAATTTTTTTTGCAAAATAAAAATAAAATCTCAAAAATTAAAATGCAATAAAACAATTCTGGCTGAAAGAGATCCGGTCTGGTGCGGCGTCGGACATTTCTGCGTCGACCCGATGAGGTCGGTCTCCACCACTTCGTCTCTCGATGTCTGACGTGCCAGAAGATGAAAGCTCATCGTCAGCGTCCTGGTGGTTTTTGCAGCCTCTGCCTATCCTAGAATGGAAGTGGGAAGACATCTCCATGGACTTCATCACCGGTTTGCCCCGTGCTTCGAGGGGATATTATGCGATTTGGGTCATAATAGATCGCATGACTAAAGTTGCTCACTTCATCCCGTACAAGAAAGGTCATTCCACCGAAAAGATGACTCAGATCTATGTTTCAGATATTGTTAGACTCTATGGGATTCCCTTGCGGATTGTATCTGATAGTGACTCGAGATTTGTATCTCATTTCTGGAAGGGCTTCCAGCAAGCTTTGCGCACTGATCTAAACCTGAGCACCGCTTATCATCCAACAACTGATGGTCAAGCCAAAAGAGTAAATCAGATTCTTGAAGATATGCTTCAATGTTACATTCTGGATTACAAGGGAGCTTGGGATGAGCACCTACCCTTGGTTGAATTCGCCTACAATAATAGCTATCAAGAGAGGCTCAAGATAGCCCCCTTCGAAGCGTTGTATGGGCGTCGTTGTAAAACCCCTCTCTATTGGTCGGAAGTGGGTGAAAATGTTGTTTTGGGGCCTAATTTACTTTAGGAAATGGAAGAAGCCGCAAAGAAAACTCAACTCCAGCTCAGTCGTGTCATAGAGAGACAGAGAAAGTATGTTAACCAGCGTCGTTGTCCGTTAGAATTTGTTGTGGGAGATCAGGTGCTCCTGAAGGTTTCTCCTATTCCCGGGGTGAAGAGGTTTGGTCGTTATCACAAGCTCAGCCCGAGATTCGTGAGACCATATACCATTACAGAGCGTATCAGAGGATCTGCATATCATCTTGAGCTACCTGCTTCTTTGGCCGGTGTTCACAATGTATTCTATGTTAGCCAGCTTCAGAAGTACATTCGTGATCCTACCTGTGTCATTGAATAAATTCCAGTGATTCCTGAAGCCAATCTTTCTTATCCGGTTGAGTCTACTAAGATCGTAGAGTATCAAGAACGCATGCTTCAAAAGAGAATCATTCCTATGGTCAGGGAACTTTGGGTGCATGGAAGGTCTGAGGATTACACTTGGGAACTTGAATCTGACACAAGTATCCACAACTCTTCTCTTGATCCTGGTAAATCTTCGCACCCGTTCTCCTTGCTATTTAATTATATTCATAGTTAGTTTCTATGCCTTGAATTGCAAATCTTATTGGAATAAATGTCATCTGAATCTTCGTCATAAGAGGTCTCATTCAGGAAATCCTCATAAGTTTCGGGACGAAACTTCCTAAGTAGGGGAGAATGTAACAATTCTTAAAACAAAAAAAGGGGTTCAATAAATTTAAATTGATGGTAGCTCAGAAATTATAGTAATTAGAATTTGAGCCAGCCCCCCTCCCCAGATTTATTTCCCCTAATTAATCAGTTTAGGTGCTAGGTCTTCCGCACAAAAGCCGCTCCTGATCTATGATTTTCGCTCCCGCACCAGCGTCGACGCTCCCACTTTCTCCCAATTCTGCCTCCAGCCGGCTGTCGTGCCTCATGTTCCTTCTCCCCAAGCCGTCGGTAGTGGCTCTCCTTTACAAGGCCGACAGCAGCGACAAGCTTCTTCCTTGAGGCCGACAGTCCCTCCTCCTTCTGGAGCCGGCAACAGAACCTCATTCTCCTTCTCCCCCGAGTGTAGGCAGCTCCTCCATCCCTCTTCCTCTTGGATTTGGTTGGTGGATTGCAAGAAGATTGCCTAGGGTTTGCTCGAATCCCCCTCTACTCGGATTTTTGAGCCCGAAATTGGTCTCTTTTCATAAGATTCCTCTTTCCGCTCATATTTCAGAGTTCCTTGTATTTGTTTGGAATTTTTGCGCCCCAAATTTGTATATGTAAATTAATCCAAGAGTTTGACCTCTTATAATTGTCTAACCTTTTTTTTGTTTGCGATTTCAGGCACCGCTATTCGACCTAATTGTCGATACCGCTCATAATCCTCTCCAAATTAGAGTTTTTCTAGTCAAGGCACAACCAATTTTCGTCTTCCTCGTGGTATTCGCTTCTCCCCTCGCTATTGAGGGAGGTAAAATTCTTAACTCGCTCTTGATTTTAATATGTGATGAAGAAAATGTATGTGCTAGCATAGGATTCTCGATGTGCCAAATATCATGAATGCTTGCCCTTGAATAGGTTCAGAATTAGATTGCTATTTTTGTTGGCGCTGCTTAGCCGCCGCCATCTTTTTCAGCTTCACCTTAAGACAAGTAGAGAATCTTTCTCGTTTGCAAACATTAAATTTAATCTCATGCGCTCCTTTTCCTATTATGAATTATACTCTTGAATAACTAAACCGTTAAATCAGTAACCTTTCCTAATATGTTATGAATCACTAAATTATGAACCTTTAAATGCATCAATGTCATAAATAACCATTGAAAGATACTGTTGAATTGATGTGACACTTTGACTCAAATTTCCGCTTGACTGATAACAGAAATCAATAAATGACCACAGCAAGCACAAATCTTTTGATAAGCCTTGCATTTTAATTAATATTAGAATCATGTGCATCAAATTAAACACGTATACCTTTCACCAATTACAACTTATGTCATTACGGGTTCGGAACTAGGCTACACTCTGGAGTATGCTAATAATTAAAATTATTTCTATTAGACTTTCTTACTTGTCTGTCCTACTAGCTTGGCCTCACATGATAAATTAATACACAAATTTTTTTATTTTTCCTGCTTGTACTTTATTTTCTTCCTTACGTACTATTTTATTATTATGAGGCTTTTTCCTTCTGTTTTAGAATTTGAATTAGCATTCGTAACTGCACCGCCTACTACCTGAGCTCGAGTTGCGTGAAGTTTTTGGATTCCTGGAGGTTTATCTTGCTGCTATTTTGTCAGGTTCTATGTATTTATTTCTTATACTGACGGATTTGATTATCGTGTTATTAGTTATAGTCAGTCATTTTCTTTTGTGACATGAACGACTGCTAGGTTATTACTGATGTACTAAAATTTAGCATTAATGACATGTTCATCTCTTTAGTTTATTGCATTTACGCTTTATATCAGCACGATGTGGCATGAGATTTTATTAAAAATTCATGTGCATTTAGTTTTTCACTGACTAACTATAAAGCTTTCGCAAATTATAACAAATCTATTTTTTTTTCAAAGTAATTATTTTAAACCCAATAACACTAAATCAGCTCCCTCCTAACAGACATGAAATTTCTTCCGCCCTTGTCTGTGGCATCACGACCCGGCCGAAGCGCACTCTGATATTTCCTTTAGACTGGTCTGAGGCTCATATGGACTGCTGGGTAGATGAGAATGAGGTCACTAATTTAAAGCTTATTACGTATTCTGAACATTTACGTTTAGCCTAGTTGCATATAACAACTTTTATTAATTATGATCATGTAATAATGAGTTCGTTTTTCATGGTGAGGATTAGAGACAGTTAGGCGTCATAATGAGTTCATTTTTCATTAATTTGGAAGAGTGAAACGGATGGAGCCCCACAGTTAGGCGTCGTTAGATGTCTATTGTTTACACTCCGCCTAGGTGAGGATTAGAGACACATTTTGTACACCAATTTACCTAGAACAGGCGACATCTGCAAGCTTGTCATTGACAATGAGAGTTGTATCAAATCGGTAGCATTTATATGCCTATAGCATATGAGGTTGATAGTCGAGCCTCTCCCCTATCCCCATCTTGTGGTCTGGTATTGATAGGACGTGAACAATTATGACCAACTCTACAAAGTAGTTGTTGTATGTGTCGATTGAGTGATCCTTGTGGAAGGCACATAAGAGCTCAAACACATTAATGAACTATCAAATGTCATAACAGAGGACCAGTACCTTGTCAACACTGTCAGAGTGATAATTGAATTTGTCTGGTAGAGTCAACACAACCAGTACAGAGTTGAGCCCTACATATAGAAGAGAGCATAGAAAGAGAAACTTTGTGGTTATCTGGAGTGGATTGCAGTTTGAAAATTTTCTTATTGTGCATGCATTTAATCCGAGAGGATATTCATGCCTTAAAAGATCAGAATTTCAATCAACATGAAAGATGTGTAAGGGTTGAAAGTAGAGGATGTGTTGTCAAAACGGGTGCTTGCCATGGTAGTCGGTTTGATGGTCTGACACCCCTACTTAGTTTAACATCAATTCATAAGTCTGACCAACACTTGTGATATGAAGCAAACTAAACAACAATATATAAATTGGTACATAACAGATAATAGTACAAATTGGAAAATTTTAATATTGTAGTTAAGGTTAGGGAAAGATTTCAAATTCTGATTCACAAAGTCAATAAGAAATGAACCATGCAAATAGCCTGAATAACCAAACATCTTAAATGACTATGATACTATTTCATATATATTTGATTCATCAACTGAAATGAAAAAGAAAACTACATATGAAAATCCTCAGAAGTTTATCCGAGGGATATCTCCCGACCTGTAACCCCTCAAAAGAAATGTCAGAAGACGAGGTCAACCCAACTGGTGAGTAAGAAAAACTATCCCTTTTAGTGACACTAAAATAACTTCATTAAAGTATGCGCGCATGGTTTTATAATAATATTATATGCTAAAGAAATGTATACAATGGTTCTATGCATACTTGTCTATAAAAGTATTTTTAAACATAAATGTCTTTTTTGATACTTTATCTTATAATAAATTTCTCTCCAATTTTAAAATCATTGATGTATAGGGATTTTAGGTTTTGGATTTTAGTTGGAATTGAGATGTCTTAAATCCTCTTTCCTCTAATTCTTGTTACAAAAATTCTTATGCACATTCTAGTAATTCGAGCCCCCAATTGCAAAGATAGGTACCATAGTGCCTATCGGTCGAACGGTCACGGACACAGACTCGCAACTATGGGGTGTCGACTCCCCAATTTGAGGCTCATATGATCTACTACACCATACGAGTAAGATAGCATATCTCTATCTATCATGAGAAGAAACCTTGATTGTGCCTCCTATTTATGTTCTCATAGTGGCCGCCATGAGCAACAAAGGAAAACACACTTAACGTTGCTAATCTTAAATGTTACATTAATCTTTTACCTTATTATTTGCAGTTTGTGTGATTAATCTTAGGGGAACATTCACATACCATTTCATGCTTAAACTATGAATTGAATCGCCTTTATGTATTATGTCTTATCTTAAAGTTAATGATATCAACACAATACATTAGCTATATTATGTTTTTCACTTTCCATGATTTCTATATACGGAATACTTAATCTCACGTATTCACATAATTCATAAATTTACTTATGATCGTAGGGAAATTACATAAACATTTTCTTACATCTTAATCGACTTCGTATTATTGTCATGCAATCATTAAAAAATAATTCATTTTTTGCATCTATTCAAAAGATGTGTTACGCATAGTTACGTACATTATTCTATTCATGATATGGTAAAATTACATTGGAGGGAACCATTCATAAATCTACATGATATGTCTAACAACAACAACACTCAAGCCTTTATCCCATTATAGTGGGGTCGGTTATATGGATCCTTTGTCTCCATTGTGCCCTATCTTTAGTCATAATCTAAATAATATCTAGGTATATCATGTCTTTCCTTGCAGTTTTATTCCAAGTATTTATTGGTCTATCCCTCCCTCATTTAACATACACAGTGACTAAACTCTCGCAAAGCCTAACATGTGCCTTTAATGGTCTCCTTTGTACGTGTCCAAACCATCTTAGTCGAGCTTCTTGCATTTTCTCTGCAATTGTTATCACTCCTGTCTTATCCCTAATACACACATTCCTAAATTTATCTAGTCTCATGTGTCCACACATCCACCTACGCATTCTTATCTTCACAACTCCTATTTTTTGCTCATGTACACAATTCACCACCCAACACTCAGAACCATAGAGCATCATTGGTCTAATTGCAATACGATAAAACTTGAATTCAAATTTTAATGGTACTTTACGATACATAAGATCTTTGACGCGTCTCTCCACTTCAACCAACCTGCTTGGATTCAATGTACCACATCTTTATCAACACCTCTAACATTTTGAACTATCGATCCAAGATATTTAAACCACTCACTGCGGGAAAAATCTTCATCACCTAACTTAATAATGAAGTCATCCATCCTTCTTACACTGCAATATTTAAACTCCATATTAAACCAAAACGATATCATCCGCAAACAATAAACACATAGGTATTACTTGCTGGATATATCCGGCGAGCTCATCTAAGATAAGGGTAAAGAGAAAAGGGCTTAAAACTGAATCATGATGCAAGCCAACAGTGATAGAGAATTCATGTGTTAATTTTCCAGATATCCTCACCCTTGTCATTGAATTTGTATATATATCTTGGATTATTTTAATATATGATACATTTATACCTTTCTTTTCTAAGACTCCATAAGATCTCTCTTGAAAACCTAGCATAAGTCTTCTATAGATTAATAAACAGTATATGAAAATCTTCTTTTCTTTCTGGATAGTTGTCAATGAGTCTCCTCAAGAGATGTATGGCTTCCATGGTTGACCGCTCTGGCACGAATCCAAATTGATTCTCTGAGATGTTAAGTCTCTTGTCTTACTGGTGGAGACCAACATAGGTCAGGTCGTCGCAAAAGTGCCCGACGTCGCACCCGATCGGACTTCTACCGGCCCCGAGTCTAGCATATTTTTTTTGCGTCATTTTAAACGTATGTAATTTGTGTAAACTTGGTAATTTGTGTTAATATATTATATATATATATATATATATATATATATATATATAACAGTTAAAACATATATATATATAACACTTAAAAACTTTTAAATATATATAATATATAATATATATATGATATATATATAAAGGTTATAGATTAAGTCAACAGCACAGCCGGTCCAATCCCTACCTCAACTTCAGATGTTTGCACTGTGCACCTTCCCGGTCCAGACACGCAGGAATGGCGGATCTCACGCCCCGCAAGGGCTCGGCAGCCGCACCTCCAGGCGAAGCTCCGCACATGTCCTCCCCACGATCCGGCCACGAATCGAGTTCCAACCGCTGGCTTTGCCCTGTGTGGCCCACGTCCTGCTCCGCCAAACCCGCTCCGCCAAGCTCCTACCATGGCCGCTTCTTCCACGACGTGTACGATTGGGTTCAGATTTCTGTTTTTTTTGTTTCTTTTTTTTTCTTGTTTGTAACCCTATAAAAGGGATTCTCTGTATGTAATTATGGGTGTTGAAGGAATATATGAAATTAATTGTTGTGTGCGATTCCGTGAGGAAGACGATGAACAGTGCATCATTCCTGCTGTTGTTAGAACTTAGGGGCGATTAAACTCGGTGTGGGAGTTGTAGGTGTTAGGATTGGTGATTGATATGAAAATTTGTGCTTTGCTTCGGGCTTCCTTTGAGAGTGAGCTTACTTTGGATCTCCTGTTTAGGCATTAGAGGATGCTTGTGTGCTTCCTGTGTAGGTGAGATTTTAGGTTTCCTGTGTGCTGCCTTCCAGCGGGAAGAGGTTGAATGCTTGAGGTTGTGGTTGAAAACAGTAAATCTATTTTTTACTGTGCTTGTAGGTTTAATAGTGATGCTGTGGTAATTGATTTCTGTAGAAGTTGGATGATGATGAATAGTGAGATTCATCTTAGTTCCAGTTAGGTGTTTGATTTAGGCGTGATTAGGTTATGAGAGATTGCTGTGAGTTTAAGCACTGTGAACAGTAGAGAAATTATATTAGATCTTAGTGTGTGAGATTTCGTGGAGCCACCACGAGTGTTTGAGATTTCGCGGAGCCTCTAGTGTGAGAGCGAGTGAATTTTAGGTTTGTTAGGTTTGTGGCTTCCTTGCTTTGAGTGATTCCGTGGAACCACTTCGTGTGAGGGAGTGAATTAATTCCTTGGTGCCCATGTGCGATAGTGGCCGACCTCGGAGCGAAGAACGAAGGTGACGAGGAGTTCCTCGCGTGATCGCCATCGACTTCGGATACGGAAGACGTCTCTTCCGTGGGTAATTGTTTCTTTCTCCTTCCTTTGTGTGTGTCTAAGTTTTCTCATTAGGATAATTAGACTCTTGCTGGGTTTTCGCCTGAATTTCGTCAGCAAACGTTACGTCGAAAACTCCAAACGGAAACGTATTTGGAGTTCACGATTTCCGTTTTGCTACGACAAGGGAACGGAACGAAGTTGCAAACTTCCGTCTCCGGATTTAATTTTGAACTTTTATTCAAGTAAAATTCAATTTTAAAGAAAGTAGCGATTTGTGCTTTAAAAATTCAAGTTGCAAAATTTTAAAAGTGCTGCGCCAGTTCTAATTTTTGCAGAATTAATTTAAGAATCGCATGCATTTAGGGTTTCCTATAAAAGTGCCGACAGACGCGTAAACCCTACGCGTCGTCCTGCATCACTTACTCTTCTTTTGATTACTCATTCACATAGTTTCATGGTATGACTATTTAATTTAATTCCTCTGTAATTAACACAATTTTGTATATATCATTTATTCCTATGCAAAGGTACCAACATAATCTCTCTCCAATGGTCTGCCACCTTTGATTTCAGTATCATATTGAAGAAACATGTAAGCCATTAAATTTCTTTTTTTCCCAAACATTCTCATATTTCAATGAGTATATCGTCTAGCCCAACCGTCTTTATATTTTTCATTTTTTAGAACATAATTTACCATCGATACTTGAATTTTACAATAAAATGTTATGTTCCTAGACATATGCAATTTATTTAACTCTTTCAAGTTTAGTTCATTGTCTTTTGTTTTATTATAGAATTGATAAAAATATCTTTTTCATTGCTTTTTAATAGTCACATCATCTGTTACGGTTGTGCATGTCGACGGGACAACATGGCGAGTTCGCACGCGGAGGGAGACGATGATGAGACCGTCTAGAGGAGAAACCGAAGACGCGACGCCAATATGATTATTTTATTTCTATTCACTTTATGTTATTTCATATTATGCATATGTACGTTTTTAATTATATATTTTCGCTATCCGCACTCTGTGCCTATAAGGATGGTGTTGATGCTTCTTCTTGATTATTTTTAGATGAATGAAAATTAGGGCTACTCCTTAAGGTTTTCCTTTTAACTCTAATCCTCCTTCCTCTTCCTCACCTCCGTTGGCTCTTCCCCTTGTCAGATTCCTCTCAGGATTGTATCAATTTATTCTGACCTGCCTTACCGCCCGCCATCTAGCCATCAGTGTGCGATAGTGCATTACCAATCCCACAACTTCCGCTCGGCTGAATCACCCATTCTGATTCCATGTCGATGATGCCATTCGGCGGCCCCGTTCCGTGGCTTGCGATATCGAGAACCCCAGATCCGCTCCCTACAGTCGATCTACCGTAGAACGCTGATCGACAACTCCGCCCCAGATTCCTCCGATGCGCCGATCTGCCGCTGAACCCCCCGTCGTCGCGTGTGTCGCCTCTTGCCGCGAGCCGCCCGTGGTTTCTGTGCCCCCAACTGCCACAGAAATGTTGGGCCCCTATTTCCGCAGCCCTTCACCAGATCCAGACACTCCTACCCACAATCCGACAAATCAAGCATGGTTCTGCCACTTCCAGTATATACCTGGGCCAACCTTAACCAGATATGCCCTTTTCGGCCACCGATGACGACTCCAACCCCATGGATCCCAAAACTCGCTCCTCCGGTGACCCCGCTCCGGATACCTCCACCGAAGCCCTAAGCTGCCGCTTGGAGGCTCAAGAGCAACTTGTCGCCTCCAAGCACGCCTCGCTCCTCGCCCTCCACTCCAAGAACAACTCCCTGCAGGCGTCCATCGCCGCCATCTCCACCGCGTCCGGCTCCAGCCCACCCGCGGACTAGGCTCTCGCCTAGGAGCCGGACCGCAGTCCATTCCTTCAGGGACCATTCCTTCGCCCTTTCCGGGCCGATCCGCCCTCTTCCTCGATATTCCCTCCTTTGTCGTCATTGACTCGATGGGTTGGATTTCCAAGGCGGAGAATTATTTCGACCTCAACTACACACCGGAGCACAAGGTATCTACATCGATGGTTAGCCTAGAGGGCTCAACCCTCCACTGGGCTCGGTGGCTCCGTCAATCCAACCCATGCCTTTCCTATCTCTATCTCAAGCAGGAGATGATTTGGCGGTATGACACCCGCTACTCCGGCTCCTCCGCTATCGAGCGTCTTTGCGGCGTCCGCCAGACATCCGGCCTAGACAACTATATTGAAAAGTTCGTCGCCCTGGAATCCCACGTTCTCGAGCTATCGTCCAATCATTATCTGGGTTTCTTCATGCAGGGTCTCCTGCCAAGTATCTGCTCTCGTCTCTGCACGCACCACCCTCACACAGTCTCCGACGACATGGACTTGGTGCGCCTGGTGGAGGCCGACCTCTCCCCCCAGTCACCAGCTCCTACGGCCGACCACCACTAGCCTCGGCCACCTTGGAGACCACTAGCCCCGGCTCTTCAACCGCGGTCGCCTCCTCGGAGAAACCAGTCGGGCAGCCCACTGGCCCCCAACGCATCTCGAATAGTGATTACAATGAGCTTCGCAGCAAGGTTCTCTGTTTTCGGTGCCGCCAACCCTACTCCCCCAACCATGAGTACGACATGAAGGAGTTCCACGACAACATCAGCGACGTCGAACCTTAGGTGACCCTGGCCGACTTTGAGGGCATGTAGCTCTCAGCGGGGGATACATCTCTCGACCCCACCGCAGCAACGTTCCACCGCCTGAAGTTATCCCGTACCTAGATGGTTGGGATCTTCGGCCAGCAGACCATGCAACTCTCAGGCACACTGCTGGATCGCTCGATCATTATCATGATGGATAGCGGTGTAAGCCACAACCTCATCTCCGAGCACCTGGTGCAGCAACTCCGTCTTCCCTCTGTTCCCTCCCTGGATGTTGCAGTCTGTATGGGCGATGGGCGACACCGACCGATTCAGGGTCGTTGCACTGTCGTCTCTCTCTCTGTAGGGTCCTGTTCCGTGACCGCAGACTTCTACACATTTGGCTTAGGCGATCTTGATGTCATTCGGGGAGTGGCTTAGATCCGCATGCTCAGTAAGATATGCGTCAATTGAAAGATTATGTTCAAGCAGTTACTACACGAGGGCCAGCCATGTGACCTCGACGGTGACTCCTTACTCCTACACTCTTTGATCTCCCTCTGCATAATCCAGTGGACCATAAATGTCAGCCTCTCCAATGGTTGTGGGCCCCCTCAGGCCCGTCAGCTGTGCCTCTTCCTTTTCCGACGGACCACCAAGAGCTTTCTACTGCGCTCGCCGACGTCATCCAGCCTCCGGCGGGTTTGCCACCAGCCCAACCTACTCTGGTCCGGAAGAAAGACAACAATTGGCACTATACTACACAACCAAGCTACTTGATCCCCGCTAGCACCTTTAGGGGATTCTGACTCGCAGGAGGTCCATGTTACTGGGTCTTACTGTCTGGAGTCCGAAGCTACATGGTTGCGCATGCCAACGGGACACACACACGCAGACGAGACACTTTGGCGAGTCTGCACGTGGAGGGAGATGATGACGAGCCTGTCTGGAGGATGATAGACCGAAGAAGCGAAGTCAACATGATTATTTTAGGTAATTGTTATGAGCAAACTGATTTTGGATAGGGGAAAACCAATTATGCGGGCAAACCAAGAAATTATATGTGCAAACCAATTATGCGGGCAAACCAAATTGTTGCTGCCACCTCACTGCCTCGGTACGAATCGTGGTCGTCTCTGTTGACTTTCATCATCTCTTCATCAGATGATTCTTGGATGTGGTTCAACTTTAGGAAACCGATGGTGGAGGAAGTGAGGCAGACAACCACATTTGTAAGCCTCTAATAAACTCCATATTCTGCTTCATCCACTATTACTAACGAAAGCCATGGTGCCAAACTCAAACAAATTCTATCTTCTAGGAACATTCATGGACGAAAAAAAATATATGAAATCGAAATAATAGAAGCGATCTGCAAAGCGAGAAAGGGGTACCACAACCACGAAGAGGAGGAGGATGAGGGAATCGTATCTCCCTTGCCGCAACTTCGAGCTTCTCTCCAACCTTGCGTCCAAGGCAAGCAACACCAAACTTCTCTCGCCGACCTCTTCCCCTATAGAAAATGGATTCAGGACTTCGCTATGGAGTAGAAGAGAGAGAGAGGGTGATAATATGGATATTGGAGAAGAAGAAAATAAAAAGTGTGAAGGGACGGCGGCTGGAGTGCGGTGGCGGGGGTTATCGGACAGGGGCGGGACCGGCAGTGAATGGCAGGTACGGGGAAGAGCGAGCAAAAGGACCTGGTTTGCCCCTATTTATTTCACGTTCTAAAACAATTACTTAAGATTTTAAATTTAAAAATTTGGTTTGCCCCTAGCCAAAATAGGTTTGTCGATAACAATCACCTTATTTTATTTCTATTTGCTTTATGTTATTTCATATTATGTATGTGTATGTTTTTAATTATGTGTTTCATTATCCGCACCCCGTGTCTATAAGAGTGGTGTTGTACTTCTTTTTGATTATTCTTGGATGAATGAAAATTAGGGATGCTCCCTAAGGTTTTCCTCTCAACTCTAATTCTCCTTCCTCTTCCTCACCTCCGTCGGCCCTTCCCCTTGCTGGATTCCTCTCGGGATCATATCATCATCTGTCAAAATTGTATCTGTTTCATCTTTTATGCATTTAACTTGACTTAAATCTCGTGTCTTCCTCTCTAGCTTGAACAATTTTATATATGTTACGTTTTCCATCTTTGGTATTTAGTCGCTAATAAAAATTTTCATAAACTTAACTTTTTGCGTTACTTACTGCATATTTAACTTCTTTCTTGTCGACTTTATACTTTGCCAAATTTTCATCATTCCAACAAGCATAGAGTGTTTTATAGCTAGCCCTATTTGCTCTCACTTTGTCTTGCACTTTCCCTTTACGCCACAAAGATTCTTTAGTTGGGGGTGCGCAACCTTTTGATTCTCCAAATACGTTTTTTTCACTTATCCTTAAATGTGAAAACATAACTTCTTATGAGACACTAGAATCAACATAAGTGTCGTCAACTAGTTGTTTCATAACTGCTGTCTTGAAAGCAACCTTTTTTCATCTTCAAGTTCCACTGCCAAAGTTTTGGCAACACTTTTTGCCTTTGTCATAAATTTATTATATTTAATTTACATGTCTAATACTATAAACCTATGTTGTATTGTCAAACTTTCTCCTGGTATGACTTTGAAATCCTTACAAATCATTTTTTTCATTTTGCGAGTCATAAAATAAGGCCATGGTTATCTGCAAACCGAAATTGGATATGTGCAACCAAGGTTGTAGATATCGGATATCGGGGACACGTCGGTTTAGGTTTTTCATGTCGGTTTTAGTATGTCGGGGGATATATCGGGGATATTTCACATAACGGGTTTTAATATTTAATTATTTATATGTGTAATTATTTATAAATTTAATCTTTTTTAAATAAATATATATATATATATTAATATATTAATAATTTGATATTTATTGAACTCCTAAATTTATCAAACTAATATAAACATTTTATATTACACAAGTAATAACGCGTGAAATAAAATAAGAGAAAACAGAATGTCGAGGAGTTGTCGATGACAATGGAAGATAAGGAAACTTTAGTTCATAATTAAAAGATCATGAAAAATTGAAGTCGGTGACGAACTTGAGCAAGGAAGAAAATCAGAGGAAGGGGAAAAACAACCTAAACAATGAAACAATTTTGATCTATTATCTATTAGACCATAAACACTAATTAAAATAAATTGAAAAAACCAATCGATAAAATGTCGGGATATATCGGCTGATATATCGGCGAATATATCAGTCAATAGCAGACATATCGGAGGATATATTCCAAAAGGATATTTTGCAAAAAAAAATCGGAAACGTGTCGTTTGGTCCATGAAACATTTATGTCGGTCGACACGTCGGCCATGTCGGAGGATATCCACAACAATGTGTGCAACCTAAACTTTTAAATAAAATCTATTAAATTCAAATCCCTAAAACCCGATCGGCGCAAACCAACCTCCCCCTCTTCTATGTTTCTTGTGATTTTAGGTTTCACAGGTTTGTTGGCTTCGCCGCTCCCTCCGCCTGCGCGTAAGAGGTTCCTACGGCGGTCGTCATCTCTGCACTCACCGACGATCGTTGAAACACTCTCTGGCGGTCCTTGAAGCATTCTCCGGCGTTCGGTGGTTTCACCGATTTTGTCGCTCCCTCTGCCTGTGCGTAAGAGGTTCCTCCGGTGATCGTCGTCTCTGCACTCTCTGGCGGTCGGTGAAGCACTCTCAGACATTCACTGGTTTCGCCGGTTTTGACGGACGCTCCCTCTGAATTGCCGCATATTCTTCGTTTTTTCCATCCAAAAATGAAGGCATAACTCTTTGTTGTTTACTCTTATGGTTTTGTTACCGATTGCCTCGATGGATTTTTCCTCCCACATTATTTTTACCGATTTTGTGGAGGTCTTTTGCATTGTTTTGATGTGTTTTGTTGGAGGGGTTTTGGAAATTTTTAATGTGTTTTTCTGGTATATTAGGTGCAAAAATCCTGAGTTTGGTGAATTTTTTATAGTTTGTTGAAATGAGTTTGAAAAATATTAAATTGTTGATATGAGGTGAATCGTCTCAAACACCACAAGTTGATGTTGGAATACACTTTGTCACAACACTGTGTTTTGAATCAAAGGATGAGTTAATATCGTGGACCCAAAATGTTGCAGAGGGATTGAGATTTCTTAAAAGTGTCGATAAGCTTACAAGTAGGCTTAAACCGAGGGTTCTACTGGGTTGTGATAGAGCTGATTTTTATCGTGAGAAACAACGAGGTACAGGCTGGGTAAGGCAAAATCTGCGAAAAATTAGCACAAAGAAGTGTGGTTGTCTATTTTCACTAAAAGGTCAAAAAATGCACATATAAATGAGTGGACTCTTGAAGAAAAGTGTGGAGTACACAACGATGAAATGGTTCATCTTGAAGCTCATTCCTATGTCGGTAAACTAAATGAAAATGAGGAAAATATTGTGGAGGAAATGTTTGTGGCCGGGGTGAAACCTAGAAAGATTCAATCGACTTTGAAGAAAAAAGATCCTTCTCACACCACCGTAATGCAAAATATTTATAATAAAAGAGCAAAGATGCAAAGAGCGGAGTTGGATGGGGGTACTCAAATACAATTTCTATACAAATGTATCACTAATAGTGGCTATGTTAGCTTCAACAAAGTCAATGTTGAGACTAATCAGTTGAAAAGTTTATTTTTTGCTCATCCGGTATTAATTCAGTTATGTAAAATATTTTCGTCTGTGTTTTTATTGGATTGCACGTATAAGACAAACATACACAAACTATCATTGCTATGTATAGTTGGTATTCAACCAATCATTCATTTTATGCTGCCTTTGCATTCATGTCCAACGAAGTACAAACAAGTTATACATGGGCCTCTAAATATTTTAGAAGTATTTTAGACCAAAGAAATTGTCATGTGTCTTGGTAACTCATAGAGAGAGAATTAATGAATGCAACTACAGTTGTTTTTTCAGGCACCAAAAATAGTGTAAATTTTATATAAGTAGGAATATTTTGGCACATTGCAAAAAGGAATTCAAAAAGGGTAAAGAGGAAACATTTCAATGGTAAATGGTAACAATTAGTAAATTCTCCAAAAAATCAGATTTTTATCAAAACTTTCTTGAAATGAAAACGGAGTATGAGATTGCATACCCACAAGTTTATTCGTATATCATCACAACATGGATAACACCATATAAAGAATATTTTGTTGCTGCCTGGGTTGAAATGCATCTACATTTGGATAACTCTATAACTAATCGGGTGGAAGGTAGTCATAGCCAGCACACCAAATTTTTGGAGGTTTCAATTGGAAACCTTGTCATTATTTGGCAAACTTTTGATCAGATGATTAAGCTGCAGCACAAGGAAATTAAGCGGTCTTTTGGACAAAGCACAATTCAGGCAAACAAGGAGTTTAGTTCATCTTTGTATTCTGATCTAGTTGGTTATATTTCGATCACATCTTTGGAGTATATCAAAAAAGAAGAATTCAGAGGAAGGACCGGTCAAGCTTCATTCGCAGAGTGCACACATAAAATAAAATATACGTTGAGACTTCCTTGCGCACACGATTTACTGCCTTACATAAGGAAAAATAATATTTTTCTATTATGGATGATACATGAACATTGCAAGCAATTTTGCATGAAATTAAAAAAACAAGATATTAATGATGAAAATGAAGTAGACTGTAAAATTGATGTGAAAATTGAAGGTATACTAAGGAGATATAATAACACTTCTGATCTTCAAAAACAAGAGATAAAAAGAAAACTTCGCGAGCTTATGGATCCAAGTTGTAGTCAAACATTGGAACCTTCTTTACCAACAAAAACAAAGGGTTGGCCTAAAGGAAGCTACAAGAAGTATACAGGTGATTTTAAATCGACGAAGCGAGATTCACCTCTATTTGAACATGTTTTGATGAGTGAGTAGTTATCATTGAAAATGAGATCATTGCGGGCCACAAAAAAGGAAGCGGTTTCGGAAAAAAAGGTTCTTGAAAGTCGTGCGGAAAGAAATGCCACCATACATAGTGGTCTATATTTCTGATGTCATGGATGTTTTAGGAGATGGACATTGTGGCTATCGGGTAATCAACAATGAAATGGAAATGGGGGATGATCGGTTATAAGTGCGTAATAATTTATCGAGGGAACTACAACAAAAAGAGGTCTTATTGACGTTATCTTGGTACACGACGAGAAGAATAGAATTGCTAAATTCCTTGGATTGCAGTTGCTCCTGCTCCTTTGGATAAGTAGATGACCATGTCTGATATGAAATTGATTATTGCTTCTTGTTATAATAATACAGTACTCCACTTCAACATGTTTCAGTCTTTCACTTTCTTGCATTGGCATTCACCGTCTCCGCTTGTTCGAAGAACAATATTCATGTGATTCATTCAAGGAAATCATTTCGTACAACTAAAGATGCGGGATGATTGTCCACTACCTCCAACAATCTCGATTTGGAGGAGGCATCATGAAGAGATTGTTGAGCAATAGTAACCATTAAATTCAAATTGTAAAGTTTATGACTTCATATATTTTGTTAGTGTTCACTAATGCATATACATTTTTCAGGTGTCAAAATGCACTTACTAATACAGTTCATTAAACTTGAAGTCAAACATGCTTTCTATCGCTATTTTGGGATAGGCGATGTGGGAGAAAACTTTATATTATGCACTTACTAATATAAAGCTTTGGTACTATAAGATTGCTACATATTCAATTATCTTACATTATATTATGAATTTTAAAAGTTTTATACACTTATTTTTGGCAGATGCAAGAATTCAAGCTGAAGTTGGAACATAAAGGACTACCTGATGAATTAAAAAGTTTCGTTTTTGTTATAATTTGTAATCCAAAGCTTTATATTACAATTTTTTAGTGCTTTCATCATGAAGCTACAAATTTTTTCTGATAGACGTATTTTTTGTAGCTTCATTTTAGTCGACGAGTAAATCAACAATTGATGTCGAAGGCTTGTGGTACAACATGTTCGACCAATTGTTAGTGCTGGAGGGTAAACGTCCAGCTTGGACACATAAAATAAAGGCAATGGAGGTAGGCGATGTGGGAGAAAACTTCAAACAAGCCAACGAGGGAAATTCTAAATAGGAGAGTCAAGCCGGGGAACTAAGAACGACAAAGACCCACATGTGACGCAAGACCCATATACGACGTGGACTCGCTGGAATCAGATTAGCCAACATCACATGCACACACAACATACGGAAGGGAACAAACGATGTGGAGCTAATCATCAAATAGGCAACCAGGGATAATCCATCGGGGATAATCTGTCGGGGACAATCTACACAAAGGGAGGTTCTGCACGACACGGTCCTACGCGATAACCCGCTGAGATTAGAACAACCAACAACAATCATCCCACAACACATGACCAATTGAACGAAAAAATGGGGAGACAAACCACATACGACATAAGCCCGAAGGCCGTCTGGAACTAAGGCAAAAGGTCAGAAAAGATCATCTGAGTCATCTTTATCCCAAATACTCCCCCTCGCGTGAAAAACACGTGAATATAAGCATAACAACATATGAAGCAAACACTAAAAACCAAACAAAGACACATAAATGACCATATCATCACAAAATTCCATCACCGGTGAGAGAAAAACACCCGAGAAGGGGTATCAACGGCTGAGCTCTCTTCTTCCTAGCAGAGGATGCATAGGATACCTTAATAAATATATGGAGAGGCCCAAAGAAGAGGACCTTCAGTATTGACAACACAGAGGAAGCTATAAATGGGGAGTATGACTGCAACAACTTTGGTGATGCTCTACCAAAAACCAGCAGCCCTTCCATTAGCGCAGCCAGATGGACGAAATCGTGGACAGGTGGGGACGAAGGAGGGATCTTCGAAACTAGCGGAATCAGTCGTCAATGAGCAGTGGAGGGGTCGACGTCGGGAACAGAAGCATCGGAGAAACTCGACGGGATCGTCGGCATAGGAAGACGAGATCGACAGGAGCTATGATAGGAATCAGCGCACGCAGTCGTCAGAGCCGTCGAAGACAAGGATGTCGCTGTAGATCGGGAGAAACGCTCGACAGCGAGAGAGGGAGCAAAAAGCACACCGTCGACGGAAATCAGAGGCAATCGGGCCCTTTGTCGACGGGATCATCGAAAGGAGAAGCTACTCCCATCAACGAAATCAAAAAACTATCTGTCGACGGGAGCAGAAGCATAACGACACAACGCGATCGAGAGCAGAATGAGAATGGGATCTGAGAAAGAGGTTGAATTGAGAGAGTAACCAACAAAAAATTTAGGCCACCACGAATTTAGGGTGCCAAAAGTTCAGGGAGCAAACAAGTCCTGCCCTGATATCATGTTGAAGAATAGGAAAGGGAATAGAATAGTGTATTTTATTCATCCACATGGGGGCTTTATATAGCATTACAAACAACACTTAAACCTAGACTCAACTAAACCCATAGCTACTAAAAGAATTAAATAATACAAAAATACTAACATCTTCAACAGTTACCACACGAGAATATGTAACGTAGGCCACTTATCTATAAAAATCGAAAGACATGCTCCTGACTGGATACAATCGAGGGTCAACTCCCTGGATAGTTGGACGCTACCACGAACTGAAATTATATGATCGCACACAAATGAGGACACAAATGCCGCGAAAACCTCTGCCCGAACTCTTGAGGGCTAGTTCCCTCTAAGAGCCTCTCCCACCCACGAGAGCCTTAACACTCAACAAAATACAAAAAATAACCCAAATGACTCTCCCCCACTCTTTTATATAGGCGGGATGGGTATACATAAAATATGATAATGCTCTGTAGTGTAACATTACATTTTTTAATTGAACCATCTATGAGTCTAGTCATCTCAATTAACCCGCGAGAGCGGTCTAGTCAAGTCTGGGTGACTCATTACTCGACCGTGACCTAAATCTATCGATTTCTCACGAGCTAAGTAAATGACCTCAAAATTGAATTCAGTTAGCGTCGTTAGACTCGTGAAGTCTATGCGAGTCCAACGAAGTCAACTGCGCTTAATTCCAATGAGCATCGGAGAAATTGGCGTGTCAACCCAACTTTAAGTAACGTTTTCACCAAAACAGTGGAAGTTGTGTAAACGACCTCAAAAACCAACCTCAGTTAGCGTCGTTAGACTCTTGAAGCCATTACGAGTTTTGCGGAACTGTCCGCGCTCAATTCCAATGAGTATTGGAAAAATTATCGCGTGGACGCGATTTTAAGTAACGAAATTATAAAAAAAAGGTGAAATCAAGTAAATGACCTTGGAATTGACCCCAGTCAGTTTTGTTAGACTCGTAACAATAATACGAGCTCAGCAAAGTCGCCCGTTTGCAATTTCAACAGCGTTAAAATAGGGTTTTTGCTGCTTCAGCAAATTGGGTTGTAAACGCTCGAGGGAGCAAAAAATGAGCAAATGAACTCGAAACTGGCATTGGATCATTTCAATGGGTGTGTATCGACGAGACAGTCGTAACGAGCTTGTACGAAACAAATTCTGATCTCTCTAATGAAATATACGTGTGTTGGAATAGTATGGTGAGTGTTCCTCCTTCTAACCCTAACCTTATTATTTTTATAATAAATATATATTATAACCCTAGGTTAAAGCCCACTCCTCCCCTCAACCGCAAACTTCACGCCAGGTCCCACCCTGCAGCCGACGAAGAAAAACAAGAGCCAGCCTGATCTCTCCCTCTTCTCTCCGACAACTCCTCCGAAAAACTCTCCTTAGGCAAGCCTTTCCTCCGGCGACCTCCTATCCAACGACGCAAAGGAGATCGACCCCCCCTCCCCCATCGGGCAAGAGCTCTTCCTCCTCCTTATATGACTGATCTGCCCTCTTCCAACTCCATCTCCCAGTAATTCCCGCTTCCCTGCTCCTCTTCCATTTCTCGGCGAGTGTCTAGCAAACTGTCGCCCTACTTATCCATCCTCGAGCTCCAAGAACAGTACCCGAGGACCCCCTTACGGTAGCCCTTGAAACCCCCTTACTCCTTCCCCTGCACTATTTCAACAACTCTTCACTAGAAAGCTCCAGATCTGAGTTCTCCTCTTCTCTCTCTCAATTCTTCACCAAGATTTCCTCTTTTGAAGCTCTGCCCGAGAACCCTTACTCCTCGAGGAATAAAACAACGAGATCTCATCTCGCCAAAGGCCAAGACAGACACTCAAAGAGGTCATCTCCTCTTTGGCGACATCCGACAAGATCCAGATCGGTGGAATCCGACTATAGCCGAGAATGACAGACAAATGCAACATACGCGGATATTGGGTAGCATGCATAGACACCCGGTGATTGTTTCCTCGACTTCTCTCGGGCCTAGATCTTAAGGTTTAAATTTATAGATGTCCACGCAAAAACCACGTTATTTCGGCGACCCATAGACACCCGAACGCAGTCGCGCACGGGATGGTTGTAGATCACGTAGAGGCGGTCCTTGTGACCCCTCCTGCGAGTCTCGAGGTACAACATTCTCAATAAATTACATTGGCATGCACGAACAAAATAACAATGATTGTGCGACAAATAATTATATCGATGCGCGCGACCAAAATAATAATGTGTGTGCGGCGATAAATGACATTAAATCGCACTGCAAATTTACGATGATCGCGCATTGGGGGTAATCATAAAGCTTGTGGAGAAGACCTTCAACGGTGAAGAATTCTAGTCTGTTGAATACAAGTTGGACTTAGAGTAGACTAGTCGTACCAACGACGTAGCAATGCCCATTTCATAATAATTAGTTCATGACCCAAATCCTACCTTATGTCTGGGAAGTGTTCACGATACCTAATCTGACGTCTTGATCGCACTTAAAATAATTTGAATCTACATAATAATTTATGAGCATTGTTAGGAGCACACCTATTTTGAATATTAGCACACCATTGATATTGGCACACCACAAAATTTTATTTGCAACACAATTTTTTATGAACACACTGACTTGATTTTTTAAAAAAAGTCTTTTCATGAATATAAACCATACCTTAGTACCCAAAATTTTATCGTATAGATGCAAAACATTTAACCCAAAATGTGAATAAAATATAACCACACAATACAAGTAAAACATAGAAAACCACACCAAAATTTATATATTGTAGGCCTTTTTTACATGATCAAAAATTTTCCAAATAGTTGTCCAATAACAAAAATCTAAACGAAGTTCAATGAGTAAGGAATATACCTCAAAGATCAAGGGTTTTTGAAAATCTGGAAAATCACCGGCGATCTGGAGGAAGAAACTAAACCAATGGCATCAGAACAGGAGGAAGGAACACCAGTGATTTGAAAAATCATCGTCAGCCCTGGAGGAAGAAACTAGCCTGGCGGGTGCAAACAATGAAAGGTCGGCATCGGGCTTGGACGGGCTTGCGTCGAACTTGGAAGAAACTAAGGCCGACGATGCCGAAATACGAGGAAGAAACTCCGGCGAGGCTGTAAGAAGGAAACTCCGGCGAAGCTGATGACGTCGCGCGTGAAGTCGCGAATTAGGGTTTTTTGACGAGAACGGGCTTAACTGGGCGAGAGTGAAAACACGAGTGTTGCACACATAAGAGTTGAACCAAATCTAAGAAAAATATATATTATTTGAGTTTTTTGGTGCGCTAATATCCAAAATTGGTGTGTTCCTAGCAATGCTCTAATTTATTAGAATTGTAATTTAGCAGAGGCGAGATTGTTAGTTCTGTTGGTTGGGTAGAGTTACAGATTGTTCGCCTCCTCTAGTTGGTACATTAAATTGTTGGTAATGTTGTCGGTGTGACATAATAATGTGTGAATGTATGTTGCAGGTCGACTGGCCTTGACGGTGGCACACTCTGGAGGGTTAGGATAGCAATTCTAGGGTAGCGTCATGGTCGAACAATAGCGTGCGTCCTAGCCTAGTTTGTGGTTTGTATAAGTGCTAGCCCCCTGAAGTTCGACCAAAGTTATTCCTCGGTTCACTTGTTTTATGCCGCTAGTCAGACGAAGAATGAGTATGGGCTCGGTCAACCATACGTAAGGCATGAGGATGATTGTGCTTAAATACCCTAGAAGTGGCAAGAATGTGTCACTGCCACCGTTTGGCCATGACAGTGGTGTCTGTAGGACTAGCTACCCCACGAATAAGCGATCACAGGTGTTAGTCGGCACCCGATTACGATCAGGTGCGAGCGTCTCGACACTGTGTTGTTAAATATATGTCAGCATAGTAGTTTATGTGCACTTTGATACATCCTGACATTAAATTGTTGGTAATGTTGTTGGTGTGACATAAAAATGTGTGAATGTATGTTGTAGGTCGACTGGCCCTGCCGATGGCACACTCTGGAGGGTTAGGATAGCAATTCTAGGGTAGCATCAAACACTTTTTATATACTCTGCATTGTATCTTCCATGTTTTTATACTCCGTGGTACTGCTCTTTGTCTTCCACATTTATTTCCACTTTTTATACGCTTGGTTGAAAGATGTTAGATTATTAACATAGCACCATATTCAAATCGGGTGGTAGAGGTGTGTAATGGGGGGAATGGGTGAGGCATCCATCTCTATTCTTCCCCGTTAGCCACTTCGATCAGTCGATTTGGGTACGGTGTGCGATAAGGCTCACTTTCGTGCCTTTTTCTGGAGGGGGTCTTACACTTAGGGCTACACAGACTATTCACGGAGCGCTTGGCGACCGACTTCATACCAATACTCCTCGACCAAAAACGTATTTTTTCCTCGAGGTCGAGGGTCATAGAAACATCAAATAGCGTCAGAAGATCCAAGTCACCGATTAGGGATCGTCGTCTTCAAATCCAAGTAACGCACGCAAGTCTTTGAGAGGGTAGATATGGGTGGGCAAGTACGGTTACTAGAAACGAAAGCAATGGTGATGGGGTCGTCAGGTGTCGAGGGAAGCTGGACTGGGGAGCTGGGGGCAACGGAGACGGGCCTAACAACAGGGGTCCAAGAGTGGGGGAAGGGGATCCAAGCAAGGAAATGGTGGCATAGATTTCGACGGTGGAGGCGGTAGAGACAGGCTGGTGGGGAGTTCGTGATGAGGAGGATGGCGGGGATATGTAGATTTTTTTGTCGAGGTAACGAGCTTGCTCCATGAAGCGGGAAAGAGTAGTCAGTTTCTCAACCCGAAGGTGGTGTTGCAAACTCCAAGAAAGTACCCCAGATAATGGTAAGGGGCAAGGTCGGGTACGTGCGCGACGATCTCGATGCACTCGTCGATGTAGGTGACCATGGTGTCGGACTGGAGCACGTAGTTGAGGCGCTCGTAGGCATTACTCTCCTAGTGGGTGTCATAGTGGCAGAAGAGCCCTTCCTTCAGTGTGGACCAAAAGAAATCAGGGACCTGAAGGCGCGTCCAATACACCTAATGAAGCGTCGAACCCTCCAAATAAATAATAGTCAGGGGAGCCTTTTGATTGGCGGGACAGAACTGAAGGTCGAAGAACTCTTTAGTATAGGCAATCCAATCGAGGGGGTCGACGCCTTCGAACACAGGGATTTCGATCCGAAGAAGATGGGTCGGGTAGATGTCTGTAGCAGTAGCGGGTGGAGAAAACCTATGTAATCAAGGACGGGCCGAGGAGTTGGTGGCGAAGGGCCCGATTGGAGGTTAACCATCATAGCCGAGAGCTCTCGAAGGAGGAGAGTGAGATCCTCAAGCCTTGATTCAAGTTGATCCAAGAAATGGGAGTCAGCAGAGGCGTCCTCGTCGGCGTGGAGGGCAATTGAACATGTCTGGTGCATGGAACGATGGGACCGAAGGGAGAAAACCGGCTACAGGGCTGAACGGGGTGCGGTGGTGGGAGGGGAAGGCAAATCAGGGGCAAGTGGGTGACAACAAAGCGCAGGAATTGAGTTGAGGAAACTAAAATAGTCGGCATTGTGTGGGGTGTTGCTAGATGTATGACTGTACAAGGCAGAGGCAGAAGGAGATGCTAGGAGCCTCACACGAAGCGACAGGACGTAGCTGGGTTGTCTTACTAGGAGATGAGAGGCTGGGCAGATTATTAAATTGTTGCATTGAGCAACAAGATATGCAGCTGTGTCGGGAGACTCATGGGGAGGGAAACAATGAGCATTGCATGGTTAACAGAGGTATCAATGGCGCCAAGTGGAACCAATGCGGGTGTCAAAGCGAGGAGATCAGCGTTGGAGCGGGGATGAGCAGCCAAAGACTCGAAATCGGCGGAGCGAGAAACTGGCCACGCGGAAGATGATGTAGTGATCGGGTCTGGGCTGGAACATGGATGTAGGTCACATTAAGTTTTCAGTGAAAACTCTAAATGAGTGGCAGGTCGGACCAATTGATAGTTGCACTGATACGCACTCGGGAGGAATCCGGCAAGGGGAAGGGCCGGCGGAGGTGAGGAAGAGGAAGGAAGAAACGAGACGAATTACTTAGGGAGCGACCCTAATTACTATTCATCCAAGGATAATCTAAAAGAGTACAACTCCCTCCCTTATAGGTGCGGGGTGTGATAATAAAAAGTACAACATAAAGAAAAATAAATAAATGCGTACAAACAAATAAGAAATAAAGGACCAGGAAATAAATAAAATAGTCAGCTGGCGCCGCGTCTTCGGTCTCTCCTCCTCCAGACGGACCCGTCATCGTTTCCCACCGCATCCGGACTCGCCACGGCATCTCATCGGCGTGTGCGTGTCCCGACGGCATACGCAACCGTAACAATGCCGCCGTCTGGAAAATATGTCTTGTCCCTAAAGCAGTGGTCGGAGTGGTGGCGATAGAAGTGATCCTGGGGCAACCCAGTAGCTTCGGACTCCAGGCGGTAAGACCCAGCAACAGGGACCTCTTGCAAGCCAGAGTTCCCCTAATGGTGGTAGCGGCGACCAAGTAGCTTGGTCGGGTGGTTCGGCGCCAACTGTCGTCTTTCTTCCGGATTAGAGAAAGCTGGGTTGGTGGCAATCCCGCCGGAGGCTGTATGGCATTGGCGAGCGCAGTAGAAAGCTCATGGTGACCTGTCGGGGAAGGAGGAGGCACAGCAGACGGGCCCGAAAGGGCCCACAACCCCGCGGAGAGGCCGAAGTTCGTGGTTTGCTGGATCGTGCAGAGGGAGCTCGAAGAGCGTAAGAGAGCGGAGTCACCGTCGAGGCGACATGACTGACCCAGATGTAGGAACTACATGGACATAGTCTACCAATTGACGAATACATCATCGATCGTGCGTAGCCAAAGCCACTCCCAGAATGGCGTTGAGGCCTCCTAAGCAAAATATGTATGAGTTTGCGGTCACCGAACAAGTCCCCATGGAGAGAGAGACGGTCGTGCAACGGCCCTGAGTCGATCGGTGGCGCCAATCGCCCAAACGGACCGCAACATCCGGGGTAGGAACTAAGGGAAGACGGAGCTACTGCACTAGGTGCTCTGAGATGAGGTTGTGGCTTGCGCCGCTGTCCACCATGATGATGATCGGGCGATCCCGGAGTGTGCCCGAGAGCTGCATGGTCTGTTGGCCGGAGATCCCTCCCGTCAAGGTACAAGATAGCTCCAACCGGTGGAACGTAGCTGCGGTGGAGTCAAGAGGTGAATCCCCCGTTGAGAGCTCCAGGGCCTCAAAATCATCCAGAATAACCTTCGGGCCGACGTCGCCGTTGATGACGTGGAACTCCTTCACGGAGCACTCATGGTTGGGGGAGTACGGTTGGCGACACCGAAAACAGATACCATTGTTGCGCAGTTCATTGTAGTCACTGTTCGAGAGGCGCGGGGGGACCGGGGTGGCTGCTCAGCCGGTTTCCCCAAGGCTGTGGTCGTGGTGGAGGGAGCTGTGGCTGGCGATCACCAAGGCGGACGGGGTTGGTGGTGATTGGTCGTAGGAGCAGGTGGCCGAGGTGAAAGGTTGGCTTCCACCAAACGCGCCAAGTCCATGACGTCGGAGACTATATGAGGATTATGCGTACGGAGACGAGAGTGGATATGTGGCAGCAGACCCTGCATGAAGAAGCCCAGATAATGATCTAGCGTTAGTCCGGGAATGTGGGAGACCAGGGCGACGAACTAGACAACATAATCATCCAGGCCGATTGTCTAACGGACGCCGCAAAGACGCTAGATAGAAGAGGAGCCGGAGTAGCGGGTTTCATACCGCCGGATCATTTCCTGCTTGAGCTCAGGCAGAGAGAGAAACAAGTTGGTTTGGCTAGCCACCGAGCCCAGTGGAGTGTCGAGCCATCTAGGCTAAGCACCGCCGTAGACACCTTGTTGTGCTCTGGTGTGTAGTTGAGATCGAAATATTGCTCCGCCTTAGTAATCCAACCCATCGGGGCAATGCCGGCGAAGGAGGGAATGTCGAGGGAGAGGGCGGACCGGCTAGGAATAGGAGGAGGGGTGGTCAATGAAGGAATGGACTGCGGTCCGGCGCCTGGGAGAGAGTCGTTGTTCGCAGGTGGGCCAGAGCCGGACGCGGAGGAGACGGCGACGGTGGAAGCCTGGAGGGAGTCGATCTTGGAGTGGAGGGCGAGTAGCGAGGCGTGCATGGAGGAGACCAGTTGCTCTTGAGCCTCCAAGCGGGGGATAAGGGCGTCGGTAGCGGAATCTGAAGCAGGGTCGCAGACGGAACGGGTGTTTGGAGCCATGCAGCTGGCGGTGTGAGGTGAGGATGGCGTAGAACCGCTGGCGCGCAGCGGAAGCGGGGACGATGCTAGGGTTGGGTAGAGCAGGCGGATCGGGAAGCGACACGGGTGGAGTTGACAGCAGCATAGCAGGCGTATCTGGCTAGATTCGGCGAAATTAGGCGAGGTGCGGTCTTCCGGCGGCGCCAAGGGCCGAAAGTGTCGATCGGTGATATCTTGCGGCAGCTCGGTCGCGAATGGCGGAACGAGGAGCGTCCTGTTCGAACAACTAGAAGACGAAAGATTGGGCCTTCGACAAGCGGAAGCAGGCGGCGAGTAGGGCGGCTAGCTGAATCGGGGGTGACGTGCGCCGTTTTTTGTGGGCGGAAACCGGGACAGAGATGATCGGCCGAAAGCGTACAGGAATCATCTTGGAAGGTCAATTGTGTGCACCGACGGCGTTCTGGTGAGCGGTGAGGCAGGTCGGACCAAATTGATACGAACTCGGGAGGAATCCGACAAGGGGGAGGGTCGGCGGAGGTGAGGAAGAGGAAGGAGGAAACAAGACGAATTACTTACGGAGCAACCCTAATTTATATACATCCAAGGATAATCCAAAAGAGTATAACTCTCACCCCCCTATAGATGCAGGGTGTGACATAATAAGAAATACAACATAAAAGGAAATAAATAAATGTGTATAACCAAATAAGAAATAAAAGAGCAGGAAATAAATAAAATAGTCAGGCTGCTGCCGCGTCTTCTGTACAACCTCGGGCTCGCAGCCTGGCGAGAGGGCCCAGGCGAGAGAAAGGGCCCCAGCGAGTGGGCCCAGGCGAGAGAAAGGGCCCCAGCGAGTGGGCCCAGCGAGAGGCTCCGGGCGAGTGTGAGGGCCCAGGCGAGAGGCTCCAGCCAGGCGAGAGGGCCCAGGGTTTAGGGCCTAGACGAGCGAGAGGGCCCTGGCGAGAGGACCCTAGCAAGAGGTACCCGGAGAGAGGGGTCATTTTAGTTCAAGGTCGGTTCAGGTAGGGCCGGGCCCACCTTTTGGGCCCCAGGAGTGTTTTACCCTTTTACCCCGGGTGGTCTGCATTTAGCCCTTGTAGACAGCGGAGTTTGGCTGTTGGCAGACCTAGCCAGGGATGTTCTGGTAATTTCAGGGCGGTGTAAATTGGTTATTTGCAGTCCCAGTTCAGAGGCCTATAAATAGACCGGTAGGGTGCCTTAGAAGGGCAAGCTTTCTTGACTCCTCTCTCTTCTAAGGCACCTAGCTCAGTATTGGCTAGGGAGGGGAAGGGCTGTAGTTTTAGTCTCTTCCGGGTAAGAGGTGGGACCTCCTCACTGAAGCTCCCGATCTAGTTCTTCGCCTTGAGCGTGAGGGAGTAAGCACGAGTTGCCCCTGTAGTTCCGAGCTTTAGGTGGGGCCGACTTTGTTGGTTCTAACATTTTTGGTGCGGTGAGCGTGGAACCGCAGCTTGTGCGGAAGAGCGAAGGGTTACCTCATGGAGGGAGATGCGGGAGGAGAAGGCGAAGGGTCCCCAAGGCTGGAGGGATATGTCGGGAGGGCAGAGTTCATGTCATCCATCGGAGGGATCATGGACATGCTGAAGCAACTCACACAGAGAGGCGAGTGCGAGACTCCCCCACCTCAGGTGCCGGACCTCGCGCCCAGGGGAGGGGTCGACTCGGCAAGGGTAGGTGAAGATGCACCCGGGAGGCGGCCGGGAAAAGAAATAGTGGCGGAAGGAAGTCGGCGAGAGGTGGAAGGAAGGGAGCTCTTCCCCAGTCCGGCGAGTGCCGTCGCGCAGGCGGAGCTAGTGGCGCGAGTGGATCTGGCGAGACCACCGGCGAGAGGATCTCCTTTCTGCGAGTTGGTCCTTTCGGCACCCGTTCCAGAAGGGTTCCGCGAGCCGGAGATGAGCTACTACGTGGGGAAGGATGATCCCCTCCAACACTTGCAGTGGTTTGAAGACGCAGTGTCCATCAGACCTATGACTGACGCCTTCAAGTGCTGTCTCTTCGCTATCACTTTGAAGGACAAGGCTAGGGACTGGTTCCATCAACTCCCTACTGGTTCCATTTATTGCTTCGAAGACCTGAGCAGGAGTTTCCAGCTGCGTTTCTCGACCTCTAAGAAGAGGAAGAGAAACCCGGAGTCCATCTTCCTGATCAAGCAAAAGGAGGACGAGTCCTTGGCTCAATACGTGGACCGTTTCCAGGAGGAGATGCTAGGCATCCAGGAAGTGCCTGGTTTCGCCCTCCAGATGGCCTTCACCGTGGGGCTGAGGGAAGGTTTCTTCAAGATGAGCCTCACCAGGAAGGCGCCGTTGTCCTTCGAGGGGTTGATGGAGAAGGCCGCAAAAGAAATAGTCATGGAAGCGGCAAACCCAGCATTTGCAAGGAAGCTGGCAAGGTTGACGGAAGTGGAGCAGAGGGAGCCAGGAGGGGCAAGGCAGCCAGAAGGAAGGAGAAGAGAGGAACTAAGAGGGCCCGCGCACCCGGAGTTGGGATGGAGGCAGCCGGGAGGCCCGGTTCAGGGGCCTGGAAGGGGTCCTCCGCAGGGGGGAAGAAACTTTTATCCAGGTCCAGGAAGGTTTCATCTGCTAGGATGGGGGCATGGTCCGAGGCCGCTCCCACCCCCACCTCAGCAAGTTATGGCCATAGGCAGAGGGAGAGGAAGAGGAAGAGACCGTGGGAGAGCAGGAGTGGGGAGGAGGAGGAATCCCCCAGACGAGAGGCGGGGAGAGGGAGTTTTGCCCTATTGTGACTTCCATGAGGAGGAGGGTCACGCGACGGCAACATGTCCCGAGTTCTTGGAGTTGAAGAGAGGGAGAGGAGGAGAAGACCGACAACAGGCAGTGCGGATAGTGGAGGTGCCGGGAGCGGTGGAGGAAGATCGGTGTGTGGACCGGTCAGATACAGGAGATCGAGGGGGGATTGGGGTGATTCATGGGGGGGTGGGGATCGAGGCCACCCGTAAGGCCAGTCTTCACACTATGTATCGTCGGAGCGTTGCCTCGACGTCGCAAACCCCACCCCCGGATGAGAAAATCACATTTTCCAGAAGGGACCTACCTGATCACGAGGACCCCTTCTGCGACGCGTTGGTGATCAGGACTGCCATTGAGAACGTCACAGTATCCCGTATTTTGGTGGACAACGGGAGTTCTGTCAATGTAATCTTCAAGAAGGCTTTCAATGAGATGAGGGTGGAGGCTCGAAGGGTGTTGGCGGCGGATGGGCCGTTGTTTGGTTTCTCGGGAGAGAGAAAAGAGGTTGAGGGGGGAGTAGGACTTCAAGTGACCCTGGGAGGACTGTCCAGGAATTGTCGTTTCGTGATAGTGGACGCTCCCAGCAGTTACAATGCGATCTTTGGGCGCCCTCTTATCAGCGCCTTTAGATGTGTTCCGTCTTCTTTCCATCAGTGCTTGAAGCTCAATTCGGAGGGAACCCAGATCAGGGTGAGAGGGGATTCGAAGGCGGCTCGGGAGTGCTATGTAACGGCGGTCAACACCATCTGCTGGATGGGAGATGCAGAGGAGCTGGGAGCAAGGATGGAGCGAGAAGAGTTGGGGAGAGCAGGAGCAGGAGTGGAGGGAAGTCTTGTAGCGGAGGAGGAGATGGCTGAAGGAGAGGAGTTGGAGGAAGGAGGAGGAGTGGAGAGAGGCATTGCGGTGGAGCCAGCAATGGCGGGAGAGCAAGTGGCCGGAGAAGAAGAGTTGGGGAGAGCAGGAGCAGGAGTGGAGGGAAGTCTTGTAGCGGAGGAGGAGATGGCTGAAGGAGAGGAGTTGGAGAGAGGAGAGGGAGGAAAGGCCCAGGTGAGGGTGGCAGCTGTGGAAGGCTCAGGAGTTGAGTACGGGTCAAAGGATCTGGAGGAAGAGCTGAGAGAGCAGGAGGAAGAAGAACCCTCAAGGTTGAGGGCGGCGGTGGAAGTTCTGGAGGTCGAGATCCTCACCAGAGACGGAAGAAAAGAGAAGGTAAAGATCAGCGGAGAACTCACTCCCCAGGACCAGGAAAAGATCCGGAGGTGTGTACAAGAGAACGTTGATGTCTTCGCCTGGAGCGCAGCGGACATGCCAGGGATCGACGCGGACGTGGCGTGCCATCGTCTCAACCTCGACCCCAAGGTCCGCCCCATTCAACAGAAGAAGAGAGCCATTGCCTCCAAGATGGCCGGGCCTATCAGAGAGGAGGTAGAGAAGCTGCTCCGGGCGGGATTCATATCGGCCAATAGGTATCCGGGATGGGTGAGCAATGTTGTAATGGTAAAAAAGGGGGAAGGGAAGTGGAGGATGTGTATCGATTTCTCTCTCTTAAATAAAGCTTGTCCTAAGGATTGTTACTCCCTGCCTCCGATCGACGCGCTGGTTGACTCAGCCGTCGGTTTCTCACTAATGAGTTTTTTAGATGCTTTTTCAGGGTACCATCAGATACGCATGCACCCTCCGGACGTCAAGGATGTCACCTTCGTCACGGAGGATGGGTGCTTCAGCTATAACATGATGCCCTTTGGGCTAAAAAACGCGGGAGCAACCTATCAAAGGATGATGGACCGGATTTTTCGGGAGCAGAAGGGGCGGAACCTTGAGGTCTACGTGGATGACTTGATGGTGAAGAGTCGGGGTCTTGGGTCTCATGTCCTAGACCAACAGGAGACTTTTGCAACCGTAAGGAAATATAAGATGAGGCTTAACCCCCTGAAGTGTGTGTTCGGGGCCAGCCGGGGGAAGTTTTTGGGACATCTCCTTACCCCTGAAGGGGTGGAGCCCAATCCTGACAAGGTGAGGGCAATACTAGAGCTGGGATCTCCTAGGAATGTCAAAGAGGTCCAGCGTCTTACTGGCAAGCTGGCAGGATTGAGCAGGTTCCTCTCCAGAGCGGGAGAGAGGTGCTCTTCTTTCTTTCGAACTCTAAGGGGTGGGAAGGAGTTCGAATGGACCCTCGAGTGTGAAAAGGCCTTCGCGGCTCTAAAGCAGCAGCTTACCCAGACACCGCTACTTCAAGGGCCGAGGGAAGGGGAGAGTTTGTTCCTCTATTTGGGGGTAGGGACGGGGGCGGTTAGCTCGGTCCTCGTCCGAGAGGAAGGAAAGAAGCAATTCCCTATTTATTATGTAAGCAGGGTCCTCAAAAAGGCCGAGTTGAAATATCTCATCCTAGAAAAGCTGGCCTTCGCTCTCATTGTGTCGGCCCGGAAGCTCAGACCGTATTTCCAAGCTCATGCCATTCAGGTTGTGACGGATCACCCCCTTCGCCGCATCCTCGAGGGGGTCGAGCACTCGGGGAGATTGGCAAAGTGGTCGATAGAGCTCAGTGAATTCGACCTCTCCTACGTTCCTCGAGAAGCTATTAAGGCGCAGGTGGTGGCGGATTTCTTGGCGGACTATGCGTTGGAGGCCGAAGAGATGGAGGGATCTCCCGTAGCAGCTTGGGAAATGCTTGTAGATGGAGCTTCTGGTAGGAATTCTTTCGGGGGAGGGGTCATCTTGACGAGTCCCGAGGGGACTAGGATTGAGCAAGCTTTGAAGATACACTTCGCCCTCACAAACAATCAAGCAGAATACGAAGCAATCATCGCCGGGCTTCGGCTGGCTAGAGAGTTGGGTATACAGGATATCAAGGTCTTCACGGATTCCTTGGTTGTGGCAAGACACATCAGCGGGGAGTTCGAGGTGAGGGAGCCGACCCTCCAGTTATACCTGAGAAAGATAAAAAGTATTGTTGGACAGTTCCATAGTTTCTCCATCCAGCATGTTCCTCGAGAGGAGAGTGTCCGGGCGGATCTGCTCGCGAAGCATGGTCCTCAGGCAGGGGGGACCATGACCGAGCTCTTCAGGCCCTCCACGGAAGAGGGGGAGGTAATGGAGATCGACCAGGAGGTGTCTTGGATGGATCCTCTTGTGACCTTCTTAGCGTCAGGGCAACTACCCGAGGGGGATCTAGAGAGGAAGCGGACTAGATACAAGTCGGCTTACTATTTGTTGAAAGAGGGAGTACTCTACCGAAAAAAGTTGTCCGGATTGTTAGCCCGGTGTGTATCCGAGAAAGAAGCACCGAGGGTGCTGGAAGAAGTCCATTCGGGGGAGTGCGGGAGCCACTCGGGGAGTCGAACCTTGGAGGGGAGGGTACTGAGGCAAGGTTATTTTTGGCCTACCCTGCGAAGAGACGCGGAGGAGCTCGCTAAAAGGTGTAGAAAGTGCCAGGAGTTTGCTCCCTTGCAGCTCCTTCCGGCGCAGAGGCTGCGAACAATCACCTCCCCTTGGCCCTTCGCCATATGGGGGCTGGATCTGGTAGGACCGTTTCCTCAAGCCAGTGGTCAGAGGAGGTTCCTACTGGTCATGGTAGATTACTTTTCAAAATGGCTGGAAGTAAAGGCTTTGGCGAAGGTGACCTCGCGAGTGGTAAAGAATTTTGTATGGGGAGAGATTATTTGCCGGCACGGGCTCCCTTTGGCCATAGTCACCGACAACGGGCCACAATTCGCTAGCAGGGAGTTTGTGGATTTTTGTGTACAGCTCGGCATAGACCTTCGGTTCGCCTCGGTTCATCACCCACGAAGCAACGGGCAGGTAGAAGCAGCTAACAAGATCATAGTGAATCTCCTGAAGAAGAAAGTGGAGAACTTGAGGGGAAGCTGGGTGGAACGACTCCCCTCCGTCCTGTGGGCTCTGCGAACAACGCCGAATACGGCCACAGGAGAGACGCCTTTCAAGCTCTCTCATGGCGCTGAGGCCGTCATACCTGTGGAATTTGAGGTTGAATCTCCCAGGATCACAGCAGCAAGGGAGGGGGATGAAAGGTGGCAGACCGATAATGGAGAGGAGCAGAGGCTTTCTCTCGACCTCGTGGAAGAGCTCAGGGAGCAAGCAACGGTCCGGCAGGAGGAGGTCAAGCGCCGGATGTCCCGGTATTTTGATAAACACATCCGAATCAAGCAGTTTCAAAAGGGAGATTTGGTTCTCAAGAAGGTAGATGCCGCAGGAAGGGGAGCCCCGGTGGGGAAGCTCAACCCTAATTGGGAGGGTCCTTTCATAATAAAAGAAGTCTTGAAGTCAGGGGGGTATCACCTCCAAGATGTGGACGGGATACCCCTAGATCGCGCCCGCAGTGGCGATGATCTGAAACGTTTCTATCCGTAATGATAAATTTCTTCTGAATTTACTTGATCATATTGTTAATGATCCTCCTTTTTTGAATGTGCCATGATTTCCTAACACTATACCTCAGGGCGTTCTTCTTCAGAAACAAGGAAAGGAGAAAGAGGAGAGGAGACCCCGAGCAGACCCGCTGACCAGGCTCCCATCAAGCTGGCTGGGCTGTAGGCTCACTCGGTGGTTGAAGGAGAAAGAGGAGAGGAGACCCCGAGCAGACCCGCTGACCAGGCTCCCATCAAGCTGGCAGGGCTGTAGGCTCACTCGGTGGTTGGAGGAGAAATGGGAGAGGAGACCCCGAGCAGACCCGCTGACCAGGCTCCCATCAAGCTGGCAGGGCTGTAGGCTCACTCGGTGGTTGGAGGAGAAAGAGGAGAGGAGATCCCGAGCAGACCCGCTGACCAGGCTCCCATCAAGCTGGCAGGGCTGTAGGCTCACTCGGTGGTTGGAGGAGAAAGAGGAGAGGAGACCCCGAGCAGACCCGCTGACCAGGCTCCCATCAAGCTGGCAGGGCTGTAGGCTCACTCGGTGGTTGGAGGAGAAAGGGGAAAGGAGACCCCGAGCAGACCCGCTGACCAGGCTCCCATCAAGCTGGCAGGGTTGTAGGCTCACTCGGTGGTTGGAGGAGAAAGAGGAGAGGAGATCCCGAGCAGACCCGCTGACCAGGCTCCCATCAAGCTGGCAGGGCTGTAGGCTCACTCAGTGGTTGGAGGAGAAAGAGGAGAGGAGACCCCGAGCAGACCCGCTGACCAGGCTCCCATCAAGCTGGCAGGGCTGTAGGCTCACTCGGTGGTTGGAGGAGAAAGAGGAGAGGAGACCCCGAGCAGACCCGCTGACCAGGCTCCCATCAAGCTGACAGGGCTGTAGGCTCACTCGGTGGTTGGAGGAGAAAGGGGAGAGGAGACCCCGAGCAGACCCGCTGACCAGGCTCCCATCAAGCTGGCAGGGTTGTAGGCTCACTCGGTGGTTGGAGGAGAAAGAGGAGAGGAGACCCCGAGCAGACCCGCTGACCAGGCTCCCATCAAGCTGGCAGGGTTGTAGGCTCACACGGTGGGTGGAGGAGAAAGAGGAGAGGAGACCCCGAGCAGATCCGCTGACCAGGCTCCCATCAAGCTGGCAGGGCTGTAGGCTCACTCGATGGCTGGAGGAGAAAGAGGAGAGGAGACCCCGAGCAGACCCGCTGACCAGGCTCCCATCAAGCTGGCAGGGCTGTAGGCTCACTCGGTGGTTGGAGGAGAAAGAGGAGAGGAGACCCCGAGCAGACCCGCTGACCAGGCTCCCATCAAGCTGGAAGGGTTGTAGGCTCACTCGGTGGTTGGAGGAGAAAGAGGAGAGGAGACCCCGAGCAGACCCGCTGACCAGGCTCCCATCAAGCTGGCAGGGCTGTAGGCTCACTCGGTGGTTGGAGGAGAAAGGGGAGAGGAGACCCCGAGCAGACCCGCTGACCAGGCTCCCATCAAGCTGGCAGGGCTGTAGGCTCACTCGGTGGTTGGAGGAGAAAGAGGAGAGGAGACCCCGAGCAGACCCGCTGACCAGGCTCCCATCCAGCTGGCAGGGCTGTAGGCTCACTCGGTGGTTGGAGGAGAAAGAGGAGAGGAGACCCCGAGCAGACCCGCTGACCAGGCTCCCATCCAGCTGGCAGGGCTGTAGGCTCACTCGGTGGTTGGAGGAGAAAGAGGAGAGGAGATCCCGAGCAGACCCGCTGACCAGGCTCCCATCAAGCTGGCAGTGCTGTAGGCTCACTCGGTGGTTGGAGGAGAAAGGGGAGAGGAGACCCCGAGCAGACCCGCTGACCAGGCTCCCATCAAGCTGGCAGGGTTGTAGGCTCACTCGGTGGTTGGAGGAGAAAGAGGAGAGGAGACCCCGAGCAGACCCGCTGACCAGGCTCCCATCAAGCTGGCAGGGCTGTAGGCTCACTCGGTGGTTGGAGGAGAAAGAGGAGAGGAGACCCCGAGCAGACCCGCTGACCAGGCTCCCATCCAGCTGGCAGGGTTGTAGGCTCACTCGGTGGTTGGAGGAGAAAGGGGAGAGGGGACTCGACATTCTATGGTCCTTCACAGACAAGGGTTTCGGTTTTCGTTTTAGTACTGTCTAGGGGCAGCAGAGGTCGATTAATCAGAAAAACCTATTCCCCTTGAAAAAGAAGGGATGCTTCAAGAAGATTCATTGCATAAAAAAGAAAAGAGAGAGGCGGGGGGGATGGTCAACCTTCCTGACCCACTCGCGCCGAGAGGGGCCGTCCAGAGAGGCGAGAGGGGGGAAGGAGTCCCCCCACTCGCAGAAACGGTGAAGGCTCACCATTTCTGCACCACGGGCCAGGTCCATCGATAATAGTTGGGCGAGAGAAAAGGCAACTCCTTCTCGCCGCCGACGATCTTAAGGACCTCCCAAGCAATCCAAATAAGAAGAGAAAAAAGAAGAGGAAGGAGGATAGGCGCGAGCAAAAAATATGAACATGGATCACATCAAAGTTTAAATACAGTACGTCTACGAAGCAGAAAGTACATTACAATCATAGCACAAAAGAAAAAAGAAAAAAAAGGGGGGGTCCTAGCCCCTCTCGCTCGCCGAAGGATCCTCGTCCTCTCCGTAAATCTCGGGCACAAGGTCTCGGGCGGTGATGTCCTCACAATCATCCTTTACAACGCCCAGTTCTCGCATCATCTTCAGGATGAGCTCAGCGGTCCTTATGTTAGCATCCAGGCAGAGCTCTTCGACGTCGTCGTGAGTGTAATGCGCGGGAAGAGGTGGAGGGACCTGCGGACGGGAAAGGGGAGCCTCTTTGAGCCGGGCATTCTCTGCCTTCAGCTCTTTCACTTCTGCGTCCAGCCCCTCCACCCGCGAGCGTAATCTCTCAGCCGTCTCGGCATCCTGCAAGGAAAGGAAAAGGGTGTTAAAAAGTGACAGGGAAAATGCTTGAAAATGCGGGCTGGGTACCAACTCACCACTCCGCCGCCGGCCTTTGCGAGAAGACTCTCGGACACCTCAAGCCGTTTGGCGAGATCCCCAGACTTCTCGCACTCGGCCGCCAGTTTGGTGTCTATCTCCTTCCAGCTTCGAGTGTTATGGATGAGGCGGCGCGAGAGGCGGTGTGACAGCTCCAAGGTGCGCAGCTGCGAATGCGCCGTCCGCAGGACCAGGTCTCGCGTAGTGGTCGTATCGAGCGCGTCGGGGGTAGGACCTCCATAGAGGCCGAAGCCTAAGGAGAAGGCGTGAGCGGTGGGTTCGGCTTGCTCTCTCCAGGATGGGAGGAGGGTGGAGATAGAGACCCTGTAGGACCCTTTGTCCCAGATGAGAGAGGGGTCATTGGAGCCATCGGGAACGGACGGCCCCATATTGAAGTTGAGGTGGGCAGACGACGGAGGAAAGGGAGAAGCCCCCTCGCGAGAGGGGGATCGGGAAGCAGGATGAGAAGAGCTCGCTGGGGGCGCAAAAGGGGCCGCCTCCTCGGGGAACGAGACAACCCTGTGCGGAGAGGTCAGGGGAGGCGAGTGGGGAGACTGAGATCCCACAGATATGGGACTCAACGATCCCGACGTCGCCGCAGTATCCGCAGGAGCCTTGCCTTTCCCGAGGGGAAAGGAGACAGACTTCTTCAGCTTCATTTTCATTTTCTTCGAAGGATTGAGGCGAGAGGGAACCGGGTCCTCGGCCCTCCTCTTTTGGGGAGGAGGTGCCAGCGAATCTCTGGCCGCCTCGGCCGCCATACTGGCGAGAGCCACGTCTGGGGAGGGCTTGATGTTGCTTCGATAAGAAGGGTGCACCGGCTCATTCCTCTCTCCTGGAAAAAGCACGTGTCAGGAGAAGAGCCCCCGCGAGAGGAAAGGGTTAGAGGTGGGGGAATGGCGAGAGGACAAACATACCTTCTCCAGGGAGCACAGGGGGCAAGGAGGCGAGCCCCCTTCTCAAATATCGGACCTCGAAGTTCTTCCCTATGAGGTATTCACAAAGGAGCCTGTCCGTACCGCCAACCTGCGGAGAAGTGTAGAAGGTTTCCGCGGGCGAGGCAGGCGCGAGAGGGACGCCACCCAGATTTCCACGGACGAATACAAAGCGAGTCAGCCAGTGGTGATTTTTATTGGGTGTCTCGCACACCTTCAGGTTTAGCCCAGTGAAGAAGGACACCCCGTCCTGTTTGGCGTGGTACACGAACATCTTACGGAAGACGGTGAGACTGAACTCTATCCTCTCCCTCCGCATGTAGCACGCGAACGCGATAATGACCGAGATAGCATTCGGGTTCAACTGGGCGGGCACAACGCCGAAGTATTTCAGAACCTGCTTCACCTCCGGCCAGAAGGGAAGTCGGAGCCCCACCTCGAAATGAGAAATAGGGATGGCGAGCTCTCCCGGGTAAAAAGTGTTCACGCTCTCGCCAACCCGGGGAGGGCGTGACTCACAACCTTCCGGCAGATAGTCGCTCCGGAAGGCCTCGTAGTCGTCGGCGGATAGACGACCGGGGGGGAAGTCATGGTCGGAAAACCTCTTCCCACAACGGCTGCGCCCCTCACTCTCCTCTGACCTCTTTTTCACCATGATATGCGCGAGTCAAAGAGGGGGGAGGGAAGGTGGGCGAGTGAAGGATCAGCGGGATAGCGCGAGTAGCCGGAGCGCGAGACAAGCTGCAGTAAGAGGGGGAGGCGCGGGCGAAGGTCTAAGGAAGCACACTTCCTGTCCTGGCAGGGGGGGGGGGGTATTTATAGCTTTCCTAGGTAGGGAGGTACGGGCAAGAGAAGGTATGTCGGATAAATCAAAAAGTCGGCCGACTCCTCGCTTTTCTACACCTCGGGCGACGGGACCCCAAGTGGGCGGTCATCTCGAGAAAACAGCGAAAAGACGGTGAGGCAGACAGATAAAACTAATGATTGGGATTAATAAGGGAGAATAAAAGTTAACATAAAATAAGCAGTCACGTCAATTATGCAGGCGAATTATAAAATTAACAAGATAATCCCGCATTAAGCGGGTGGCGAGTTCGAAGAACGCGCAGCTGGCGCTATGCAGATTAACATTATATTACAGATGAAGGGCTAAGAGGCGAGAAGCGAGAAGCCCCCATCAGTTCTTGTCCCACCTCCATCGTCCTCCGCGGCCTCTCACGCAGGGGGGGGGGCGACGGGGGAGGTGGAAGGCGCGAGCAGCCTTAACACCACGCCGGGCGAGACAAAGCTGTTGGTCGACGTCGTTCAGAATCGACAAAGGGTCAGTCTGGTCCTCCTTCATGTCGACATCAACCTCGGAGGACAAACGAGCACACTCCATCTCTAGCCAATCAATCCGGTGGTCCGCGGCTTTTTTTTCTTTTTCCAGTGCCTGGATGAGCCGCGTGTGTTTTCGCAGCATCTCGGCCACCTTTCGCTTCATCTCTATGGGGTCCGTGGGGTCGCCTAGATAATCGTCAATCTCATCTATCGGCGGGAGAGGTGAGGGGGCTAGTCGCCCAGGATGATCCTCGGCCGGCGAGTCTACGGCCAGGGCGTCCTCGACAGGTTCTCCACCCGCACCTAAGGGAAGGCCAAAAAGACTAAGAGCGACGGAGAGAAGCGGCAAAAAAGCATAGAGCAGGTCAGAGGTAGAACCTCTTGCCGGATCGGCGAGTGTGGTCCGAGGCAGTAGAAGGATCATCCCTCCTCGTTACAGGGGTAGAGAGGGGAGTGGAGTCCTGGGGCAAGAGGCGCCTGGAAGGAAGCTCTGAAATGTTGATGTGAATGGTCTCCGGGCGCTGAGGAGCCTCCAAAGCTTTCTGAGAAGGAGCAGCGAATAGAGAGTATGTAGGAGCAGCAAATCGCAGCGGGTTGGAAGGGCGTACCTCTTTCCCTTTGAGACTAGCGGGGGCAGGGAGCGTCGGCTCCTTTAGAGAAGTGCGAGAAGGTTCCGCGGCTAGGAGGTGAGGGTCGGGAGTTTTCATCTTTTCAGGAGGAGACTTGGATGGAGGGGACAAAGAAGGAGCGCGTGCGGGGATCTTGTTCAGACCCGCCGCCGTCGCCTTGTTCCGCTGGCGCACGGCTGCGATGCGGTCCCGGACATTTTGGCTGAGAGGCATGTAGGCCGATGCTAAGAAGGGAGGAAAGAAAGAAAGCACCCCCTCATGGGGAGGGATTTTCCATATTTATAGACTAGGCAAGGAGCCCACCAAAAGATTCCCTCAATAAATTAACTGTACCATCGCGAGCCTCGGTTGAACTATCTTTCCGAGCTTGTGCCAACCTCGAAAAGAGCGGGGATTGTGTACAACCTCGGGCTTGCAGCCTGGCGAGAGGGCCCAGGAGAGAGAAAGGGCCCCAGCGAGTGGGCCCAGGCGAGAGAAAGGGCCCCAGCGAGTGGGCCCAGGCGAGAGGCTCCGGGCGAGCGTGAGGGCCCAGGCGAGAGGCTCCAGCCAGGCGAGAGGGCCCAGGGTTTAGGGCCTAGACGAGCGAGAGGGCCCTGGCGAGAGGACCCTAGCAAGAGGTACCCGGAGAGAGGG
Source organism: Platanthera zijinensis (assembly GCA_039513925.1). NCBI lineage: Eukaryota > Viridiplantae > Streptophyta > Magnoliopsida > Asparagales > Orchidaceae > Platanthera > Platanthera zijinensis. The sequence goes on along the minus strand of CM077090.1, from coordinate 50,341,469 downwards.
GTCATTTTAGTTCAAGGTCGGTTCAGGTAGGGCCGGGCCCACCTTTTGGGCCCCAGGAGTGTTTTACCCTTTTACCCCGGGTGGTCTGCATTTAGCCCTTATAGACAGCGGAGTTTGGTTGTTGGCAGACCTAGCCAGGGATGTTCTGGTAATTTCAGGGCGGTGTAAATTGGTTATTTGCAGTCCCAGTTCAGAGGCCTATAAATAGACCGGTAGGGTGCCTTAGAAGGGCAAGCTTTCTTGACTCCTCTCTCTTCTAAGGCACCTAGCTCAGTATTGGCTAGGGAGGGGAAGAGCTGTAGTTTTAGTCTCTTCCGGGTAAGAGGTGGGACCTCCTCACTGAAGCTCCCGGTCTAGTTCTTCGGCTTGAGCGTGATCCCAAGGGAGTAAGCACGAGTTGCCCCTGTAGTTCCGAGCTTTAGGTGGGGCCGACTTTGTTGGTTCCAACATCTTCGGTCTTTCCTCCTCCAGACGGACCCATCATTGTTTCCCACCACGTCAGGACTCGCCACGCCATCTCGTCGGTGTGTGCGTGTCCCGTCGGCATGCGTAACCGTAACATGCACAGTACCACAAACTAAAATTATATGATCGAACACAATAGGGATACAAATGTCGAAACAAACTCGACCCAAACTCTTGGGTGTTGGTACCCCCTAAGAGCCTCTCTCATCAAGGAGAGCCTAACGCTCAACAAGACACAAGATAACCCAAATGAATCTCCCTCACTCCCTTAAATAGGAGGTATGGGTATACATAAAATCCGATAATGCCCCTTAGGGATACATAAACTATTCAGGGAGCGTGTGGAGGTCGGCTTCGTATCATCCCTCCCTGACTCAAAGTTTCATTCTGAAACCTAGAACATGAGATGCAAAACAACCTTACACACTTCACTTATGTAAAGATACAAAAGACTAAAATGGCCTTAGTAGTCTATAGGAGCCCAACACGACTAACACACTGTTCAATATTGCAAGAGGATGGGAAAAAGTACAAACTAATATGAAGATATGTCATATTTACATTTTTTTCATCATAATATCTCACATATCATATGTTATATGAAAATAAGGCTTATGTGTCACAAAAATATATCATATCCTAAATAGAACTCATGAATAAAATTATGTAATCAATTGAATACCACCACATATTCAACACTTTTATTTCTAATGTCTTTCTCCATATCACCATCGTAAAACACATAAGTTTTGGACATTTCAAGTATATTCAGGCAAATCCAATAATATTAAAAAGTACACGTGAGTATCCTAAAGAAAATTTATCTAGAAGAAAAAAGTTTTGGGACAGGTTTCCTAGCATTTTTGAGAGTGTCCCAACTCCTAAACATTTCAGATACGATACGTAAGGCCATTGTAAGTATTCACGTTTCATTGTTGCTATTCGAGTTATGGTGCACGCCAAGGTTGTCAGGATCGAGATCCTAGTTGAGATTGTTTCGAGGTAGGATCGGATTTGATAGTAGGGTTGGATCGAGGATCGCTTTACAAAATCAGGATCGATTTACAAAATCTGGATCGTAGGATCGTAAGATCCTATGATTTGGGTCGCGATCCTGACAACCTTGGTGCACGCGACACTGTATGCGCAATACGATAGAGCAGTTTCTTAAGTATTCCTAAGTTTTCAACAATCGAGGAGATACACTAATTATGATGGCATAAAACAAACAAGAAACTAAGGTAGGGCAAAGTCATTGTTGCTAAATAGTAAAATCACATAAGAATGTACACAAACGAATGATGCTTTAACCAATGAAAAAGAAAGTAAACAAACATGGTAAACGCAGTATTAGGAAATTCAATATGTAAATCATTCTTACTTTTCGATCAATGGCTTCAAAAAGGGAACAGACTTCTCAATCCCTTCAATGTTTGCAAGAGATTGTACAAAAGCTATAGGAATCATGAAGAAGAATGCCAGCAAGAAGAACGCAACAGCTACTATCAACCTCCTAACAGTGAGTTGGACGAAAGGAATGGCTAGATTATTCCAGTAAACATCACGAGGCTCTGGAGCCCACATAGTCAGCCAAATTGTTGGGTTTCTAGTTTGTTGTGTTTGAGCACAAACAGCTGCCCCCCATCGTGTCCGAAATGAAACAAATGCGGCAGGCATAATGGATTTTGGATTCTTCATAATCCTATCTCGTTCATCCACCTCCTGAAAAACACCATAAACAAATAAAGAAACTATAGAAAATAGCAGAAATAACAAAGTAATATTGAGGAAAACAGAAAAAAATATGGAAAGCCAAATGACAAGAAAATCAGCATCTTCTACATGGGATGCTTAAGAAAACTAGCATAAATAACATAGTATGGAGAACAACTTTATAAACAGTAAGAAACTGTAGAACTTCCATGGCTGAAGTGATCAAAGATGTCTCCTTTTTAAAAAAAACTAACTAAACTAATGAAAAAGAGTTCAAATGTGAAAATATGTTTGGTCCAGTAAAATATACAAAAAGATCGCTGTTGTAGAGATATCTTGTATTTTGTTTTCATATCAATCGACATATATTGATCTATGATAGCACGACTCCATTTATCAATTCGACTTGCTGCTCACTTAGGGTTCAGAATTGAACCCTAATTTGATCTCCCTAGCTCCAATCGAAGGCCGGTCTCCTCATATGTGTATCATCGACTCGCGACCTACACATCGGATTGTCCGCTCGCTGTCACCAATTACTATCAACTCCTCCAATTCAAGTCGCGAACCCGTTCCATGGGCCTCCACACAAACGAGGATGTTTCGTTAAATTCAATTGATTCCACTTGCTTGGATTACTTGGAAGCTCGATTAGGGGATCACACACTTCTTCACGAGTTCGTGGCCACCATTGTCAACCAAACACTGACGCCTCACCACCGCCACCAGACTGGCCCGTCATCGACTACACAACATTCCTACACCCTGCTGAAGACACTCACTGGCTCACCTTCGATAGATTGAGAATCCGGTGTTTGACAACATTGAACCCTTAGGTTGGATAGTTCACACCGAGAAGTTTTTCAACCTCCAATCCATGCCTGCCAACCAGAATGTCCCCATGACATCTATTTATATGGGGGGTCATGGACTCTATTGGGTGTGTAGGACAGGCCATAATGTCATTGGTTTCTCCTAGCCCACATTTCATCCTCCTATCTGGCAGGTCGGACAAGTTGATAAACTCGTGCTATCACAGAACAATATATGTAGATTGATACGAAAGAAAATACAAGATATCAAGATAAGCTCGGTCAATCTCTTCAGGGAAGAATCTCTCAAGAGAAGGATCTTTCAAGAGCCTACTCTCCAAGTTGGCTAAGAGATTCACCGCCACTTTCTTATATAGGTGGGAGTGGAGTATATATAATTATAAAAATGCTCTCAGGCTACATAAGTAGATAGGAGGGCATGTGGATGGCTTGGGAAGTCGTATTCGTATCAAAATTGAACCCAAACAATTAGAGTAACAAAAAAAACACAATCCACAAGTAACATGTGAAATATATGCTTGGTCCAGCAAAATATACAAATAAATAGTAGAAACTGAGCACGAACAATTAGAGTAATAAGAAACAAGACAACCCACAAGTTGTTACAGAACAACATTTACAACAAGTTTCAGTGAAAATCACTGGATCTTTCTATCAAATCAGATAAAGTAAAATAGCCTGACAAAAACAAAATAAAAGCATTTTAGCTAAATATTTAAACAATATGAGTTCTTGATATACTGTTTAGTATAGAGGAAAACATAAGCTCTCACGGTGAATACATCATGCCATTTACAGTTCACAATTAACTACTTACTTCTTTAGATAGCTTAGCAGTCTCTGACTGGTAATATTCAATTGCATCCACCCTCCGACCCCATAGGCCTAGAAAGCCAGTCTGATGAAAAAAAAGACAAATTACAATATCCACTTTAACACATAGGAAAAAGGTTTTCTTTGAACTAACCTTGCAAGTTGGTTTTTTAGAAGGATTTCTTTCAAATCTCAATTGATAGAAGTCCAACCAGTTCTGCATTTTCTTCTTCTTTTTAACTATCTTAGTCAGTTTGTTGGCATCATAGACAAGCTACAAGAAATTATAATTAAGGACTGAAATAACAAAGACAAGGATACAAGAGCAAAAATATGATTCTAATCTGTCCATATTAGTTGAATGATAAAACTAACACAAATTACTAAAATAATCTAACCATGTAAAGAAAAATGGCAAATTGCACAGCAATGAAAACCTTAAATGTTGCGCACCTTTGGCTGAATGTACAACTTTAGTTTAGCATTCACAAATAATGTGTGAGATGTTGAAATAAAAGAATTTACTATTTCAAAAAATCTAATTTATTACATGAGAGCTGCTCTTTTTATATAGAGTAGAAGAGGAAGAATTAAATACATATTGGAGATGCGGGACTAAATACGAGAAAAAATACAATGGGCAAATATGTGGGCTTTTAATCTTGGGCGTTAACACCCTCCCTCAAACTGGAGCATATATATCGATCATTCACAGCTTGACACATCCGAAAGAGGAAGAAACTGGTTTGGTGAAGACATCAACCAACTCCTTATCTAAGGGAACGAACAAAGTGCAGATTTGTTGTGTGACAATTTTATCCATGATAAACTCACGCTATCAAAAACTAAAATTGCATTGCATAAAATAAAAGATACAATCGAGAGAAGAGCTCTCGCCAAGCACCCAGAGGTTGGGTCCTTCAAAGCACTCCGCTCTTCAATCAGAGACCCAAAGACTAAAACTCAAAAGACGAAGATAACTCAGAACCTAATGCTCATTATATAGATGGAGTCTTCACCACATGACAAAATACATAATAAGGCTTCATTTGGTTCGGCGGTAGCGGTTCGATCCGGCGGGTGGAAACGGAGTGTTCGAATCGGAGGGGGGAGGTGGCTGCTCCAAACGGAGCTATTTGGGGCGTTTCTCAAGGTGGGTGGGTGGAAACGGAGCAAACGTCGTCGGAGGTTCATTTGTTTACCCTCCTTCCGGCGGCGTTTGCCCAAAACGGAGAAGCGAAACGCCCAAACAAATAGAGCCTAAATGTGTATACGTATCACCACACCCGGCCTGAAAAGTGACCTTGTCCCCAAGGTCGAGCCTGGAAGGGTCCCAATGGCATGCTAGCGAGACTCGGAAGGCTCCTTTGGTGGGCGAATCAGGTGAAAGATCAGAAGCTTCAAGGCATCATGGTGGGCTGGTTGCTACAGATCTGTGGGACAGGCATTCAAAACAGGCATAGAACTCGACATAAGACTGCCTGAGGGGTGAAACATTGTCATGCCCGCAAAATCGCTCATCCTCAAGGACGAGCGATGAACACGCCAATTGTGCCAGGGCCACAGTCAGAGGCCGAATGCTATGAAGACTTGCAGGGAAAACTCATCCTCGTCAGGAATGAGGGTCGTAGGGTCATACATTAGGTCGATGAGAAGTAGGTAGTGATGATTCGAAAGAAAATCCGATGAGAAGGCTGTTCAAAGTTGTAGAGTGATAAGATGTGAGGGTAGGCTAATAGTGGGCTCGAGAGATGTGGGAAACGATGAGTCAGAAGATAAGGGAGTTGACAAGCGGGAGGGGACTCTAAGAAATTGAGGGGAGCATTAAAAACATGTGGCAACGGGTGAGAGGCTGGCAAGGTGTCAGGTGGAGCCACTGTCACGGATATGTCCGAAGGCAAGCGGATGGGCGGGCAACTGGTTGGAATCGAAGGGTTGCGGGGAACTATGGGTGAGCGTGACAGGGTCAGCAGGAGAATGAAGGAGGTGTCGGAAAAGGAATCAGTGGTTGTGGTTCTAATGGTCGAAGAACCACTAAGGGTTGGCGGTGGAAATAGAGGAGGCACGTCGTTAACTAAAGTGGTGGGTCAGGGTTGTAAGGGGGCATGTTGAAGAAGTCGATGACGAAACTCGAGTGTCGTGGTGAGGAGAGTATCCATGACAGCTTCAACTCGATCACAACGAGCATGCACTAAGTCTGGAAGGAGAAACATTGTGAAAAAATGGGTGAGGGCCAATAGGAAGCGGTGGTGGCCTTGGAGGGCCCCTAGAATGGAGTAGGAGTCATAGGAGGGGTGTCAGAATGCGGCAGGAGTTGCAGGAGGGCTGCCAGAATGTTGCAGAAGCGACCGAAGGGCGGCGAGGATGAAGAGCGGTCGCTAGAACGCTACAGAAGCCGCATGTGGGCCTCCAAAATGCATATGAGAGAGATGGAGGCCGTCAGAAGGCAGCAAGAGTCGTTGGAGGAAGGCAGCAGCTGAAAGGGGCACATGAAACGACGTACAAGCGGCGATAGTGAGCGGGAGAAACTCCTAGGTCGAGAGAGAGATGGGAGAAGCAATGGAATGACCACGTGCGGCTTTGGAGAAGGAAAGATAGGACGGATCAAGCGGCGCAGGCGAATGATCGGACAAATCGAGCGGCACAGGCAAACGATCGGGCAGAGCAACTAGCGCGAATCGACTGGCATTGGCAAATGAATGCACAGGAGGAATCGGGGGATAGCTTGTACATAGGAAAACAGGCTCTTTTAGCTGCGGCTGTAGGAGGGAACTCAATAGGGTTCAATGCATGCAGATGGATGGATGGCTGCTTGAACAAGGAAGATCTAATTAGGGTGTTGCAGGAAACCTAAATGAGGGGCAGGTCAGACCAATTGATAAACTCGTGCTATCAAGGACTAAAATTGCATTGCATAAAATAAAAATGCAAACGAGAGACGAGCTCTCGCCAAACATCCGGAGGCTGGGTCCTCCAAAGCACTCTCATCTCCAATGAGAGACTCGCAGACTAGGACTCAAAAAGATGACGATAACTCACAACTTAATTCCCCTCATATAGACAGAGCCTTCACTACATGACAAAATACATAATAATATGTATACGTATCACACCATGATGAAGTGACAATAAACTTCAATATGTTTTGTTTTTCATGAAATATTGGATTTCTATCTAAGATTTCTAGATATGTAAATTGTAGTTTTATTATCACAAAACATAGGTAGAAGATAATTGTAGTATTCTTAACCACTTCAACTAACAAGCAGTCTGGACCTAGACACTACCGCTTGTTTCTTAATTTTCCATGCGACTCAATTTCCCCCGGCATATGTGCAAAATATAGAAGTAGATGTTCAATATCCTTTGTGATCTACATAGCTTGTATCGGAATGTCTTAATGCATAAATGAATATAATGGGGATCGATCCACAGGACCTATTTGAGCCCAGTGACAATTTAAGCTGATAATCACGAGTGGATCGCTAATCGTAGGATTTTTAGTTCTTGCACTTTTTCTTATTTTATGTATATTTTGTTTTCGAGGGCTTCAATGATTGGACGATCTCGACCATTTGTGGTCCCTCCCATAGTCAATTTAAAGGGATAGAGTGCTCATATTTGAGGGATTAAAAATTGAGTGAAAGATAAGCCTCACCTTTTGATCACCCAGTGTTGAAGCCTCACCTTTTGATTGAGTGTTGAAGCTTGGGTTTATCCCCTCTCCTTCCCTTGGATGGCCACCTCTCCCCCTCCCTCCACCATTTGTCAGCAGCCCTCGCTCCTCCTCCCATCCCTTGTCATGGAACCACTAAATCTTCAACCCCAACCCCCTTGGCCGACCATCCATTGCTCCCCACTACCTAGGCCGATCACTATCCACCACCCTCCCCTCCATATTTCAGTTATTTAGTTTGCGACGATCACCGCAAAACTTTTTCGGCCTCCGCTACCACCATCTCCATCATTTTCCCTTTTTTTCGTTTTTCGGTAATCGACGGAAGTCATCTCCGGAAAACATCGGAAAATCTCCCCCAACCACCTTCAACGAACCTCCACCATCACCCTACAAGTTCCCTTCATTTTTTGTTTCCGATGATTGTCGGAAAACATCACCGTTCTCCACCACGCCCACCTCACTGGCGACCAAATCCGGCCAACCACCACCCCACCTCAACAAAATCACTGTAACTCCCTCACCCCACCACACATAACTCCCAAGTAACCACCCACTACTCATTTGTTAACCACTTATACCACACACACCTCCCTCCACAATTTCAACCCACTTCCCCCTTAATTTCCACCCACTCATATCTAAAAATTTGCCATTCTCCTGCAGCCGACCACTATCCCCTACACTTTTAAAAAAACCGAAACCATAAATCTCAATATTTCCCCATCTTATTCGTGACTCCACCCCCATCACATTTCACTCCATCTACCATTTCCCTCACTCCCAAAACATGCGCCCCTTTGCCTAATAACCGCCCCTCAATTAGTTTCATTTCTATCCCTCGACCCCTCTTCAGAAACTCCTGTTACCACTAATCTCCCAACACAAACATTAAAGGGTCCGTTCGTTTGAATGGAAATGATTTTCAAGAAATGGTTTTAGGATGAGAAAAAACAATTAAGCTGTTTTGAATCAACAATTTTGAGATGGAATCGCATTTAGGTATAAAACCATTCGTCTTATAAAAAACCTAAAACGCGATTCTCCCAATTCTTACCTATCGATGTTGTTTTTCTCTGGGTTTTGCTCGAGAGCAAATCCAGCGACCCACCCCCGCGATCCGCCCAAGTATGACGATCTCTTCTTCTTCCTCTCTTCTTCTTTTTATTCGTTCTATTCTTTCATGTAGTCTCATTACTTCACCACGAGCATACATCTAGGGTTTCGCTTCTCACTGCTCATCATCGGCGAAGCTCAGCACCACCATTTATTTGCCATGAGAGTGCATCCCTCATCGATTGGAGCTTACTGTAGTTCTCAGTTATTGCAACGCGCCATTAATGGCCGGATAAAGTCGTGAGAGTGTATCCCTTGTGATGCGGGACAGAGACGAGGACCTGCAGTGAAGGACGAGTTTTGGGCCCGTTCGGGGCCAATTGACGATTTTCCATATATGGCTTGCCCTGGTCGACGATCAGACTCCGCAGATGTGTCCGGATTCGCGTTGCGAATCGTTGTGATATTGTAGAGAAAGACGCAAGAGAGAAAAAATAACCCAGATTTTTATTATATGTCTAAATACAGGAATACATACACTTATATAAAGAGAAAGAAAGGGAGAGTCTTCTACACCTACAATGTGGGACTAAATAGAATATACATAGTCTTATACATGGGCACCTCGTAATGGGATTTTTCATTACATCTTAACACTCTCCCGCAAATTGGAGCGTACAAGTTGTAGGCACCAAGCTTGGGTAAGAACTGATGATATAATGTCTGAGAGAGCTTTCGTGAATATATCAGCAACTTGCCCTAACGCAGAGACATGCTCTAAATCTAACTTCTTTGATTGAAGTTTTTCCCGAATGAAGTGACAGTCAACTTCAATATGCTTTGTTCGCTCATGGAATACGGGATTCTTGGCAATATGTATTGTTGCTTGACTGTCACAGAACAGGGTGGCCGGAGAGGAGAGTTTGAGGCCCAAATCACTGAGAAAACTCTAAAGCCAGATGAGCTCAGAGACAACCGCTGTCATAGCACGGTACTCGGCCTCAACAGATGAGCGAGTAACAACCAACTGTTTCTTGCTACACCCGGTAATAAGGTGTCCACCAAGGTAGATGCTAAAATCAAGTTATAGAACCAACTATTCTACAAGAAAACTGATGGTTTATAGAACTGTAACATTATTCAAAGGAAAACTGATGGTTTTAAAATTTAAATTTTTTACTATTTAATAATCCTAAGAAATTTTGCACAAAACCAAAAAACTTGATTATCCATGTTAAATGTTAATTACACTTCAGTATCTCATGAAAACATCACACCGACTAGATGTAAAAGTGGATTGATCTAAAATATATGCAAAAACACAAGCTATAGAACAAAGTATTCTATAAGAAAATCCGAAGGTTTGAAAAATGGATATTTGTAACTCTTTAGTAAATATAAACACAACAGTTTATCTATCTAAAATCGATGCTGGCAATTCTTAAACATATAGTAATAAACAACCTGATGGGCTAGATAGTCAGGAGGATGATTGACTAGGAAAAAATGTTCCACAAGTTCATCAATAGATTCATCTGGATCAGGTGGTACGTTACTTACAAGGACCTGCAATAAAAATATAGACATTTAAAAACTTTTTCTAGAGAAACTAAATAAATACTTATGACAAAGTCGAAAGCGTAAATAAAGATTTTGAAATAAAACACGAAAATTACAATATATGATAAATTGCTGTAAGTAAACATGCTTGAGAGTAAGCATGTCATTTGGTTTTCGCCTTTGCGTGTTTGCATCGCGCAAAAACGTACCACTCCAGTGGTCTCAATTCACCTTCCACCATGTTCATAACAATGTCGTTAAATCCGTCTTGTTCTAACGGCGGAAGTTTGGAATTGGTCGTGAAACTCCTCAAAATCGAGCCAGATATCGTCGAAGTCAGGATGGTGTTGCCACGTCTGAATTGTTTTGCTGGATGGTCCGATGATTTAGGATGGGGGCTGGTGTGTATGTCATTGGAACGTTTATCGCAACTTGGGCCGGTGGGCAGAGCTCCTTAGAATGGTTTCCGATGGCTCCTTTGAGTTAGGAGATGTGGAACAACGGGTGCATCCGGCGTGACAGTAGAAGTTGGAGGCAATACACCACTTCGCCAATTAAGGCAATAATTGGAAATAGTCTAAAAAACACATGCGAGATTTGGACCGATGACTATCAATAAGGGTGGAGGCTGATGAGGATGGAATCCCTGACTTTACTGAACCCCCCAGTGATGTTTGTTGGATCCATTCGCCATTTTTTATTGTGTTTGCTGCAAGTCTTCAATTGTTGGAGGATGTCATCAAAATTGCCCGGGAGTGTGGCCAAGACCTCCACTTGACATTTGTTGGGTAGGTGGCAGGTAGTGGTTGGCGGTTTACGACCACAAACAATGCTAAAGAGAGTGGTGCCTAAAACATGATAGAGTGTAGTATTGTACATAAATTCGGCCCATCTAAGCCATTCCACCTACTTCTGTGGCTGCTCACAGACAAAGTATCAGAGATGCGTACCAAAACAGCAGCTGAGCACTTTCGATTAGTCATCGGTTTACGGGTGGCACGCGGTGCTCATATAGAGGCAGGTTCCTTGTAATTGAAACAATTTTTGTAAGAATGCACTTAGGAAGAGGGGGACGCGGTTGCTGGCGATAAAGCGCGAAAATTTGTATAATTGAACAACAACGTAAATAAATGTCGCGACCACTGGGTTTAGAGAAAGAATGTCAAAATGGAATTAAGTGCCCCTATTTTGACAGTCAATCAGCCACTACCAGGATGCAATCATGCCACTTGGATTTCGGCAGGCGTGTAATGAAATTCATGGCAATATCCTCCCAAACGCGGTCTATAATGGGGAGGGGGCTATAGTAATCCGTTCAAAAATCGGGTCACGTACTTCCCCGTTGGCAAGAAAGGCACACGAAGATGAATTGCTTGATTTTTGAAGCATAAATATCCAGGGGGAAGGATTTTGCGAGGAGGAGAAAGATGTGGTAGGATCCGTATAACTCGTTGTGGGGGTGCAATGGAATTCTGTGAGCAGCCGAGGAATGCATGATGATGAAGCTGGAAGAACGAGGAGACATCGATAAAGCAACCGCCGACATTAAAGGTGCATGGGGGTCACGTTGTGTAATCGGCCTATAGAACCTCACAGATTCGGTGTAGAGACAGCTCGGCCTCCACCACCTGTTGATGGTGTGGGCATCCTCTCACACTAGTTGGGACATAGCAAGCAAAAAAAATAGATTTGGTGTCGCGAGACAGGGCGTCAACCCCCTTGTTGGAGCAACCTGAGAGAAATTCCACCGTGAGATCATAACCCAAGAGCTTTGTCACCCATACTTGTTGTGTCAGTGTTGCAATCTTCTAGGTGAGTAAGTATCGAAAATTGTAATGATCCATATGAAATGTGAATGGATGCCCGAGCAAGTAGGGATGCCAATGCCGGAAGTCTAATACAAGCGCCATGAGTTCATTTTTATAACCCAAGTGAGAGTTGTTACGATCCGTCCCAAAGCGCACTCTGACTTCTGTTGAGACGGGTTGTGACAGTTGGTATCAGAGGGAGGTTAGTTTTAAGAGATAAAGTATTTTGTAATTATCAAATATTTTGAACTTTATTATAAAAATAAATATACATGCATCATTTCTTCACTCACTTGTCATTATTTGTTGTTCGCGGCTGAAGCACGCACACACTCACTCATAAGTATGAGTAGTATGCACATGAATGTTAAGGGAGTATGAGCAAACTTAACATTTTTGTGCATATGAATTTCCACTAGGATATACACCGCTTGCAAATATTAAATTGTATGAGCGGTTTAATATTTTCAAGTGCGCTGACATTAGAGTCCTAATATGCATGACATGTTAAGTGATATGGGCGCTTAACATAACATATGTATCCACACATTTGCATTCATATCATAAGCATTGCATAAGTGTTCAGCAAAGAACAACAATAATGATTGTACACGCATGATTTTACTACTTGACATCGCATATGATCTCATGGTTGCACTTGCATGATTATTACCTAGAGTTGTCCAATGAAAATGTTGTAATTATTACATGATTTACATACCCGGCAGTAGGAAATGTATTAGGATCTCTAGTTTCAAGTCTCTGGTATTCGTATTCAGTCTTCCTGTTCTGTTCGACTAACAATCTTATCCAGTCCTCGCGCATCTCTTTCTAGATAGTTTCTAAGTGTCAGCAAGAAATGAGATTCTTCTTGTGAATTGCTCTGCCGAATTATTTCAGCGTTATCTTGTGCTCTTTCATCCCTAGCGTGACTCGCTTCTATCGATACTTAATCGTCATTCAGTTTCTTTTCTTCCTTGGTGTCCTGTCTCCGCTTCGTGCAAGTTCTTTTCGCTCTCGGATTCTCGTGTTTTGCCGCTCAATTTCGAGCTAATCGAAGATACTCTTGTGTTTCCTGAAGTCATTCCTTCGTATCCGTCCGAACCCGCTAAGTCTAAAAAATTCCCCAGTGAATTGTGTAGTAAGTACCTACAACCTCTCCCGTTGATCTTGGTGAGCTTCTTTGCTCGTTCTCCTTTCCTTTTCAGTACCTTCATAGTTAATTTTCATGCCTTGGTCTGCAACCCTTGTTAGAATTGAATGTCATCTGAATCTTCGCTATAAGTGACCTAGTTCGGAGAATTCTCAGATAGTTTCGGGACGAAACTTCTCAAATAGGGGAGAATATAACAACCCGTATATAAAAAGAGCCAAAATAACAAATAATGGCATTTTTGTAAATTAGGGTATTAGAGTTTTCTTCTTATAACCCTAGCCGACCGAGCCCCCCTCCCCGATTCATTTCAACCCGACGCCAGGTCTCGCCCGATTCCCGCAAGCCGCGACTCTCCCGTCTCCCGCTGCTCTCCCGCGCGTCGCATCGCCTGCCTCCAGCCGCTCCCATGCCTCCCGTCTTCGCCTCCCCTGCCTCCTGTCGTGGCTGTCCTCCCTTCCTCCTCCCCAAGCAGCGACAGAGCTTCCCAGACCGACGACATCGTCGATCTCCTTCAAGGGCCGGTCGTTTCTCCTTCCTTTTCAAGGCAGTAATCCTGTTTCCTTCTTCTCCTCCTTCGATTAGCAAGGCATCCATCTTTTCCTCTCCTCCAGGGGCCAGCAACCCTCCTTATCTTCTTCTTGGCTGAGATTTTAGAGAAAGTATGCCTAGGGTTTGGTTCCCTCTCCTCCTTGGGCTCGATTTAGCTTTTGGGGATAAGATCTCCTCTCTTTCCAGATTTTCTTGTACTTGCTTCGAGATTAATTGTCCTCAATTTGTGTTTACGTTGTGATTCTTAATTTTTACCCCGTTATTATTATCTAACCGCTTTGTGTTTTTGATCTCCGGTGTTGCTCCGCGATTCATTGGCGGGATCGCTCAGATTCCTCTCCAATTTAGGTTTTCCCCAAGCCTAAGTGTCGTCAAGTCTCCGTGTCCGCATGGAAATCTCTTCTCCCCTCACCTTTGAGGGAGGTAAATTTCTTAGCCGTTCTTGATTTAGCTATGTATCGAATCATGCCTGTGTTAACGTAATGAATCCTACTTTGTGTCTTTTGTTGTTCATATACAGGTCCGATTAGGGTTTCTAAATCCTGCTTGCGTCGCTTAGCCGTCTCTGTCAGATTCAGCCTCCTTCAGGCAAGTAGAGACCTCTCACTCTTGCAAGTATTGTGTGTAATTTAATGTCTCTATTCTTTGATTCATGACTGCATTTCGGTATATGTTGATCTGTTAATAGATTTGTATCCTAACTGTTGTGTATGTTCTTATGATTCTTTGATTTCACCATGGAATGTTTGGTTTGTCAATAAGTTTAGATCTTGAATACCCAGTCTGACAAGTTAATAATTTAGGCTATAATATGTTTGGTATTACTTGAATTTGCCAATATGAGCAAGTCTTAAATTGATATACACTTAGATGAAGGATTTTAGTTGGATATTTACTAGGGAAAATGGTTTGATCCATTTTGATGAATAGTGAGAAGAATGATAAAATATTGAGCACGAGCAACAACTGTCATGATAATAATTGTAACGAATTCTGGAGAGCAAATATATGTTTTGGTGTTTTTATATCATGCTCATAGAAAACACATGTTTGCTTAGAAGATAATCGTATCTCGGAATGAATCAATCTAAATGAATATTAGGTGTCCTAGAAAATGAGAAAATGTAATTGTATCAACCGCGAATACTTGAAACCACAAAATCATAAAGGTCTATCTAGTTCCTTTTGTGTCACCGCATCTTGTTCCTTATGTCTGTCATCAAATCTTATGTCATCGAATTTTTATGTCATCGAATCTGGTTTCTTAGGTCTGTCTGATTTTAAGATTTGAGCGAATATTGTTATATAACTCGATTCCTTTTTTGTCGTGTTTGTAACTCATAATATCATAAGCAAACAATGAAACGTGTTGAGGTAACTTGGGTGGTAGCCTTCACGGTGCCAGTTGGGACCCACTAAGACTCCTTGAGCCGGGCCTGGGCTGTGACGATGATCACGACAAGCAGGAAGTATTTTTTTCTAATAAGACTTGTATCCGGACTGAGTGTGAACCATGCGCACGCACTCAAAACACCTACACACTTCATTGATTGCAGTTCATGATATTACTTGATCAAGTATATGTTTTGCTCCGGAGTAAGCTTAATTCAGTTATTTCTGTTTGACTATTCTGCCTGTCTGATTTAGTAGCTCGGATTCATGAAAATTGGTACGTGTAGGTTTCTATCTCTACAGTTCTGTACTTTACTTTGTTCATCTGATTATTTCAATGTTCTGAGGCTTTTTTTGTGTTTTGGAATTGCTTTAGCTTTCGTATCAGCGCCGTCAAGTTCCTAAGCCCGATCTGCATCAAGCTTCTGCTTTCTGATGATTGATCTTCTAGCCGTGTCAGGTTTGATGTTTTTGATTCATTCATTTTACTGTCAGATGTTTTCTTTATGTGATAATTATGAACAGTAATATATGGACAACTGCTAGGCTATTAAATACTATGTACTAAAATTTGATGTTAATGCATGTACATCCTCTTTTGAATCATAATTGCATGAAATCTATAGTAGTACCCTGTAAAAACATAAATTTTACGAGACACATGTGCATTTGAAATTCACACTATTCTAAACTCAAAAAGCTTCCGCAAATAAAAAACAACCCGTTTTCTCCAAAAATAACTACTTTCAAACTATTTTCAGCATTCTCTGCATCCGCCTTAGCAGGCATGGTTTCCTTTCGCCCATGCCTGTGGCATCATGACTCGTCGCAAAGCGCACTCTAACTTCTGTCGAGACGGGTAATGACAAGAGCGAATGGCAATGGAGAACGCTCGGCTGAAGTATGACACCGAGTGACTATCCTGCATGAGCATCGCCCCCACCCAGGTGTCGAAGGTGTCACATTCAACCACGAAGGGTTGGAAGAATTCAAGCGTGGCCAGGACTGGAGCCGCCACTAAGACCTCCCGGAGGGCAGCGAAGGACAAATCCGCCTCTGCAGGCCACTAAAAATGTGTGTCCTCCGTTATTTGAGTAGTGTCGTGAGAGGATTCATGGTCTTTCCGTACTCGCGAATGAACCACCTGTACTTGTCTGTTAGATCGAAAAACAAGTGAATATCCTGGAGGAAGTGTGGTCGCAGCCAGCACAGCACGGGTTCAATTATGTTTGTGTCCATGTCCTTGCACGAAAATGGTAGGGTCGAGACAACTGATGGTAGATTGTCCAAAGGAAAATTTCTTGGGACGGTTGATTAGATATTGTTGGATCGTGGATAATGTGGCTTCCACGTAAGCGAGATGCTCATGCTAGCAAGGTTGTAGATGTTGAATGCATGTTCATGTCGTTTGAGTTTGAAATGTCGGAATACGGGGATATATCAGGGATACTTTACATGTCGGATTTTACTATTCAAATAAATTTATTTATATTAATACACATTTTTATGAATATGTACAATTGTATATATAATGTATGTTTATAAATTACAAAATACACATGTAATAATATAATTATAATGAAGTAATGAACACAACAAATACAATTTTATATATAAATAATTAAATATTCAAGCAAGTGTCTTGCCTATACTTTTATGATCGTTTAAGGATCGATGACATCTTTTAACAGTTACACGACACAAAACATAAGATTGAAATTCTGTTGAGGAAAAAAAACAAAAGATAGAAATCCAATCATAAGGCATAAAACCAAAAGCACAACATGGATCAACGCATCAAGCAGTTAGGTAGCAAGAATGCAACACGATTATCACAAAAGGAGAAACCTAACGGATTGTGAGGATAGAAAAAAGTGTGTATTTCAAAATAAACCCACAATGCTATCAGGGGAGAAGTAGAGAAGAAGATAGAACTAAAACCGAACCATCGAAGCCTCAGAGGAACACAATCAAAGAAAAAGCCAGTGAGTTTCTTTTTCCTTTTGCAATCAAGCACATGAAAGAACCTTCAACAGATGGGGCACGGGAAAAATGTGATGACGATAGTAAATGACATAAAGAGGACCAAATGAGAGTGAGTCGAGAAAGTCGTCGAAGCTAGGCTCAGGGGGATGCATGAAATGAAGAATGAAACAAAGTATTACTGCTCAGTCACATAAATGAACTGATTTTTTTAATACTCGCGACAATATATCGAGCACGAGATATCGTCTAATATATCGGATAAAACCGATATATCGGGCGATGTTTTCAAAAATGACATTTTTACTTAAAATGTCATGTCATTTACTCCACAAAAACTTAAGTTGATTGACATCTACAACACGGCCTGCAAGATTGTGCCCAATTAGGATCAGTGTTGTCAGGATCGCGATCCGAATCATAGGATCTTACGATCCAAATTTTGTAAATCGATCCTGACTTTGTAAAGCGATCCTCGATCTAACCCTACTATCCGATCCTACTTCGAAATGATCTCATCTAGGATCTCGATCCAGACAATAATGATTAGGATATCATTGAAAAAGACAAGTATATACATACAGAGAATAGTACGGAAGATGTTCATGGTGGCCTAAAAGGTAGCAAGAGCATTTGTTAGCCCAAAGGGCATAAAAATAAACTCATTGTATTCGTCATGAGTGTGGAAAGCTATGTTTAGGACGTTAATAGCCGCCACCTTAATCTGATCGTAGCCTGCCCAAAGATCATGTTTGGAGAAGACCGCTGCATCCAACAATTCATCCAATAGGATATGAGTGACCGAAATCAGATATTATTCGAGCATTGTGGCTTTATTAAGCTCGCAGTCAACGCGGTAACGCTAACTCCCATCTTTCTAGTGGACTAAGAGCACCGAGCTGTAGAATGAGCACCAAGGCAAGTATGTCGTGCATGAGGTGCTCAATCCCACCTTTTTGAAAGTAGTTGTAGCGGTACGAGCGAACCGAAATCGAAGAGAAGCCCGGTTTGAATGTAATGTGGTGATTTGAAGCCCGTTAAGGAGGTAAGGTGCAGGGCTCAACCATGATTGATGAAAACCAGTTAGGAGGCGCTCTAGTTATAGGTGAATGTGCGCAAAGCGGAGTCAAGGCTCCAATGGCCGCCCACAGAAGGGCAACAAAATCTACAAACAATGTTTTAACTATAACGCCCCGGTCTACTGTGGGCGCGCTACAAGTCTGCAGAACAGTGAACCCATGGATCTCTAAACTGGTCAGTTCACCAACTGACCAGTTTAGAGATCTCTTATCTAAGAGGACTAGGGTTCAAATCCCAACCTCAACCCGCCATTGGAATTAGCTGTTGCGAACAATCAGATCCGTGGAGAAGGATTGGGGTCACTAGTCTGCAGACTTGTAGCACGCCCACAATAGACCGGGGAGTTACATTAAAAATAAAGAAGAGTCGTGCCCCGCAAAGCAGTTGAGGTACCCCCCACATAGTACAAAGTGCATGGTCATCTTGTTCCAATTCACATTGATGACGCCCACGGTGCAACGTCAAATCACCGATAAAATAACATCGGCGTCGCCCAGCTCAACTGCATAGAAGTTCGTCGTGATGTTGCTACATTCCAGAGAGAGGTCGATGCAAAAGCTACTTGTCGACCGTCACCGGCCATCCCCCGAGCATACCAAGAAGGAGGATGGGGTCGGCCAGATATGCAAACGATCCACCATAACTTGTAAAATTGTGGTTGCACCGCTATCGATAATGATCTCTACATAAGTGTTTTGGATGGACTACGCGAGCTTCATAGTTTGGGGGCCAGACACTCTAACTCGTCGAGCTCCAATGCTTCAAAGTTGGCGAAGGTAACCTCAGGTGAATCCTCATCAATGATAATCCAGAGCACCTTCATGGGGCAATAATGTGTCGGCTAGTATGGTTGCTTGTGGAAAAAACATAGTACATGGTTACATAAATAAATGTATTCCTGATTGGACAACCGGTGTTTCATTTGAGGCCGGGGAGATCGAGGCGGAATGGGGGGTCGAAGGGGCATCATGGTGTGGTGCGGTAGTGTCTTCGTCAATGGAGGTGTGGCTAAGAGGGGCATGCAGAACACTAGCCATGAGGTTTCATCGTAAGAGTTGGGTAGTGGTTTGGCGTAATCCATTGATTTGGCTCTGAAGTCAGCCTCCAAGCCACATCCATGGCATTGGCAATCATCTGTGGGTGATGAGTGCAAACCCATGAGCAAATATGTTGAAGCAGTCCTTGCAAAAAGAAACTCAAATAGCGATCCGGTGAGGGCCACACATGAGTGACCAAGGAGATAAACTCATTGAAATAGTCATCAAGGGAAGCAATTTGGCAAACAACACAATCGTTCAATAGCCGTTCCCGAGAAGTGAACATCGTAATGACAGATAAGCCTGCTTTTGAGGTCCGTCCACGAGAGGCAGGTGTGGGTTGATAGAGTCAGTGAACCCAATGGAGGGTGAAACCCTCCATATTGAGGAGCATGTCCGCCACCTTGTGGAGTTTTGGAGTGTCATGGAGGTCGAAGAAATGCTCGGCTCAAGAAATCTAACAAATCGGATCAGTATCATTGAAATGTAGGATTTTGAGGGTTCGATCGAATGTCATGGAAGGGGGAAGCAGCGGCCGAAAGGCAGAGGCTAGCTTTCTATAAAAAAATTCATTAATAAGGAGTGGCAAGTCAATCAACTCATATAGCTCAGTTGACCCATCACCCATGAAAAGTTAACAGGTTGTCCAGAGACTGCTTTGTTGTCGTGTGCTGTGTGCTATTGTTTTGATGTTGTTCATTTATCAATCGACTTTCAAAGGACAACGTACTCTAATAGAAAATTCTATGATCCTGGAGATTAGGGAAACATTCATATTTCTAGGTACAAAAAATATTTGTAGGGGAGACCATTTAACAGACCCACTCAATAGCCTTGGATGCAGTACAAATCTTTGAAATTAATGTAAGAAGTGGAGTTGCAAGGAAAAAACAATATGAATTTCACAAAATATGCTTGATGCATGGAAGATCCAACAATATTTGAAATGGCCGCAACTCGTTCGCAAGAGAGAGGAAAAGGCAAACTCAAATCATCTTCTAGGAACCAGGCGAGACCCAACTAACCCATTATCTGATGTGTGGGGTGCAGAAGAATCTATGATAATGTTTTATCTATGGAATTCCATGACTTAGGAGATTAGCGAAACATTCCTGTTTCTAGGTACAACAAAAAATACATAGGGGAGACCACTCAATAGATGCACTCAAAAGCCGTGGCTGCAGAAAAATTCTTTGAAATTAATGTCAGAAATGGGGTTGCAATGCAAAAGAATATGAATGCCACTGAATATATTATTCGTTAAAAACATACTTTGAGAAAGAGCATGATTATTACCTGTGTATTGAGACAAAGTGTCCATAAGATGCTGTGATTCTAAAAAATATATATTGAAAATGATCCGCTAAATAACTTTCTTACAGGAATCAATGTTGAACTTGATCAAGTTATGGTTCAAATCCTGAGTAAGGAACTTCCATTGTTGAATGAAACAATATCATGAAATAATATCTATAGTCCAAACAAAATAAAGTAATAAGGTGCTATGTTTCCTTCTCAATCTCAGGAGAGATCATCTATAATCACAAAAAGTGGGTGCACGAATTGCAAGAAGGGAAGACACAGTAAGGAGAAATGCTGGAAAGGAGGACAAACAGGAATCAGGGACAGACAAATATATCCACTACTAAAACTGATGAAGGAACTCCTGAATTAGAAAATTCAATCGAACTGAGATCTAGAAATAGAAGATTTTATTTAGTACACTTGAAAATCCTTCAGAAACATGTTCATTATCTCATTATGGTGAGTTTCCTCTTCCATTAGATTAAATGTCTCAATGGATATGTTGAAATTATCGAGTCAATGTCGGTCTAGTAGTGTATTTATGTGTATTGGGGTTTTGTCCCACATCGTATATGTAAGTTAATATGTCAACGTAAGTCCTATATATTGCCCATATGAGAAAGAATGTATGGAACCTTCTATTTTCTATTTCTCTCTTCCAACATGGTATTAGAGGGATCGATCTAAAACCCTAAAAATTTAATCTCGTGGTTGCCTCACGCTTTCGTTGCCTGTGTAGCCAAAATTCCAATCCTGCGCTGCTACAGCCTCTGTCGAGCGGCTCCTTTCCCTCTCCCATCAACGGAATGGTCGTATGATTCCATCGACGGGAGTGGACTCCTTTCCCGTCGAAAAGGCCTCCTCTTCTCAAACCGGCACTTGATCTCGTCGCCCCTTGCGTCAATTAGACCCGACAGGCCTTGCATCATCGACGACTGGATCAATCGTGCCCCACATCTTCGATCTTGTGGCAGCATCCCGTCGTTGCTCGCGTCTCCTTCCTTTGATCCCGTCGAGCCTGTTGTTGATGTTCTCGTTTGTCGATCTTGACGTTATCGATGCTCGGGGATGCTCTCGGTCCTGTTGCTCTTGGGGCTGGATGCTCCCACGATTTTCAGATCCCATGGCGCTGCTCGATCACGTTCCTACTAAGCATTGATGGCTTCCTCTCCCGTTCCAGACCCTTTCCACGCCATCAGATCTGGACGACAACACTGTCGGCTGGTTTTGTATCGTTTCCTTTCCTGCTACCTATATAGCACGGGGACAGAAACGAGATACGGGATACGATACGAAACGGATACGGGAAACGTGATTTTTTAAAAAATTAGGATACGGAAACGTTTTTAATTATTTTTAATTATTTTAAAATAAGTATTAATTAATATAAGAATAAGACATGGTACTAACATTAAGAACTCAAGTTTTGTGGAAGGAAAGCCATCAAGGGTAAGGGGAAAATCTCATCTCCATTACTTGTTTGAGTTGGATTTGTTGGAGGATTATCAATATAAATACCATAAACAAAATTAGATTACTTAGTAACATGTAGAGAATACAGATGTAGCCATACTTAACAATGTTTTTAGGCATATATTGGATATTAATATGATATAGAAAGAAGAACCAGGAGAAGAAAAAGCAGGAGAAGGAGGAGAAGAAGAAGGAGAAGCAGGAAAAGAAGAGGAAGAAGAAGGAGGAGGAGGAGAAGCAGGAGAAGAAGAAGAAGCAGGAGGAGGAGAAGAAGAAGAAGCAGGAGGAGGAGAAGAAGAAGGAGGAGGAGGAGAAGCAGGAGAAGAAGGAGAAGAAGAAGAACAAGCGGGAGAAGAAGGAGAAGAAGAAGGAGAAGGAGGAGGAGGAGGAGAAGGAGGAGGAGGAGGAGAAGAAGGAGGAGAAGAAGAAAAAGGAGAAGAAGCAGGAGAAGAAGGAGTACCTGCGGGATCGGCGGAATCGGGAGCGGAACGCCGGCGGGATCGGGAGAGGAATAAGAAAACCTAATGCGTAAAATGAAATACACGAGCTCTATATCTCACGGAATCGCGTATTCCCCTTACGGGATATGCGATTCCGAAAATAAAATATATATATTTTTAAAAAATGTGTTTCTTGGATTTTCGGAAACGCGTTTCCGCGCGTTTTCGGGCATTTCCCGTATCCAGTACACGTTCGAGTCGATACGTTGACCATTTTTAAGTATCCATGCTTTATAGCCTGCTATTGTACTTTCGGTTGCATGTTACCGTTGAGGATGGCTTCCCGTGTTACTGTTCTCTGGTCGATGCTTCTCTTTGTGATGGGCTCCCTCTTCTGCTCGCCACTGCTTGAGCTTTCTTTTGCTCGTCGCTGTTTGAGCACTATGCTCGCAGCCATTTGAGCCTTCTGCTCACCGCTGGCTTGTGCTCGTGCTTTGCTAGCTGCATATGGGATCGTGATTTTGCCAGCAGCGGTTCTCCATATCAGTTTATGTTATGTTTTTGTGTGTTTCGTGTTTATGTCTAATGTTTGTCTCTTGTCTTAGCGTTATGCCTTTTTGCACGTGTTATCCATGTGAGGGGGAGTGTTGGGATGAAAGGGACAAGGATGATCTGTCCCGACTTTTTCACCTTTATTCCAGACGGTTTCTAAGCTTATGTCGTCTGTTGTTATGTGTCTACTCATATTTCCTTAGATTGGTCATATGTTGGGACACGATTGATGTTGGTGTTCTAATCTCAGCGGGTTGTGTCGTGTGGGACCGTGTCGTGCAAGACTGTGTCGCAAGGGACCGTTTTTGTGCAGATTATCCCCGACGGATTATCCTTGGTTGTCTAATTGATGATTTGATCCACATCTTTCGTTCTCTTTTGCATGTGTGTGTAGGTGATGTTGGTTGACTGGTTTCCAGCAAGTCCACGTCGTGTGGGGGTTCTGCGTCGTATGTGGGTCAGCGTCATGTGTGACTATGTCCCTGGCTTGATTCCCCGATTTGAAATTTCCTCCGATGGCTCGTCTGATGTTTTGTCCTGCATCATCTACATCCATGGTTGTTATTTTTGGTGTTCATTCAGCTTGAGAGGGAGTGTTGAAATTATCGAGTCAATGTCGGTCTAATATTGTCTTTGTGTATTGGGGTTTTGTCCCCCATCGTGTGTGTTAGTTAATATGTTTATGTAAGTCCTATATATTGCCCCTACGAGGAAGAATTAATGATACCTTCTATTTTTCATTTCTCTTGTTTGAATGAAGGAGACTCGGATGATGTTTCCCGACTTTTTCGCCTTTATTCCACAAAGTCTCTAGGCTTATATCGTCTATTGTTATGTGTCTCCCTATATTTCTTTAAATTGGTCGTGTGTTGGGACAAGATTGTGTTGGTGTTGTAATCTAAGCGGATTTTATCGCATGGGACCGTGTCGTGCGGGACTGTGTCGCGAGGAACCGTTTTTGTGCGGATTATCCCTGACGGAGTATCCGTGGTTGCCCGGTTGATGATTTGCTCCACATCTTTCGTTCTCTTTCGAATGTTGTGTGTGTAGGTGATGTTGGTTGACCGGTTTCCAGCGAGTCCACGTTGTGTGTGGGTCCTGCGTCGTGTGTGGTTAAACGTCGTGTGTGGCTATGTCCCCGACTTGATTCCCCGGTTTGGAATTTTCCCCGGTGGCTCATCTGATGTTTTGTCCCGCATCATCTACCTCCATTGCCGTTATTTTTTGTGTCCAAGATGAAGGTTCCCCCTTCAGCTTAAAGGAAAGTGTTGGAATTATTGTGTCAATGTCGGTCTAGTAGTATTTTTACGTGCATTGGAGTTTTGTCCCACATCGTGCATTTGAGTTAATATGTCTATGTAAGTCCTATATATTGCCCCTATGAGAAAGAATGAATGACACATTCTATTTTCCATTTCTCTCTACCAACAAGATACCCTTGCCAATTCACGGGTTGTTGATTTAGGTGTCGTGAATCACAAGACTCGTGTACGCCACCATTTTAGTTCGCATACTCCATTTCCAAGTAAAAAGAAAAGTGTCATTGTCGATGGGTCTCTAACTACTATTGTTGGTACGAGTAAAATCATCCTTAGCCCTACATATTCCCTCAAAGTTGTCGTTCATGTCCCAAAACTATCAACAAATCTCATTTCAATTACAAAAATCAAGGACGTAGATTGGTATTATTTTTTTGCTCCACTTATTATGTCATTCGGGAGTAGGATTTGGAGAAGATGATTGGACAACAACAACAACACTCGAGCCTTTATCCAACTATAGTGGGTCGGCTCTATAGATCCTTTGTCGCGATTGTGCTCTATCTTTGGTCATACTCTTACTAATGCCTAAGTACATCATGTCTTTCCTTATAGTTTCATTCCAAGTCTTTTAGAACCCAAAAGACTATAGTTTCATGCCTAAGTACTGTAGTGGAGAAGATGATTGGACGTGATAGAAAAAAATGGGATGCACTACCTTGAATTACCTATTTGCTTCTAGTCTTTTAGAACCCAAATTACTATTGTTGGCAGTGAGTCTTTTAGGGTGTCTTGGATCATTAAGTATTAGGGGTTTTCGTAGAGAGTAGGCTTTTAAAGGGATTGTGCCCTCAAGAGATTGTCATGAGCTTTTCTCGTTATCTTGTATCTTCATTCGGATTAATCAATATTTGTTGTTCAACAATAACCAGAGGTATTAAAAGGTCTTACCTGTTGATTAAATTAGGTTCCATTTAGAACCCTAATTACTTGTCGGTTCTACTATAGCAACTTTAGTTGCCAGCCTACGCCTTAGTGATTGATCCAACGTCCGTCGATCTAGCTGATGAACACCCTTCTTCGGATTTCCTGCCTGCATCTCATCCCAATTTGCAGGCATCCAATGTGCAATCTCGCGTCGTCCTCTCTAGCGCACGCTTCCCCAACAGTCCAGCATTGATCGATCTATATGCTTTAATGTCGATCGTCCCCACCGCTCGTTCTGCCCACTCTCCAGTATTGATCATCCTCACACGCATCGACTGCTTCGGCCACTTCCGTCGAGCCAGCCACTCAAACGTCCGCTACCAACCTTGCATGTTGGTTTCGTGTCAGTCCATGCATCTTGATTCCGCCTCATCTACTTGTCGGCGAACGCGAGACCTCCACAACAGCCGCTCCGCCTACTAGTTTCGCTTAGTCCAGCGCATCCAACCTCCAACCTCCACCTTCGACTTCGCTATTGCAAGCACCCACACAAGCCTTCCTAACAATCGGCACACCCTCCCCAAGAGTGCGTATCCAATGAGCAATCGTTGACTTCCTACACTATGGAAGCAACAGTCCGCTCCCTATGGCGTTTCAGTCACTCCATTCTCTTCTTCGACACATTTATTACATTCTTTGGACTTGTTTCATGGCACTGCGCCGATGAGGATGCCCCTGCTTTAGCCTCCACCTATTCCACTCATTTAAATCTGGCTCGAAGCTTGGTTAGAAGTGATAGAATGAAACAAGACAAGGTATTTTCAACAATAGGGTATGCCGGTATACACACATATATATGCATGAGAGTGATCACAGTACCTGAGGTGAGCCTAAGCTATATGTAATATATACAGTATCTCTAACACCCCACCCCCCTCAAACTCACGGAGCATCATACACTGAGAGTTTGGGTAATAGATAGGTAAGATAGTTCCGCGTCTGTGGCTTAGTCATCAAATCTGTAAGCTGCAACTCAGAAGGAACAAAGTAAGAAGCAAGAGTATCACGACCATACTACTCGCGTAGGAAGAAATTATTCACCCTGATATGTTTGGAAAGAGTGTTTCACCGGGTTCAGAGTAAACTGAATGACACTAGTGTTATCACAATGGAGTGGAGTGGGCTCTGGAAAAGAGGCACAAAGACCTTCAAGAAGTCAATGGAGTCAAATATGCCCTTAGCGGTGGTAGTTATGGCCCGAAGATCAGCCTCAGTGCTGGAACGAGAAACATCGATCTGTTTCTTGAACTTTTATGCAATAAGTGAAAAATCCAAGACCAGACAGAAATTAGTGACAGATCGACGGTCAATGGGATCACTGGCCCAGGTAGCATCTGAGTAAGCACGGAGTTGCAGAGAACTACAACTAGAGAAGAAGAGACCACAAGAAGTCGTCACCCCGAAATAGGGCAGGAGCCGCAGTAGGTGACCATAATGCACAGAGGTAAGCGCACTAACAAACTGACTCAACACATGAACCACATGAGGAATGTCGGGTCGAGTAATAGTGAGATAGACGAGACTCCCAACAAGGTGACAATAGCGAATAGGATCAAAAAGTGGATCCTCATCATCCGGACATAGCTAAAGAAGAAGCTTCATAATTGTGTCTACGGTGCAAAAGTCAGAGAGAGCAGACCGAGCTAAGAGATCTAATGGGTATTGTCGTTGAGAGTGCTGAAAATCACGGTCTATAGAGATGACCTCTAGACCCAAGTAGATTAGTTTTTCAAGGTCAACCATCTGAAACTGCTGTTGAAGGTGATGCATGACGAAAGCCGCATGAGAAGGATCATCCCCAATAATAATCAAATCATCCACATAAAGTAAAAGAAGAGTCCAACCACGAGAGGAGTGCACAAATAAGACTGGATCATATGGACTCGGGTGAAAATCGACGACTATAATGGCTGAGCTGAAACATGCAAACCATACGTAGGACGCCTTCTTGGAGAAGAGGAGAGACCGGGAGGAGGAAGCATGTACACCACCTGCTAAAGTTTGTCGTGAAGAAAGACATTTTTCACGTCAAGTTATAACAGAGACCAGTGGCGAACAACTGCAACTGTAGTAAGAGCACGAATCGTAGTCATGTGGGCGACCAGAGCAAAAGACTCATCGTAGTCTCATCCCTGCTCCTGCTAAATACCACGTGCCACAAGCTAAGCTTTGTATCATTCCATAGAACCAACTAAGCGAATCTTGACCTTGAATACCCACTTGCAAGTAATAGACACAACACTGGACGGAAGAGGGGCAAACTCCCAGGTACGAGTATGCTCGAGTGCCTCCAACTCAGCATACATGGCAGTCTATCACTCAAGTATCTGGGAAGCCTCGCGGTAGGAAGTCGGCTCTGGAGCACCACATGCAGTTACAGGAAGGGCAGACAACTCCAACGGTAGTGCAGCAAGGTTGAGATGATCAGGAGGATGTTTCTCACAAAGTGGGTAGTGGCACGCGGGAGGATCATCCATGGAACACTCATTGGAGGAGAAGGGAACTGAGTGTGGGGGCACTGGACGCGAGGGAACAGAAGGTAGACGACAAGTGTAGTGATACGGAAGGGGGACGACGAGCTTGTTAGAGGAGTGGGTGGCGAAGGAGAGAAGTGAGGAGGTGAGACTAGAGAGGGTCGAGGTGGTGTAGAGGTCAGAGAGGTCGGAGGTAGTGTAAGTTGTGGCAAGGGGAGAGGGGAACATACCAGAGGAGAGGAGACATGAGGCGGTGAGATAGGAAGGGTGAGAATTGCACATCAGAGGGAATAACAGATGAGTGTGAGGTCGAGGGGACAGAGAACACAAATAAAGGGTGAGACCCATCAAAGATGACATCACGTGAGATGTGAAGTCAACGTGCAACATGGTCATAACAGCAAACGCCCTTATGCTTAGGACTGTATCCAAAAATGACAAGACAGACTGAGTGAAGAGATTGGTACGCTTGCGTGGTGGGAATAAAACATAGCACCGACATTCAAAAACATGAATATGAGTGTAACGAGGGGGTTGAAAGTACCGACGTGCACCAGGAATTTGGCTCTAAAGAAAAGTGGAAGATTGCATGTTAATAAGATATACACTTGTGGAAACAGTCTCAGCCCAAAAATGAGGAGAAACGTGGGAGGACATGAGGAGGTTGCGGGTTGTTTCAACAATGTGGCGATGCATCCTTTTGGCGGTGTAATTCTGAGCGTGAGCACCGGGCAGGCAAGTTGAAGGAGAGTGTTGTGGGTAGCTAGCAGATCACAAACGGCATGAGAGGGATACTCCCCCCCCCCCCCCCCTCCGAGTCAGAACGAAAAATACCTATAGAAGAAAAAAAACTGGGTGCGCACCATAGCAAAAAATATATATATAACTCTGAAAGAATTCAGAACAAGAATGCATAAAGTAGACTCAATAATAACGATATTAGTCATCAACAAATAGAACATAGTACCGGTGTTCTCCCTTTGATATAAAAGGTGTGGGACCTTATACATCAGAATGAACTAAATCAAAAGAACGCTGAAACCTAGACTCGCTAGACTGATAGAAGAGTTGTAGTTGTTAACCAAGCTTACAACCCGTACAAGAGTGGGACTGATCAATATAAACGTGACCAAGGGAATCATGACTGATAAGATATGCAAAACGCGAACCACTGGGATGACTAAGACGGTGATGTCATTGAGAGAAGCCCACTGAAGGAAGTCAAAAGGTAGAATCTGTCGGTGATGTTGGAGTGGACGGAAGATGGAGACGATCACGAACGTACACCCCGCTACGGCGATGGCCAGATCCAAGAAGTGTCCCTGTCAGACGATCCTGCACACGACACGCAAACTCATCAAAAATAACAAGACAACCGATGTGAGTTGGCTGGCGGATATAAGGTTATGGATAACTTGTGTATGTAGGCAACATCGGGAACATGGAAATGGCTGGAATTAAGGAGGCCCCTGCTGGTGATGGGGAGAATTGTTTCATCTGCTATCATGATACTAAGGTCAGAAGAAACGGGCTGACAGGACAAGAGATGGGTGTGTACCATAGCAGATAAAGTAGTATAAATCTGAAAGAATTAAGAACAAGAATGCATAAAGTAGACACAACAATAACGAGAATAGTCATTAACAAATAGAAAATAATACCGGCGTCCTCCCTTTGATATAAAAGGTGCGGGACCCCATACATCAAAACGAACTAAATCAAAAGAACGTTGAAATCTAAACTCACTAGACTGATTGAGGAGTTGTAGCTATTTACCAATCTTACAACTTGTACAAGAGTGGGACTGGTCAACAGAAACGCGACCAAGGGAACCATGACTGATGAGAGACGCAAAACGAGAACCACTATGATGACCAAAACGATGATGTCATTGAGAGAAGTCCACCGAAGGAAGACGAAAGGTAGAATATGTCAGTGATGATGGAGTAGATGGAAAATGGAGACGATCAAGGACGTACACATCGCTACGGCGACGATCATATCCAAGAAGTGTCTCTGTCAAACGATCTTGCACATGGCACACAAACTCATCACAAATAACAAGGCAACCGTCGGATATAAGGTTTATGAATAACTTGCATATGTAGGCAACATAGAGAACATGGAAATGAATGGAATGAAGGAGGCCACGGGTGGTGATGGGGAGAATTGTGTCATCTGCTACCATGATACTAAGGTCAGAAGAAACGGGCTGACAGGACAAGAGGTGGGTGACATCATAAATCATGTGAAAGAAGGCTTCAGAGTCAAGCAACCAGTCGGACGGAAAGATACCTGCAAGGGCGGAGGCAGCCAGCTAAGAGGCAGAGGCGTCAGAAGAATTTGGTGGAAGTGCAGAGACATAGAAGCGATGTAATGAACCCTGGGAGTGTTGTTGGGAAAGCAGTTGTGCAAGCTCAGATACAGCGAGAGACCGCGCCGGGGAAGAAAAGTATGTTGAAGGAGGACCAGGAGCACGCTGCTAACCAGACTGCTGAGCCCTCTGAATCTTGTGACACTCAGATTTGGCATGACCAAGGCACTGACAGTAGTGGCAGCGGGCAGACGGGCGACGAGGAGTACCAAACTGAGCTGCAGAAGGCGTCGGAGGATGACAAGGAACCTATGTTATCAAAGGCGTACCTAAGGCTCCAGGCTCAACAGGCTCAGAGTCCTGCGCTTACGTGCACCTTTTTTGCGCCTTTGGAGCATAAAAGGCAGATCTGGGTGCGGTTTATGTTGCAAACCTTTTTTTCAAAAGAAAGAAATAAATAATCTAAGATCTCGATCATTTTTGCATGATTTAATGTTTATGAAATATAATGCAAGTAACCACATTAATTCTATTTTTTAAGAGATATAAATGATAGTAATGAATGATTAATGAGTAGAATAGATGAAAATTTTGATCAAAAAGATGTACTGATTTTTAATGCTTATTTTTAAAATGAATGTAGTTGCGTCTTGCTTTCGTCAGACGAGCGCCTGCGCCTTGAGCCTTGCGCCTAGGCTCCAAGACCTCTTTGCGCTTTACGCCTTTAATAACTAAGCGAGGAACAAGGCGAACCACAGCATTATAACCAGGCAAAGATAGCAATGGGCACTCACAAGAGAAGAGTACGGTAGAAGTTGGGGAGCAACCAGAACAACATAAGGCATCACAACAGGAGTAGCAGTGTCTAAGGAGTGGAGATGAGTCTCCTCGGCGATCACCAAGGCCAAGGTATCGCTGAAAGACGATGGAAAACCCCGATGCAGAAACTACGCTCAAACAGGCTAGAAATCGGGGTGTAGGCGTATAAGAAACACAAACGTACGTTGGAAGTCACGATCCTGGAATGTAGCAACACACTGAGTGCAAGTAGTGCATGGGAGAGGAGTCATCTCATCGCACTGACGTCAAAGGTCCAGGAGCTCAGCAAAGAAGTCATGTACACACCAATCATGTTGATAGCAGATACCAAGGGTCAGGAATAGGGAGTAGCGCAGGTGATGCAGGGTAGGGTATGTAGTGGACTACTAGAATGCACGTTAATGGTGAGTAAGGGTTGACTCCCAACTTCTTGATGACTCAATGCATTCAAAACTTGCAGTTAAGCGCTAATAATTAACACAAGCAATAGAATAACATAACTAACATAGCGTCAATTCATAAACGAGAGAAGTATTTTCTTTAAGTTTAAGGAGTTTGTTTTCCTCCGCACGGAGGGCCAAAACAAGCGTGCGACGATTCACTTCTTCCCGCAGTTAGAGATTTATCTAGAAGCAAATATTATAATAAACTGAAAAATCCAAGAAAACATGTAATAAACAAATCGCAACAATGTTTTACAACAAACAACCAATACAAAGCACAATACAGAATATTAGGGATGCAATAAATAAAAGTAGATCTGAGCGTTGAAGGGCTAAAAGAGGGGTTCTGGTGATGGTGGGACTGGATCGGATAAGGGGGAGGTCAGTTGAGGAGTGGGAGGGTTGGATTGGAGAAGTGGGTGGCCATATCTTGGTGGAATGCCCAGATCTAGGAAGATTTGGTGGAAATAAGGGGTTGTAGGTGGTTCCACGGAGTGGGGTGGCAGAGGTAGGTAGGGGGGAGGGAGGCTGGATCTGGGCTTGAATGCCCAGATCCGGTTGAATCTGGTGGGAGAAGAGAGGTGGGGAGATGGCTCTACGGAGTGGGGTGGCGACAGCAGGTAGGGGGGAAGGGCGGCTGGATCTGGGCTGGAATGCCCAAATCCGATTTAATCTGGTGGGGGAAGTGCGGTGGGGAGGTGGCTCCATGGGGTAGGGCGGCGACAACAAGCAAAGAGGGGAAGGGGAGGTCGGATCTGGGCTGAAAATGCCCAGATCGCGGTGGTTCTGGTGGGGAAAAGGGCAGGAGGTGGATCCTGCGATGGGTAGGGGCGGTGGCAGCAAGGGTGGGGCGGCGGTTTGTAAGGAAAGGACTGGAGGGGGAATTTTGAG
The DNA here is from genome assembly GCA_039513925.1 of Platanthera zijinensis. NCBI lineage: Eukaryota > Viridiplantae > Streptophyta > Magnoliopsida > Asparagales > Orchidaceae > Platanthera > Platanthera zijinensis. The sequence goes on along the minus strand of CM077090.1, from coordinate 50,309,391 downwards.
GGCCAGCAGCGGCTGGACAGTGAGGTGAAGGGTGTAAATAGAGGGGGAAATCAAAGATACAAGCTTAGCAGAGGAGTAGTCATCAAGGGGTTCCACAGAGTCGGCACTGCGGAGGGGATCACCAGAAATGAGGAAGAAATCTCCAATTTCAGCAATCAGAAAAATGAGCAGCCCTAACATCTTATTTATAAGAAACTGAAATTAGGGCACCTGAAATCAGCAACTATAATTGACCGATGGTTTCGGGGCCACAAATTTATGAAATAATGTCCGAAAAATATAAAACTATATCAGAAAAAACATCGGATTGACGAGCCGGACACATTCGCAGTGGAGGATCGCCAATTCGATCAAGTCCGCCTGCGTGAATAAACGAAGGTGGGGACCGCCTGCGTGAATAAACGAAGGTGGGGTCCGCCTTGCGCCGAGTCATGCCAGATGGTCCCTTATCAACTCCCCCTGACTGAAAAGCCTTCATCTCTGATGAATGGAGAAGATCGTATGGTGGTCGAAGTCCGGGGGCGAGTAGATCAAGCTTTATAGCAGCAATCCAGGTGTCTTTGGTGAAAGGTCGTCCTCGCTAGTGAATCAAGTAGCAGCACACAAGACCGTCCATGGAGGGGACGTACTCATGCGTAATGATCTCCGTGATATGCTCATCGCTCAACATACTAATAAGAGGATCTGGCGGGATCTGTGTCAACGGTGAAACTGGTGGAGACAGATTTTTGGGTAGGATAGGGTCAGATGTGGGCTGAGCAAGGGGAGGTGAATGCGATGGCAAAGGCTCGGGCATGGGCTATGTGGTGGGGGGTGAAAGCAGTGGTAATGGCTCGAGAGGGCCGCCACGATATGGGTCAGAATACTCATGAGGTGCAAAGTAAGGCGTTAGGTCTTCGACATTGAATACGGGATGGATACCCATGCTCCAGAGGATGTCCCGATGCGCCCAGTCCCGATCCGCCTAGCGCTTAGTTTCTTAGCAGGCCCCTGAGGGAACCTCTCAATGCGGACTCGTACCATCACAAGTTCACCTACTAGAAAAGTCCTTTCCCGCCTATGTTTATCCGCACGTTCCTTATAGTATTCATTGCTTGTATTAATTTTGTGTCTGACTGACTCGTGCAAGTGATGTGCAAAGGACTCAGATTACTCACTAGGGTGTCACTCAGTCGGGATGAGAATAAGATCAATATGCTTCCAAGGGTCATAACCTGACACTATATGAAAAGGACTCAACCCTGTAAATAGAAGGTGGCAAGTCCATGGAAGCTGCGGGTCTAGTGGATATTCATCGGTACGGGCCAATCACGGATGGATTTGACCTTCTCGGGGTCAACAGATACGTCAGTGGGCAACATGATAAATTATAGGAAATGGACAGACTCTGATAGGAAGGAACACTTCTTCAGATTCGCGTACAATTTCTCCCGGCATAGGGTACCAAAGAGAAGCCACGGATGGTCGAGATGGTCGGCCTAGGTCAAGCTATAAATCAGTATGTGATCAAAGAATACAACCAGAAAATTGCTCATATAGGGGTCGTAGCACCTGTGTCATGACTCTCATAAAAGTGCTCGGGGAGTTCGATAGCCCAAATGGCATGACTAACAACTCATAGAGACCATCCTTGGTCTTAAAGGTCGTCTTCCACTCGTCTCCCTCACGAACTCGAGTCTGATGGTACTGGCTACAGAGATCAATCTTGGAGAAGATCAAGGAACCGGACATGGTATCCAGTAGGTTATCGAGTCATGGAATGGGGAAACGATACTTGACCGTAATCTTATTGATTGCCCTACTATCAATACACATGCGTCAACTTCCATCCTTCTTAGGGGTAAGGAGGGTGAGGAACGCACACATACTCAAACTCTCTCGAATGAATTGCTTCCGAAGAAGCGCATCAACCTGCCTCTTGAGCTCAGCGTGCTCATCAGGGTGCATGCGGTAGTGGGGCAAGTTTGGGAGAGAAGACCGCAGGATCGGGTCAATAGCGTATTGAATATCACGTGGGGGTAGCAACTCGTCAGGTAGCTCGTCGAGCATGATGTCCACAAACTCATCTAAAAGGGGACGCACCGCAGGGGGGTGGTCATGAGGGCACTCAGAGGCCATGGTGGCAGCTACAATATAGATAATATCAGCCTCAATGCTATTTCGCAAAAACTCGCCTCATCTCAAGATATAAAAAGGTTTTGAAGAACTCGTGCTCACGGAAAGCTCAATCCGACCCTTGGATTTCTCCTTGGGTTGGGTAGGCGATAGCATGATTTTTTTCCCCTTGTCATTAGAAATACACGTGTTCGAACGACCGAAACACGTGACGTCGCGATCAAATAGCAAAGGGCGGCCTAGCAAAACATGGGCGACTTCCATTGGAATGACATCACACCAGACCCGATCCGCGAATAAAGCAATGATGATCAGTACAAGACAACGTTGCGTAACCTGATCACAGTCTTATCTACTTAGATGACACGTTAGGGGTGAGGGTGAGACTCGGTCTTCACCTGCATGCGATCAAGACTAGAGTTGTCACGATTCCGGTTCGGTTCTGGTTCTACTAAAATCGTGAACCGAACAGCTAAACTATGGTTCTAAAAATTAGAACCAAAACCATATTTGGTTTGACCGGTTTCGGTTTTGGTTCTGGTTCCACCATAACTTTTAGAACCGTCATGTTAACGGTTCCAATTACGGTTCAACAAGAACCAAAACCAAACCGACCACTAACAGTTCGGTCTAGTTCTATACGATTCGGTCTGGTTCCAACTAGAACCAAAATAAAATTTGGCAGAATAAATGGGAGAGGTCAAAAATAAAACAACGGATGAGAAATGTAAACTCGTTCTATTTTTTTGTAAGAGGGACTTCAAAGTTCTGGACTCGGGCATAGGAATTTTGTATTACTCCAATGAGGAGTACTTTTTTTGTATAATAAAGTAGAATTGAAAGTTAAAAACTAAAACCACAAAACCGCACCAGACCACACTGATTTTAAACTGCACTGAATGATTTGGTTGTAGAGTAGTTTCGTTGTTTGCAAAACTGCATACTTTACAGTGCGTTTTGGCGGTGCAAAATCCGCAAAACCGCGTCGCGCTACTATTATTATAAACTATGAAGCACTGACACTTCAAAATGTCCAGCGTGTCGGTGTCGGGCTCTCCGATATTCGTCCGACTCTCTGACACTCTCTGACACTTATGTCAGAAGTCCGACACTCTGGCTTATACAAGACTCGCGTGTCCCGCTCATTCGAACACGTGTGTCCCTAAGCTAGCTACTCATGGTGAGTAGGGAGGCAATTTGTTTTGGAAGTGCAATTTTTGTGAAAATTGTTTCATAAGTTCATATACCAGGGTGAGAGTGCATTTATTAATGATTGGTGAAAAAAGAATTGAAAAGTATGTAAAAGTCTCAAGAAGTGATCTATTTGAGGTGAAAAAACTAGAAGAAAAAGTGAATGCTAGAATAACGAGTCTTGCTCCTAAAAAATGCATTTGCCCCCTTCTAGTATTTCAAGTAATGAAGGTGGATCTATTAGTGGAGTTGATACTTTCTTTAGAAAAAAGAATATTGAAAGTGGGGGGAAATGTTTGCTTGAGAATCCATTATTTTCACTGATGATATATAATTGTAATGTATTAACGCTCTATCATTTTTTGACCTTTGTTAAGTTTTGCATTTGAATATTTAATGAGTAATATTTAAACATGACTTAATTTATTTGAATATTATTAACTTTTCAATTTTTTATTTTTTGTTAAATGTTTTAGGATTTTTATAATTATAAAAAATAAATATTTAATATACGTGTCTCAGCATGTTAGAATATGATATTTTTGAAAATTGATGAGTTGCGTGTCGTGTCGTGTCGCGTGTCGGTGCAATATAGATTATAAATATAATTTTTCTAGGTTTTTGTATTATTCACATATATTATTTGAGTCCAAAAACATTACATCTTTCTTTCATTATATAACTGTAAAAAAATAGAAACTGCAACGCAAAAACTGACTCCAAACCTACCCAATATCAAACCATATCGCACGGTTTTGGTGCGGTGCAGTTCTGTTTAGTCCAAAATCGATCGCATTTAGTGTAATTGTGAATTAAGTTCAAACCGCACAAGTTTCACTCATAATAGTAAGTATAAATAATATATATAGATTATGAAAAAGAACAATATTATAATAATATTAATAAAAACTAATAATAATAATAATAAATGGGTTGCGGTTCGGTTCTGCTTCGATCTGGTTCAGACCGGGTCTAAAAATCTTAGAACCTCTTGAGACTTGTATGTTGCGGTTCCGGTTCTGGTCCGGATAATAAAATGAAATAACCACACCTGAACCAATGTTGTTAACAGTTCCAAAATTCAAACTGGAACCTGAATAATTTGCGAACAGTTCGGTTCGATTCATTTCGGTCCCGGTTAGGTTTATGGTTTTAAGTGAACGCTCTAGTCAAGACCCTTCTGGGCCACGATATTCACACAACTCCCATTGTCGATGGCTAGCTTGCAAGGACCGCATGCACTAGGAAAGTACGTGTAGAATATGGTAGTGCGATGTCAATCCTCATAAACACGTGGGGTGTGTAGGAGACGCCTAATCACTCTCATCTTTAGGGACCAGTCAGCGTCACTCTTTCATCAATCCTTAACAATGGTTGTAACCTCCTCAGTAACCTCCTCTTCTCCTTCTAAACCCGACTCCTCATCCTCAATTAGCAGGTACAGCGTGGGGCACTGCGCCAAAACGTGTCCTCTGCCGGAACATCTGAAACACTGAATACCCTCAGATCGCTAGCCATCAGTGGTGACATTCTTGCCCTTCGTGTCAGTTGGGGCATGTAAGGGCGCAGTGACGGTAGTCTGGGGCGTAGCGGGTTTCCTATAAGTCGAGGTATCAGTCTGAGAGGGGAACTGCCTCGTGCTAGACGAGCGAAGATACTGTTCGTACCCTAGGGCGAGCTAAAATATATGCTCGACGGGACGATGGGGAATTAATTCTCTCAGAATCTCAGATCGTACGTCAGCCTTGAAACGTGAGACAATGGCAATAGGCTCCTCCAAGATGTCACTCCTAACTACAAGCTCGTCGGAACGAGACATATACTCAGCGACAGTAAGTGTCCCCTGTTGTAAGTTCTACAACTGATCAAGCAACTGGTCTCGGTAGGATGTAGGGACATATATTTCAATCTCTACCTCATATCATCCTATCGGGTGATAGGATAATAATCATCCCTCTCAACGACTCTCTCTATGCTAATCCAGAATACCTTGGCTTGTCCAACCAGCTTCATTTTGGCGAAGCGAACACAACCCTCATTGCTCATGTCATACCACTCAAAATAATGGTGCATATAAAAGAGCCAATTGCTAAAATCTTTTCGATCTATGCGGCCATCGAATGAAGGAGCATATCGATGAAATGCGCCTAGTGACGTCACCCTCATACTGATAATCGCCTCTACGCGATTCCGGATAATCCTCATACTCATCCCGGATGTAATCGCGTCGAGCGAGTAGGGATCCACACTCTCTGCGACTAGGGCCAAAATAGTCATCGTGACCAAGATCATGACGGTCGTGCTGGAGTGCACGAGCTCAAAAATCCTGAGGGACAACTTGGGTTCTGTCGTGCTGAGATGGTTCCCTATAATAATCAGGGCATTGTCGGCGCTCAGGGGCGGGACTCCAAGTAAGTAGCATCACAATAGTATCGCTCATGAGGTCGTCGTGCACCCCTCTGACGTGGGCCCAGCCGAAGAGGAATCTCAGGCTCATCCTCACGAGGTTCCCCCCGTTGAGATGGCGCGTCACTCTGATTTTCTAGATGCCCTAACAAGGTATTGATCTCTGTGAGGTCATGGCGGAAACCCTGAAACTGGGTACTCATGAACTCTGATACCAACTGATGTTGGGAAGGGTGAATAGTGGACTCCTAGAATGCACGCTAGTGGTGAGTGAGGGTTGACTCCCGACCTCACGATGACTCAATGCATGCAAAACTTGCAGTTAAGCGTTAACAATTAACACAAACAATTAAATAACATAACTAACATAACGTTAATTCATAAACGAGAGAAGTATTTTCTTTAAGCTTAAGGCGGTGGATTTCCTCTGCACGGAGGACCAAACAAGGCACGATGATTCACTCCTTCTTGCAGTTAGAGATTTATCTAAGAGCAAATACTATAATAAACTAAAAAACTAAGTAAACATGTAATAAACAAACAGCAACAATGTTTTACAACCAACAACCAATACAAAGCGCAACACAGAATATTAAGACTGCAGTAAATAAAGTATATCTGAGTGTTGGAGGGCTAATAGAGGAGTTCTGGTGGTGGGGGGCTAGATCGGGTAAGGGGGATGTCAATTGAGGAGTGGGAGGGCTGGATCGGAGAAGTGGTTGGCTGGATCTGGGCTGGAATGCCCAGATCTGGGCAAATCTGGTGGAAAATAAGGGGTTGGAGGTGGTTCCACAGAGTGGAGTGGCGGCAACAAGTAAGGGGGGATGGGAGGCTAGATCAGACATGGAATTCCCAGATCCGGTTGAATCTGGTGGGGGAAGGTGAAACCATGAAGAAGGGTAGCGGCAACAGGTAGGGGGAAGGGTAGCTGGATCTGGGCTGGGATGCCCAGATCCGACTGAATCTGGTGGGGGAAGAGTTGTGGGGAGGTGGCTCCGCAGGGTGGGGCAGTGGCAGTAAGCAAGGAGGGGAGGGGTGGTCGAATCTGAGCTGGAATGCCCAAATCAAGGTGGTTCCGGTGGGGGGAAAGAGCTGGAGGTGGTTTCCAGTGATGGGGAGGGGCGGTGGCAGCAAGGGTGGGGCGGCGGTTTGTAGGGAAAGGCCTAGAGGGGAAATTTCGAGGGGCAGCAGCGGCTGGAGAGCGAGGTGGAGAGTGTAAATGGAGGGGAAAATCAAAGATACAAGAAGCTTACCCGAGGAATCGTCACCATGGGGTTCCACGGAGTCCGCACCGCAGAGGGGATCAACAGAAATGAGGAACTCTCCAAATTTCAGCAATCAAAAAAATCAGCAGCCCTGACATCTTATTTATAAGAAACTGAAATTAGGGCACCCGGAATTAACGACTACGATTGGTCGATGATTTCGGGGCCACAAATACATGAAATAATGTCCGAAAAATATAAAGCTATATATGAAAAAACATTGGATTGATGAGTCGGACGCATCAGCGGTCGAGGATCGTCGATTCGATCAAGTCTTCCTGTGTGAATAAACAAAGGTTGGGTCCGCCTTGCAACGAGTCACGCCAGATGGTCCACTATCAGCAGGTCCTAGCTAGATAGCAGGTAGATCCCACATCACCTTGGCCATAGGTAGCCCGTAGACGATCATGTCAATGGCGAGCTCGCAGGACTGACAGATGACGGCTATCGTGCGCGAGCCGTCTGAGCATCACCTCGCCCAGTCGGAATGTTGGGAGGAAGTAGTCGTGTAGAAGGTGGAAGAGGAGTCCGCTGGACTGGCAACCGGTGGGGGTGAAGCATGTCACGACCCGTCTCGACAAAGGTCAGAGGCGCTTCGGGCGGGCCGTGATACCACAGGCATGGGCGGAAAGAAACCCATGCCTGCTAAGGCGGATGCAGAGAAAACTAAAATAGTTACTATTGAGTAAAATAGCTTGATTTTTATGCGGAAACTTTTAAATTCATCAATGAAAAAAGTTTTGATGCAGGTGTACTTTGTAAAATTCATGTTTTACAGACTACTATTATAGTTTTCATGCAACTATGATTCAACAGAGGGTGCACATACATATAATATTAAATTCTAGTACATAGTATTTAATAGTCTAGTAGTTGTCCATGATACCAGAGAAAATGGCTGATTGAAATTATTACATAAAAAAATTAATTGACAGTAAAAGAAATGAAAACATATAACCTGAAACTTGAAGCAGATCGGGCTCGAGTACCTGACGGCGCTGCACGAATACTAAGGCAATTCCAAAACAGAAAGGAAAAGCCTCAGAACATAGAAATTTAAACAGGGTGAGCAGAGTAAAGTATAGAACAGTAACAGAAGCAGAAAAACATGAGTATACCAGCTTCTCATGAAGCGATGCTACCAAAAGAGGCAAGCTAACAAAAGAGCTAAACAGAACCAGTTAATGTAATAGACTACTCTGGAGCGTAGCCTAACATTATTCATATAATATGTTGTAAGCTGTGATCGATGAAGTGTGTAGGTACTATAGCGGGCGCACATGGCTCACGATCAGATCTGAGTGCAAGTCATATCGAAAAAGTAATCCAGTTTGCCGTGACCATGCCAGCAGACAGATGCTCAGTTAGACGCTATCATTCAAGGATTTGCTTACAACTACGAATTTGTTTTCAAGTTTCATACTAGATTATTTATCATATTATTTTATGACAACATTATGAAGAAACTTCAGATCGTGAAACAGATTCACGTCAACGAGAAAGATCAGATTGGAAATAAGTTTTACTCGGGTTTTACAATCAGACAGACATCAGAAATCATACAGACATCACAAACCAGACATACATCAGAAACCAGACATACATCAGAAACCGAACATACATCAGAAACCGGACATACATCAGAAACCGGACAGACATCAGAAACCGGACAGACAACACAGAAGGAAATCGTAGATATCAAGTACATATTTAGGTTAAATCATTCTTGAACTCAAGTATTTTCCACGTAAAAAGGTGCGTTACGAGCATGATGCATCAAAATATCAATCATATGTTTGCTAACCAGAATCCATTATAGTTATTATCGCGACAATGATGCTCGTGATTAACGCTCTACTATTCTTCAAATTATTCCTCAAAATAGACAGAATGCATCAATTTACGTATCCAATTAACTATTCTTCACTAACACGTCTCCCAATTGTTAAAATATCATCATTTACATTCACCACTCGTGTTATTCCTATTGCGTGAACCTCAAACTGAAACAAGTTTAATTAGGGATTCGAGGTCTAAATTATTTGACAAAACAAGCAAACAAGAGTGAATTACAAACATAAGATCAGACAAGGCAATTGAAATTCAATGATTGCAAGAGAGAGAGAGATCTCCACTTGCCTGAATGAGGCTGAATCTGACGGCGGCGGCTAAGCGACGTAAGCAGGATTCAGGAATCCTATTTTGAACCTGTATAAGGACAATGAAAGCGATACATCAAATTACCATCACACTAACACATGCAGTTACTCGCTACAAAATTGAATCAAGAGCGGCTTGTCCCTCAAGAGTGAGGGGAGGAGAGATTTCAAGCGGACACGGAGGCTTGGCTAGGGGAAAACCCTAAATCGGAGAGGGGCTTGGAGGAATTTCATCACTTGAGTCGAGGAGCTGCGCTAGAATTTACAAAACTATCACAGTTAGGCGATCACAATGAGACGCAAATCTGAAACACAAGTTATACAAAATTGGAGCGCAAACTTTCCTAGAAAGTTTCAGGGAAATCTGAATAGAGGGGAAAAGAGGAGAATCTTACCATAGGAGAACAAATCCATGTCCCAAAATCTGAGTAGAAGGTGGGTTCGAGCAAAACCCTAGGCGGAAAACAAACCCTAGCCACTCTTCTAGCCACATGCCGGCCAAAACAAGAGGAAAGAGGGTTGTTGCCGACCTTGTTGAGGAGGGGGAAGCCTGATGTTGTCGGCCCGAGGAGTTGATGTCGATCAGAGCAAAGGAGAGGCGCTGATGCAGGCCTTTGGAAGTCCCGGCGGCCTGAGGAGTAGCAGGAGACGGCAGGTCTGCCGTCCCGAGAAGGGGACGCACGGGAGGGAGGCGAAGCTGAAACCGGCTTGAGGAGGGGAAGCAGTCGGGCAGAGCAAGAGGAGAAACCGGATGCCACGACCAGAGGAGGAGTCAGCGGCGAGCAGGGAGGCGGAATCGAGGGTCGGCGCAAGACGATGAGGCAGAATCGGGAGCGGGAGTCGGCGCTGCGGCTTGCGGGATGCGGGAGACGGGGCTGCGGGTTTGTGGAAATAAAAGAGGGGGGGCTGGTTCTCGGGTTAGGTAGGAGAGGAGGGTTAGGTTAAGTTTTATTTTATTTTTTTCTTTTTTTATTTAATTATTATGATTATAAAAGAGGGGGGTTGTTACATTCTCCACTACTTAGGAAGTTTCGTCTCGAAACTTCCCTGAGAATGCTCTGAATGGGGTCAAGAACAACGAAGATTCATATAACATTCATTCCAACAAGGTTTTAAATCAAGGCATGGAAGTTAACTATGATTCTATGAATATAGGGAAAAAGAGAGGAGAACAAGCGCGAAGGCTTATCAAAATCCAGAGAAATGTTGTGGATACTTGCAACGCATAACAGATTCGAGTTCACGGGAGAACTCTTCAGACATAGCGGATTCAGACAGATACGAAAGATTGACTTCAGGGAGCACGGGAATTGTCTTCGATCAGCTCGAAATTGAGCGGCAAAATACGAGAATCTGGGAGCGAAAAGATCTTGCACGAAGCGAAGAAGATAGAGCACCAAAGAGCAAAAGAAACAGAATGACGATTGAATATCGACGGAAGCGAGTCAACTGGAGTTGGAAAATCGCCAGAAAATGCTGAAGCAATTCAGGAAAGCAATTAACAAGAAGAATTTCATTTCTTGCTGAAACTGAGAAGCTATCTAGAAGAACATACAGGATGACCAGATAAAATTTACAGACATGCGAAACAGAAAGGACCAAAATACAAATATCAGGGGCTAGAAATTAGAAATTCTAACGCATTTCCTACTGTCAAGTACATAAATTATGTAATAATTAGCATTTTCATTGGACAACTCTAGGTAATAGTCATGCAAGTGCAACAAAGAGATCATTTGTGATGTCAAGCAGGTAAAAAATTCATGTGTGTACAATCATTATTGTTGTTCTTGGCTTAACACTTGTGCAATGATTTATAATATGCAAGCAAATGAATGGATACACATTCCATGTTAAGGCCCATATCACTTAACATGTCATGCATATCAGGACTCTAATGTCAGCGCACTTGAAAATATTAAACCGCACATACCCAGCTTGTCAAGGCGACAAGGCGACCAAGGCGTTAAAGGGTGTACCTAGGCGAGGCGACGCCAAGGCGTCGCCTAGGTGACCAAAACGTTTAACATGCTCAGAAAAGGATAACTCCCTTTTAAACTACAACATGCAAAATAATTGGAATGGTTATTTTCACTCTCACTCACATGGGGTAACTGAGCACATGTTCAGCTCTCTTGCTCCATCGCTCATCAATAACATCTTCTGGGGTACGCCTAACAAAAGTATCCATGGAACCCCTAACATGTTTATGAGCTTTCTCTTCCAAAAATACTTCTTTTCTTTTTGGTGCAACAGTTCCAGAACTCAGCTCAGTTCTACTATTTTGGCTTGCTCCCATTTCATTATGTGGATCATCTTCATCGATCTCAATTGCGACTTTCATTTTTTTATGCTTTGCCATGAAATCTCTAATCTCTTTAGAGATTTCTTCAGTAACTTTTAGACATTTCTTAACATCTCCATACCCTCCAGTCAAATGCTCTTTTAATCTTCTAATTCCTCCTTTAGTATCTTTATCACATAACTTGCACCTAACCAAATTTTTATCATTTAAATCTGGCCAATACCCATACTTCCATCCAAGATCGTTTGATTTTGCTCTGTGCTTTGGATCTGTTTTTGGATCATGGGTTGAACCTAAGCTGCTTAAATTCTCAGATCCAACAACTCTCTGAACATTGGACATCTTAGCTCCTTTCAAGGACAAAAAAAATTATCAAACTAATATTTTGGCTTGCAAAATCAAAGATAGAAATAAATTCAAGGCGTCCCTTAATGAAATCACAAAGAAATAGAAAGTATAAAAAAACAAGAATTTTTATTTTGGCACCCCATAACTCATATAGCACATGTTCAGCTGGTATGGAGAATTAGAATACCTGACTAAGCTGGATGGAATACAGATCAGGAAGCTGGATGGAATACAGATCAGGAAGCTGGATGGAATACAGAAAGTGTGAGTTCCCCCAAGTCAATCTCCCAAGCTTGTAACTGTATTAGCCAATAGATAATTAATTAATCATTAATACCTGACTAAGCTTGAGGTAAAAAAATTAACTTTATTGAAGTTTCAAACACTAGCCAAGTTAAGAAATGTACAGAAGTTTAAGAATAAATGATAGAAGAAGATTCAGCTGGTATGGAGAATTAGAATACCTGACTAAGCTGGATGGAATACAGATCAGTAAGCTGGATGGAATACAGAAAGTGAGTTCCCCCAAGTCAATCTCCCAAGCTTGTAACTGTATTAGCCAATAGTTAAGAAATGTACAGAAAATAAATGAGAAAATAAATGACTGTATTAGCCAATAGTTAAGAAATGTACAGAAAATAAATCACTGTATTAGCCAATAGTTAAGGAGGAGGAGGAGGAGGAGGAGGAGGCGTCGCCTAGGCAAACCCTAGCTCGGCAAACCCTAGCTCGGCAGAAGAAGAACAAACCCATAAACCCTAGCTCGGCAAACCCTAGCTCAGAGATCGGACAAACCCTAGCTCGGCAGAAGAAGAAGAAGAAGAAGATCGGACAAACCCTAGCTCGGCAGTGCGGGATCGGCAGTGCGGGAGCGGCGCGGGATCGGCAGTGCGGGAGCGGCGCGGGATCGGCAGTGCGGGAGCGGCGCGGGATCGGCAGTGTGACAGTGAGGGAGCGGCGCGGGATCTGCGGGATCGGAAGGAATGAGCAGGGGCGGAAGAAATGAGGAAAAAACATAATGAGCGGGATTAATTGATCGGCCAGGCGTCCAGGCGTCTGCGCCTAGGCGTCCAGGCGTCGCCCTGGGCGCCTAGGCGCCTCTAGGCGGGCGCCTAACTCAAATGTTGCTAGGCGCCCGCCGCATAGCTCTCTTATGGGCGCCTGGGCGCCTAGGCGTCGCCTAGGCGACGCCTTGACAACATTGGCACATACAATTTAATATTCGCAAGCGGTGTATATCCTAGTGGAAATTCATATGCACAAAAATGTTAAGTTTGTCAATAACCCCTTAACATTCGTGTGCATACTACTCATGCTTATGAGTGAGTGTGTGCGTGTTTCAGCCACGAACAACAGATAATGACAAGCTTAGTGAAGAAATGATGCATGTATATTTTATTTTATTTTATTTTAAATAAGTTTCAAAATATTTGATAAATACAAAATACTTTATCTATCGATGCTCAATCTCCTAAACTATCTAACATCTCTAACCTCTCTAACATCTCTAACCTCTCTAACCTTCCTCTGATACCAGCTGTCACGACCCGTCTCGACATAGGTCAGAGTGAGCTTCGGGCAGGCCGTGATGCCACAGGCATGGGCGGAAAGAAACTCATGCCTGCTAAGGTGGATGCAGAGAAAACTAAAATAGTTACTATTGAGTAAAATAGCTTGATTTTTATGTGGAAGCTTTTAAATTCATCAGTGAAAAAAGTTTTGATGCAGATGTACTTTGTAAAATTCATGTTTTACAGACTACTATTATAGTTTTCATGCAACTATGATTCAACAGAGGGTGCCCATACATATAATATTAAATTCTAGTACATAGTATTTAATAGCCTAGCAGTTGTCCATGATACCAGAGAAAATGGCCGATTGCAATTATTACATAAAAAAAATAATTGACAGTAAAAGAAATGTAAACATATAACCTGAAACTTGAAACAGATCAGACTCGAGTACCTGACGGCGCTGCACGAATACTAAGGCAATTCCAAAATAGAAAGGAAAAGCCTCAGAACATTGAAATTTAAACAGGGTGAGCAGAGTAAAGTATAAAACAGTAACAGAAGCAGAAAAACATGAGTATACCAGCTTCTCATGAAGCGATGCAATCAAAACAGACAAGCTAACAAAAGAGCTAAACAGAACCAGTTAATGTATTAGACTACTCCGGAGCGTAGCCTAACATTATTCATATAATATGTTGTAAGCTGTGATTGATGAAGTGTGTAGGTACTATAGCGGGCGCACATGACTCACGATCAGATCTGAGTGCAAGTCTTATCGGAAAAGTAATCCTGCTTGTCGTGACCATGCCAGCAGACAGATGCCCAGTTAGACGCTATCATTCAAGGATTTGCTTACAACTACGAATTTGTTTTCAAGTTTCATACTAGATTATTTATCATATTATTTTATGACAACATTATGAGAGGAAACTTCAGATCGTGAAACAGATTCACGTCAACGAGAAAGATCATATTGGAAATAAGTTTTACTCGGGTTTTACAATCAGACAGACATCAGAAATCATACAGACATCACAAACCAGACATACATCAGAAACCATACATACATCAGAAACCAGACATACATCAGAAACCGGAAAAGACAACACAGAAGGAAATCGTAAATATCAAGTATATATTTAGGTTAAATCATTCTTGAACTCAATTATTTTCCACGTAAAAAGGTGCGTTACGAGCATGATACATCAAAACATCAATCCTATGCTTGCTAACCAGAATCCATTATAGTTATTATTGCGGCAATGATGCTCGTGATTAACGCTCTACTATTCTTCAAATTATTCCTCAAAATAGACAGAATGCATCAATTTACGTATTCAATTAACTATCCTTCACTAACACGTATCCCAATTGTTCAAATATCATCATTTACATTCACCACTCGTGTTATTCCTATCGCGTGAACCTCAAACTGAAACAAGTTTAATTAGGGATTCGAGGTTTAAATTATTTGGCGAAACAAGCAAACAAGAGCGAATTACAAACATAAGATCAGACAAGGCAATTGAAATTCAATGATTGAAAAAGAGAGCGAGATCTCCACTTGCCTGAATGAGGCTGAATCTGACGGCGGTGGCTAAGCGACGTAAGCAGGATTCAGGAATCCTATTTTGAACCTGTACAAGGACAATGAAAGCGATACATCAAATTACCATCACACTAACACATGCAGTTACTCGCTACAAAATTGAATCAAGAGTGGTTTGTCCCTCAAGAGTGAGGGGAGGAGAGATTCCACGCGGTGACGGAGGCTTGGCTAGGGGAAAACCCTAAATCGGAGAGGGGCTTGGAGGAATTTCATCACTTGAGTCGAGGAGTTGCGCTAGAATTTACAAAACTATCACAGTTAGGCGATCACAATGAGGCGCAAATCTGAAACACAAGTTATACAAAATTGGAGCGCAAACTTTCCTAGAAAGTTTCATGAAAATCTGAATAGAGGGGAAAAGAGGAGAATCTTACCATAGGAGAACAAATCCATGTCCCAAAATCTGAGTAGAAGGTGGGTTCGAGCAAAACCCTAGGCGGAAAACAAACCCTAGCCACTCTTCTAGCCACATGCCGGCCAAAACAAGAGGAAAGAGGGTTGTTGCCGACCTTGTTGAGGAGGGGGAAGCTTGATGTTGTCGGCCCGAGGAGTTGATGTCGATCAGAGCAAAGGAGAGGCGCTGATGCAGGCCTTTGGAAGTCCCGGCGGCCTGAGGAGTAGCAGGAGACGGCAGGTCTGCTGTCCAGAGAAGGGGACGCACGGGAGGGAGGCGAAGCTGAAACCAGCTTGAGGAGGGGAAGCAGTCGGGCAGAGCAAGAGGAGAAACCGGATGCCACGACCAGAGGAGGAGTCGGCGGCGAGCAGGGAGGCGGAATCGAGGGTCGGCGCAAGACGATGAGGCGGAATCGGGAGCGGGAGTCGGCGCTACGGCTTGCGGGATGCGGGAGACGGGGCTGCGGGTTTGTGGAAATAAAAGAGGGGGGGCTGGTTCTCGGGTTAGGTAGGAGAGGAGGGTTAGGTTAAGTTTTATTTTATTTTTTTCATTTTTTTATTTAATTATTATGATTATAAAAGAGGGGGGTTGTTACATTCTCCCCTACTTGGGAAGTTTCGTCTCGAAACTTCCCTGAGAATTCTCTGAATGGGGTCAAGAACAACGAAGATTCATATAACATTCATTCCAACAAGGTTTTAAATCAAGGCATGGAAGTTAACTATGATTCTATGAATATAGGGAAAAAGAGAGGAGAACAAGCGCGAAGGCTTATCAAAATCCAGAGAAATGTTGCGGATACTTGCAACGCATAACAAATTCGAGTTCACGGGAGAACTCTTCAGACATAGCGGATTCAGACAGATACGAAAGATCGACTTCAGGGAGCACGAGAATTGTCTTCGATCAGCTCGAAATTGAGCGGCAGAATACGAGAATCTGGGAGCGAAAAGATCTTGCACGAAGCAAAGATAGAGCACCAAAGAGCAAAAGAAACAGAATGACGATTGAATATCGACGGAAGCGAGTCAACTTGAGTTGGAAAATCGCCAGAAAATGCTGAAGCAATTCAGCAAAGCAATTAACAAGAAGAATTTCATTTCTTGCTGAAACTGAGAAGCTATCTAGAAGAACATACAGGATGACCAGATAAAATTTACAGACATGCGAAACAGAAAAGACCAAAATACAAATATCAGGGGCTAGAAATTAGAAATTCTAACGCATTTCCTACTGTCAAGTACATAAATTATGTAATAATTACAACATTTTCATTGCACAACTCTAGGTAATAGTCATGCAAGTGCAACAAAGAGATCATTTGCGATGTCAAGCAGGTAAAAAATCCATGTGTGTACAATCATTATTGTTGTTCTTGGCTTAACACTTGTGCAATGATTTATAATATGCAAGCAAATGAATGGATACACATTCTATGTTAAGGCCCATATCACTTAACATGTCATGCATGTCAGGACTCTAATGTCAGCGCACTTGAAAATATTAAACCGCACATACAATTTAATATTCGCAAGCGGTGTATATCCTAGTGGAAATTCATATGCACAAAAATGTTAAGTTTGTCAATAACCCCTTAACATTCGTGTGCATACTACTCATGCTTATGAGTGAGTGTGTGCGTGTTTCAGCCGCGAACAACAGATAATGACAAGCTTAGTGAAGAAATGATGCATGTATATTTTATTTTATTTTATTTTAAATAAGTTTCAAAATATTTGATAAATACAAAATACTTTATCTATCGATGCTCAATCTCTCTAAACTATCTAACATCTCTAACCTCTCTAACATCTCTAACCTCTCTAACCTCCCTCTGATACCAACAGTCACGACCCGTCTCGACATAGGTCAGAGTGAGCTTCGGGCAGGCCGTGATGCCACAGGCATGGGCGGAAAGAAACTCATGCTTGCTAAGGCGGATGCAGAGAAAACTAAAATAGTTACTATTGAGTAAAATAGCTTGATTTTTATGTGGAAGCTTTTAAATTCATCAGTGAAAAAAGTTTTGATGCAGATGTACTTTGTAAAATTCATGTTTTACAGGCTACTATTATAGTTTTCATGCAACTATGATTTAACAGAGGGTGCCCATACATAAAATATTAAATTCTAGTACATAGTATTTAATAGTCTAGCAGTTGTCCATGATACCAGAGAAAATGGCCGATTGCAATTATTACATAAAAAAATAATTGACAGTAAAAGAAATGTAAACATATAACCTGAAACTTGAAACAGATCAGACTCGAGTACCTGACGGCGCTGCACGAATACTAAGGCAATTCCAAAACAGAAAGGAAAAGCCTCAGAACATTGAAATTTAAACAGGGTGAGCAGAGTAAAGTATAAAACAGTAACAGAAGCAGAAAAACATGAGTATACCAGCTTCTCATGAAGCGATGCAATCAAAACAGACAAGCTAACAAAAGAGCTAAACAGAACCAGTTAATGTATTAGACTACTCCGGAGCGTAGCCTAACATTATTCATATAATATGTTGTAAGCTGTAATTGATGAAGTGTGTAGATACTATAGCGGGCGCACATGACTCACGATCAGATCTGAGTGCAAGTCTTATCGGAAAAGTAATCCTGCTTGTCGTGACCATGCCAGCAGACAGATGCCCAGTTAGACGCTATCATTCAAGGATTTGCTTACAACTACGAATTTGTTTTCAAGTTTCATACTATATTATTTATCATATTATTTTGTGACAACATTATGAGAGGAAACTTCAGATCGTGAAACAGATTCACGTCAACGAGAAAGATCAGATTGGAAATAAGTTTTACTCGGGTTTTACAATCAGACAGACATCAGAAATCATACAGACATCACAAACCAGACATACATCAGAAACCAGACATACATCAGAAACCGGACAGACAACACAGAAGGAAATCGTAAATATCAAGTACATATTTAGGTTAAATCATTCTTGAACTCAAGTATTTTCCACGTAAAAAGGTGCGTTACGAGCATGATACATCAAAACATCAATCATATGCTTGCTAACCAGAATCCATTATAGTTATTATTGCGGCAATGATGCTCGTGATTAACGCTCTACTATTCTTCAAATTATTCCTCAAAATAGACAGAATGCATCAATTTACGTATTCAATTAACTATCTTTCACTAACACGTCTCCCAATTGTTCAAATATCATCATTTACATTCACCACTCGTGTTATTCCTATCGCGTGAACCTCAAACTGAAACAAGTTTAATTAGGGATTCGAGGTTTAAATTATTTGGCGAAACAAGCAAACAAGAGCGAATTACAAACATAAGATCAGACAAGGCAATTGAAATTCAATGATTGAAAGAGAGAGAGAGATCTCCACTTGCCTGAATGAGGCTGAATCTGACGGCGGTGACTAAGCGACGTAAGCAGGATTCAGGAATCCTATTTTGAACCTGTACAAGGACAATGAAAGCGATACATCAAATTACCATCACACTAACACATGCAGTTACTCGCTACAAAATTGAATCAAGAGCGGTTTGTCCCTCAAGAGTGAGGGGAGGAGAGATTCCACGCGGAGACGGAGGCTTGGCTAGGGGAAAACCCTAAATCGGAGAGGGGCTTGGAGGAATTTCATCACTTGAGTCGAGGAGCTGCGCTAGAATTTACAAAACTATCACAGTTAGGCGATCACAATGAGGCGCAAATCTGAAACACAAGTTATACAAAATTGGAGCGCAAACTTTCCTAGAAAGTTTCATGGAAATCTGAATAGAGGGGAAAAGAGGAGAATCTTACCACAGGAGAACAAATCCATGTCCCAAAATCTGAGTAGAAGGTGGGTTCGAGCAAAACCCTAGGCGGAAAACAAACCCTAGCCATTCTTCTAGCCACATGCCGGCCAAAACAAGAGGAAAGAGGGTTGTTCCTGACCTTGTTGAGGAGGGGGAAGCTTGATGTTGTCGGCCCGAGGAGTTGATGC
Source organism: Platanthera zijinensis (assembly GCA_039513925.1). Classification (NCBI taxonomy): domain Eukaryota; kingdom Viridiplantae; phylum Streptophyta; class Magnoliopsida; order Asparagales; family Orchidaceae; genus Platanthera; species Platanthera zijinensis. The sequence goes on along the minus strand of CM077090.1, from coordinate 50,290,111 downwards.
CCATCAGAGCAAAGGAGAGGCGCTGATGCAGGCCTTTGGAAGTCCCGGCGGCCTGAGGAGTAGCAGGAGACGGCAGGTCTGCCGTCCAGAGAAGGGGACGCACGGGAGGGAGGCGAAGCTGAAACCGGCTTGAGGAGGGGAAGCAGTCGGGCAGAGCAAGAGGAGAAACCGGATGCCACGACCAGAGGAGGAGTCGGCGGCGAGCAGGGAGGCGGAATCGGGGGTCGGCGCAAGACGATGAGGCGGAATCGGGAGCGGGAGTCGGCACTGCGGCTTGCGGGATGCGGGAGACGGGGCTGCGTGTTTGTGGAAATAAAAGAGGGGGGGCTGGTTCTCGGGTTAGGTAGGAGAGGAGGGTTAGGTTAGGTTTTATTTTCTTTTTCTTTTTTTTATTTAATTATTATGATTATAAAAGAGGGGGGGTTGTTACAAAGCAGGCTCGGTGCCATCAATGTGGCCTCATAGATCGAGGCCATGAAGGATCACGCTGACAGTGGACCATGCCTTATAGTTCCGCCCGTTGAGGATGATATCAGCCTTTTGGAAAAAGACAGAGGAGATGTGAGACGATGTCATCGAACCAATAGAGGACGGAGGTGTTATGTTTTGCTCCATCCGCGTGATTGTATCAAGTTCTCTGCTCAGTCTGTTCCATGTTTCTTTCTTGGATACATTTTTGATCATAAGGGCTATCACTATTATGACCATGTTGCACGTCGACTTCATATCTCATGTGATATCATTTTTGACGAGTCTCACCCTTTCTTTGTGTCTTATGTCCTCTCGACCACACACTTATCTGTTACTCCCTCTGATGTGCAATTTCTCACCCTTCCCAACTCACTGCCTCATGTCTCTTCTACTCAAATAAGTTCCCCTCCTCTCCCCTTGATGCAGTCTACACCACCTCTCACCTCCCCAGTCTCACCGCCTCACTCCTCCCCTTCGCCACCCACCTCTCTCTGACGAGTTCGTCCTCCCCCTTCCATACCACTATACTCGTCGTCCCTATTCTGTTCTCTTGCCTACAGTGCTCCCAGACTCAGTGTCTGCCTTCTCCAGCGAGTGTCCTGTAGATGATCCTCATACACGTTGTTACCTACTTTGTGAGAGACATCCCTCCGACCGTCTAGCCTTGCTACACTACCGTTAGACCTACCTGCCCTTCCTGCTACTGCTTGTGGCACTCCAAAGTCGACTTCCTACTATGAGCCTGCCTAGATACCTAAGTGGCAGTTTGTCAAGTCTGCTGAGCTGGAGGCACTCAAGTACACTCGTACCTGGGAGTTTGTCCATCTTCCACCAAGTGTTGTGTCTATTACTTGCAAGTGGGTCTTCAAGGTCAAGTCTTGCTCAGATGGCTCTGTGGAGAGGTACAAGGTATCGGCTTGTGGTTCATAGTTTTTAGCAAGAGCAGGGATGAGACTATGACGAGACCATTTCTCCGGCCGCCCACATGACTACGGTTCATACTCTTATTGCAGTTACAGCTGTTCGCAACTGGTCTCTGTTCCAGCTCGACCTGAAGAATGTATTTATTCACTGCGATCTTTAGCAGGAGTTGTACATGCTTCCTTTTCTCAGTCTCTCCTCTCCTCCAGGCTTTGTCTGCCACTTAAGGCGATCTCTTTACGGGCTCAAGCAGGGGCCCAGCGCATGATTTGCACGTTTCAGCTCAGTCATTACAACCGCTGGTTTTCAGTCAAGTCCTAGCTAGATGGCAGGTAGATCCCATTCACTTTGGCCATAGGTAGCCCATAGACGGTCATGTCAATAGCGAGCTCACAGGACTGACAGATGACGGCTATCGTGCGCGAGCCATCCGAGCGTCACCTCGCCCAGTCGGAATGTTGGGAGGAAGTAGTCGTGTAGAAGGTGGAAGAGGAGTCTGCACTGGCAACCGGTGGGGGTGAAGCAGGCTCGGTGCCATCAATGTGGCATCATAGATCGAGTCCATGGAGGATCACGCTGACAGTGGGCCATGCCTTATAGTTCCGCCCGTCGAGGATGATATCAGCCTTTTGGAAAAAGACAGAGGAGATGTGAGACAATGTCATCGAACCAATAGAGGACGGAGGTGTTATGTTTTACTCCCTCCGCGTGACTGTATCAAGTTCTCTGCTCAGTCTGTTCCATTTGTCTTTCTTGGATACATTCTTGATCAGAAGGGCTATCACTATTATGACCATATTGCACGTCGACTTCATATCTCCTGTGATGTCATTTTTGACGAGTCTCACACTTTCTTTGTGTCTTATGTCCTCTCGACGACGCACTTATCTGCTACTCCCTCTGATGTGCAATTTCTCACCCTTCCCATCTCACTGCCTCATGTCTCTTCTACTCAAATAAGTTCCCCTCCTCTCCCCTTGATGCAGTCGACACCACCTCTCACCTCTCCAGTCGCACCGCCTCACTCCTCCCCTTCGCCACCCACTTCTCTCTCTGGCGAGTTTGTCCTCCCCCTTCCATACCACTACACTCGTCGTCCCTCTTCTGTTCTCTTGCTTACAGTGCTCCCAGACTCAGTGTCTGCCTTCTACAGCGAGTGTCCTGTGGATAATCCTCATGCGCGTCATTACCCACCTTGTGAGAGACATCCCTCCAACCGCCTAGCCTTGCTACACTACCGTTAGACCTGTCTGTCCTTCCTGCTACTGCTTGTGGCACTCCAAAACCGACTTCCTACTATGAGCATGCCTAGATACCTAAGTGGCAATTTGTCAAGTCTGCTGAGCTGGAGGCACTCGAGTACACTCGTACCTGGGATTTTGTCCATCTTTCACCCAGTGTTGTGTCTATTACTTGCAAGTGGGTCTTCAAGGTCAAGTCTTGCTCAGATGGCTCTGTGGAGAGGTATGATGAGTGCAATTATATAGGTCCTTTTTGCTATCATATTTGTAATCGTGTCCACTATTATCCATCTCCATTCGTTAAAATTGCACTAAAATAGTTAAGAACTTGAACTATCATGAATAGAAGAGCGCAATATAAATTTTCCTTTATTTTCCTTATTAAGTTATTTATTTATTTATTCATTAATATTCTTAATGCAGGTATTGCAAGTCCTTGGAACTAAAAGTCTTTGAGCAAGCAGAGGTGTTCACGGATCCAAGACGACTGATGGCAAAGGCCTTGGATTGGGCACCACACGGGTAGTGACACGCCCGTGTCACTACCCGTGTCCTTATCGGGAAAGATCAGACTTGGCACCATAATGAACACACGGTCGTGCTACTAGCCGTGAAGGACACACGGCCGTGTTCCTAGCCGTGTCAAATGACACGGCTCACGACCAGGCGCGCCTTTTCATTTCAAAATCTGCCTAGACGCACCGTTTACACTTTACGCGGCCTGTGACACGGCCGTGTTAGAACCTGTGTCCGACATCTGTTTGCATGAAGACTATATAAACCTGCAAAAAGAATTAGAAGAGGACTTTTGGATTGAAGGATTTAGAGAACTTCTGGAGGACGAAAGTGGAGCACTCAAGTGAAAGAGAAATCGAAGGAGATAATCCGTATGGCTTTAATCTTCATGTATCTCTTTTAATCTTCCCCTTCTCTTAGTGGATCTAACTTTATTTTTACATTTCGCATAAGACTTGTTCTTTGAAATGATTCAGTAATCATGTATGTTGGTTTTTATATCAGATTTGTGGTATTTTATCCGTATGCGTGGTTTCAAACAAAGAGATTAATCATAGATTTGAAGTTATTATTTGTTTTATATGAATCCCAAACTTCTAGATTGAGAAATTGGAAGGTTGTAATGATGGCTTATGATTTCATTCTCTGGTATTCTTTCTCTTTGTATTTCAAATTTCATGATCGAGAGATATGTGGTTTGGATAATGGCAATACGGATAATGAGATTTGTAGTATCTTAGAGACAGGATTTCGTGAATTTTTGTATTAGATAGGGGTACTTTATATTAGTGCAAACTTGAGTGTTGTGAATTGTTCGAGAGAAAATTTACTCAACTTAGGTTTAGGTATGGGATTGCTCGAGAGAGAATTCGGTAAAGATTGAACCCTTACAATACAACGAATTTGATAATATTGTTAATACGTGGTTACATATAATTGAATTCATAAGTGAATACTCTCATGTGATTACTCTTAGACTATCTGTTTTTTACCATCCTTAATCCTTCAATGTCACTTTATCCAATTAGTCCTAGTAATGTTAGTTTAGAGTAAAAAACCAATTTTAATCCGAGGTACGATAATAGAGCGAGAGTGAGTATGAGTACATGAAATACCCTGAGGAATACGAGACGAGATGTAGAATTCTCCTATACTATGATTGATAGGTGCACTTGCCTGAGATTAAAATCAATCTAGCTTATGTCTATCTACATAGTTTACACTAGAGTGTAGAAAGAATCTGCATCAAGTTATTTTAAAACATCAAGTTTTTGGCGTCGTTGTCGGGGAATCATTTTCAATATTTTGAAAGCTTAAACTCAATTAATCTACCAATTTTTGATTACTAACATATAATTGTAAATTAGTTTATTGAATAATTATATCGCTTAATCTCTGTTTTGTAGTCTGTTAGTCTATGACCAGAGGGAGAAATTCAGGGCCAACACCATTTCATCCTGACCCGGAACGGATTATTCACAACAACGACCAAAGGGACTTGGGAACTGATAACACAGATAATTCAAACGGACTTTCAGAAGAGGAAACAGTAAACTTAGGAGATCATCATCCAGAAAGTTTATTATTCTACCAATTTTTGATTACTAACATATAATTGTAAATTAGTTTATTGCATAATTATATCGCTTAATCTCTGTTTTGTAGTCTGTTAATCTATGATCAGGGGGAGAAATTCAGGGCTAACACCATTTCATCCTGACCCGGAACGAATTATTCACAACACCGGCCAAAGGGACTTAGGAACTGATAACACAGATAATTCAAACGGACTTTCAGAAAAGGAAACAGTAAACTTAGGAGATCATCCAGATAATCCAGATATCATGGTAAATCAGAACGAGCAAACCATGTCTGACTTTGCTACACCTAATCTTCAGGGTACTGGGTCAAGCATCGTTAGACCACCAATTATCGCCAACAATTTCGAGTTGAAGCCGAGTATTATTCAGAAGGTTCAACAGTATGTCCAATATGATGGCCTGCAAGATGAAGATCTCAACACACATTTAGCCGGATTCTTGGAGATATGTGATACATTCAAGATCAATGGTGTTACCAATGATGCCATTCGATTGAGGTTATTTCCATTCTCACTAAGGCACAAGGCGAAACAGTGGTTAAACTCATTACCAAGAGGGTCGATTACTACATGTGATATGATGGTTGAGAATTCTTAATGAAGTATTTTCCACCGGTGAAGACTGCAAAGCTAAGGAATGACATTTCGACGTATGTTCAACTAGAATCTGAATCGTTGTATGACACATGGGAACGATTCAAGGATCTATTAAGGAAATGTCCCTATCATGCATTACCTTCCTGGCTTCAGATTAAGACCTTCTACAATGGTCTCAATCCAGCCACTAAACAGATGATCGATGCGGCTAGTGGGGGTACCTTGAACAATAAGACACCTGAAGCGGCTCAACAGTTGATAGAAGGCATGACAATGAATAACTATCAATTGACTACCGCGAGACAAAATCCTAATAAGCCTGCAGGAATCTATGAAGTGGATGTCGTCACTGTCTTAGATATTCAAGTGGAGAAGCTTCACCAGAAGATGAATAACATATCTTTTAGCATCACCCTCCATGGTAACTCAATAGTGGGACCCTTCATTTAGTGGAATGTCTGGTTCTGAATCTCAAGTGCATGAACATGTTGACTATTTGGGCAACAATACCATACCTCCCTTCAACCAAGCAAACAACCCATATAGTTTTATATACAATCCGGAATGGAGGAACCACCCCAATTTCTCTTGGGGAGGCCAAGGAAATCAAGGAAAGCAACCTGTGTTTGGGCAACCACAACAACCGGAGCAAAGAAAGCCATCATTAGAAGATGTACTCACCAAGTTCATGCAAACTACTGATGTAGCTTTCCGGAATCAAGAGGGCTCTATTCGGAATTTGGAGAACCAGATAGGTCAACTCGCAAGGATGGTATCTGAAAGGCAACAAGGAACACTTCCGGGTAATACCGAAACAAACCCGAAGGAGCATGTAAAAGCAATCCAATTGAGGAGTGGACAGGAATTACAAGACTAAAGACTTACAAAGGAAGCACCCCAAGAGGAGTCTAGTGGCGAAGGACAGAACGAGATGAATTCAAAATCAAAGGAGTATCAACCAGCAATACCATATCCAGCGAAGCTGAACAAGGAGCGCATGGATGCGCAATATGGTAAATTCTTATCGATGTTTAAACAATTACATGTTAATTTACCTTTTTCTGAAGTCATTCAAATGCCGAAGTATGCTAAATTTATAAAGGACTTAATTTCAAATAAAAAGAAAATAGAAGAACTATCTTTGGTAACACTTAGTGAAGAATGCTCCGCTATTTTACAGAATAAATTACCACAAAAACTTAAGGACCCCGGTTCATTTTCAATTTCATGTTTGATCGGTGATTTACAAGTGAATAAAGCTTTAGCGGACTTAGGAGCTAGTATAAACTTAATGCCTTATAAACTATATTTGAAACTAGGTCTAGGAGAACTTAGCCCTACTAGAATGAGTATTCAATTACCAGATCGTTCGGTTAAGTATCATAGAGGAATATTAGAGGATGTATTAGTTAAGGTAGATAAGTTTATATTTCCCGCCGATTTTGTCATTCTAGATATGGACGAAAATGTAGAAGTGTCACTCATACTAGGTCGTCCATTCTTAGCCACATCTAGAGCTCTTATTGACGTTTTTGATGGTAAATTAGTTTTGCGAGTAGGGGAAGATGAAGTCACTTTTCAAATTGGCAATACAATAAAGCAATCTCTGGATAATGATGATCGTTGCTACTTTTGCCATGGTGTTGATAATATTATGACTTCTATGAATTCTGAATTATATTATAGAGATCCTTTAGAGATTTGCATCACTAACAGTTATCTAGAAAAAAAAACAAAAATCAAGATATTGTTGAACATTTATATTATCTAGATAACTCTGTTTCGGTGCATGGAAAGATTGAGTATAGTTTGATTATACAAGGAGATCTTGAAGTTCTTAAGAGAATATTAAGGATCCACTGATAGTAGAACTTAAAAAATTACTGGATCATCTTGAGTATGCATTCTTAGGATCTAATTTTACTTACCCAGTTATTATTTCTTCTAATCTTTCTGAAACTGAAAAACAAAAGTTAATAACTGTGTTAGGGAAGTATAAAGGTGCTATAGCATAGCAAATAACTGATATAAAAGATATCAACCCTAGTTTTTGCACCCACAAGATCCTTTTGGAAGAAAACTATAAACATTTTATTCAACCGCAACGTGGGCTGAATCCAAATATGAAATAGGTAGTGAAAGCTGAGATTGTTAAGTTGTTAGATGCTGGAATGATATAGCCTATTTCGGATAGTTCATGGGTTAGTCCTGTACAAGTCGTTCCTAAGAAGGGTGGTTTAACAGTAATAGCAAATGATAAGAATGAATTGATTCCAACGCGAACAGTAGCAGGTTGGCGTGTCTGTATTAATTATCGAAAGTTAAACGTTGTCACTAGGAAGGACCATTTCTCTCTACCTTTCATTAATCAAATATTAGAACGATAATCAGGTCATTCTTATTATTATTTTCTAGATGGACTTTCTGGATATTTCCAAATCCCTATAGCACCAGAAGACCAGGAGAAGACAACATTCACTTGCCAATTTGCTACCTCTGCCTATAGACGTATGTCATTTGGTTTATGTAATGCACCCGCCACTTTCCAAAGGTGCATGTTAGCTATATTTGATGAGTATGTTGAAGATATTATGGAAGTGTTTATGAATGATTTCTCTGCGTTTGGTGATTCTTTTGATTTGTGTTTGAAGAATTTAAAAAAAGTTCTGAGGAGGTGTGAGGAAACAAATCTTTCATGGTGCAAGAAGGATTAGTACTTGGTCATAAGATCTTAAGCCAAAGAATTCAAATAGATAGAGCGAAGATTAAAAACATAGAAAAGTTGGCACCACCAACCTCCGTTAAGGCAGTGAGAAGCTTTTAAGGTCATGTCGGATTCTATCGCCGGTTCATTAAAGACTTCTCTAAAATATCTAAACCACTTACTAGACTTTTAGAAAAAAACAGACCTTTTATTTTTGATCAAGAGTGTCTGCAAGCCTTTGAGTTCTTGAAAGAAAGATTAATTAATTCTTTTATTATGATCGCACCTGATTTTGCTCAACCTTTCGAGATCATGTGTGACGCTAGCAGTTTTGCGGTAGGAGCTGTTTTAGGACAACGCCGAAACAAACACTTTCACCTTATATATTATGCTAACAAAACACTTAATAACGCACAAGAGAACTATACAACTACGGAAAAAGAACTTCTAACAGTTGTATTTGCCTTCGATAAATTTAGATCCTATTTAACATTGTCTAAGGTGGTATACACAGATCACTCTGCCCTAAGATATTTACTTGTCAAAGCGGAAGCAAAGTCTCGTTTAATCCGTTAGGTTCTGCTATTGCAAGAATTTGATTTGGAAATTAGGGATAAACGAGGAGTAGAAAACTTAGCGGCAGATCATCTCTCACGATTAGAAAATCCACTACGAACAATATTAGATGAGTCTGAGATTAGTGATACATTTCCGGAGGAATCACTATTTGCATTATCTACAAATACAATTACTAATTATCCGTGGTTTGCCGACTATGGAAACTATCTTGTGGCTAAGGTACTTCCAAAAGATTTTTCATATCAGCAGAAAAAGAAGTTTTTCTCTGACTTGAAATATTACTTTTGGGAGGACCCCTATCTTCTTCAGATATGTGCAGATTCCATTATACGTAGATGTGTATCAGCGGAGGAGGGCTGGAAAATCTTGGAGCAGTGTCATTCAGGCCCTACAGGTGGTCACTTTGGAGCAAATAGCTCAGCTAAAAAGGTTCTTAATTCTGGTTTTTATTGGCCCCTTCTCTTCAGGGATGCCCAAAGGTATGTACTTTCATGTGATTCTTGTCAAAAATCAGGTAACATCTCTAAATTACATGAAATGCCACAAAAATTTATCCTTGAATGTGAAGTGTTTGATGTGCGGGGGATTGACTTTATGGGACCGTTTCCACTCTCTTATGAGAATCAATATATTTTGGTAGCTGTAGATTATGTATCGAAGTGGGTAGAGGCGCAAGCTTTTCCTACTAATGATAGTAGAGTAGTAATTCAATTTTTGAAATCCTTATTCGCACAATTTGACACACCACGTGCGCTTATTAGCGATAGGGGTACACATTTTTGTAATCTACAGCTAGATAAAGTCTTACAAAAATACGGGGTCACACATAGGATAGTCACTCCTTATCATCCGCAAACTAGTGGTCAGGTTGAAGTTTCAAATAGAGAGCTTAAGAGAATCATAGAAAAATCTATAGAAGGGAATAGGAAACAATGGTCTAAGAAACTAAACGATTGTTTGTGGGCATATAAGACCGCCTATAAAGCACCCATAGGGACCACTCCCTTTAGACTAGTCTATGGTAAATCATGTCACCTACCTATAAAATTAGAACATAAATCGTATTGGGCAATACGCTCTTTAAATTTTGACACTAATTCTATAGGGGAGAAACGAAAACTTCAACTTAACGAATTAGATGAGTGGAGAACCATGGCTTATGAAAATTCTCGAATATATAAGGAGAAGACTAAATTGTTCCTTGACCGTCATCTTCGAAAACCAAAGACATTCCAAAAAGGTGACCAAGTCCTCCTTTACAATTCCCATCTTCGTTTATTCCCAGGGAAGTTAAGGTCTAAGTGGTCCGGACCTTTCCAGGTCAAAGAGGTTTTTCCCTATGACACCATCGAACTAACCCATCCTGAGAAGGGAGAATTTAAAGTCAACGGGCACTGATTAAAACTCTATTATGGAGAGTTTCCTCAAAATTTCTCTCGCCAAGAATCATGCCTCCGACTAGACTTGGATTAAGCGTAATTTAATAAATTTTCTAAGTTTCATTATTATTGTTGATAGAATTGTAGTTAAAATTTAGTATAAAAACATTATAAAATAACTTAGAAAGTAATTCAATTTCAGAGGAGCACACGAGTTTGCACTCGCCCGTGTGCCTTGCTGCGTTCGCGAAAATTTTCTCACCCAGCCGTGTTCAATATGAAACCTGAGTAGGAAATAGTCATCCTGAGCACCAAACGGGTTGACACCCACCCGTGTGTGTTGCCGTGTCGCAATAGCTCCACTTTTCTCATGCTCCTCCCGAGCAGGACACGGGTCGGTACACAGACGTGTGCGAACCCATATAGCGAGTTCGACGAAGAATGATCCCGAGCAGGATACGGGTAGATACCCAGCCATGTGCGAACCCGTGTAGCGAGTTCGACGAAGCAATGTTCCCAAGAAGGACACGGGTCCACACACGCCTGTGTTGTTGATCGTGTTCGCCTCGCTGTTCCCCCGTCAGTTTGACCACATGGGTCCACACACCCGTGTTGTGGACTGTGTTCGTCTGGCGCGCTCCTTTCTCATCAGTTTGACCACACGTCATCTCGAGACCCGTGTACCAAGCGGTTTTTATTTAGTGAACACGGGTATACACACGTCTATGTCGTAACCCGTGTTCGACATATTATATAAGACCGTGTCATCTTCTTCCTCTCCATTTCCTGGTTTCAGCCATACTTTCACCACCCCTTCACGCCTCGAACTCAGTTGGGGTTCATTGCCTTCAAACTTCGCAGATCCGTCTCCTCTTACTCTCAATATATATTCCTAGGTAAACTTTCTGTCGTTTTCTTGATTTCCTTCTCATTTTTTTTCATTCTCTTCTCATCCTTCTTCACCTTATCTACAGATCATGTCGACGGGACGATCGCAAGGGGGACGCCGTCGTCGTCCGGAACTCACAGCCTTATCTACAGAAAGGCGAGGCAATATTACGCATCTGGAGTTTACGGATCCAACTCACATTAACCGTTTTAATCGCCTCTAGTCCAAGAAATTTCAAGACATTCGTACTATCGACTGGAGCGTTTTAGAGAAGATCCATTTAGCCGACGATCCTTCAGATGTTGCCGACCCTGCATTTTATTTTTGATTTCTATGTCGTATTTTATATTTGGATATGTATATCATCAGACATTATACTATCATTTGTGCTCCTGTTGTACTGCTGATGCTCTTCTATTTCATTGATGTTCAGATCTTTACCTTACTTGCTTTCTTAGTTCTTTATGCTGCATTGAGGACACTGCAAATTTTCAGGTTGGGGGTAGATAATCTTAAATTCTAATATTTAACCACTGTACATGGTTACAATATGTTAAGAAACAGGACAAAATAAAAAAAATTCTAATTTATTTTTTACTCATTATTGTTAAACCCTCCCCAAATAAAATTATTTTTGCTTCTCTTTAAGCTTTCATTAATTCACTCATTTAAGATTATAACTAGTTAATTTGCTTTCGCAAGCTGATTAAAATGAATTAAAGTAGACTGATTGAGTGTACAAATTTGTTGATAGTAACTATGTATAGAAATTCATTAACTTAATTCTCTCTATATAACTCATTTTTAAGATTAGTCCTCTATATTATTAACTAACAATCACTTTATTTTAGAAAATATAATTATCTATAATAAAGCGAGTCGAAGAGTGTAACATTTTGATAATTTTGTATTAGTGAATCAAAATGAAGAATACTCTTTATTGGTATCTAGAATTTCCCCCTAGCGATCCTCAAAACATTTGCATAAGTTAATTAGCTAGGCGGAAATGACTTGGGCCTCCCATTGAATAGCTTGAGCCTTGCAAGCCCAAAACCCTAAACATTATACCCTTGCACACCCAATTTGGACCTAATCCCTATTTCTTTTGATACACCACTACTAAAATTCACCAAGGCCAAAAATCCTTACCTATTAGTACATCTATCGCTAAGTTTACACCTTTTGCTACGTGAATTACAAAATTTAAACAGATGGTATAAAACACTTTTATAAGCTATTTATTGGTGAAGAAAAAAGGGGAGAGAAAAATATATATATGAATATGCATCAAAAGATTGAAGAAAAAAAAAGGGGGGGAATAAATATAATACAAAAAAGGGGGAGTATAATAATTGTGAAGTATGGGGGTGTTTTTATAATGTTGATGTATGTTAAGGAAATCGCATAGCAAGAGGCTCAATCGTGATCTATGTGTGATATGAACCATCGAGTTTATCTTTGATTACCCCACCTATGATCTTTTATCCTAAACCAAAAAGTTACATCCTAATACAAGTCCTAAAAATCCAACCTAGCTAATCCTAATTAGTGTCGTGGAGAGGGTGTGAAAAGGCAAGCTTATGGCTATCAATATTGGTACTTATAAGTTTTGAAACACTAATGCCTACCTTATTGAGATTGTTATTTTCTCCTCACATTTGTTATGGATGACTGTAATTTTATTTCTAGGAAAGAGTGAAAGATAGTTAAGAGATATATGGGAGGAATTTTAAGATAAAGTTATATTTAAAAAAATCTGTTATACTATTTCCTATACAATTACAACATAAAATTTCTCTTTAAATTCATAGCAACCAGCTTGCGGAAGAAAAAATTAATTATTGATAACCCAAGTGTTTGAAGTAGTTTGCTTAGGTACAAGCAAACACTTAAGTCAGGGGGTATTTGATGAGTGCAATTATATAGGTCCTTTTTGCTATCATATTTGTAATCGTGTTCACTATTATCCATCTCCATTCGTTAAAATTGCACGAAAATAGTTAAGAACTTGAACTATCATGAATAGAAGAGCGCAATATAAATTTTCCTTCATTTTCCTTATTAAGTTATTTATTTATTCATTAATATTCTTAATGCAGGTATTGCAAGTCCTTGGAACTAAAAGTCTTTGAGCAAGCAGAGGTGTTCACGGATCCAAGACGACTGATGGCAAAGGCCTTGGATTGGGCACCATACGGGTAGTGACACACCCGTGTCCTTATCGGGAAAGATCAGACTTGGCGCCATGATGAACACACGGCCGTGCTACCAGCCGTGAAGAACACACGGTCGTGTTCCTGGCCGTGTCAAATGACATGACTCACGACCAGGCGCGCCTTTTCATTTCAAAATCCGCCCAGACGCACCGTTTACACTCTACACGGCCTGTGACACGGCCGTGTTGGAACCCGTGTCCGACATCTGTTTGCATTAAGACTATATAAACATGCAAAAAGAATTAGAAGAGGACTTTTGGATTGAAGGATTTGGAGAACTTCTGGAGGACGAAAGTGGAGCACTCAAGTGAAAGAGAAATCGAAGGAGATAATCCGTATGGTTTTAATCTTCATGTATCTCTTTTAATCTTCCCCTTCTCTTAGTGGATCTAACTTTATTTTTACATTTCGCATGAGACTTGTTCTTTGAAACGATTCAGTAATCATGTATGTTGGTTTTTATATCAGATTTGTGGTATTTTATCCATATGCGTGGTTTCAAACAAAGAGATTAATCCTTGATTTGAAGTTATTATTTGTTTTATATGAATCCAAAATTTCTAGATTGAGAAATTAGAAGGTTGTACTGATGGCTTGTGATTTCATTCTCTGGTGTTCTTTCTCTTTGTATTTCAAATTTCATGATCGAGAGATATGTTGTTTGGATAATGGCAATACGGATAATGAGATTCGTGGTATCTTAGAGACAAGATTTCATGAATTTTTGTATTAGATAGGGGTACTTTATATTAGTGCAAACTTGAGTGTTGTGAATTGTTCGAGAGAAAATTTACTCAACTTAGGTTTAGGTATTGGATTGCTCGAGAGAGAATTCGGTAAAGATCGAACCCTTACAATACAACGAATTTGATAATATTGTTAATACGTGGTTACATATAATTGAATTCATAAGTGAATACTCTCATGTGTTTACTCTTAAACTATCTGTTTTTTACCATCATTAATCCTCCAATGTCACTTTATCCAATTAGTCCTAGTAATGTTAGTTTAGAGTAAAAACCAATTTTAATACGAGGTACGATAATAGAGCGAGAATGAGTACGAGTACTTGAAAGACCCTGAGGAATACGACATGAGATTTAGAATTCTCCTATACTATGATTGATAGGTGCACTTATCTGAGATTAAAATCAATCTAGCTCATGTCTATCTACATAGTTTATACTAGAGTGTAGAAAGAATCTGCATCAAGTTATTTTATAACATCAAGGTACAAGGCTCAGCTTGTGGTTCATAGTTTTTAGCAATAGCAGGGACGAGACTATGACGAGACCGTTTCTCCGGCCGCCCACATGACAACGGTTCATACTCTTATTGCAGTTACAGTTGTTCGCAACTGGTCTCTGTTCCAGCTCGACCTGAAGAATGTATTTCTTCACTGCGATCTTCAGCAGGAGTTGTACATGCTTCCTCCTCCCAGTCTCTCCTCTCCTCCAGGCTTTGTCTGTCACTTACGGCAATCTCTTTACGGGCTCAAGCAGTCGCCCAGCGCATGATTTGCACGTTTCAGCTCAGTCATTACAACCGCCGGTTTTCAGTCAAGTCTACATGATCCAGCCCTGTTTGCAGACTCCTCTTGTGGTCGGACTCTTCTGTCACTTTATATGGATATAATTATTACTGGTGAAGATCCTTCTCATGTGTCCTTTGTCAACCATTACCTTCAGCAGTTGTTTCAGATAACTAACCTTGGACAGCTGAGTTACTTCTTGAGCCTTGAGGTCATCTCAATAGACCGAGGATTTTAGCTTTCTCAGCAGCATGACACATCAGATCTCTTAGCTCGAGTTGCACTCTCTGACTCTCGCACCATGGACACCCCTATATAGATGAAGAACTTTGAGTGTTGTGAATTGTTCGAGAGAAAATTTACTCAACTTAGGTTTAGGTATTGGATTGCTCGAGAGAGAATTCGGTAAAGATCGAACCCTTACAATACAACGAATTTGATAATATTGTTAATACGCGGTTACATATAATTGAATTCATAAGTGAATACTCTCATGTGTTTACTCTTAGACTATCTGCTTTTTACCATCATTAATCCTCCAATGTCATTTTATCCAATTAGTCCTAGTAATGTTAGTTTAGAGTAAAAACCAATTTTAATACGAGGTACGATAATAGAGCGAGAATGAGTACGAGTACTTGAAAGATCCTGAGGAATACGACATGAGATTTAGAATTCTCCTATACTACGATTGATAGGTGCACTTATCTGAGATTAAAATCAATCTAGCTCATGTCTATCTACATAGTTTATACTAGAGTGTAGAAAGAATCTGCATCAAGTTATTTTATAACATCAAGGTACAAGGCTCAGCTTGTGGTTCATAGTTTTTAGCAATAGCAGGGACGAGACTATGACGAGACCGTTTCTCCGGCCGCCCACATGACAACGGTTCATACTCTTATTGCAGTTACAGTTGTTCGCAACTGGTCTCTGTTCCAGCTCGACCTGAAGAATGTATATCTTCACTGCGATCTTCAGCAGGAGCTGTACATGCTTCCTCCTCCCAGTCTCTCCTCTCCTCCAGGCTTTGTCTGTCACTTACGGCAATCTCTTTACGGGCTCAAGCAGTC
Source organism: Platanthera zijinensis (assembly GCA_039513925.1). Taxonomy (NCBI): domain Eukaryota; kingdom Viridiplantae; phylum Streptophyta; class Magnoliopsida; order Asparagales; family Orchidaceae; genus Platanthera; species Platanthera zijinensis. Next base: position 50,274,394 of record CM077090.1, on the reverse strand, counting down.
GCCCAGCGCATGATTTGCACGTTTCAACTCAGTCATTACAACCGCCGATTTTCAGTCAAGTCTACATGATCCAGCCCTGTTTGCAGACTCCTCTTGTGGTCGGACTCTTCTGTCACTTTATATGGATATAATTATTACTGGTGAAGATCCTTCTCATGTGTCCTTTGTCAACCATTACCTTCAGCAGTTGTTTCAGATAACTAACCTTGGACAGCTGAGCTACTTCTTGAGCCTTGAGGTCATCTCAATAGACCGAGGTTTTCAGCTTTCTCAGCAGCATGACACATCAGATCTCTTAGCTCGAGTTGCACTCTCTGACTCTCGCACCATGGACACCCCTATATAGATGAAGGGGTTCCACTTTCCGATCATACTCGCTATTGTCACCTTGTTGGGGGTCTTGTCTACCTCATTATTACTCGTCCCAACATTGCTCATGATGTTCATGTGTTGAGTCAATTTGTTGGTGCGCCTACCTTTGTGCATTATGGTCACCTACTGCGACTCTTGTGTTATCTCCAAGCGACGACATCACGTGGTCTCATCTTTTCCATCTGTAGTTCTCTGCAACTCCGTGCTTGCTCGGATGCTACTTAAGCCAGTTATCCTGTTGACCGTCGATCAATCACTAATTTTTGTTTGCTCTTGGGCTCTTCACTTATTGCATAGAAGTCCAAGAAACAGACTGATGTCTCTCTTTCCAGCACTGATGCTGAGATTATTTGACTCTGCTGGCTTCTTGAGGGCATTGGTGTCTCTTCTCTAAATACCACTCCACTGTGATAACATTGGTGTCATTCAGATTACTCTGAACCCAGTGAAGCACTCTTTTTCCAAACATATCGGGGTGGATGCATTCATCCTATATGAGCAGCATGGTTGTTGTACTCTTGCTCCTTTGTTCCTTATGAGCTGCAGCTTGCAGATTTGATGACTCAGCTATAGACGTGGAGCCAACATACCTATCTATCGTTCAAACTCTCAATGTATGATCTCTCATGAGTTTGAGGGGGGTGTTAGAGATATATGTGGTAAATATAGCTTAGCCTTATCTCGAGTGTTGTGATCACCCTCCCATGTATATGTGTGTGTGTGCCCTATTGTTGAGATATTGCATTGAATCATTGTTTTCCTATCAATTCTAACCTGCCTCAAGGTATTGGACGCCAAACCTATGCCGGTTGCTGGAGATCATGAAGCATTTAAGAGTAAAGGAAAAAAACAATGTGAACGGATCTGGTTACTATACTCCAACAGAAAGAAAACAAAAAATAGAAAATGAGGACATAGATTAGGGAAATTATCCTAATAAGCAACAATCTCCCTAGACATCATATCACCGAAGAGAAAAAAAGTACCAAAATAATCAACCATTAAAAAAATAACATCAACGAGCTTAAATGCATGTATCTCAAGTGGAAATATCTTGCATGTAGGAGGATAAAAAAAATGAATGTCAACAGCATTCGAGACATGCAAATAGCATGTCAACATAATACCAATAACTGCTAATATACTAATCTCCTTAACCAAAGAAAACAAAAAATAATTCTGTTCGTTTTTTAGTCTAAAGACATGTTCTCCACAATAGATAAGGTTTACTAAAACAGAATACATTCATAGTGAAACTTAAATGGAAAGAAAAGAGAATGAAAACATAAAAGAGAAAATGAGGAAATAATTTTGGGAATTATCCAAATATGCTTACAGTAAACTGGTCAGGACGGCGTCTTGCTGATGCGAGAAAATGCAACCTCATTGATGCAACTTTTTCATATTCTTTTAACAGCACATAACACGTCCAAAATGTAAAGGCATATGCCATCACCAAATGGGTCCAAAACCTGCAACAAAATATGAACATTGTTCAAACATAAATTTGTACTAAAAATAAATCAAAAATTAATCAGAAAACCAAGAGTCACAAATTTAATTATCATGTGCAGGTTCATCATAGCTTTGTGACATATGTTTTCATGGGACCGGTTATCTATCTAATTGTGTGTACGCTTTCTTTAAGCCGTTAGGTCGTGAGCCGTTAGAAATCATTATTATCTTTTAATAATTTAAATATTTTAAAGATGCCTAAATGCTCGGACTTATTATGAGATTATGCAAGAAATTATGACAAGTACTCCCTCCTCTCAAGTTCTTTTCATCTCTTGCTTCTAAGGTTAGGTGTGAGCGGACCTTCTCCTCACATTCACCATAGGTCGAGCTCGGCTCCCATGTATTTGTCTCCACCACCATCACCTCTGATGTTATCCTGATGCCTTACAGGTTAACCCAAAACAACTTGGTATCAAAGCCTCAGCTGATCTCCTCCACTCGCTAACCCGACGGGATCGATCTGCACTCCAGCACGACTCACAAACACGATGGGATCCGTTGGACAACTCTCGCACAATCATTCATGCGCCTGCTAGAGCCCTATTCGAGCATTCGTAATCGCCCAGACAGTGCTCCCTTAGCTCAAAGAGTCCTAAGTGCCTCCTACCAGTACCAGGTTGCACATCCGCAGATTCACAATAGGCTTAAGCATCAACGTAAACAACATAGTCGACGACGACACCTTCGCTTTCCTCATTCATCATCCAAACGATCATTGCACGATTTTGACGCAATGGCCGACAGATCGATCTCCCGCACCCCCTGAGTGTGCTCCCAGCAGTCGACTCCTACAGTCTAGAGACCAAGCTGATCTTGATCAATAACATCTATCGGAAAAGAAACCACGACTACATCAAGCCACATGCCTCGTTTCATGCCTCTTCATCATCGAGCCACAAGCCCTTTCCACTTCGAGCTACATGTCATTCAACCTTCACAAAACCCGTGGCAGAGTGGTCAGTAGTAGAGCCAAGAGTGCGGCGACGGTTCTCATCACTGAGGAGCATGCCGAAGGCCTCCCGAAGAGAAGGAAGAGGCTCACGGTGAAGGACATGCAGGAGAACAGCGTCAAACTCCATGTTGAGCCCCATGAGGAACATGTGAACACGGAAGCGATCTTTATCTTTCTGGAGGGCCCTTGCATCAGCAGTACAAGCAGCAGTAAAAGTGTTGAAGAAATCCAACTCATGATAAAGACGCTCAAACTCAGAGTAGTATGCGGCAACGGTCATCGTACCCTGCTTTAGCTCAAGAACACGGCGAGTGAGCTCATAGACTTGCATCAAACTGCCTGCCTGAGAGTAGGTATCACGGGCCCGGATCCAGATATCATAGGCGGAGTCCAACAGCATATAACTACGATACACCTGAGGGGGCATCGAGTGAAGTAACCACGAGACCACCAGAGAATTGTCTGCATCCCATTTTTTCCATGAGGGATCGGTACGCGGGGGCTCAGTCGTGGTACCATCAATAAGTCCATATAACTGGTGACTGTGAATAGCATGTTGGGCTGCCCTGGACCATTCCAGGTAATTCGTGCCATCCAAGGCAACTGTGGTGATCTTCAATGAGTCAGATGGGCCATGACTCCGGGGTGGATCGACAGTCGAGCCGCATGAGCGTCGGTCAGAGGAGCCGAGATTCTGGGAAGAGTACCGGATTGGGAAGCCGGGGAGACAACAGATTGATCATCCATCAAGGTGAAACACATATCTGAACAAGCAGATGAACAAACGGTACACCCTACGAGTGTCCCTTAGATCATGACGCCGGATGGAACACCGGAGGGCGAGAGCACGACGTGTCTGACTGCATTCATGGTATTCAAAAACGGACGGGGCACCGGAGACATAGGAGAAGAAGGTAGAAATCCCTAGGGGTCTGAGATTCCGGCGAGGGCCGGCCGTTAAGGCCATCGCCTGGACCAGGCGACACCGTCGACCCCGCGGGAACAGGCGACGGAACTCGCGAGATGTGCGAACTCGCGAGAAGTGCGAACCCGCAGGATTCCGCCGCTAGGTATGCGTCTGGCGTCGGCGTCAGGGAAAAAAAGGGGGGGCTCGGTCGACGGAAGCCGGCGACGCAGGAGCGACACGGTCGAGCGGGATTTGACGGAAGGGCGCGGGATTTAACCTGGCTTTGATACCAAGTTGAATAAATTGGGAGAAAATAATTAAATACTTTATTCTTCCTCAAAGAGGCTATTTATAATGTTACAACGAGGTGACACGTCATCAATCCATATGCACCAATAATTCCTAAGTAGGAATCGCACTATTTAGGATACAAAAATATTCTATGAATATTCTCTAATTAAATATAAAATATTCTCTAATTAAATATTATACGAATATTCAACTGATTCTAATAAAAAAAATCTTATAGTTTTCACATATTTTGAATTGCATTGTATAATATATATACATACATCATTTTTTCACTCACCTTGTCATTATTTGTTGTTCTCGGCTGAAACACTCACACTATACCCATAATTATTAGTATGCACACGAATGTTAAGGGATTATGGGCAAACTTAACACTTTATGTGCATATAAATTTCCACTATGATATATACACTACTTGCGAATATTAAATGGTTACAGACAAATTTAATATTTTTAAGTGTGATGTCATTAATAACATAATATGCATGACATATTAATTGATATGGACACTTAACATGGTATGTGTATTCATTCATGAACATCCTTAGAAATGTATTTTGTGCACAATGACATTGCATTTATAGCATAAATTATTGCACAAGTGTTAAGCAAAGAGCAACAGTTAATAATTGTACACATATGGATTTACTAACTATTTACTATCTCACGTGATTCTATTGTTGTATTTTCATAATCATTAACTAAAGTTGTCCAATAAATGTTGTAATTATTACATAACTTACGTATCCAACAATATAAAATGTGTTAGAACCTCTAGTTTCAAGTCACTGATATCTGTATTTAGTCCTTTTGTTCTGTTTGACTATCAATCTTACCTGATTCTCTTGTATCTCATTCTAGATGGCTCCTAAGTGGCAGCGTCGCAAGCAGGCTACCCCTTCTGCAAGGGAAGCATCGGGTGATTTCATTGCCCAGCTTTTAAGGAAGATTCAGGATTGTCTCACTCGCCTGGAAGAGGATTGCCAAACTCTTGATCCCGCCTCTGGTTCCGGCCCTATAGGGACAGCTGGGGTAGTTATCACTACAGTCACTCCTGGAGCCACCCCTCCTACATCTGATCCCGGAACCAGCTCATCTGTCGTCAACCTGGTGACCCCGCTTGCGTCAAATCTGGCAGCTCCTCCTGTAACGACGGCAGTTATTCTAGCGTTCAAAATACTAAAGCCGTCATCTTACAATGGCGATTGTGATTACTTTGTTATATCTTAGTGGCACTCTCAGATGGAGAAGCATTTTGAGTATGCTGGAGTTATGGAGGTTCAGAAGGTTCTTCTTGCGACCAACCAGCTGACCGAGGATACTTACGCCGGCTAGCTTCAGCGTCGTAATCTCCCCAGTTCTGCCACCTTAGCCTGGGGTCAATTCAAGGAAGTCATTATGGAGAAATTTATTTCTTCTATAGAGCGAGACAGGCTAGCTGAGAAGTTTTTGTCCCTAAAGTAGCCCGACAGGACAGTGACCGAGTGTGAAAAAGAGTTCTCCCGCCTATTCCTCATTATTGTGGAGTTGGTGCCAGATAAGGCCAAGAAGATCAATCATTTTGTGAAGGGACTCCGTCATGATTTTCGTCAGCATGTGATAGCTCATGGAGCCACAACCTACGCCAAGAATATGAAAGTTGTCTAGCAAGTGGAGGCTATTGAGCTAGAGCGTACTGCTAGAAAGTCCCGGTATAATACTAGCAATGCCACCACATTTGACCTCAAGCGTAAGTGTGCTCAATCCCAGGAGCAACACCTAAAGTCTAAAGAGGTTTGTGCCTTTTGCAATAAGAAGGGTCATGTCGCGCAAGACTGCCGCATCCTCTTAAAGAAGCAGAAGATGATTGTCCCTGCAAAGCAACCCCAAATGGTGCTTGCCTCTATCTTCACTGTCTGTGCATACTGCAAGAAGTCAGGTCACCTGCTGAAAGATTGCCGCCATAAGAAGAATGTTTGCTACAGATGTGGATAAGTTGGGAATCATATCCAAGATTGCCTTATGAAGGAAAGCTCAATTCCCACTCACTCTGCAATTTGTTTCAGGAGCTCAGGAGAAGGGTAAAGTTGTGTTGAACGTCATCTTCCAGGCTGTGTTGTCAAGGCGCGCGCGCCTAGGCGCGCCTGGGGCGCAGGGCGCAGCCAGCCGTGCCTCAGCACGGCTGAGTCGGGCGATGTGCCCCAGGCGCGCCTGAGCCTTTCAAGGTGTTTTTAAAAAAAATTGAGATGGGCAAAACATAATCTCAGACGCACCCGAGGAACCCCTAGGCGTAATTGGGCGCCCAATTCGCTGGAATTGAGCGAATTGGGCGCCCAATTCGCTGGAATTGAGCGAATTCGGCGCCCAATTCGCTGGAATTGAGCGAATTCGGCGCCCAATTCGCTCAATTCGGCGCCCAATTTGCTGGAATTGAGCGAATTCGGCGCCCAATTCGCTGGAATTGACCGAATTCGGCGCCCAATTCGCTGGAATTGACCGAATTCGGCGCCCAATTCGCTGGAATTGAGCGAATTCGGCGCCCAATTCGCTGGAATTGAGCGAATTCGGCGCCCAATTCGCTGGAATTGAGCGAATTCGGCGCCCAATTCGCTGGAATTGAGCGAATTCGGCGCCCAATTCGCTGGAATTGAGCGAATTCGGCGCCCAATTCGCTGGAATTGAGCGAATTCGGCGCCCAATTCGCTGAAATTGAGCAAATTCGGTGAATTTCAACGAATTGGGTGCCCATTAGCTCAATTCAGTGAATTGGGCGCCCAATTCACTCAATTTCCTTTTCCCCCATTTTTGCTCCATATGTGCCTCAGGCGCGCTCCTGCGCATTGTGCCTAGGCTCCAGGGGCCCTTTGCACCTCGGTGCGCCTTGCACCTTTGACAACATAGCTCCCAGAGCGAGGCACTTGCATCTACCGACTTCATCTCTACTATATAATGCATTGTTATTAGTTTTTTGCATCTTATTTTAGTTTTCTTAGTATCGAACAGGTATGATTTGCGTCTGTGATTTTCACTTCTAGGGAGATTTAGGGTCAAGAATAAGTGAATGTAAGTTCTTTTTGATTCTGGTGCATCACATCCGTTCATTGCACATCATATTGTGGATCTTCATCGTTGGTCTACTTTGCCACTTGAGGTCCCTTATGAGATCTCTGTGTCTGGTCATTTGCACTTTTTGAATAGGAGTATCCTCAATTATCCAATCATGCCAGGTGAATTGCGAGTCTCAACCGATCTTATGGTTCTAGATATCACGGATTTTAATATGATCTTGAGCATGAATTGGTTGATTGCGTATAGAGCAAAACTGGACTATGTGACAAAGATGGTCAATCTCAACATTGATGGTAAAGACTACAGCGTTCATGTTCAGACCCGCGGTCACATAAAGGTAATTTCTGTCATGCGCGTCACTCGCCTTCTTCGACAAGGGCTTATAGATAATTTATGAGATAAACAGAGGTAACCATCACTGTTTTTCAATGTGATAACTGCTCTTATTCATCTCATAGCATTTCAGCTGAGGTACTTCATCAGCCTATCAATAGACTCCACCTCAATAGTCCTCAACTTGATTGTTTTCATTTTCCAAACAGGATACAAGAGCAAAAATCATCGCTAGGACAGCGCTAAGCATATTACAAATTGTTATAATAATGACCTTTAAAAAATTAATATTTATCTTAACTCTAAAATTTGTAATATTTTAATTGTTATCAAAAAATTGTTAATTTCAAGCCGACTCGAAATGGATTCGAGCCGGCTCGGAATCGAGTCGATTTTGAGCCAACTTCGAGTCGAAAATTTTGATTTCAAGCCGAGTAGGAATCGATCGAAATCAACTCGATATCACCCCAACTAAAATGTGTAAATATCCTACAATAACAGAATCATGGTATTAAAATTTAAGGTCATAACCTGTCTGATCCTTTAGGAACATTTGATATAGAAAGCTTGTCTATTTCACTATAGTCCACCTTCAAAGACTCCAGAGTATCGTTTGTGTAGTTGACAGGTACCAAAATTGCAAATCCCAACAAAGTAATAGGAACAAATATTTTAAGCCTGTTAAGGAATGGGATAAATTAGATATCATCATAAGACAACAATGGAAACACAGAAGAATTTCAAGCCTGTAAAAAAAAGGCTGTATCCCATATCACCCTTAGAACAAAAATGTAACTGTTCCATGTTAACATGCATTAGATCCAATCTAAATTCAATGGTGCTAGGTGAAGAGGCCCAAGAACTTAAGAAGTACTTAAAGGAACATGAAATTCTTAATGCAGGACTAAATATTACAACACACCCAGTCACGTGTAGGAACAAGAAGAACAAGACACATTTACATGACGGAACGCGTGGCCATTAGAGATGAGGGAGAGAAATGCAGACTATGTTAGCTCTGATACGTTATTGGAACCCAAGAATTCAACCTTAAATCAATTCATGTTAGATGAAAAAACTCAGATATTTAATAAAACGCACAAGGCAGTATGAGATTCTCAATGCGGATTAAATATTCCAAAAACATGAAGCGCCATAAAACCATTATTGAAAAACTAAGTAAAAAAAAAATTTGAAAAATGAAGTAAAATTGAATGATACATGTCGCAGGTTATATGATGGAGGTTCATGATCGAGAAAATGAAGAGGCGCCCTCTAAAATCTGTAATCTAATACTACTATGAAAGATAGTTATAAGGTGTCAACTGCATATGCAATAAAAGCCTGTTTTTCCTGTCTTTTTTGGTATTTACTAACTTTATGTGCTAATATGTGGGCGAACAGTACATAAATAGCATAACATCACTTGGAGATTAAAAAGAGAAAGCTAAATTGGCAACCTCCCTTTAGAGTCAAGGCTCTAGCACAACCAAGCCCTTGAATCTTTTTAATTTGAATTATTTTTAATATACGAATAAAAAAACAAGAATTTATTGGTAAAATACTATATATTTACTGATATATATTATAAGGCAGACTAATTAATCTATAAATCTATATTTTTATTGATACTAATAAGCCATGGAAGGATAGAGAGACAATAAAAACAAAGGACATGAAAAATTCCTACTTGGAAACACCAGCAGGAAAAGGGTCCCTAATGCACAATATATGGAGGCTGCAGTATCCACCGCCATCTCATGATATCCCTCAAACATTTTAGGGTGAAAAACGGTTTTGCAAGAGGGCATAAAACATGGGCGCATGTATTGACGGTGCCACGCATTGTGCATGGGGGGGAGCCGTGGACGCTCCTACTTAACAATGACTGATAGCATTGCATCTAAAAAGTATTTAAGAATCGCCCTCTAAAATCTAAAATGTACAAAAAAAGTATTGCTGATGGAGAAATTTCTCAACTTAACAAGCAAGAAAATTAAAATAAGACATACCCTAACAAGTAAATCCGTAAATAAACAGCGGAATCTAATCCTGCATGTTCAATCAGCTCGAGTTCGGGCATTTTGAGGGCAGAAGGCATCCATGCGAGAAATCTCAGATATGATGTATAGTCTAAATTGACAAACTTCCGCAAAACTGCACCAGTACTTGAAGGACTGCTTCTAACTCCTTTAAGATACCATTTAGGGAAATACACTCTATCATTAATCGGTTGCAGCCGCAGTATCGCAAATGCCAGTAAGAATGCCAAAGCAGAAAATAGATTTATAGCGGCGGAAACACCAATGTCAGCAAGTGTAGCCATAACTTCCTTTCAGGTCGCTCAGGATCCAGAATCCCTGCACATAGACAACAATTTGTCATAGAAGAATCAAGAAAGGCACCAAAAAAAGAGATTGAGCAAATCAAAAAAAAGGAACATTTTTTTTGCGAAACCAAATTATTCATTAGGCAAGCATAAAAGTCAAGGTTAATGGGCTAAATTTTCAAAAGAAGTAACCTTCAAAAATAAATTTATTAGAAGGATCTTGTTACAGAAATTAGTATGAAACCAAATCAATAATCGTCTTGACTTGGACATATGCAAAATTGGTTGACTTGGAGATATGCAAAATCAGTTGACTTGGAGATATGCAAAATCAGTTGACTTGGAGATATGCAAAATCAGTTGACTTGGAGATATGCAAAATCGACCTGAGCAAAGTCAATATTTGCATCAGAATTTATGCCTAGCCTAATGACGCGGAAATTGGGCTACGGTCATAGCTCCCAGAACCGGGCTGGGCCCCAGGTAGGCCACAATCCTCCTGGGCACCTCCCACGATTCCCTCCCGCAATTTCCAGTCTGGGTAACGTAAGAGGGTCGCGGCACATACACCTCAACAAGTCTCTGCATCTATTTAACTGGGTTGGGCGGCAGGTTGTTGGGAGAATTTGAACCCACGACCCCCTTGATGAGAGAACTTCCATGATCTCTCATCACCAGTTAGTAGGTGATGAGGGATCATGGAAGTTCTCTCATCCAGGGAGTCGTGGGTTCCAATTCTCACCCCAACAACCTGCCGCCACAGTTAAATAGATGTGGAGACGTGTTGGGATGCATGGGCCGCAGCCCTGTTACGATACCAAGATTGGAAATTGTGGGAGGAAATCGCGAGACATACCCAAGAGGATTGAGGCCTGCCTGGGGCCAGACCAATTCTGGGAGAAACAACCGTAATAAATTGACTCAGACCAATTTAACTTCTGTGAATACTTTTTAATTAATTTACTACATATTAATCCAAATTTAATAGTAAGTATTATGATTCTTATATATTTTAATTAAATTATGAATATTCTAACAACTATATATTCTGGTATTTTTAAAAATACATTGTTAGAACTAATGTTTTTTATATAGTTTATTTTTTTTTCCTCATGTATTACCCTTTATATATAGAGGCCTTTTTATTATTCTAATAATACAATTCGTATTGACATAGTATTAGAGCACGGTATGCCGCCGCTCGATCCCGCATCCGCTTCTCTGCTCGATCCCGCAGCCCAGCAATCACTGTTGTCTCCCCCCCCCCCTCTCCCTCCACCTCCCCTCTATCCCGCAACCCCACTGCCACAGCCCCGCTGCTGAGGGTGGCGTAGTCCTCCCAATCGGCACCCCGGATGGACACTTCTCCGGCAACCATCTGATGTACCCCATTTTTCTCAGAAAAGTTTCATTTTTCCTCCCCCCCTACCTCGTACTAGGGGGATCAATTAATTGATCCACTAGATCTCCCCATATCATGGATCTTGGGATTTTCCTCTCCCTGCTTTCTCTCATGAAAAGGACTCTACCTCCTCCTTCATGCTTCCTTTGATTTCAGCATTCAAGGATCTATTGTTCTAGAATCTGAGGCGGTCCTATTGGTGGTGTTCGTTCTTTTTTCGGCATTATTTTTTTTCCGACAATCTTCTAGAGGCTGAAATTTTTTTTGGTCGCATCTTTGTTCTCTGATTTCAGTATGTCTGTTTTGGTTGATTCTCCTGACTTATCTCGACCCGCTGGATCTACCTGGGTTGAGCATGATCATGCGGCGTCTCAGATCACCACGATTCGTCTTGATACAACAAATTACTTATCATGGTCTCGATCTATTATCTTGGCCCTTACGAGTCGCCATTTGTTTGGCTATGTTAACGGGACTATTAAGGAGCCAGAGAGGACTGCATCTACGTGGGCTCAATGGGAATCAGAGAACTTTTTGGGTATTTCATGGTTGATTAATTCCATGCAAAAGGCTATTGCATAGAATTACCTATTCTTAGATACCGCTATGGATATTTGAAGTCGTGTTGAATCTACCTATTCCTGGATAAACAACACTGCTCAGATCTTTCAGCTACGAAGAAAGATTTTTCTACTTCGACGGGGTGATCAACCACCGTCTGCCTATTATTTGGAGTTCACCCAGCTATATCAAGAGTATGACCATTTTACTTCCCTCGACCTTGTCTGCACTGCTGATGCTCTTCTTGTTCATGTTCATGAAGATCGGAATAGGGTGTTTGAGTTTTTACATGATTTACATCAGGACTTTGATCAGATTATTGTTCAGATCCTTGGTCGCATTCCAATCCCTTCGTTGTCAGATACCTATAGTATTGTCCAGCGGGAATATGACCGTCGTCGGTCTTGGAGTTCAGAGGTTCTTTCTATTGGTTCTGCTCTTATGGCTTCTCATTCTGGAGACACCACTCCTCGGGATTTTAAGCTCAGACCCTCGGACAAAGACCACTTGATGTGTAATTATTGTGGTGGGAGTCAGCATAATCGCGACACCAGCTTCAAATTGGATGGGCTCCCTCCATCGAGAGGTGGCATGGCTCCTCGTGGGGGTCGTGGTGGACGTGGTCGTGGAAGCTCAAATTTCAACTCGCATTGCTCTGCTCACCTGACTGGGTTCATTGATGATAGCACCTCAAGTGCCCAAATCTCAGAGTCTTTGCCTCTCCCTAAGACCTTTTTTGTTGATCAGATTGCCTCTCCCTAAGACCTTTTTTGTTGATCAGATGATGACTCTCTGTCGCATGATGTAGGGGTTATCCTCGGAGCCCACTCCTAGTCCATCCTCTTCCTTTGCTCATTCAGGTGGTCCGAGTGCTCACTCTGCGGTTATACCGTCTGCCACTCATTTGGCTCCATATTTCTAATACTATTGGTAATTTTGGGGGGTCATGCGCCGTGATATTTAATAATCTTCCGTCATCTATTAATTATTTTTTATCTACGGTTTCAAATGGCATTTGTTTTCCTTTATTTTATTAGTATCTCTTTCTCCTTGATAGTCGTTGTATGTGGGTCTACGCGGCTGTCCTATTTTTTTGTCAATCTCTGTGTTAAATGTATATGTATTACTTGCTTGAGATGTAGATTCTCCATTGACCAATTCTATTTGTTGCTCGTACTCTGTCGTGGCGTATAACTCTGTATCTGGTTCTTTTTGGAGCAGTAAGTCTCTATGCATTACTAAATGTCTTGATTCATTAATTTTGAGACTATCGAATTCGTACATTAGTCCTTCAGTTTTCGTTCTATTTTCTAGCATAATCTGGTCGTCGTAAGTACACTTTTAATTATACCTAACTATATGACCGTCTTCTATTCTGTTCATTTCGCAGAGAGTCCACGTCGAAGTCTATCTCGTCTTGTTCAGGGATCGGCTTATGCACACATCCTTGGAATCTTAAACTATAAGTATTGTCTAAATTTTTGAATAAAGACTATCATCTGGGATACTAACTGTGTTATTTGTTAAATTATCGCTGATATTCCAAGCTAGTCCTTCCAGTATGGTTGGATTGATGTCCATGGGCTGGATCATTTTAACACTCGTACTACTTATGGCATCTATAATATGCTCAATATTAAGCTTGTATTTTGTGGTACTGTTGTTGCCTAATTTTCCTAATAATCCGATATTTATCAGCAGGTTGTTGTGTCCAGTGAAATCTTCGTATTCTTTTGTTTGAATTCCTAATTCAAGCTTATCTGTCTTTTATATTAACCATGAAGTCAGGACTACAATAGAATATTCCTTTGTTTCCTGACATATCTACTTCCATGGCGGCGATCATTGCCTTGCGGGCGTCCGACTGTCGTCTCTAATCTAAGAGGGTAATTAGGACTTTTGTTCATAATCTTTTCCTGACTAGTCCTTTTAATTCGATGACTATTAATCCGAGATGAACTAATTTTTTATCTATCTGTTTTATCTGTCTTATCATATTCTGGCTGATTAATTTTATATTATTAGGAGAGTTTATAACTAGCAGTTCTTCTCTATTAATCCTTAATAATTGAGTGTTAAAATTAAATTGTCCTACGTGCTATAAAGTTTTTGAGTTCAGGAGGCTGATTTGATGATTATTGTATAACATTAAATCTTGTTCGACGTCTAATACTTGTTCTAAAACCGTTTCTTTTTTCGGTTTTTGTCGTAATAATTGTCCTAAAAAGGAGGGTGTGCCGACTTGACTATTTTCTGATGTTACGGTTCTACTGGTTATTATTATTGCTTGAGAACTCATCTTTTTATGATATCAAATTTATATGGTTCTCGCGGTTTTGCATTTTTTTAGCTATTTTTAAGTCATTTAAGTGTCCTATTAATCCTTCGATTTGGGAGTCTTCTTTATATCCGCTTGCTTTTTGTATTGCGCTCTCTATTTTATTATGTAGCTGAATTAATAGGTGGATTATGGTATTATTTTTTCTAATCAAAATTTTATCACTCTCACCTTGTGCATCGTGGTTACTAAATTCGATGGAATTTTTTAAATATAAATTTGTATGTCTAATGACTTCCTTATATTCTTCGAACTCCATTACGCTCTTTTTATTTCATAAAACATGATTTCAATTTTATTATATTTTGTTTGTAAATCTGTATGATGTATTTCTAATTTTTGCAGAATTGTGTTCGTAACTACGGGAGTTTCTTTTTCATACATTATTATTTTTAGTTTTTCTTACTCATGAGTGAGTTGGTTCGTAATATATTGCTGATTGGTAGTTATTTTTTTTAAAAGCTTATTTTTATGATTTAAAGATTCTAAATTAATTTGATAAAAATTCATATATTTTTCTATCGTAAAATCTAATGTTTTACTAAGGCTAATGAATAAATCTATTATTGTATTTAATTGGCTATTCGTTCCTTGCAATAAATGTGTGTGCGAGTGGTGACAATAACATTTGTGCTTAAAATCATTATTTACTTGGACTGTGTGATTATTTTTCTGAAATATTTCTAGATCTAAGTAGTCTAATTTTTGAAGATTGTTCATTCTCCCTTTGATACTATTGTAAGAGGGGGTGTCGTAATCGTAAATTACCTCTCTTATTCTACTACTTCTAATAACCTGACTGGTTACTAGGTAGGAGCCTTGAATCTTGACTAACTTCTTCATTTTAAGATTTAAGAATGCAGTGTTTCTATCGCCATGTTGTTTTACTATCATATTTTATATGCTAATTTTTGAAACCAAATTTTTTATTTTTTTTTGAATAATTTTAATAAATCTTCTCCTCTTCGAGTCTACTTCGAACATGCTTTTTTTTCACTTCCATAAAGATGATCTGTAGGAGGGTCATCCCAAGCGCAAGATATCCCATGAGTCCTTACTACGTCCCCTTCGGTCTCAATTAGTTTAAATTCAGATTTTATAACAAAATTATTTATATCATTATTTGTCTGCGGCTACGATACTTTTTCCTTACGACCTCTCGCCTGACGGTACTTCTTCTCCCCGGCCCCCGAGCTCATACTGATATAATTTTTGTTATAATTTCCTTATTCAAACCTCTTTACATCGTTGGGGTTGGCCTCAGAAACCAATGGGCCGAGCTTGCTATAACTCAGTAATCCACCGGTATGTAGTCGAGTACATATACCTATGGACCATCTTCAGATCGCGTGAAACATCTTCATGTTCTTTTCCTCCGGAGAGGTGGAAAGAGGACTACTCACTAAACATTCACAAGATAAGATCAAGAAAACTTACTAATTTTTATTCGAAATATGAAATATACTTACAATAAGACTGTACAAGAACTCTAAAGATATAGGCAAAAAAACTCTCACAAGCACTCACTATGAGATCAAGTAAAGAACCCTGTGTCCTAAAACTTATCTCTCTCCTCTTTTTATAGAGGGGCGAGCCTTCAACCTGGATGCAAACGAGTACAATTATTACAAAAAGTAGCTCCACTTATTACTTAATAAAATAAAAAGGCGTACTACGGCCTTTTATTAAAGCAAAAGGTTGTGGCCGTAGAAAGATGCCTCCACAATTCATGTAGTTTATTTATATAATACACCCCATCCACTATTTTTCCGAGGTGGTAGTCACGGTAGTGATTAAGGGATAAGATCGGATAACAAAAAAACCACTCACAAAACCAGGGGCGGAGTCTGGCCTTCTAATTCTTGTCTACATGGCTAGGTATAATTGTCTATGTTGTAACTTTTGTCGATTCTTCTGCTACTGAGCCTTCATCATCAGAAAGACAGTCATATCTTTGGACAAAGTATTTAATTCTATTTCTCTCACAATGCTTTGTCAGTTTATGATCTGTATCCTTAAAGCTGAGGCCCCTTGGATAAAATAATTTTATATCTTCTTGTTCCAGCCATACAGGAGTTCTACATCGTACACTTTTTTATAACTTCTAAAGAATCTGATTTGTTTAGGTAGACTGCAGAGCTCTGAGCTGACGATATTTGAACTATCTATATGTTTAGCCTGGATAACTAGCTTTTCTTTAAACCGAAAGATGTATATCTCCCTTTTATTATTTTCTAGACAATTAGGCTTGTAGCATGGGGGGATTGCCCGTATATGGGTCCCTTTTATTATTTGCTAGTGTCTGCACGGAGCTACAGTGAGTACTGGAGTTGTGCTCCAGGAAACACCCTAATGTTTGCATGAGGTCGTTGGATCATCGACATAGGAGTTTTTTCGTGTTTGTGCAAAAGACCGTAGGTCTACTGCATGGAGTTGTGCGCCTTGAGTGCCCAACTCAGGTGGCCGCGAGTGTCACCCTTGTTACATAACAATCAGTTATGTAGGCGATAACAGACAAGGGGAGGTTGACCCACGTCGTGCGTGTTGGGTACGACGATTTGAGCAACGGGCTTGACTGAACTGTACCTGCACTATGAGGTGTAGTGCGACTACCTAAGGAAACTGGTGGGTTGCTACAGGCATAGGAGAGAGCCGAGGACCTTGAGTCATGGCTAGCGAATACTCAATGTATTGTCATCCAGTCCAGAACGGAGGATGGTGGTGGGACCCGGGAAAGTCCGGTACACCGATAAGGTGCCCTGAGTGCACGAGACGTTGGGCCGGTTGCGCTAACGTTTGTGGTGTTTGGTGCTTGAATGGCACATTCTAGCCTTATGTGATTAAGCTAATCCGCTTGCAGGGAAGAAGCACCGTCACCCCGAGAAAGGGATGGGGTCGTTATAATTTGGTCAGCTCTTGCTGACCGTTGCTTTATTTAACACCGCTTGGTGGAATGTTTGCTTGCAGGTGCTGCGGAGCCAAGCGGGAAATAGCGGGCTGAAGCCCTTCTTGCTGAGCTGGCCCTCGAAGGCCCAATTGTTTGTTTAGTTGTTTTTCATGTGTTGTCGGTCTGCGTGTCGATGTATGCAAACCATTTTATTTGGTTAAACGCTATTGATGTAAGGCCTTAAGGCCAATTATGTGGTTGTTGTTATTTCATTCCTAATGTCATGGTTAGTGGACATTCGCCTTTGAGCGTGGTTTTTATATAACTCTTTTTATTCTTCTGCTAGAATGCAACTCTGTGTTAGGATGCGTTTTCAAAATGTTAAGGGTTTATGATTTCATTTAGTAACTCTTTCGTCTATCCGTTTCATATGACGTGGGGCCCCAGCCGAACCTTCTGTTATATTATTTGTGACAGATGGGGGGTGTTACAATTTAATATCAGAGGGAGGTGTCGTTATTCCTTATTTGAATTCGTGGTCGAATTCTTTTTTAGGGGTGGTGAGCACTCATGTGCGTTGTCATTATAACATGAAAAGAACCCATGAATGTCCACTTAGAAATGAAAAACACACATGAAACACGTTAAAAACATTGTTTGTGGAACCTGAGCGTTCCTTTGTTTATTGTTTGCTATGTCTTTTAGTTACTAAAGTGCGTGTGGCGCAACTATATGTGACCAGAAGTGGTGTTGAACAGTCCCAAAATCAGCATTCTGCAGAGAGTAATGCACCGGTGGAGGTGCCTACACCTCCTCCTTCGGCCGAGACAATCCGTTTAGTTGCGGAAGCTATGTTCGCTATGATCAATGCGCAGCCAAGAGAGCAAGTACACCATGTGGTGGCCCCGGTGCAGGCCGTCGTAGTTGAGCCAGTGGCGGCGAGGTAAGTGCCTGCTGAGCCTTTGGCGGCAAAGCGAGCAACAGAAAAGCAGATGAAGCATGTGATGAGCTTCAATCCTTCTACATTTTCAGGAGTGGAATCACCGACTCAGGTCGAAGATTGGTTCTCCCGTATAAAGAGAACCATGACGGCGACGGAGACGGATGAAGCACAGAAGGTGACCATAGTCACTTTCCTACTGGATGGAGAGGCAAGGCTATGGTGGGATGAGGTGGAGTTACACCAGCTTGCTGGCAGGCAGCTATCTGACGTTTCGATGGAAGAGTTCTCGAGACTGTTCTTGGCCAGGTACCTCCCATCCACGCAGAGAATTGCGTTGGAGAATCAGTTTCAGTGCTTAACCCAGGGAGAAGGTTCCGTTGACGACTATTTACATGAGTTCACAAGGTTGGGGCGATACGCCGGCTTCACGTTTGCAGCCGAGGAGCGAAAGACCAGCAGATTCTAAGAAGGACCGCGGGATAACCTGAGGTTGCTTCTCTCAAGCCCGATGACGCAGGGCTTTCAGTTTTTGGTAAACACTGCCCGATCTTTGGATCAGGACATGAGGAGAGTGCAAAGTAAGAAGGACTTGGCTGTGAAGAAGCCAGAGTACAAGGTGTCTACCTCTTTGAAGTCTGGGTTCCACAGCAGGTGGAACAAGAAGGCTAGGTCGTCTGGACCAGCCCCTCCTACCGTTACTTCCGGAGCTACTTCGAGTCGAGGCCCGTTTGCGTGTTATACATGTGGCAAGGTGGGGCACTACGCCCGAGAGTGCCGCAGTGGCCCGCCGGAGACAGAGAAGAAGACAGGAGCATCTTATGCTGAAAAGGGGAAAGCGGTGGAGTCAACATCTTCCCATTATACTCCTGCACAGCCTCGAGTCTACAACGGGAGGCAATAAAATAGAATGACGTGGTGACAGGTACGACATAGTATACATTTTTTACTGTTTTATATATTTGTTACCTTGTGCCTTTCTTAACTTGTTTGAATTAGGTTTTGTCTTAATTTGGGACTATCCGGCGAGAGCACTGTTCGATACAGACGCTTCTCATTCTTTTCTATCCAAGGACTTCGTATTGCGCATCGGAATGCCTTCCATTTTATCAACTAATAGATTGGATGTTTTGCTGCCTAACGGATGCTTGATGCGTGCGGATAGGACCTGTTGTGTTCGGGTGCGGATAGGGAATCATGATTTTAAGTTGGAAACATCTGTACTGCCGATATCCAAGTTCGACATTATCTTTGGCATGGACTGGCTTTCGGAGCAGCGTGCGTAATTGACTGCAACTCGAAGGAAATCACACTGGGACAGGGTACTCAATGCGAGACCAAATTCGCTGGTATGCGAGGATCGAGCAAGATACTGATGTCTGCACTCCAAGTGGTCAAAGCTGTTCAGAAGGGCGCGGAGTTGTTCTTCACGCTATTGGAGGTTGTAGAGTCGAAGTCCCGTTTGAGTGACATTCTTATCATGTCAGAGTTCGCGGATGTGTTCCCTAAGGATCTCCCTGGGATTCCACCCCAACGAGAGATTGAATTCCCTATTGATCTGGTGCCAGGTACGAAACTTGTGTCTCGTGCACCATACAGAGTGGCGCCAAAAAAGATGGCAGAGCTGAAGGTTCAGCTGCAGGAATTGCTAGAGCAGGGTTACATACGTCCAAGTGGTTCACCTTGGAGTGCGTCGGTCCTCTTCGTGAAAAAGAAGGGCGGAATTCTGCGTATATGCATTGACTACCGAAAGCTGAACAAGCTGACAGAGAAGAACAAGTATCTGATTCCGAGAATCGATGATTTGTTTGATCAGTTGGTTGGATCAACCGCCTACTCGACGCTGGATCTGAAGTCTGACTACTATCAGTTGCGTATAAAGGAGAGTGATATTCCCAAGACAGCGTTTGGCACACGTTATGGTCAGTATGAGTTCACCGTGATGTCGTTCGGGTTGACAAATGCGCCATCGGTATTCATGGATTTGATGAACAGAACCTTCCGGGAGTATCTGGACCGATTTGTGATAGTCTTCATAGATGACATATTGGTGTACTCGCAATCAGAGGAGGATCATGCGAACCATTTGAGGTTGGTTTTGCACACCTTGAGGAGGAGTCGACTATATGTCAAGTTCTCTAAGTGCGAGCTTTGGCTATCGTCTGTAGTGTTTCTCGGTCATGTCGTTAGTGGGGAGGGTATTGTTGTGGATCCGACGAAGATAGCAGTCATAAAGGAGTGGCCCGTGTTGACTATAGTGGCGGAAGTCCGGAGTTTCCTGGGACTTGCCGACTACTACAGGCGGTTCGTGGAGAACTTCTCGCGGATAGCTTTACCTCTCACTACCTTGACGAGAAAGGATCAGAAGTTTGTGTGGTCGCCGGAGTGCGCACGAGCTTTTGAGGAACTGAAGGGTCGTCTGACCACGACGCCTATTTTGAGTTCGCCATGTGGTACGGACGGCTACAAGATCTATAACGATGCCTCGGGGAGCGGCTTAGGCTGCGTCCTCCTACAGTTTGGGAATGTTATAGCGTACGGCTCACACCAGCTGAAGGTGCATGAGAGAAACTATCCCGTCCACGACTCGGAGTTAGCGGCGGTGATATTCACCTTGAAGCTGTGGCGGCATTATTTATATGGCGTGAAGATTGACATCTTTACGGATCATAAGAGCCTTAAGTACTTGTTGAACCAGATGGAGTTGAAAATACGGCAAAGAAGATGGATGGAATTCCTCGGAGATTACACCTTTGAGATACATTACACACCCGGGAAGGGGAATGTGGTCGCTGATGCTTTGAGTCGTAGAACTCCAGCACGAGCAAACTGGTTGCGCATGCATGATGAACGTTTAATCTAGGAATTGGAAGCCTTGGGTATCACCTGTGTCGACAGGAGTACTAGTGCAAACACATGCTTGAACTGGACGGAGGTGCAATGTGACCTTGCGGAAAGAGTTCGGAAAACGTTGAAGCTCGATGAGAGCATAAAGCGTTATGCAGCGGAAGGGTCAAATTCTCAGTTCTTGGTTGAAGACGGTCTTCTGCGAAAAGGTGATTGCTTGTGCATCCCAAAGTCTGGCACACTACGGGAAAAGTTGATGTATGAGGCTCACAATACCAAGTACTCAATCCACCTGGGGAGCACAAAGATGTACAAGGACATGAAGACACTATTCTGGTGACCAGGTATGAAGATGGACATAGCCCTCTACGTGGCAAAATGTCAAACGTGCGCGCTAGTGAAGGCCGAGTGCCAACGACCAGAAGGCTTCTTGAAATCGTTGTCGATCCCGGAGTGGAAATTTGATGATATTTCCATGGATTTTGTGCACGGTTTGCCAAAGTCGTTGCAGAAAAACGACTCTATCTGGGTGATTGTTGATCGGTTGACCAAAGTTGTGCAGTTTATCCCAAATCGAAAAAGCGATCCAGTGGAGAAGCTAGCAAAGTTGTATGCGGAGAACATCGTTCGATTACATGGCGTCCCTCGCAGCATAGTTAGCGACCGTGATGGGCGGTTTACGTCCGGTGATTGGAGGCACGTTCATCGGTCACTGGGCACAAAGCTCAAGTTTAGCACAGCCTTCCATCCGCAGACAGACGGGCAAACTGAGAGGACAAATCGGATGATGGAAGATATGCTGCAAATGTGCGTTTTGGATTTCGGACAGCGTTGGGAAGATCACGTTCACATGGTAGAGTTCGCCTATAGCAATAGTTACCAGGTGAGTATTCGATGGCCCCGTACGAGGCGTTATACGGCAGGAAGTGCCGCACTCCGTTAGCATGGGCAGAAACCGGTGATACCAAGCTATTGAAGCGCAGAGATGTTGATGAGGCGAATGAGTCCATACGGACCATTCGAAAGAGGTTGTTGATCGCCCAAGATCGTCAAGCGAAGTATTACAACGCCAAACACCGGAACGTGGAGTTCGCGGTTGGAGATTAGGTATACTTGAAGATAAAGCCTTTAAAAGGAGTGTCGAGAGTTCGACGCTTGAAGAAGCTGAGTCCCAGGTATTTAGGGTCATTTAAGATCACTGAGCGCATCGGCGAGGCAGCTTACCGACTTGCTTTGTCGACGGAGCTGAGTGAATTGCACAACGTCTTCCATATTTCTGTGTTGAGGAAGGCGGTGTGGGAACCCGATTCTGTGTTGGAGGCCGATAGTGTGCCGGTGGATAGTGTCCTATCTACCAGAGTGGCCCAGTTTGCATTGTCGATAGTGATATACGATAGTTGCGGAGAAAAACAATCAAGATGGTGAGAGTCCGTTGGAACAATTGTGGCCGCGAGGAGCTCTCTTAGGAGCCAAAAGAGGTCATGTGCGAGGAGTAACCCGATTTATTTTACTCAAGTATGACGAATTTCATTTCGTTATTCATATTTTAAATTTCGGGACGAACTTTCTTTAAAGAGGAGAGAATTTTAACGCCCTAATATTTAACCAAAATGATTTTGGGGGTGCGTTTAGAGGGCTGGTCTGCGAATAGCAAATCAGGCTAGGGTTTTTGTATAAAACCTAAATCCCCCCCCCCCCTCCCCTCTCATTCTCACAGCCGCATACCTCTCATCTCTCCCGATTTTCTCATCTCTCCAGATCTCTCTCCCTCTCTCCCGTACCCGCTGGAAGGAGCAGAGCTCCCGACTCCTCCCTCTTGCGTCGCCGTAGGAAGGAGCAGAGCGCCGATTCCCGAGCAGTCCCCCTCTCCCCAGCTCTCTTCTCCCTGCGCCGGCCGACTAGAAGGAGCCCCCTCCTCCCGATTCCTCTTGTTGTGGGAGCCGGGCAGCAGCAGGGTTAGGAGGTCCCGACCTCCCTCAACCCGAGCCTCTCTCACTCTTTTTTTCTGTCTAGGCCGCCGCTGGTAAGGAGGAGGCCGACCACTCGCTGTGGTGTTGGGTGTTAATACGTGCGCAGCCGTGAAGCCCTAGCGTGGAGCTCACTCTTGGCCGACCCAGAACACGGGTGGAAAGCATCGAGAGTTGCCGCCGCCACCGTTTGTGACCGAGCCATGCCTCAAAAACGCGCGTCAAGGGTAACGACTTTTCTTCTTGGGCAGGTGAAGTCCTTAATTAGCAAATTTGCATGGAAACCCCTCTCCACCGACGGGTGGGGGAAGGGTGCTCTCCGACGGGTCGATGTTTACATCCCCGCTATTAATTGCATTAACACCCGAAAGCGCGAGTACGATTTAGGCATGTTGTGTGAAGCCCATCTGAACATGTTGGTCTGGATTGGTGATGTTCTAGGATTCCCGGAGAAGACACCGTGGAAGTTGTATGTTTGGAATTTGGGGGTCTGCACGGAGCTGCAGTGAGTACTGGAGGTGTGCTCCAGGAAACACCCTAATGTTTGCACGAGGTCGTTGGATCGTTGGCATTAACTCCGGGGAGTTTTGTCGTGTTTGTGCGAAGCCCGTCTCTCGGAGACCGTAGGGCTAGTGCGTGGAGTTGTGCGCCTTGAGTGCCCAACTCAGGTGACCGCGAGTGTCACCCTTGTTACATAACAATCGGTTATGTAGGCGATAACAGGCAAGGGGAGGTTGACCCGCGTCGTGCGTGTTGGGTACGACGATTTGAGCAACAGGCTTGACTGAACTATACCTGCACTATGTGGTGTAGTGCGACTACCTAAGGAAACAGGTGGGTTGTTACAGGCATAGGCGAAAGCCGAGGACCTTGAGTCACGGCTAGCGAATGCTCAATGTATTGTCATCCAGTCCAGGACTGAGGATGGTGGTGGGACCCGGGGAAGTCCGGTACACCGATAAGGTGCCCTGAGTGCACGACACGTTGGGCCGGTTGCGCCAACATTTGTGGTGTTTGGCGCTTGAATGACACATTCTAGCCTTACGTGATTATGTTAATCCGCTTACACGAAAGAAGCACCGCCAACCCGAGAAAGAGGTGGGGTCGTTATAATTTGGTCAGCTCTTGCTGACCGTTGCATTGTTTGTCACCGCTTGGTGGAATGTATGTTTGCAGGTGCTGCGGAGCCAAGCGGGAAATAGCGGGCTGAAGCCCTTCTTGCTGAGCTGGCCCTCGAAGGCCTGATTGTTTGTTTAGTTGTTTTTCATGTGTTGACGGCCTGCGTGCTGATCTATGCAAACCATTTTATTTGATTAAACGCTATTGATGTAAGGCCTTAAGGCCAATTATATGGTTGTTGTTATTTCATTCTTAATGTCATGGTTAGTGGACATTCGCCTTTGGACGTGGTTTTATATAACTCCTTTTATTCTTCCGCTAAAACGCAACTCTGTGTTAGGATGTGTTTTCAAAATGTTAAGGGTTTATGGTTTCATTTAGTAACTCTTCCGTCTGTCCGTTTCATATGACGTGGGACCCCGACCGGACCTTCTGTTATATTATTTGTGACGGATGAGGGGGTGTTACAGTTATAGTTAGTTGCTGTTGTGAACATTATAGTTGTTGTTATGAATATTATAGTTGTTGAATCCAAATCTTGTGAAATGACAATTATAGGGGAGTGCAAATAGCCATACAAAACAACCGAGTGCAAAATGCCAATTTAAAGAAATTGGGGTGCAAAATGTCAATGCAAAGTTGGACTGAAATACCGCTTAGATTTAAAGGATAGGTTGCAAAATGCCAAAGGATGTGTAAATGAGGGATGCAAAATGCCAAATTTAATAATTTGAGGTACAAAGTGTCAAAAGGGTATAAATGGAGGGGTGCAAAGTGCCAATTGTCCATTTTAATCTATTTTAGTTAACAACTACTTGTGGGAAATTCCAATTTTTCCAGCACTGCAGTAGCGCAGTTTACTAAATTATCATTCCCCGCTAAATTATTTCCTTGGGCAAAAATTTAACATCTTTATCCTCCTAATCAAGCTCTTTCGTCTGCTTTGACTAGGCCACAAATTTCAGTCACCAGTCGGAGAACTACTGCAAGACGGAGGCCGAGCTATACAAGTGCTAACTCAACAGAAAAATGATTCATGGATTATATTTTTTTTCTTTTCTAAAAACCCGCGTCGAAGATGAACATACATAAGTCGAATTGATACTTTTGTCAGCAAAAAAAAGTATAATAAATAGGAGCAAGAAGACATACCTAGTGGATGGGAGAAGAATTTGCAGAATATGGGGAAGAACTGAAAAATAAAAGAGACATAAATAAAAACGAGGAATAGCGAAACAGGAGACGTCAAGAGAAGGGAAGAAGTTGATGCTTTCTTCTTCCGGCTATGATCCCGCAACCCAAACTTCTTACCATTTTCAGTTTCCCCGATAGCTTGCCCTCAAAGAAAAGGATGCCGCAACTCGGCAAATGTAGAAATCGAATCAAAAGCATAACGTGGCGAGGTCGGAGCAGGCGTGGATGAGGCCAAGTGTAGCAGAGCCTGAAGAGGACAAATGGTCGATTCCAGAAAGCGGTAGTCATTCCTCTTCGCCGACTCATAAACTCTCCGCTCGCACTCTCGCACTCTCCCATACTCAGCAATTTTTTACTTGGTGCAGTGAGTGATATCTCCATAAATCCCGACGTATTTCAAGCAGACCTAGTTTTAAAAGGAAGCCTCTCCAAGGCTTTGTTTGGTTAGGCGGTGCCGCGGTGGCGGGAGGGGCCGGCGGATGGAAGCAGGGGATTGGGACCGGAGAGGAGGCAAGGTTGGAAACGGAGTAGGCGGATGGCTTTTCCTCCCTGCGGGAGTTAACGGAGGAAATGCGGCCGGCGAACTGTTCGTTTTTTCGCTGTCCGGCAGCCTTTGCTCCAAATGCTCGTGTGAAGAGCAAACAAATTAAGCTCCGGTTCATGTTTGACTGGTAAAAATAAGTCCTCCCAAACAAAACCTAAATCTTGTAGGCTAGGCTCAAGTGTAGCAGGCTGCTGCATTGAAGATTTACGGGAATAACATTAATTACCGTTGTAAATATCGGACAGCTGGAAAGTAATGTTAATATGCAACTGTCCAAAAGACAAGTCAATATAAACACTATGTAATAACTTTTGCATTTATGAAATAGTTTTTTTTAATTCCTTAGTTTTCTTCAGCTTTATCATCACTGTCAAGAACTCTGTTCCGCAAACTTGCCGGGTCATGGCCTGCAAATCCTCCTCCAGCTCCTAACTTAACAAATTGGTGCTACTCATTGAGTCCTTCCTCATGGAAGGGCATTCATCTCCTCCCCAAAGTTTGTCGGCAAGCCGGATGGTGACGTGGGATGACTTGGAGCTCCGTCACCTCCATTACATGCAACAAACCACGAATCTTCACGACACAATCTAAGAGCAGAATGATCAATTTGCACAAGAACTGTAAAAAGTAGCAGCACAAGTTTCCCTTACCAAAGAAAATCAGGAAATATCGAAAGCAGAAATCCGTGATTTCTATCAGGAATTCAAGGAGTTCCGCATAAAAATGCAGAGTTTCGTTCAAGCGTTCATCAGAAACAATGGAGTCGGCCTTCAGCCTCCGCCGAATCAAGCGGCCGCAACCGTCGGGCCTTCTACTGCTTCTTCCCAATAAGTCATCTCATCGCAGCCTCCGTTCATACCCCATGGTGCAAACGAAAGGCATTCAGGATCTAAAGCATTTTTTATCCAAATTGGCATAGATTTCACAAAATCTGGCATACGGCCTCCCTATCTCCAAGAACACTTATTTTTCAAACAACCAACAACCACCGTTACCTACAAAATCTTCTTTGAATTTTCAGTTTCCACCATGTTCTCCCCAATTAGGAAGAACCCATGCCGATTCTTTTCTTAATACGGGTCCTGCGCAACCTGCTTTTATTAAACCTGCAAATGCCCGCTTCGACTACCTGCATTTTTTACCAACGACCCGACCGAGTGGCTGTACAAACTGGAATTACATTTTCGTTTTAATCAAGTTAACCCTCTTGATTATCTTTTCTTCGCTTCTATACATTTAGATAAACCGGTGGCGAGATGGTTCCAGGGACTTCTCCGCGATGGAATGTGTTCAGACTGGCAAACTTTCAAGATCGCCATCCTTGATCGTTTCGGACCTACGGACTATGAAGACCCTTTAGGTAAATTTAATAAATTAGTGCGAATTGGTTATGTTGCTTCTTATCAAGAAAGTTTTGAGGAATTAGCTTGCCAAGTTGAAGTTTTATAACCAGATATTGTACACTGAAATTTTATTAGTAGTCTTAAGCCCCATATTAAACGGGCAATCACTGCACAACCACCCACATCGCTTCACAATACATATAGATTGGCATGTATATACGAGGACCAATTTCCGGGCGACCAAAAACCTTTTAAAACAGGAGAATCAAAATACTTTCAGAACATCAATGCCTTTAAATCTAACCGATTAGATAAATTAGCTATGAAACGCTTATCCCCTACGGAAATCCAAAATAGACGGGAAAAATGTCAGTGTTTTACATGCGATAAAAAATATTCCAAAGACCATAAGTGCAAAAATAAATCGTCAATATATTTATTGGAAGGCGAGCCGGATGAACGATGTGAAGTCATAGACAATACTGATGAACCAATTTCGACTACCTTTATCGACTCTGAAATAAGTGTCAACGCACTAATCGGAAAAAAATTTAGCAAAATCTCTTAGGGTCCGTTCGTTTACACGGAATTGAGCCTCTGGAATTGGAATTGAAGGTCTAATTTCAATTCCATCATTCGTCTGCACGCTTGACTTTGGAATTTAAATTTTAATGAATTCCGTAGAATTCATTTTGAACTAAAGACAATTCCTTCCTATTTATATAAGAATTGGACAATTCCGATCGAGACACATTTTTAAGCCCGGGCGCGAATTTTTCCGCCCGGGCGCAATTTCTTCGCCGGGGCGCGTTTTTTTTGCCCGGGCGCAAATTTTTCGTCGGGGCGCGAATTTTTCTCCCGGGAGCGATTTTTTCGCCCGGGCGCGATTTTTTGTCACAAACACGTTTTTTTCGCCCGAGCGCATTTTTTTCGATCGGGCGTGATTTTTTTTTGCCCGGGCGCGATTTTTTCGCCCGGTCGCGTTTTTTTTGCCCGGGCGCGATTTTTTTCGCCCGGGCGCGTTTTTTTCGCCCGGGCGCGTTTTTTTTTCGCCCGGGCGCGTTTTTTCGCCCGGGCGCGTTTTTTCGCCCGGCCGCGTTTTTTTCGCCCGACCGCGTTTTTTTCGCCCGGGCGCGTTTTTTTCGCCCGGGCGCGATTTTTTCGCCCGGGCACGTTTTTTTCGCCCGGGAGCGAAAAAAATCGCGCCCGGGCGAAGAAAGCGCCCAGGGTGAAAAAAAACGCGTCAGGCGATTTTTTTCTCCGGGGACGTTTTCTTCGCCCGGGCACAATTCTTTAGCCCGTGCGCGATTTTTTCGCACGGGCACGATTTTTTCGCCCGTGCGCGAATTTTTTCTCCCGGGCACATTTTTTTCACCGGGCGCGTTTTTTTCGATCAGGCGCGTTTTTTTCGCTCGGGCGCGATTTTTTCGCCCGGGGCATTTTTTTCGCCCGGGCGCGTTTTTTGCGCACGGGCGCGTTTTTTTCGCCTGGTGCGATTTTTTCGCCCGGGCGCAATTTTTTCTCCTGGGCGCGATTTTTGCTCGGGCACGTTTTTTTGCCCCCAGTCGAAAAAATCATGCCCGAGCGACATAATCGCGCCCGAGCGAAAAAAAATATCGGCCACGTGAAAAAATCCAACCCGTGAGAAAAAATCACGACTAAGTGAAAAAATCTTGCCCGGACAAAAAAATCACGTCCGGGCAAAAATCGCACCCGGGCAAAAAAATCAAATTCCGATTCCACAATATTCATCAATATTCTTTATTAGACGAACATTGGAATTGGAATTCGTCACCAATATTTAATTCCACAATATTCATCAATATTCAATTCCAATATCGAATTCCAATTCCGGACAAACGAACGGACCCTTAGAGTTGATGGGTTCATAGGATCTAAAATAATTCAAATATTTCTTGATAATGGCAGCACACACAATTTCATTACCAAGCGCGCTGCAAATTTTCATAAATTGCCTATTTCTTCTTGCAAACCTTTTAAGATACACGTTGGCAATGGAAATACTATATTTTGTAATGAAGTTTGTTTGGAAGTAATATTAATTATTCAAAATATATATATTTCACCATAAATCTTTTTATCAGAGACGTACATAGGGCAGATATAATCCTAGGATTCCAATGGTATGAAACTTTAGGACCAGTAACTGTTGATTACAAAACTTTGCAAATCACATTTAACTATCACATTCAACAATGCACAATCACAGCTCTGCGCACGCTAAATCTAGGGAATATTTCGACAGCCTGGTTGAATAAAATGATCGCCAATTGTCCGAGCTTTAGGAGAGATCCTGCCAATTGTCGGAGCTTTAGAGCCCCAAATCGCGAGCCGAGTCCAGATCTACGGAGAGCGACCCAGTGTGTTTCTTTCCATCCGTTTGGATTTTTGATTCATGTCGCCCAAGAGAATTTCAAGGATAACGGTTCTCCTCTTGGATAAGTGAAGTCCTTATTTTTGCATGTTAGAATGGAAACTCCCATCAACGGGTGGAGAGAGTGAGGTTTCCTTTGGGTCGATACAATGTATCCCCGGTAGAAACTTACATATAGAGTTCGGAACCGAAGTACGAACATAGGCATGCCGTGTGAAGCTCATTCGGACAAGTTGGTCTGGATTGATGATGGATTTAATGCTCTTTGTATGCCAGAGAAGACTCTGTGATTTATACTATTTTCGGGTTCTGAGTGATGTAGAGTGTTATAGGGAGTCCTGGACTAGGAGGCTAACTGCAAGAAATACCAGGAAAAACAGACAAAGTCGAAGTTCTATCAGCTACCTCCCGACGGTAGCGCTACTACTGGCGTTAGCGCCCAGTGGGCTATTTTGTGGTTGTGAAGCTTGTGTCCATGAGACAAAGTGGATAATGAAAGTGAGACCTAAACCTTGTTCTAGATATTTTTCATACACAGCACAACATAATTAATTAAACAAGGAAACTAGACGACACAAGATATTAAAGTGGTTCCCCAAACACCGGGTACATCCACTCTTCTACCCAAACGGTAGGAATCCACTACAGGTTTTTGCTAAGGTGCCCTGCCACCAATGATCTGATTCAGGTAGATCAAACAGACCCTTTAGACTTTTGATCAGGTGTCTAAAAACCAAGCACAGGTTTTTGATCAGGTGCCCTGCCACCAAGGGATACTTTTGAAGGGAGTAATAACCCTGTACAGGAGGGGAAGAAGGTTAAGATGTCTTCTCTATTTTACAATAGATTAGAGAAGCACAAGAGTCTCTTCAGAACTTCTGACAGAATACTGTCTTGAAGTTCTGAAGGAATAAAGCTAAGAAGAAGATAATAGAATATAAAATAAAAGGATCTTCTTCAGCAGCTTCCTTCTTCTTCTTCTTCTTCAATATCTCTGAGTGTAATCTTCCTGGAACAGGAGCACTCAGGTTGAAGAAGAGCAGAAGAGATAACTTCTCAGTTGAATGAAGATTGCTGAGAGCAGCTGTGCTGTAAGCTGGTTCTTTCTCTGTATGTTGTATAGGTTGAACTCCTTCACTCTTATTCCTATGCTTGTTCTTCCAAAAGAACTCTTTATATAATAACAGCAGCAACGGCTCTATTATTTGAGATGAGCTTTTGTCTTTATCTGGAATCTTGAATCTGGGCTGCAATTATCACAAAGACAAAATAAGTCTTGCAGATATATATTTCTATATAAAGATAAAGCTACAGCAGCTGTAATATTAAATCTGATAAATAATGTCACATCAGATAACTCTTTAAAGCCAACGGCTATAAAGGACAGCTTGCAAAAGTAAAGTCAGATAATAAGACAAAAGATATGTCAGAAAGGAATTGACTTATGCATAAAGGTATAAGCATCTTTATCTTTTAGATATATGCATAAGATCAATTAAATAATCTATAATAAAGATATGCTAGGAATATAGGAAATAAAACAAAGAATAAAACACATATAATATTACATATGCAGACCAAAAGATAGTCGAACGATCCTCGACGATCGTCGACCGACCTACTGAGATCGTCGAGCTATCAGTCAGATAGTCGACCGACTCAAACAAAACAGAAAGCGTCGAGCGATCCTTAGAGATCGTCGAACGGCCCACTGAGATAGTCGAGCTATCAGGAAGATAGTCGACCGACTCGGGCAAGACAGAAAACGTCGAACTATCAAGAGATAGTCGACCGGAGCTCGACGATCTAGCAGAACGTCGAGCTGGCAAGAGACAGACGATCGTCGACCGGCTGATCGACGATAGTCGATCGGCGTTCGACTATCGTCGAACCAAAAACTAACTTAGCCAGATTTCACTGGATAAGTGACTACACTAAAACTAACCTTTGACCAAAGATAAATCTTGGGTCAAGAGACTAACAGGAAAGACTTAACTCAAATCCAAACTAGGGTACCAACAATCTCCCCCTATTTGGGTTAAGTCTTTCAAAAACTAAAACTACTGGAAATAAATAAACTAAACTAAAACAACTTAATAGAGATCCTAGCCCAAATCAGAACTAGGGTTCCAACAATCTCCCCCTATTTGGGTGAGGATCCTATTAGCAAAATAATGCAAAGCATAAAATATAGAAAGAAAAGCTTTGCTAAGCTGGATGCTTGCTGGCATTTGCAATCTCCCCCTATGTTGATGCAGTACATGTGATTGAAGAAGGCTGAGATGACTTTGAATTTTGATTGAGTCATCCAGCTAACTCTTGTAAGTAGTACCTGCAGAAAGCTATGGTAGAGATTGCTCTCTCCTTGAAAAAGGGTATGTTAGCAGCAAAAATGATATTTTGTCCAGCAAATTTGATTAAGATTCTGGATCTGAAAAACAAAATCAGATATCTTCCTTCCTATAGAATTTCTTTTCATTAGACAAGATTCAAACTCAGCTGATCAATGCAACTAGAGTAGAGGACTCAATCTAAATGAAATTAGAAAAGGATCTATAAGAAATAGAGTTATCTGACAGAGAATTTCTTATACAGAAATCCAAACAAAATTTTTGAACAGAATATCAATCAGATATAATAAACAGCCTTTAAGAAAAAGGAAATGCTTCCTAATAACTTTGTTCCAGATGGCAGAAGGATTCAAAAATATTTTAAGTAATTTATCCTTTTGTTTATAAAACAAATTTATGAAGAAACAAACTGAGTTCTCAGATTTGAACTTATTAAAAGATAAAGAAAACATTTCTCTGAGGAGTGTTGGTTCCTTCTCAGGTTTTGTTAAGTCTTGGCAGCAATATTGTTTTTCTAATTTAACTGAACTAAAAACAGAATTAGATAATAATACCTGAACCTTTTCAGGTTTTGATTTTCCTTCTGTTAGTTCAGCTTCTCTATTGCTGCAGGAGGCATTGATGGCCTTTAAGCAAAATTCTTTGGCCCTTGCTTCCTCCTCTTCATCTTCAAATGATGAGTCATCATCTGAGACTTCCCAGACAACATCTAGGGATGTTGATTCTTCTCCTTCAGATGAGATGATGTGGCTTCCTTCTGATATTGCATCCATGGGTTCAGAAGCCATTTGATGAATGTTTTGTAGAGTTTGGCCCTGTTTTTGATCATTTCTTCATGTTGGAAATTTTGAGTCTGTAATCCTGCAAGACAGAAAACAGATCAAGTGCAAAGGGAACAAGAAGAGATGCAGTTTTTGCTTTTGTGCATGAACAAATGAATGAAGCAAATCTTGAAGAAGAAAAGAGTGAGGGCAGAGAGGATGGCAGGGGAATGCAATTTAATGAGCACAGCACTCATTAGGATTATCTGAAAAAGTTTTTGAAGAAAATCTTTAAAATCAGAAAGGCACTGTCTGATAATTCCCTTCCTAAAGAATCACTTTATCACAAATAAAAACTTCAACACAGTGTGATGATCCACTGGATCAAGTCTGTGTTGAGTTTTAGTGTAGATAATTTTGTGAAAAATCTGTAAGGATGTAGAATTATCTTACTATGCCTCTTTGAGATCTAAGATTCATCAAAAAGGAAAATTTTCAGACCATAAATGTAATGAGGTTTTATTGGTTTATTAAATAAATTTTTCAAAAAATATTTCATGTATGTTTGAAAAATTTGAGAAAACTTTTGAAAAACAAAATCAATGTTGCTGAATTTTCTTAATATTTCTCTTGAAGTTTTTCTTATTGTTTCCTTAAAATGAGTGTGGTCTGTATGTGGATTGATGACGAATGGGAGTATACTTTTAAGGAAATTCATATTTTCTTTAGGTTTAGTTGCATCCAAGTTAGAAAGTGATTTAGGATATTTTGAAATGTAGTTAGTATGGGATATCACCTGATATTTTCTAAGTTCTGATTCAGGCTTTTCCTTGTTGTTTGATGCATTTATGGCTTTTAAGCAGAAGGCTACTTCATCAGCATCATCTTCTTCATCACTTAAATAAGATGAGTCATATTGTGGTTCATCTGTGTTTGATTTTGGTGAAGATTCAGGTGCTGATTCTTCTTCACTTGATTCTGCAGCCATCTTGATGAGGGATTGCCATAGCTCCTTGGCTGTGGTGCAGTGCATCAGATCTTCAAAGATGTCATCTGGCATGGATTGTGCCAAGATGTTCATTGCTCTAGCATCAGCATCCTTAAGTAACTTTTGTGCATCTTTGTTTGATGCTGTGGGTGCTATAGGACCTGTCATTATAACATTAAAAATGCTTTCATCAAATAACTTCATATAACATTTTATCTTTGACTGCCATAGTGCAAATGTATTGAGGTTGCACATAGGAAGTTCTGCCATGAGTAAAAAAAAATTCTAGAGTGAAGTAAGGTATGTTGGATCTTTTTGGTTCAGGTGTTAGCCTGTGGTTTTAACCAACCTCCCTCTGATACCAATTGAAAGTGAGACCTAAACCTTGTTCTAGATATTTTTCATACACAGCACAACATAATTAATTAAACAAGGAAACCAGACGACACAAGATATTAAAGTGGTTCCCCAAACACCGGGTACATCCACTCTTCTACCCAAACGGTAGGAATCCACTACAGGTTTTTGCTAAGGTGCCCTGCCACCAATGATCTGATTCAGGTAGATCAAACAGACCCTTTAGACTTTTGATCAGGTGTCTAAAAACCAAGCACAGGTTTTTGATCAGGTGCCCTGCCACCAAGGGATACTTTTGAAGGGAGTAATAACCCTGTACAGGAGGGGGAAGAAGGTTAAGATGTCTTCTCTATTTTACAATAGATTAGAGAAGCACAAGAGTCTCTTCAGAACTTCTGACAGAATACTGTCTTGAAGTTCTGAAGGAATAAAGCTAAGAAGAAGATAATAGAATATAAAATAAAAGGATCTTCTTCAGCAGCTTCCTTCTTCTTCTTCTTCTTCAATATCTCTGAGTGTAATCTTCCTGGAACAGGAGCACTCAGGTTGAAGAAGAGCAGAAGAGATAACTTCTCAGTTGAATGAAGATTGCTGAGAGCAGCTGTGCTGTAAGCTGGTTCTTTCTCTGTATGTTGTATAGGTTGAACTCCTTCACTCTTATTCCTATGCTTGTTCTTCCAAAAGAACTCTTTATATAATAACAGCAGCAACGGCTCTATTATTTGAGATGAGCTTTTGTCTTTATCTGGAATCTTGAATCTGGGCTGCAATTATCACAAAGACAAAACAAGTCTTGCAGATATATATTTCTATATAAAGATAAAGCTACAGCAGCTGTAATATTAAATCTGATAAATAATGTCACATCAGATAACTCTTTAAAGCCAACGGCTATAAAGGACAGCTTGCAAAAGTAAAGTCAGATAATAAGACAAAAGATATGTCAGAAAGGAATTGACTTATGCATAAAGGTATACGCATCTTTATCTTTTAGATATATGCATAAGATCAATTAAATAATCTATAATAAAGATATGCTAGGAATATAGGAAATAAAACAAAGAATAAAACACATATAATATTACATATGCAGACCAAAAGATAGTCGAACGATCCTCGACGATCGTCGACCGACCTACTGAGATCGTCGAGCTATCAGTCAGATAGTCGACCGACTCAAACAAAACAGAAAGCGTCGAGCGATCCTTAGAGATCGTCGAACGGCCCACTGAGATAGTCGAGCTATCAGGAAGATAGTCGACCGACTCGGGCAAGACAGAAAACGTCGAACTATCAAGAGATAGTCGACCGGAGCTCGACGATCTAGCAGAACGTCGAGCTGGCAAGAGACAGACGATCGTCGACCGGCTGATCGACGATAGTCGATCGGCGTTCGACTATCGTCGAACCAAAAACTAACTTAGCCAGATTTCACTGGATAAGTGACTACACTAAAACTAACCTTTGACCAAAGATAAATCTTGGGTCAAGAGACTAACAGGAAAGACTTAACTCAAATCCAAACTAGGGTACCAACAGATAACATATTGAGTTGTTGAGCCTAGAGTGCCTAACAACGGTGGTCGTGCGTGACA
The DNA here is from genome assembly GCA_039513925.1 of Platanthera zijinensis. Taxonomy (NCBI): domain Eukaryota; kingdom Viridiplantae; phylum Streptophyta; class Magnoliopsida; order Asparagales; family Orchidaceae; genus Platanthera; species Platanthera zijinensis. The sequence continues at coordinate 50,239,034 of CM077090.1, read as the reverse complement.
GCCTTGAAACATAACGGGGTTATGTATGTTTGATAAGAGAAAGGGGAGGCTGACTTGTATCCTGTCTTCCACTTTGATTTCTTTGGCTTTCGGCTTTGGCATGACGATTTGAGCAATGGGAAATAATTGATCTATACATGCACTATGTCGTTCTTGTACTAGATTGCTTAAGGAATTGGCTTTTGTTGTTGGCATAGTGAAAGTCTTAGGCTATGGGTCGGAAAGACTAGAAATGCTCAAAGTTACCATGGGTCCAGGATTGAGGATGGTGGTGGGACACTAGGGATTTGGTACACCAATAATGTGCTCTAAGTGCACAGGACCTGTGGCCTTGTGTGTCAACGTATGTGATGGTTGATACATATATACATATATTATCATTCTGCTGTTTGTACTGAATGAGCATTGTCTCCCCGAGTGAGGGGTGAGGTCGTTATAATTTGGTCAGCTAAAGATGTCCGTTGCCGTGTTTGCCACATCTTGATGGACTATCCCCAAGCAGATGCAGGAGAGCCAAGTGGGAAGTAGCGGGCTAAAGCCCCCTCACGCTATGCAGGCCCTGAAGGCCAAGCGAAGTGTTTAATTTTTGTCATGTGTGGCCGACATGTGTGTCGATGTATGTAAAATACTTTTGTGAAAGAAATATCGTAAGGCCTTAAGACCAAATGTACAACCCCGTATCCGGCGAGTGGGGTCAGCCGAGTCCAGCCCAAGCCCTGGGCGAACTGGGTCCTGGGCGTAGAGTTCACTCGATGCCCCCAGCCCAAGCGGCGAGTTCACTCAGCGCCTTCAGCCCGGCGTCGAGTGAGTCGAGTATACTCAACGCCCCTGCCCCGGCGTCGTGAGCCCAGCTCGCCTCAGCACCCAGTCCGACTCGCCAAGGCTACTAGGGAGCCCCAACTCGTAGTGGGGTTCATCGAGCCCAGTTCGACGAACTCCGGGCCGTTCGTCGAAGCCACGACAGGCAAGTAGAGTAGGTCGGGTCCGAGCTCGCCAAGGTGCCGAGCTGAGGCAGCAAGTGCCAGCTCCATCAGGCACTCGTCGCCCTTGCCGCGCTGAGGTAGCGAGTGCCAGCTCCATCAGGAACTCACCGCCCTTGCCGAGCTGAGGTAGCGAGTGCCAGCTCCATCAGGCACTCGTCGCCCTTGCCGAGTAGAGGCGGTGGGGGCTATTCGCCCTGTGTTGTGTGGGGTGTTTTTTGCCATTTTGCCCCTGCGGGCCTGCCCATAGCCAGTTAGAACAGCGGATTCCCGATGTTGGCAGACCCAAGTTGCATGCACATAGCTGTTCAAAACAACAGAGATTGGCTATTTGCAGGCCGTTTTCAGAATCCTATAAATAGGACCCAAGGGGTACCTCAGGAAGCAGGCTTACTTGTGCCCGGTCTTCCAGCGCTTTCTGAGGTACCTTAGCTTCAGCACTTGGCTAAGGAGGGGAAGCGCTCTAAGATCTTACGGGTGTGTGGAGGGACCTCCGTGCTGGAGCCTTGGGTCTATCCCTAGTCCTTCTTCCTTGGTTTTTCGGGCTCGCGGAAGAGAAGTACGTGTGTGATCACTCCTTCCCCAAGGGTGAACTCCTCGAGACCGAATTCTCGGTTTCAACACCAAAACTCTGTGTATTTTGGTTATCATTCATACTTGTTGGTTAGTAGACATTCCTGTGTTTGAGTTCTTATTATTCTAAAATCTTTCGTTAGAATGCATCTCTGAGTTAGGATATGTGAATGTTTTGGTTTTAATACGTAACTCCACTGACTGTCTGTGGAATATAGTGTGGGGCACCGACCAAACCTTCTGTTATATTCTATGTGACGGATGAGGGTGTTATAATTTGGTATCAAAGCTAGACGTCAATCTTTCTTATTCGAATTTGTGGTCGAATTCTTTTAAGGGGTGGTGAACACATGTATGTGTGTTAACATTATAACATGAAAGAACTCATGATTGTCCAATTAGGAATGAAAATACACATATTTTAGGAACCTGTGTGTTCATATAATTATTTTTTGTAATATTTTGAGTTGTTTAATTGTGCGTTTCACGATTATAGATGAATAAAAGTGGTGTGGAGCAGTCTGAACCCCAACGTTCTGCGGAGAGTACTGCACCAACTGAGGTGTTTACACCTCCTCCTTTGGCAAAAACAATACGATTGGTTTTTGAAGCTGTATTTGTGCTAATCAATGTGAAACCATGAGGGAAAGTACAACCTCCTACCCCTGGGGTTGCCCGTGAGCTGTTTAGCGTAGTTGAGCCAGTGGTCGTGGAGTCAATGACAGTAACACGAGCAAAAAAAGCAATTGAAGCATGTAATGAGTTTCAACCCTCTTGTGTTTACGGGTACTGGAACCCCAATACAAGCCGAATATTAGCTCTCTCGCATTAAGAGAACCATGACGACAACGGAGACAGAGGAGTGGCAGAAAGTCCCTGTGGATACTTTCTTATTAGATGGATATGCAAGGCTATAGTAGGATGAATTGGAGTTGCACCAGTTTGTTGGTCGGCCGTTAACGGATATCTATATGGAGGAGTTCTCAAGACTTTTTCTGATGAGGTATCTTCAATCTGCATAGAGGATTGCTATAAAAAATCAGTTTCATAAGTTAACTTAGGATGAGAGGTCTGTTGATGACTACTTGCATGAGTTTACAAGATTGGGGCGGTATGCGGGCTCTACGTTTGTTGACGAGGAGCGTAAGATAAACAGGTTTTATGAAGGTCTGTGTGACGATCTGAGGTTTCTTCTCTCAGGTCTGATAAAGCAGGGCTTTTTGACATTGGTAAATACTGCTTGATCCCTAGAGCAGGATATAAAGCGCGTACAACGCAAGACTGACTTGGCTGCGAAAAAACCAGAGTTTAAAGTACCACGCTCTCTAAAATCTGAGTACCGTAGTAGGTGGATAAAGGAGTCTAGGTCTTCGGGACCAGTTTCTTCTAATGCTTCTAGTGTGACTGCTAGTCGAGTTCTGCCCACTTGCTATACTTGTGGCAAGCCAGGAAACTTTGCCCGAGGTTATTGGAGCGGCCCTCCAAAGGTGGAGAAAAAAATCAGGTGCGGCTTATACAAAGAAAGGGAAGGAAAAGGAATCGATTGCATTCATTATGCTCCAACTCAGCCTCGAGTGTACAATCTTGGCTAGCAGGAGGTTATAAAGCAAAGCGATGTGGTAACAGGTACAGTTTAGTAAACAGCTTTTTTTGCTTTGTACACTGGCTACCTTGTGTATATTGCTTAACTGCTTGAATTAGGTTTTGTCTTAATCATGGACTATCCGACAAGAGCACTGTTCGACACAGACACTTCTTATTCCTTTTTGTTTGAGGATTTCGTATTACGTATCAAAGTGCCTTCTTTTATATCGATAGACAGATTGGATGTATTACTGCCTAATGGCTGCTCGATGCATATGGATAGAGTTTGTCATGTTCAGGTGCGGATAGGAAGTCATGACTTCGGTTTGGAAGCATCTGTACTACTAATATCTGAGTTCGATATGATCTTTGTCATGGACTGGCTCTCGAAGCAGCGTGCTTGTATAGACTGCAACTCGAAGGAAGTCACACTAGGACAGAACACCGAACACAAGAATAAATTTGCTAGTATGTGAGGATCGAGTAAGATACTGATGTCTGCTCTCCAAGTGGTCAAGGCGGTTCGGAAGGGTGCGAAGTTATTCTTCTCGCTATTAAAGGTTGTAGAGCCAAAGTCCAGTTTGAGTGATGTTTCTATTGTGCTAGAGTTTATAGATGTGTTTCCTAAAGATCTCCCTGGGATTCCACCTCAACGAGAAATTGACTTTATTATTGAGTTGTTATCAGGTGCAATATTTGTGTCACACTCACCGTACTATATAGCTCCAAAGGAGAGGGAGGAACTAAAGATTCGGTTACGGGAGTGCTAGAGCAAGGTTATATACGTCTGAGTATGTCACCTTTGAGCTGATCGAACAATTCGTTGATCCTCGGGAGGGGGTATGTATTTCATATCGTAAGCTTATTTAACTCTCGGTAGTCTATACACAGACGTAATGTACCGTCTTTCTTGTTTACGAACAGTATTGGGGCTCCTCAGGGCGAGGAACTAGGGCGAACGAATCCAACATCTATTAGCTCCTGTAGTTGAATCTTTAACTCAGCCAGTTCTCTTGGGGCCATTCGATAGGATGCTCGGGACACTGGTCGAGCTCCGATCACGAGCTCTATCTGAAAGTCAACTTCTCGCTGTGGTGGCAATCATGAGAGGCACTCAGGGAAAATGTCCTGGAAGTCATGTACTACTGGGACCTTGGCGAACACTTGAGTTTTGTCCTCCATTTCGAAGTAAATAAGGTACACCTCATCCTTCTGCCGGACTGATCTCATAATCTGCGCAGAAGTCAAAATAATACGAGAGACAGAGGGTACACCTGTCAATGTAACGTCCTGACCGTTTGGGTTTTGTAGTCAGACCTCTAGTGTTGAACAATTTATTTGCGCCTTGTGCTCGGCTAGCCAGTCCATTCCCAGTATAATATCAAATCTGGTTATTATCAAGATTTTCGCATAGATCTCAAATTCCACGTCCCCTAGTACAACCTGGAATGAGCATTTCTCCGTTGACGTCATGTCTGATTCATCCGGTAGACGGATTCATATAGACAGTCCGGACGAGCGGACAACATTCTCCTTAGTCACAATAAAATCGCGGGATACAAAGGAGTGTGTCGCTCTAGTGTCAAAGAGGGTCTTGGCGGGGTGTCCTCCTACCAAAAGAATTCCTGACAATATAGGGAGTATATATATCATACATTAATACACAAGATGTAGGTATACATATATATCTAGTATAACATAAGTAGCAGCATCTGATATGTCTTTATCATATAACATGTATACCTATCACTACATCATGGGTCATTCTGTGCTACAGATCTAGTGCATAGGCCTCCAAGGGCGCTGCTCGGACCTGTTGGCCTCTCCTACCAGCTCTACCTCTACAGTCTCTCTAGCCCTGTCCCCGTACTGGTTGCCCACCCTTCACAGCTCCTAGTCCTGGCTTTCCTACTGCCTGTAGGCAGAAGACCCTCATATGCCCTGGCTACTGACACAAGAAGCAGTTTCTTATGATGGGAACATCATGTCAGACTACTAGCACGAGTTGTGGTGCTGGAGCTGGTCTGACGTCCTGCTGCGGTACTGGGGGTGTTGGTGGGTGCCTATAAGGCTGTCTGCGGTGTCTCTGCCTGCGCTCTCTATCATGTCAGTGGGGAGTAGCTCCTCTATCTCGTCTCTGACCTCTAGCTACCTCGACATGTCCTCTGTGTTACTGTGCTACCATCAGCTGGTCTAACACTAACGTCGTTGCGTGAGTAGCTATGGTGTGGAAGGTAGACTGAGAGATCATAATCAGGGCCTGCCTCAGGTCATCTCATAGGCCTCGGTAGAAACAGGAAGCTCTATCCCTGTCGGTGGCAGCCAAGTTCCCGACAAAGCGTGTCAGGTGTATGAACCCTCTCTCGTACTCTAACACCGTTGTTGGATATTGTATCCACAATAACCTAGATTTGTATGAAGTCACCCTTGAACTAAGATGAATTAGTTTGTATTTGATTTCCTATCTAGTTATGTGTGTGCAGGTTTTATTGCTAAAGTGTAGACCAATGTCAGCCTACAAAGGGTCATCAAACACAGGACCATACAATGTAATTTATCATTGTGTGATCCAAGGTGTTGACTCATGTGTAGCCTCTCTATTGGGATACACTTCATTTACAAGCACATGGACTAATGGATGAAGACTTGATGCTGGTTGAATTGAAGATCAAAATTCATAAAGTTGAGAAAATTCTAAGTATTATACTCGAGAAGTCCTTTTAGTACTCGAGTAGAAGACTCAGAAGCACTCGAGTAAGACTGGCCTGTATTTTGAGTATGGAAATGGTTCTCGAGTAGTTTATGTTTAGTACTTGAGAAGCCAAGTTTAGCACTCGAGTAGACTTGCTCTCTGTCTCGAGTGTTCATGTTTTTCTCTCAGGAATTTTTCTAAGTCAAGTACTCGAGTAGTCTAGATGAGTACTCGAGTAGTTGAATTGATTCAGTCGAGTGACAGAAGTCAGTTCTCGAGAAATTCTTAGACCACTCGAGTGAGAGCTATTTGTACTCGAGTAGTTTGTTTATTACTCGAGTAGTTCAGCTTCAGCACTCGAGTGATCAAATTCTTATCCAGAATTTTCTCTAAGTCCAAGCTCTCGAGAAGTTCAGTCTACCTCTCGAGAAGTAAGTATAGCACTCGAGTGATCCATCAACTACTCGAGTGATTTACTTCAACATTCAGAGTTTCCAGGATTGCCTCATCTCGAGTAGTCTAAGTGTAGCACTCGAGAATCAGCTTTAGTACTCGAGTAACTTATCCTTCACTCGAGAAATGCAGATCAAATTTTCAGAAATTTCTTAAGTCCCTGTCAGATCTAATTTTTGAATGTCGTGACGTGAATAGTCCACGTGGCCCTTATTAATGACGATAATTACTGTTAGAGGGATCTTATAAAAGGTCATATCATTATGACAAACCCTAAGCGTGTATTATCTAAGATCTGGATCGACCGACCATTCATCATCGTCTACAGAAAGTCACCGCAAGTTTTCAAGAACACTTTTCGCAACTTTCGATCCAGAGACTTGCAGATCAAGAGATTAATCATTCTTCATCTACTCCTTGATCGTGTGAGCCAAAGCTTCTCAGAACAAGATCGATCTGAGTCTTCTTCTATATATTCTGAAAGAGCCGCAAATCCAAGAAAGAAGACCTAGGGAAGATTTTCAGATCTGAGAAAATTATTGTTTGTATTTCTACAAATCACTTTTTAATCTTGTAGGATATTATTCTCCGAGTGTAGGAGATTTGCTCTCCGAGGTGTAGGAATTTTTTGTCTTCCGAGTGTAAATCCGCTTTGGATCGATATTGTAGGAACGCTGTTCCGAGTGGTAGGATCGTTTTGATCTGATATTAGTGGAGTAGCCGAGTCTAGCGTATTGCTAGATCGGTGAGTGAAAAGTGGACGTACCCAAGATTGGGGAACCACTATAATTCTTGGTGTTCTTTGTGATTGCTTGATTGTTTTCTTGTGCTCTAGATCTTTAAAGTTTTTATTCCGCAAAAAGACGCACGATTCACCTATTCACCCCTTCTAGGTTATCTAGGTATGCTCCAAACGTATGCTCCAGTGGCCAGGCTGGAGGCAATCAGGTTATTCTTAGCATATGCTGCACTTAAGGGCTTCACCGTCTATCAGATGGACGTGAATTTCGCCTTCCTTAATGGTGACATAAAAGAAGAAGTAAATGTAGAACAACCCCTAGGTTTCGTTGATTCTAACTTTCCTAATTATGTTTATCTCTTATCTAAAGTTTTATATGGTTTGAAACAAGCTCCTCGAGCTTGGTATGAGATGCTGTCTAACTTTCTTCTTGATAACAAGTTCACAAGGGGAAAGATAGATAAGACATTATTTCTTCGGGAAATTAAAGGTAAGATTTTGCAAGTGCAAATTTATGTTGATGATATTATTTTTGGCTCTACAGACGACAACCTCTGCAAGAAGTTTTCTAAACTTATGCAAGGGAAGTTTGAAATGAGCAGTATGAGAGAGCTGAAGTATTTCTTAGGACTTCAGGTGAAACAATCTGAAGATGGAATTTTCATCTCGCAGACTAAGTTCAGCAAGGAGTTGATTAAGAAATTCAAAATGGAGAATGCAGCCTCTATGAGGACTCCAATGGGTTCAGTTATGTCTCTGGACAAGGATGAGAAAGGAAAACCTTTTGATGAAACAAAGTACAAAAGCACAATTAGATCCTTTCTCTATCTTACTACCAGTAGACCAGACATAATGTTCTCTACATGTGTCTGTGCTAGATTCCAAGTGAACTGTAAGGAATCTTACTATGCTGCTACAAAGCGGATTTTGAGATACCTTAAAGGTACACCGAATCTTGGCTTATGGTTCCCAAGAAGTAATTGAAAGTATCTAGTGTCAACCTAATCCACCTATAGGGGGGGAATAGGTGTCGTGCAGTCTTTTGTGGAATTAAACTAACCTGCACAAGTAAGCAAACAAAATACAGAAAACACACAAAGAATTATAGTGGTTCCCCGATTTGGGTATGTCCACTTTCCCCCTTCAACCTATCTCCCACGAAGGGACGACTCGGTCACTTCTCCAAACGGATTGAAATCCAATCCTCACACTAGGAGCAACGCTCCCCTAACCACGGAAGGAACCCTTCCAACAACGGAGTCACAACTCCACCACAACGAGTTGCACCCAACCCTTACAAATAGGAATGAAAATTCCTTTACAACAAAATTGAAAGTAAATAAAAAAAAAAACAATGCTTTATGGAGATTTCGATGTCCTTCTTCATTCGTTGAAGCTTGCACAAAAAGTACGAAGAGTCCACAACTGGATTTCTCACTTGGAATGGATCTTGTCAATATCGGCGGCGACAAGCAAGTGCGGCGGCGATGCTTTGCAAATCCAAACGTCTTGACGAAACAAGCAAGGTCTTCGAATGATCTCAGTCGGATCAAACATCTCAACCGATTCGGAAGGGAGAACAAGTCTCATTCAACGAATCAGAAGACAAGAGATCTCGAGAGAGACACGTGAGACCGGCTGTTTGCCTCGGTGCTGTCGTCGAGCGATCAGAGAAGGGCTGAGATCAGCGGCAGCGACTACTTCCGATCGGCGACGTGTGTGCGGGCGGAGATAGCGATGTGCTAGGTCACGACAGATTTTTGTATTCCGGTGGGTTGGTTTGTACTGTAGACAACGAGAATAAGTACGTATTTATACCCAAAGGTAAACCCTAGAAGACCGTTGTGGGGCCCACCTCGAAAATCCCGAGATTTGGCCGAACTGAGCACGACGACCTGGACCGGTCTAGGGAGCGGCGAATTCTGCCTAAGGCAAAATCGACGGGATTTATTGGTGATTCCCGTCGATGTCGGCGGGAATCACTCCCGACTCCCGTCGATTCTGCCTTGGCAGAATTTCAGACTTTTGCCAGCCGGAAGTAGTCAGCGGGAGACACTTAGTGATTCCCGTCGAAGTCGGCAGGAATCACTAACGACTCCTGTCGAAGTCGGCGGGAATCACTAGCGATTCCTGTCGATTCTTACTTGAAGGATTTTCCTCCTTCCTTCTTTTGATAGCTTGGTCTTTGACCCATTCTTGCTCCTTTTTCTGCTCTTGATCTACCTTGACCCTGTATTTGAAAATAAGTACACTCCAATAGAGAGAGCACACATGGATCAACACACTGATCTACACAATGAGGGATTACATTGCGCAGACCTGTGTATATTGACTCACTGCACTCTGACATTGGTGTGTACTTAGCATGGAATAGCTGCAAGCACAACTTGACATAAGAACGTCAAATACCTTGTGAATCCATCTTAGCTTGACTGGAGTCTTCTTCAAATCCGGGTAATTATGGATGCAATACCCAACAATCTCCCCCTATTTGAAGAAGCCAAAATTCTACTAGCTAATATGAATTACACTAAACACAAAGATATATATAAGTGTATGCGAGACAAGAAATCATAATAATAAAGATTCACGCATTCAAAACAGAAATTGAATCAGCATATAATCATATATATATATATATCCAAAGTGTTTTTCAAATTTAAGAACAGAAGTACACGCATAATGAAAATTAATCATTTGGGTTTCATGTTTTTCCCCTCCTTTGCCTCAGCTTCTCTTTGCTATTTTGCCAGGAACTTCTTGCTTTACCTTTCAAAATATTCCTTTGGCTTTGGGTAGTACTTGGGGGGAGGAGCTTTGTTTTCAATTGTGTTTTTCCTGAAGAATATATTTCTTTTTGCCTCAAATTCTCTGTGCATTTCCCATTCGTACTGACTATAGAATTCATTCCTGTTAAGCTCTCCCCGATCTTGTAGCGTGAACGTATCAAGTATGATGCTCCTAGAGACGGGACTCCATCGTTCGTTTTTTACTTCACTTTCCTTTCTTCTTAGTTTCATCTCTGCTGGATTGTCATTAGAGGTTCCTTATTGAAGCTTTCTCTTCCCTTTCGCAATCACCTCTTGATTAAAGAGTGCAATGTTAGCAGCTTTGACAGCAACTTTAGCAGCCTTTTTGGCATCAGCTTCACTTAAGGGAAAATTCTCAGCAATAGCAACAACAACAGCAAGATCAACATTAGGAGCATCAACAGTAACATCATCAGTGGCTGTGGTTACCTCAGGATCAACAGGAATAGGAATACCTAACGCTTGTTGAACGAGCCAATGACAACTTTTAAATACATATTCGTTTGATTGTTTGAAGTTGTCGACTATGATTTTCTCGAGCCCTGCCATCTTAGCTACATACTCCTTCTCCCCCTTTTTGGCTTCTAGTGCTATTGAGTTTGCATAAGAGTACAGTGACTCATCTATATGCTTCACATTCTTTGCGAAATCGTCCAGCAAGGTTTGTTGATTCGTGTTGAGGGCGACCATGTTGGCATCAAAAAGTTTGATGTTTTTGGCCACGACATGAGCATTTTGATTGACCACCGCCAGGTCATCTGTGATCTTATTTAGCCCTTGCATTAAGAGAGTGACGGCATTGCCAGCCTCAGTATACTTGGCTTCAAATCTTTCTTCCATCTTATCCATCTTGTGATTTATCTCCACTATGTTCTTTAGAATCAGATCTTCTGATTGCTTTATTCGTTTGAGTACTTTGTTGTGAGAATGTTCAAAAGATATCTTCAGCTCGTCTACTATACCTTGAATGAGGTTCACAGTGTGATTGGCTAGGCTAGTTCCTAACTGATGTTCTTGATGTATAGCCTGATCATGTCCTGGAGTGATAGGGTTCTGAGAGTCATGACTTTCCTCTTCAGATTCACCTGTGGAGCTCACTAAACTTACAGTCTCCTTTGGAGGGATTGAAGCTGCATGGATTTTAGCATGTTGCTATATTTTCTCATCTCCCCATCCAGCAGAATATCAATTATCACCTGAGGCCTTGAGGTCTCCCCCTCAACCGTAGCGCCAGTCATGTCAGGAATCTTTATCTGAATCTGTTCCTCAGAAAGGAGTTCAGAATCAACCTCCAGCACAACCACATCATTATCAGCCTGCTCATCTTCAAGATCCTCAGTAACATGCTTATCAGGGGAATACACATCATTGTCACCATCAGCAACATCTGCAACATCATCCTCTTCTTCCTCCTCTTCAGTCTCATTAGTAACAAGGGTTTCCACCGCATCTTTAGCGATGAGGGAAAAATCAGTTATAGAATTTACTTGTTCTGGGATTGAGGCTTCTATAATGAGGGCAGCAGAAGGATTGGGTAGTGACTCCCCCTCAGTTCCTGCATTCAGCAGATCAGGAACTTCATTGGGCTCAGTCGAAAGATTTGTGAACTCAGGAGCTCTATCATCCTCATCAATACATGTTGCAGGAGCTCCGCCTGGGACAAGGATTCTTCTTTCCCACCTGTCGAAGACGTTGGAGTCCATCTTCTTCAAATAGTGAAGGGGAACTCCCCTAGTCATATCAAACTTATCTCCATCCATCTGGTTTAGGTAGAGACTGATGATTCATCCGAAGTTTGGAGTGCGTAGAGTATCTTTTATTTTTCCAAACAACATAGCCCCCCAGTTCATCTTCTTTCTGCACACAATGGCTATCAGGCTCTTGAATATGTAACCTGAGATGTGATCATGGAAACCTGGCTTGCAGATCAGTACTTTCCCTATGATATCTGACAGAAGCTTTCCTTCGTCATTCATATCCTTACGTTTAATGGACCTAGTCCCTCGAGTCAATCCATAGAATAACAAGGTCCTTGTACGATCATCTTTGTCTTGATAGTCCTATTGCTCGGAGCTGGAGAGCTGGAGATGATGGGACAGTCTTGCAGCCGTCATCTTTATCCTGAGGCCTGATATCTTACTCTTTATTGTTGTGTCCTCGTGACGCAACTTGGAGTTGGTAAAAAACTCTAGTACTTCCTTGTCGAGGATCTTGCACGGGTGCTCGAGAATGAACGAGAGTCCGGCTTGTTCAAGCATCAGAATGATATTTCTGAACTCGTCTGAGGCATAAGCAAAACCTTTCCTCACTAATTCACTTCCATTGAGTAGCCCGATCGTTGTTCGAGGAGCCATTTTGAACCTAAGCAAGTTAAACCTAAGGGGTTAACTCTTTCTAAATTCAAAATTAATAAGAATTGAACTAGCTAGAGGGATGATCCCTGTGAAAGTAGAACTTACAAATTTAGTTTAACTTAGAGATCAACGAGGAGGCCACCCTTGCAGATGCACAGGTGAGGAGGCTTTGAGAGAGAGCAAATCCACAGCAACCTTGCTAGAGAGCTGTCGAGGGAATGGAGGTTCAATCCTTGTTGGGAGTGATGATGGAGAGCTGATGAGAAAAGTTATAGTTCGAAAGCTTCTAGGAATCAACTTCGATGGTTACCTTTTTCTCTAGGAAGGGCAAGGACACAGAATGGTAGAAGGCGGTGAGTAGTTGTAGCCCTAGGGTTTGCGTCGACTGAGGCTGATGATGACGAAACGCTTGTATCGGGGTTGGAGAGCTGGCGAGTAGACGTCGGCGGGTGCGAAAGGCTAGAGTCGACGAGAGTGTTCCAGTCGACGGGTGCGGAAGGCTTGTGTCGACGGGTTCGGAAGGCTAGAATCAACGGGTGCGAAAGGCTTGTGTCGATGGGTGCGGAAGGTGTGATCGACGGGAAGCTGAAGGGTCGGGATATATAGCGGGGCCGATTTTCAGAATTTGAAAGCTTAGGGTCTGCTTTTTCAGAATTTGATCGACGGGAGGCTTGTGTCGACGGGTGCGGAAGGTATGCTTTTGCACTTTTGAAAACCTAACATCGACAGGTATAGTTGATTTCCTTTTTCTTCTAAATGATGCATTATAATTTTCATGTTATAATTCTTAAGTAGAGTTAGATGGATTTTTAACATTAGAATTAACCATTGATTTTTTCTCAGAGAGTTCAAAATGAAGTAATTGCAACTTCTGATACAAGTCCCTTGAGATTTGCCGGACCATGTGACACCCACTTTCACAGATTATCAAAGTTTTGAAAGTTTTTCAGTTTCCAAGATGAGGATCATATGGTTATTTTCTTGCGTGTCCTTCCGTTCAAGGTGTGTATGTATATATATATCTACTTGAAAGTGTCTATATATATATGTGTGTGTGTGTATATATATATATATATATACACACAATGCGATTCAATTATCTAATTTGAGTGCGCGTACCTGGGATTACCAGGATGATCATTCGGATTCACTATTTGGAGCACGAAGATTGTCATATACATGAAGGACACTGTAGTTAGCATTATATCTTTTCCCATGTTCCTTGTTCCAGAACATGCCTGAAACATCTCTTGTCCAAGTCCCATCATGCTCATGGGTACTTAGACTATCCTGCAAAATAAAATTACCTTGCCTTAGGAACCCAATGAGTATTGAGTCCTAGGTTCTTGTCAGTATAAAATACAACATGCCTTCCGACAGGATCTCTGATAGGAAGGTTGTCTCTTGCCGGAGGATGTGGACATACCCTTGCCCTTGGCACAGAGGGATTGTGCCAACAATCTATGGCAAAGTGACCCACTCTGCCACAACACCAACACTCATGGATATTGTACCTCCTTTTCTGACCGGATCTACTAACGGAGTTAGTCACGATCCTAGGTCTGTAAGGGGCAGAGCTGGTTCTGCTCTCAAATTTTCCCTTTCCACTGAGACTCGAGGTGGGTCTGATGGTGAACATGTGGTGAGTATCATGAGGCCTGGGAGGTGGTGCTTTCTTTTCAGCCAACACACATCCAGGGGCCCCAGTGATGCTTGCTACATGTTTGCCAACTCCCTTTCCCTTTGTCCTAGGGTGAGAAGAAATCCTGTGAGAGCTGGTTCTTGCAATATCATGAAGTGTGGGGGCTGAGGCCGTAAATACAAACGGTTCATGATGAGCCGTGTGTATTTTCTCACGAGTAGCCATAACAGCACTTGCACTATGGGTGTTTCCACATGAGGGCAGACCATTTTTGCAGTGACCATAGTTTTTCTTATGGTCATACCTGAAGGAATGATGTGTGCCCTTCCTACTCGGTGTGGGGGGTCTGTAAACAGCTTCCCCATTTCTCCACGAGTTTATAATTCGCGAGATCCACCCGTTTTCTTCCTTTCTCTTAATAGCATCTACCTTGGAAAAATTAGATATTATCCTCTTCTCGGTCTCTAGATAAAACTCTAGATCCGAGATCTTTGAGTCCTTCACCTTGATGGATTCCAATTGGAGGTCCATCATGATCCTCAACTGAGCAATTTCCTTAGCTTGTTTCTCAACAATCAAGTTGTTCTCCTGAAGGGCTCTTCGAAGGGAATCTAGAGTTTTAAACTGTTGATCGAAGCTGTCAATATCCTTGGCATCAACTGATGGACAATCCTCCAAACTTCTCCTGTCTTCAGGAGATACATGTGGGAAAGAGCAAGAGGAGGAAGATACCTGGTCCTGATTGGGCTGATCAGGGTTAGAGTTATGGTCTGCAGAAGCTGATGTTTCCGCTTCATCACACCTGCATTCCTCAATCTCTTCTTTAGTCTCTGATAGAGAAACGGGAGCCCTGATTTTGAGAGGTTGTTCTTGACTTTCATCTTCAGTGATGAGGACCCCCACGTATGCTTCATCTTCTTGCTGGCATTCAGTCCAGGAAGTCCTCTTTCCCTCCATGAGGTCAGAGATTGTTTCCCACATGGAATTTGTAGTCTTACACTTATCCAACCTTGTAAGAGATGATCCTGACCAAATATTAGAAATGATCTGTCAAACCAGCTTGTCCAAGTTGAATAGTAAGAACTCAGTTTCAGACATCTCTGCGGGACTCTTTGGGATTTGGAGATCTTCTCCAGAGTCAGAAGCTTTCATGGGAATGAAGGGGCCCTCTTCCACAATGTATAAAGCACGAGGGTCAATGGCTTCCAGATGAAATTGAACTCTCATTTTCCAGATGGGAAAATATTCTTTTGTGCATGTAGGCAGTCTCAGGGGAGAGACATCTGTATATAGCTCCATGCTTGAATCTTGTTTTCTTCTTGACATTAGACACTGGAAATTACTCAAGGTGTTAACCTTATTGATGAGCAACCTCCCTCTGATACCAATTGAAAGTATCTAGTGTCAACCTAATCCACCTATAGGGGGGGGGGGGAATAGGTGTCATGCAGTCTTTTGCGGAATTAAACTAACTTGCACAAGTAAGCAAACAAAACATAGAAAACACACAAAGAATTATAGTGGTTCCCCGATTTGGGTACGTCCTCTTTCCCCCTTCGACCTATCTCCCACCAAGGGATGACTCGGTCACTTCTCCAAACGGATTGAAATCCAATCCTCACACTAGGAGCAACGCTCCCCTAACCACGGAAGGAACCCTTCCAACAACGGAGTCACAACTCCACCACAATGGGTTGCACCCAACCCTTATAAATAGGAATGAAAATTCCTTTACAACGAAATTGAAAGTAAATAAAAATATAAACAATGCTTTATGGAGATTACGATGTCCTTCTTCGTTCGTTGAAGCTTGCACAAAAAGTACGAAGAGTCCACAACCGGATTTCTCACTTGGAATGGATCTTGTCAAGATCAGCGGCGGCAAGCAATTGCGGCGGCGATGCTTTGCAAATCCAAACTTCTTGACGAAGCATGCTAGGTCTTCGAACGATCTCAGTCGGATCAAACGTCTCAACCGATTCAGAAGGGAGAACAAGTCTCGTTCAACGAATCAGAAGACAAGAGATCTCAAGAGAGACACATGAGACCAGCTGCTTACCTCGGTACTGTCGTCGAGCGATCAGAGACGGGCTGAGATCAGTAGCGGCGACTACTTCTGATCGGCGACGTGCGTGCGGGCGGAGATCGCGATGCGCTAGGTCACGGCCGATTTTTGTATTCCGGTGGGTTGGTTTGTATTGTAGACAACGGGAATAAGTACGTATTTATACTCAAAGGTAAACCCTAGAAGACCGTTGTAGGGCCCACCTCGGAAATCCCGAGATCTGGCCGAACTGAGCATAGCGACCTGGACCAGTCCAGCGAGCGGTGAATTCTGCCTAAGGCAAAATCGGTGGGAGTCGTTGGTGATTCCCGTTGATGTCGGCGGGAATCACTCCTGACTCTCGTCGATTCTGCCTTAGCAGAATTTCAGACTTTTGCCAGCCGGAAGTAGTCGGCGGGAGACACTTAGTGATTCCCGTCGAAGTCGGCGGGAATCACTAACGACTCCCGTCGAAGTCGGCGGGAATCACTAGCGATTCCCGTCGATTCTTACTTGAAGGATTTTCCTCCTTCCTTCTTTTGATAGCTTGGTCTTTGACCCATCCTTGCTCCTTCTTCTGCTCTTGATCTACCTTGACCCTGTACTTGAAAATAAGTACACTCCAATAGAGAGAGCACACGTGGATTAACACACTGATCTACACAATGAGGGATTACGTTGCGCAGACCCGTGTATATTGACTCACTGCACTCTGACATTGGTGTGTACTTAGCATGGAATAGCTGCAAGCACAACTTGACATAAGAACGTCAAATACCTTGTGAATCCATCTTAGCTTGACTGGAGTCTTCTTCAAATCCGGGTAATTGTGGATGCAATACCCAACAGTAATGATAGCGAACTAATTGGTTTTTCAGATGCAGATTTTGCAGGTAGTAAAGATGACAGAAAGAGCACTTCCGGGACTTGCCAATTCCTTAGAAGGAGACTCATTTCATGGAGCAGCAAAAAGCAAAATTATGTCGCAATCTCAACGGCCGAGTCAGAATATATTTTTGCCGGCAGTTGTTGTGCACAATTGCTTTGGCTAAAGAATCAACTAGAAGATTACAACAAGAAGGTCAAAGACATTCCACTGTTTTGCGAATCCTCTAGTGCAATAGCAATAGCAAACATCCCAGTCTCACACAATCGGACAAAGCACATAGAGCTGAGATACCATTTCATCCGGGAGCATGTGGAGCATGGGGACATAGATCTACAGTATGTTCCAACAGATAAGCAAATTACAGACATTTTCACGAAGTCGCTGGACAAGACCAAGTTTAATTTATTCAAAACTGATCTTGGCATGCTCAACATAGAAGGATAGACAAAGTGGACTCCTTTCACAGCTCAGAAATCAAGGATTGGTCAAAAAGGTTAGAAATTTCTCTAAGTGGACTTCATTTCTCGAGTTAAAGAATGACTACTCGAGAACTCGAACTTGACTACTCGAGTACCTTTCTGACTTCTCGAGAACTAAGTAAGTCACTCGAGTACAAAGTAGTGCAATCACTCGAGTACTATACTTTATCTCGAGAAGCAGACTTAGACCAATTGAGTACCGTCATACCACTTCTCGAGTACCTCCATTCCAACTCGAATACTGAAGTTCCACTCGAGAAATGACCCGTCAGTTTCATTCCATTTCAAAATTTTCAATTTCGAAAACCGCGTCTCTTCCGCCACTAACTAAGGTATAATCTAGCGTCATGGTAGAGACTCATTTAGCTATCATCATTACTAGGGTTATATAAGGTGCCTCCATATAAATTTTCGGATTTAGACCAAGAATCTGAACTCAAGTTCAATCGTTCTCTCTCTCAAAAGACTCTTCGCCTTCCGCCGCTTCTACAGAGCACGCCGCCGTATCCTCCATCTTCCAATCAATCTCTCGCAGTTCAGTGAAGATCATGGCGCCGCCGTCGAAGATAGGGGTGGGCAGTGAGTTAGTGGTCGCTGGAATCGCAGAGCTCTCAGACGATTTCAGAAATCTGCTAATCCTACTCGACACAGCAGGTTTGAGTTTTGTTCTCCAGGAACCTTGCAAATTTTGTTTCCAGAAGTTGAAGAGTTCTTCAAGAATGTTAAAGTCAGGAGAAATGGCAAAGTTCTAAAGTCCAAGGTTAAGGGCATCAAGGTATTAAACTTACCAATGGTGTTCTCCTTGAACTTTTGTTTCTCAACTTCTTCACATGCCTGTAGTGGATGAAGAAGATGACTTAGTTCAGGCAGATTATGACAGAGCATATAATTTCTGTGGAGTATCTGAAGTTTTCAGGCACATCTGTCGTCCAGACCTGAATGTTGAGGGAAAGTTCTTAGTAGATATTTGATGAATATTTTCGCTAAGTCTAAACTTGATGCGGATTCATTCTACAATTTATCATAACTATGTAGATGGGCATAAGCTAGATTAAATCATCTTTCAGGCAAGTGCACCTATCAATCATAGTATAAGAGAATTCTACATCTCGTATCGTATTCCACAGGGTCATTTCAACTATTCGTACTCACTCTCACTCTATTATCATACCTAAACTTAAGGTTGCGTTCTAACATAGATTAATCCTAACTATGACTATTTGGATAAAAATTGTATTGGAGAGTTATAAAAATAGTTTCAAGTCGAAAGTTAAGAGTATTCAATGAACATAATCAATTTGAGTAATCATGAAATAACAAGACTATCAAATTCATTGTATTGTAAAGGGTTAAACTAATTATCAAATTCTCTCTCGAGCAATTTAAAAATCTAAGTTAAGTTAAGTAAATTTTCTCTCGAACAATTTACAATACTCAAATATTTATTGAATGAAATACCCTATCTAATACATGGATTCATGAAACTTTATTTCTAAAATACCATAATTCCATTCATTCGTATTCTAATTTTCCAAGAAACATATCTCTCGATCATGAATTTTGGATTACAAAGAGAAATAACCCATAAATATGAAGATTTAACCATCATCCAAACAATCCAATTTCTCAATCTAGACATTTGGAATTCATGTAAAAATAAATAATCATTCATAATAAGGATAATTCTCAATGTTTGCAAGCCCATATACGAATAAAATACAATGAAATTGACGAAAACAAAATGATACATGATTGCTAACTTGTTCAAACACATTGTTCATGAAAAATAAAAGATAAATAAAGTTGGATTACCAAGAGAGATACAAGATTAAAAGAGATAAATTAAAGAATAAATGCATACAAATATCTCCTTCAAGCCTTCCTTCTCTTGGATGCTCCACTTTCGTTCTCCAGAAAAATCTCCAAGCAAAATAATCCAAAAGTGCAGAATAAAATTTTCTCCAGGTTTTTATAGTCCAATAGCAAACATGGTCGAACACGGGTTCCGACACGGCCGTGTTGCAGGCCGTGTCGGCAGTTCCAGGGCAGTTCCACACGAAAAGACGTGTTTGATCATGGGCCGTGTTGGATCACACGGGTACTGACACGGCCGTGTTATGGAACACGGCCGTGTTGTTCTTCACGTTCTTCAGACACGGGGGCTGGATCATTGGCCGTGTTGGATCACACGGGTACTGACACGGCCGTGTTCTGTAACACGGCCGTGTTGTTCTTCATGTTCTTCAAACACGGGGGTTGGAAAATTGCTTCAGCTGGAAACGAACACGGGTAGGCACACGGCCGTGTTCCTACCCGTGTGTGAGCAAATCTTCTCCTGTGTTCAGTCCTGTTGGCCCCGTAAACTCCCCTGTTTGCTCCAAGACTTTTAGTTCCACTGGCTAGTCGTACCTGCATTAGAAAAATGACATAGTAAGGGAGAAGTTCAATACATTAAATAGTAACAACTTTAAACTATGCTCTACTATTCATGACAATACCAATTCTCAATTATTTAGTGCAATTACTTGAATAAAGAGGTAGAAAACAGCGGATATGATTACAATTATTACAATAAAAATCTATCATAATTGTAATCATCACACATCCCCAGACTTAAGTGTTTGCTTGTCCCTAAGCAAACTAATTCAAACAATTGGGTTACCAATACATAATTCTTCTTGCGCACACTGATTGTTTTGAATTCGCATAGAGATTTGATGCTGCAATTGTATAGGAAATAGTATAGCAGACTTTTCTAAATATAACTTTTTCTTAAAAATTTCTCCAATACATATCTTAACTACTTTCCACTCTTTCTTAGAATTATAATTATAGTTATCCATAACTATTGTAAGGAGAAAACAACAATCTTGATAACATATGCATTAGTCTTTCAAAAATTAAAAATCTCCCTATTGATAATCATACACTTCCCTTTACACACCCTCTCCATAACACTCATGAGAATTAGTAAAGTTGGATCCTTAGGACTTGTATGGTGGTGTATTGTTTTGGCTTAGGATAGGTGATTATAGGTGGGGTAAGCAAAATAAACTAGATCACAATTGAGCCCTTTGTATGATAAGGACCTTTAACATACATTGATATTTTATGAGCACCCCCAGACTTTGCACGTATTATCATTCCCTTATATTTTCTTCTTTTGTTTCTTAACCAAAGGTCCATAGTAGGGATCATTCCGAATGGGTGCAAGTGTACACGCACTCAGGCCACATATCACTATGAAAAATCATTTCATGACGCACTCAATGATAGGTGCTACTAGACGAGAATTGGCCTTGGTGTATTTTAGAGTTGGAATACCACAAAAATATAGGGATAAGTTTCAAATTGGGTGAGCAAAGGTATAATGTTTAAGGTTTTGGGATGAGAAAGGCTCAAGCTATCCAAAAGGAGGCCTAAATCATTTCCACTTTTACTAATTTACATGTGCAAAAGGTTTTGAGGATCGCTAGTAAGTTCTAGACACCAATAGAGAAAATTTTTGTTATTGTTGCGAAATTATCAAAATATTACACTCATCAACTCACTTTAGTATAGATAAATAATTTTTTTCTAAAATGGAGTGATTATTAGTTAATAATATAAAGGACAATCTTTTTAAATCAAATTATATGGAGAAAAGTAATCTAATGAATTTCTATACGTAGTTATTAATCAACAAATTTGAACACGAATTCGGTTTAATCAGCGTGCGAAAGTGAATTAGATAGTTATATTCCCAATGAGTGAAGTAATGAAAGCTTAAAGAGAAGTAATCAAATTTTTCGAGGGGGTGTATAAGGAAATATAGAGGATTATGATAAAGAGCAAATAAGTAATTGTAATCATGTATTCCACTGTCAATACTCATTATAAAAATGCCGCATACCCCCAGACTTGAGTTGCAATGTCCTCATTGCAAACAAAAATTAAAACAAGGGGACATAAATTGCACTAGATAAAGAACTGATGAGCAGGAATATAAAGCATCACAACACGAAACAGGAGCAAAATCTGAAATAAAACATTTTTTTTTTCATATATATGCCGATCATACAAATACAAAATGATACAAATACAAATACCGATCAACAATACTAAAGATATTGCATGACAGAGCCAGATATGCTAAGCCAGATATATCAGAAATACATCGGTGTGTCATCGTGATCAGTCGGATCATCCTGAGGGTGAGATGGACGAGGAGCTGGTCGCGGTGGGCTGGTGATCCCCATGTGCTGCCGGATCTGATAGATGGCGTCCTCAGTCCGCTGCTGCGTCTCCTCGATATGCTGAAGGCGCGGCGATAGCTGAAGGTCATAAAAACGCTGCAACTCCTGCGCAAATCGAGACTGTCGCTGAGGCTGGGCAGATGATGACTCCCCCTGAGTACGCGTCGAACGGGCCGGCGGAATGAGAGGCTCATCGAGATCTGGATCGACCTCATCATCGTCGTCGTCGTGGATATGAAGGCCACGAGGCGCAATGGTATATATAGTCCCGCCTCGGCCTTGACGAGCAGTAACGAGGCGGATGGCTCGAAGACTGGCCATGGTGATAGGCACAGTTTTCGCTACCACCGCCATCGGGGGAAGAGGTAAAAAGATGCCCATATTCTTGGCTAGACGCGTGATGTAGGGGGCTACACAGATAGACCCGACTCGGGAATTCTCCGCCTGATGAAGAAAAAAATGAGCAAGCATATAGCCCAAATGGATAGGATAGTGGGCTGTCATGCTGTGCAGATAAAGAATGTCTTGTCGACTCACAACACCGGAGCTTTCACCCCGGCCGCTCAGTGTATGGCTAAGAAGGTGATGAATATAATGCACGGCGGGGGAGACCAATTTGGAGGCCTTAGACCTCTTTGCTTCGTAGGCGCCGGTGTCGAAAGATAAACGTCGCCAAACGCCACCTGCCTGCTCGCGACTGGGGAGTTCAAATTTCAAGTCAGAGTAGGCGGCACTAAGGAGGAATGCCTCGTCGTATACTCCTAAATACCGTGTAAACTGGTGGAGAGAAAGTGTGTAGAAGGTGCCCCCCACTCGAAAAGAAATATTCCCCTCTGTAGGTCTTCCATCATCGGCCACACAGGATCGAAGGTTTACATAGAAAGTGGATAAAAATTCGAGGGTCAGCTCTCTAAATCCTATCTCTTCTATGGCAAAGAACCCTTGCCACCCCACTACAGAAATCAACTCCCTCACAGTATCCGCTAGATCTATAGATTCGAGGACATCCCAGACTATGATTCGTATGTCCTGATACTTCTTTGCCTGTAGCCGATTATAGCGGTTTGTGTGGATAGGATCTGTGAAAGCTAGTGGCGGAGCGACGTCGCGTCTCTCGGTCGATAATGCTTGAAGATCCGGGCGGCGCCGGCGTCCACCTTGGCTACGAGAAGATGCCATGATCTGAAAATAATAATAAAAAAAAACAAATCTAAAGTGAATTTAGAAGGAAAATAGGAATAGAAATGATCAAGAGGAGATTGGATGGACATAACCCAGGAGTTTTACCGCGTATGTTGAGTGCGAAGAAAGGAGATGATTCCGCTAATTTTGGAGAAGGAGAGTGCTTTCCCGGCTGGAATGGAAGTTAGAATGGAAGGAGGAGATAGTGAGAGTGATGAGGAGAATGAAAAAAATCGGCCCCCTATAAAAAGAAGTTGAACACGGGTGCACACACGGCCGTGTGTGTACCCGTGTTGAGGAATCTTTCTGCGCGGGAAACACGGCCTTCAAGGAGACGTGTGGTCAAATCGCGGGAAACTGCCCGTGTCAGGTGGACACGGTCAACAACACGGCCGTGTCCCCTGGCCGTGTGGTCAACCCTGGAGGACACGGTCAAGAACACGGGTTGGTGGGAACCCGTGTACTTCTCTGACTCGAAAAAATTTAATTCGTCGTTTTGACACGGGTACGCACCTGGCTGGGTGGACAGCCGTGTATATGACACACGGCTATGTACACGGCTTGGTGGGCAGCCGTGTATATTACACACGGCTATGTACACGGGTTGGTGGAAAGCCGTGTACTTCTCTGACTTGAAACAATTAAATTTGCCGTATCGACACGGGTTCTCACATGGCTGGGTGGGCAGCCGTGTGTGCTAGACACGGCCATGCACACGGGCGTGTGCATAGCCGTGTACTCTTCTTCTTTGGTAATTTCTCCTGATTACGTAATTTATTTATTTTTAATTCAAGTTTCATTAAATTTTTTTTTTGTTTTTTTTTTGTTTTTTATTCTCCTATATAGACAAGCTACTATACTAGTCTAGATATTCTCTTAATCTAGGTGAAGGCATGATTCTAGTCGAAAAAATTCTTGGGGAAGTGCACTGTTATAAAGCTTTAACCGGTGCCCATTTACTTTAAAATCTCCCTTTTCAGGGTGAGTTAGTTCGACGGTGCCATAGGGAAAAACTTCTTTAACCTGGAACGGTCCGGACCACTTAGACCTAAGCTTCCCGGGAAATAGACGCAGTCTAGAATTAAAAAGGAGCACTTGATCACCCTTGTTGAATGTTTTAGTTTTCCGAAGGTGACGGTCATGAAATAGTTTGGTTTTCTCCTTATAAATTCTGGAGTTCTCATAAGCCATAGTTCTCCATTCATCTAGTTCATTAAGTTGAAGTTTGTGTTTTTCCCCTATAGAATTTGTATCAAAATTTAGAGAGCGTATTGCCCAATATGACTTGTGCTCTAATTCTATAGGTAAGTGACAAGATTTACCATAGACTAATCTAAAGGGAGTGGTACCTATAGGTGTTTTAAATGCGGTCCTATAGGCCCATAAACAATCGTTTAGTTTCCTAGACCATTGTTTTCTATTCCCCTCTATAGATTTTTCTAGGATGCGCTTAAGTTCTCTATTGGATACTTCAACTTGGCCACTAGTTTGGGGATGATATGGTGTAGCTATCCTATGTGTGACTCCATATTTCTGCAATACCTTATCTAACTGTAGATTACAGAAGTGAGAACCCCTATCGCTAATAAGTGTTCGTGGTGTGCCAAATCGCGCAAATAGAGATTTTAGGAATTGGATTACTACTCTACTATCATTAGTAGGTAAAGCTTGCGCCTCAACCCACTTTGATACGTAATCTACAGCAACTAAGATATACTTATTCCCGAATGAAACTGGAAATGGACCCATAAAGTCTATCCCCCACACATCAAATACTTCACATTCAAGGATAAAATTTTGCGGCATTTCATGTAATTTAGAAATATTACCTGATTTTTGACAAGAATCACATGACAGCACATACCTTTGGGCATCCCTGAATAGAAGGGGCCAATAAAAACCCGAATCAAGAACCTTTTTCGCAGAGCGATTTGCTCCATAGTGACCACCAGTAGGACCTGAATGACACTGCTCCAAAATTCTCCACCCTTCCTCGGCGGATACACACCTTCGGATCACGGAATCTGCACATATCCGAAAAAGAAAAGGGTCCTCCCAAAAGTAATATTTCAAGTCGGAGAAAAATTTCTTTTTCTGCTGGTATGAAAAATCTTTTGGGAGGACCTTAGCCACAAGATAGTTTGCATAATCTGCAAACCATGGATAATGATTATTAATTTTCGAAGATAAGGCAAATAACGATTCCTCAGGGAACGTATCAGAAATTTCAGACTCATCTAACGTTGCTCGTAATGGATTTTCTAAACGTGAAAGATGGTCTGCCGCTAAGTTTTCTGCTCCTCGTTTATCCCTAATTTCCAAATCAAATTCTTGCAATAAAAGTACCCAACAGATTAAACGAGGCTTAGCTTCCGCCTTGGCTAGCAAATATTTAAGTGCAGAGTGGTCCGTGTAAACTACCACCTTGGATAATGTTAAATAGGATCTGAATTTATCAAACGCAAAGACTACTGCTAGAAGTTCTTTTTCAGTTGTAGTATAATTCTCTTGTGCATTATTAAGTGTTTTACTAGCATAAAATATAGGATGAAAATGTTTGTTTCGGCGTTGTCCTAAAACAGCTCCTACCGCAAAACTGCTAGCGTCACACATGATTTCAAATGGCTGAGTAAAATCAGGCGCTATCATAATAGGAGAATTAACTAATCTGTCTTTTAAGAACTCAAAAGCATGTAGGCACTCTTGATCAAAGATAAACGGTGTATCCTTTTCTAATAGTCTCGTAAGTGGTTTAGCAATTTTTGAAAAGTCTTTAATAAACCGGCGGTAAAACCCGGCGTGGCCTAAAAAACTTCTCACTGCCTTAACGGATGTGGGTGGTGGTAACTTTTCTATCGTTTCTATCTTCGCTCTATCTACTTGAATTCCCTGATTTGAGATTTTATGACCTAGTACTAACCCTTCTTGCACCATAAAATGGCACTTCTCCCAGCTAAGTACTAAGTTCGTCTCCACACACCTCCTTAGAACCTTTTCTAAATTATTCAAACCTAAATCAAATGTATCTCCAAAGACGGAGAAGTCATCCATAAACACTTCCATAATATCTTCAACATACTCGTTGAAGATAGCTAACATGCACCTTTGGAAAGTGGCGGGGGCATTACAAAGACCGAATGGCATACGCCTATAGGCAAAGGTACCGAATGGGCACGTGAACGTGGTTTTCTCTTGGTCTTCTGGGGCTATTGGGATTTGAAAATACCCAGAAAGTCCATCAAGAAAACAATAATATGTATGTCCTGACAAGCGTTCTAATATTTGGTCAATAAAGGGTAAAGGGAAATGGTCTTTCCTAGTGGCATCGTTTAACTTCCTATAGTCTATACAGACACGCCAACCTGTTACTGTTCGCGTCGGAATTAATTCATTTTTATCGTTTGCTACCACAGTTAAACCACCCTTCTTAGGAACCACTTGGACAGGACTAACCCATGGACTATCTGAAATAGGGTATATCATACCAGCGTCTAATAATTTAACAATTTCAGCCTTAACTACCTCTTTCATATTAGGATTAAGCCTACGTTGCGGTTGAATAGATGACTTATAGTTTTCTTCCAAAAGGATTTTATGAGTGCAAAAACTAGGATTAATACCTTTTATATCAGAGATTTGCCATGCTATTGCACCTTTACATTTCTTTAACACAGTTATTAATTTAGCTTTTTCAATTTCAGAAAGATTAGAAGAAATAATAACTGGGTAAGAAGAGTTAGTTCCTAAGAATGCATACTCAAGATGATCCGGTAATTTTTTTAACTCAACTACAGGTGGATCCTTAGTATTATTCTTATGAACTTCATTATCTCCTTTCGTAAGTAAGTAATATTCAGTATTTCCATTCATCGATACAGAGTTATCTAGAAAAAGTAACTGATCAACGATGTCTTTACTAGTTTCGTCTTCTAGAAAACAATTAGTAATGCAAATTTTTAAAGGATCTTTATAATAAAAATTAGAATCAATAGAAGACAATAAGTTGTCAACACCATGAGAAAAATAGCAACAATCATCACTATCTAAAGATTGTTTCATAGTATTGCCAATTTGAAAAGTGACTTCATCCTCCCCTACTCTCAAAACTAATTTACCATCAAAAACATCAATAAGAGCTCTAGAAGTGGCTAGAAATGGGCGACCAAGTATAAGTGGTACTTCGATATTTTCGTCCATATCTAAAATAACAAAATCGGCAGGAAATATAAATTTGTCTACCTTAACCAATACATCCTCCACTATACCTCTTGGATACTTAACCGACCGATCTGCTAATTGAATACTCATCCTAGTCGGGCTAAGTTCTCCAAGGCCTAGTTTCAAATATAATGTATGAGGCATCAAATTTATACTAGCTCCTAAATCCGCTAAAGCTTTATTAACTTGCAAATCACCGATTAAACATGGTATTGAAAAAGAACCGGGATCCTTAAGCTTTTGTGGTAATTTATTTTGTAAAATAGCAGAGCATTCTTCACTAAGTGTGACTAAAGATAATTCTTCTATTTTCTTTTTATTAGAAATTAAATCCTTCAAAAATTTAGCATACTTAGGCATTTGAATAATATCAGAAAAAGGTAAATTAACATGCAATTGTTTAATCATAGAAATAAATTTACCGTATTGCGCATCCATGCGCTCCTTGTTCATCTTTGCTGGATATGGTATGGCTGGTTGATATTCCATCGGTGTCACGTTCGGTGCTTCTCCACTAGACTCCTCTTGAGGTGCATCCGGTGCAAGCCTTGGGTCTTGTAACTCCTTCCCGCTCCTCAACTGAATTGCTCGTGCATGTTCCTTTGGGTTTGTCTCAGTATTTCCTGGAAGTGTTCCTTGTTGTCTCTCTGATACCATCCTTGCCAACTGCCCAATTTGATTCTCCAAATTTCGAATAGAACCTTCTTGATTACGGAAGGCAACATCGGTAGTTTGCATGAACTTTGCAAGGACATCTTCCAATGTTGGCTTCCTTGGCTCCAATTGTTGTTGTTGTTGTCCAAACATGGGTGGTTTACCTTGGTTGCCTTGCCCTCCCCAAGAGAAGTTGGGGTGGTTCCTCCATCCTTGATTGTATGTAAAACTATATGGGTTGTTTCCTGGATTGAAAGGTGGTCTGGGATTATTACCCATGTAGTCTACATGTTCTTGCACTTGAGGTTCACCACTAGGGATTCCAACAAGGGAGGGGTCCCATTGTTGAGGAACCATTGGGGGTGGCGCTAAAGAAAGGTTGTCCATCTTTTGATGGAGCTTCTCCACTTGTATTGCTAAGGCTGTAACGGCATCCACTTCATACATTCCGGCGGGCTTGGTAGACTTCGGCCGCACGGTAGTCCATTGGTAGCTATTCATTGCCATTTCTTCTATCAACTGCTGGGCTGCGTCAGGTGTCTTATTGTTCAAGGTGCCTCCACTGGCCGCATCAATCATCTGTCTGGTGGCTGGATTTAGACCATTGTAGAAAGTCTGAATCTGAAGCCAAGAAGGTAAAGCATGATGGGGGCATCTTCTTAATAATTCTTTGAATCGTTCCCAAGTATCGTACAATGATTCAGCCTCCACTTGAACATACGTAGAGATGTCGTTCCTTAACTTTGCGGTCTTTGCCGGTGGAAAATACTTCATCAAAAACTTCTCAACCATCATGTCCCAAGTAGTAATGGATCCTTTAGGTAACGAATTGAGCCACTGCTTTGCCTTATGCCTCAATGAGAATGGGAACAATCTCAATCGAATGGCATCATTGGAGACACCATTAATCTTGAAAGTATCACATATCTCTAGGAATCCGGCTAAGTGTGTATTGGGATCCTCGTCTTGTAAGCCATCATATTGAACATATTGTTGGACCATTTGTATCACGCTCGGTTTCAGTTCGAAATTATTGGTTGGAATAGGAGGTCGAACAATGCTGGACCCAGTTCCTTGGAGATTGGGTCTAGCAAAGTCAGACATGGTTTGCTCATTTTGGTTGGCCATGGTATCTAGATCTTCAGGATGGTGTTCTCCTTGATTCACTGTTTCTTCTTCTCTCAGATCGTCTACAATTTCTGTGGTGCTAACACCCACGTCTCTATGATTGGTGTTGTGAATAATTCGTTCCGGTTCAGAATGAAATGGTTCTAACCCAGAATTTCTTGCCCTGGTCATAGACTAACAGACTACAAAACAGAGATTAAATAATATAATTTTACTTTAAACTAATCTACAAAGATTTATTAGTAAACAATAATGGTAGATTAATAAAGTTAAAGCTTTCAAAATATTGAAAATCGGTCCCCGGCAACGGCGCCAAAAACTTGATGAATATTTTCGCTAAGTCTAAACTTGATGCGGATTCATTCTACAATTTATCATAACTATGTAGATGGGCATAAGCTAGATTAAATCATCTTTCAGGCAAGTGCACCTATCAATCATAGTATAAGAGAATTCTACATCTCGTATCGTATTCCACAGGGTCATTTCAACTATTCGTACTCACTCTCACTCTATTATCATACCTAAACTTAAGGTTGCGTTCTAACATAGATTAATCCTAACTATGACTATTTGGATAAAAATTGTATTGGAGAGTTATAAAAATAGTTTCAAGTCGAAAGTTAAGAGTATTCAATGAACATAATCAATTTGAGTAATCATGAAATAACAAGACTATCAAATTCATTGTATTGTAAAGGGTTAAACTAATTATCAAATTCTCTCTCGAGCAATTTAAAAATCTAAGTTAAGTTAAGTAAATTTTCTCTCGAACAATTTACAATACTCAAATATTTATTGAATGAAATACCCTATCTAATACATGGATTCATGAAACTTTATTTCTAAAATACCATAATTCCATTCATTCGTATTCTAATTTTCCAAGAAACATATCTCTCGATCATGAATTTTGGATTACAAAGAGAAATAACCCATAAATATGAAGATTTAACCATCATCCAAACAATCCAATTTCTCAATCTAGACATTTGGAATTCATGTAAAAATAAATAATCATTCATAATAAGGATAATTCTCAATGTTTGCAAGCCCATATACGAATAAAATACAATGAAATTGACGAAAACAAAATGATACATGATTGCTAACTTGTTCAAACACATTGTTCATGAAAAATAAAAGATAAATAAAGTTGGATTACCAAGAGAGATACAAGATTAAAAGAGATAAATTAAAGAATAAATGCATACAAATATCTCCTTCAAGCCTTCCTTCTCTTGGATGCTCCACTTTCGTTCTCCAGAAAAATCTCCAAGCAAAATAATCCAAAAGTGCAGAATAAAATTTTCTCCAGGTTTTTATAGTCCAATAGCAAACATGGTCGAACACGGGTTCCGACACGGCCGTGTTGCAGGCCGTGTCGGCAGTTCCAGGGCAGTTCCACACGAAAAGACGTGTTTGATCATGGGCCGTGTTGGATCACACGGGTACTGACACGGCCGTGTTATGGAACACGGCCGTGTTGTTCTTCACGTTCTTCAGACACGGGGGCTGGATCATTGGCCGTGTTGGATCACACGGGTACTGACACGGCCGTGTTCTGTAACACGGCCGTGTTGTTCTTCATGTTCTTCAAACACAGGGGTTGGAAAATTGCTTCAGCTGGAAACGAACACGGGTAGGCACACGGCCGTGTTCCTACCCGTGTGTGAGCAAATCTTCTCCTGTGTTCAGTCCTGTTGGCCCCGTAAACTCCCCTGTTTGCTCCAAGACTTTTAGTTCCACTGGCTAGTCGTACCTGCATTAGAAAAATGATATAGTAAGGGAGAAGTTCAATACATTAAATAGTAACAACTTTAAACTATGCTCTACTATTCATGACAATACCAATTCTCAATTATTTAGTGCAATTACTTGAATAAAGAGGTTGAAAACAGCGGATATGATTACAATTATTACAATAAAAATCTATCATAATTGTAATCATCAATATTCTAGGAAAAGTCCTTCTCTGGAAATCTACTTCCATAAGTTTCATCTCCAATGACCTTTTCTACATGATGATAGCCATCATTTTCAGGAAGAAGTTCCAATTTGGTATGATGATTTTGGACAAAATCAGGGAGAGCATTGAGGCTCCAAGTTATGCAAGAATTATTTATTTAATGTTGCATGAAATTAATCCTACAGTATTTGATCTCTCCAAAGGCACTACCATCCACCATATGAAGAAAGTTTCTGTTTACTCCATCCAGAGATGGGAGTTGAAGCTGCAAAACCCAGCCCAGGCTGCTAAAGCTCATGAGCACCCTGCTTCAGAGGAAAGGACCCCATCTCCCTCTCTCCATCATGTTGCTGGCACATCTGGTGCAGCAGCTGAGGGGGAGCCTACCTCCTCTGTACAACAAGACAGAGTTTTTACTCCACCTCCAGATACCTCTATCCCTCCATTCACCCCAAAGAACATTCTATCAGATTCCCAAGTACAAGAAACCATCATCTCCACTGCTGTAGACATTAACAAAATGATTGAGGAACTTACCTCAGATGACCCTCTACCTTCCCTCCTTCAAGAGAATGTTAAAGTACCATCCAAAGAAGCCAATCCAGCACCATCTCCTAAGTCACCCATTGATCACTCCCCAGCTACTGAAAATGAACAAGAGACAATTCTGCTATCAGATGAGAATGAATCATCTCCAGAACCTGCTGAAGCTCCTTTGAGGAGATTGGATTTCTCTCTTCCTACCTTTACTGGTGAGGAAGGAGATGTACTGATTCATACTTCCAGAGCTAAGATATCTGTGATAATTGAAGAAATTGTTCCATGGTCTGCACCTCCTCCTCCAACTACTGCTACTACTAATGCTTCTGCTACACCAGCTCCCTCAGATATTATTGCTAAGATTGAACAGATGCTGATTGAACAAAGAAAGTACTTTGATGATTCTATAAAAACAGTTCAAGACAAGGTCACTGCTCTAGAGAAAGAAATGAGCAGAGGGTTTGCTGAGATCGATACAGCATAACACTGATAGCCTAAAGCACCTTTTTCAGATAGGTGGCAAAGCCCTGGACCACACTATTACCAGTGTTGGACAAGTAATGAAACAAGGAGTTACTCTTGGAAATAATCAAATTCAATTAGAAAAGAAAGCCCAAGAGCATGTCATGAAGGTTTGTGAAGAAGTGGGCACCTTCAGAGATGACACTATAGAGAAGCTATGTGTAGAAATCAGAAAGTGGGAGGGTATAGTAAAAAAACAAGTTGAAAAATATGATACTAATGTCAAGACCCTCTGGACAGAGAAAATGGCTGAAATAAATAAAAATGTGCTATCCCAGATTCAGTCTGTGAAGTTTTATACTTATAATACTACAGTATGGATGCATAATCAAATATTCCCTGAATTCCAAACTGACCCTAACATCATTCCTCACCATCTGAATCCTCTTGCTGAAGGCCATCCTGCTCAGATGCCTATCTTCTCTCCTAGGCCTGGAGATGAAACTCTACCTCTAGAATCTTACTCTCAGGTATGGGAATCTGACATTCCTCAAGATCTACCAGAAATTCAGATTCCTAAGAGAAGTAAGTATGGAGATGGAGCATCTTCCAGTAGATCAATTCCCAACCTAGAGGCAGAGCAAAGGAAAGCTCAGAAATTTGCTGAAATATGGAGTCCAACTTCAAAATCCCTTATACTTGATACACTGAAGCTGGTTTTGGACTATAATGAAAGCAGGAACCTTCATTACAGCTCTTCTGAATGGGATCTATATGAAAAATCCTTTACTTAGAGAAGAATCTATGACAGGGAATATGGGAGGAACAATCTCAATACTCCTCCAAGACCTCCCAAGTACTACCCCAAGCCCTTCAGTTATCAGAGAAGACAACAGAAGAAGATGGACAGGCAATATCAACAACAACAACAACAACATCAGAGCTAGGAAAGGCCATATGTCTTTGAGAATGAGGATTGGATTCTTGTAGAAATGAAATCTAGAAACAGTGCTAATTATATAATTTTTAGTCTTGTTGATTATTTCTTTAATTAGCCTCTTGCACTTTATTTCTGTGATTATTTTCAGTACTTAGTTCTTTTTATTTTGGTATAATTCATCTTAATGTAGAGGGTTCTGACTTCTACAAATAGGGGGATATTGTTGGGTATTGTATCCATAATAACCTAGATTTGTATGAAGTCACCCTTGAACTAAGATGAATTAGTTTTATTTGATTTCTTTTCTAGTTATGTGTGTGCAGGTTTTATTGCTAAAGTGTAAACCAATGTCAGTATATAATGGGTCATCAAACACAGGACCATACAATGTAATTCCTCATTGTGTGATCTAAGGTGTTGACTCATGTGTAGCCTCTCTATTGGGATACACTTCATTTACAAGCACATGGACTAATGGATTAAGACTTGATGCTGGTTGAATTGAAGAATCAAAATTCATAAAGTTGAGAAAATTCTAAGTGTTATACTCGAGAAGTCCTTTTAGTACTCGAGTAGAAGACTTAGAAGCACTCGAGTAAGACTGGTATGTATTTCGAGTATGTAAATGGTTCTCGAGTAGTTTATGTTTAGTACTCGAGAAGCCAAGTCTAGCACTCGAGTAGACTTGCTCTCTGTCTCGAGTGTTCATGTTTTTCTCTCAAGAATTTTTCTAAGTCAAATACTCGAGTAGTCTAGATGAGTACTCAAGTAGTTGAATTGATTCAGTCGAGTGACAGAAGTCAGTTCTCGAGAAATTCTTAGACCACTCGAGTGAGATTTATTTGTACTGGAGTTGTTTGTTAATTACTCGAGTAGTTCAGCTTCAGCACTCGAGTGATCAGATTCTTATCCAGAATTTTCTTTAAGTTCAAGCTCTCGAGAAGTTCAGTCTACCTCCCGAGAAGTAAGTATAACACTCGAGTGATCCATCAACTACTCGAGTAATTTACTTCAACATTCAGATTTTCCAGGATTTCCTCCTCTCGAGTAGTCTAAGTATAGCACTCGAGAACCAGCTTTAGTACTCGAGTAACTTATCCTTCACTCGAGAAATGCCGATCAAATTTTCAGAAATTTCTTAAGTCCCCATCAGATCTAATTTTTGAATGTCGTGACGTGACTGGTCCACGTGGCCCTCATTAATGACGATTATTATTGTTAGAGAGATCTTATAAAAGGTCATTTCATTATGATAAACTCTAAGCGTGTATTATCTAAGATCTGGATCGACCGACTATTCATCATCGTCTATTGAAAGTCGCCGCAAGTTTTCAAGAACACTTTTCGCAACTTTCGATCTAGAGACTTGCAAATCAAGGGATTAATCATTCTCCATCTACTCCTTGATTGTGTGAGTCAAAGCTTCTCAGAACAAGATCGATCCGAGTCTTCTTCTACATATTCTGAAAGAGCTGCAATTATTCTCCGAGTGTAGGAGATTTTCTCTCCGAGGTGTAGGAAATTTTTTTCTTCCGAGTGTAGATCCGTTTTGGATCGAGATTGTAGGAACGTTGTTCCGAGTGGTAGGATCGTTTTGATCCGAGATTAGTGGAGTAGCCGAGTCTAGCGTATTGCTAGATCGGTGAGTGGAAAGTGGACGTACCCAAGATTGGGGAACCACTATAATTCTTGGTGTTCTCTGTGATTGCTTGATTGTTTTCTTGTGCTCTAGATCTTTAAAGTTTTTATTCCACAAAAAGACGCATGATTCACCTATTCATCCCCCTCTAGGCGATCTTGGTAGGCAACTTGAATTCTATTTCAACCGTCCGGTCACCCTGTCAGATGTGCAAGAACCTCTCCTACAAAATAGCTCGGTCAGCATATGTAATAAAGAACTCCAGCAGAGCCTCCGAGAACTCTCCTTATAGGATAGCGCTCAACGGTCGTCCTCTAAAAGTCGAGCGGTTGGCCGCTCTCCACCAGTCCCTAGCGTATCCCTCTAACAAGGTCACTACCAGTAATACTACAGATATTGCTGTGCACATCATACCTACTAGCAGCTCCTCAACACGCTCCACCCACTCCTTTGCCTGGATGGCAGTCTCTGTGCCTCTGAAAGTGGGAGGCCTCAGTCCTCGAAAAGTCGTCAGCAAATCGGTAGGTGCCATCATCTCTCATGGTGGCTATGCCAAGGCTGTCCGGAAGGTGGCCAGGATGACTGCCAATGTCTTCCCCAAGTCAGTCTCGACAAACGGTACAGTCGCGGGGGCGACTGGGTCTGGAGGTGGGGTGGAGGGAATATATCCTCTAGAAGAGGTCCCCCCGTTACTATACTCCGGTATCTGGATGAGTAATAGGGAAGAGTGTCAGTACTTTGCAAAAGTAGGGAAAATTTGCAAAAAAATGACTGACGAAGCAGAAACAACGGTGTACTAGCATACTATCATATAGTCTAAAATCTCTAAGCATCTACACTAGGGTTCACCAGACTTCCGCTGCAAGGTTCGTCCCAGCCAAGGAACGAAGCAAGGGATGGAGGGATCCTGAGACTGCTCCACAAGGACAAATCGTGATGACTCTGATCCATTTGTAGTGCCCCCAACCTTTACCCGGGTCGGGCTGGAGGGTGTACTACTTGCCCAAGACATCCACCTAGTGCTCCTTAGTGGTAATGATCCACCCTATCTAAGCATTAGTTGGCTACCTTGCTCGTCTATAATCACAACACATCAGAGATTTGCGGAAGCATTAACAGGAAAACACTGTCAAATATATATAACATCATATATTTTTACACGAGTACTAGGGCCATGTCCTAAGTTCTTAAGTAAGTCCGCAGGCTGCACAAGTTCTACGTATAACTCCTCACTCTCTCTCCCTATCCTGCTCGCTGGTACTCAAGTCTTGAAACTCTACAGACTCCAGTGGTGCTTTTGCTCGAGTAATCCTAACTGTTGGCGCACTCTCCTGCGACAGGGGGTCACTATGGTGCTCTATTTCCTGTGAATGGTTATTTAAATAACCGTTAGTCACAGGGCTAAGTGGAAACAAATCTCCTTCCCAGATCTATATCCTGGGGACGAGCATACACCCACCCAACAATAACCGAAGCACGAGAGAGTTAGTACAATATTTCATATTTTTAAGCTAGGAGCAATGATAAAGGAAGGACAACATAATATAACTGAAATGACAGCAGCAATAACATCAGTTATAATAAGGGCTCCACTAGCACATCGGGTATTCACAACCTCTATCCTATCGCGGGCATTCAGAGCCGCGCACACGTATCCTATGTCGACATAGTATGGACCGCTCCGTTTCAAGCAAGGTAGCAAGCCCCACCGGCCTCACCGATGTGGCCGTCGGTGACAGTGGCCAGTCCTTCCACTTCTAGGGGTGGTCGTACCGCACAGCCCAGGCCCTAACATACAACCCCGTGTACTCTTGGATGTGAGCGATATCCGACGATTCAACATTTTGGCCGACCAGCAGAGGAAACCCAATGAGGAAAACATAACGGCCAGTCACCCGTGGTACTCATCTCCCTATCGCATTGAGTCGTCGAACTTCCCGCATCGGTACGAACGGCCTGCAAAAGTGACTGACACACCACAGTTCACCGTAAGCAATTTACAAGCAATTAAACAGTCAAATTTTACTAGCATGCACCGAGTCTATGAAGGCCTGCCCTACTATGCTTCAATCTTCGGGCAGTAACGCTCAGCTCAACTTCCGACAAGGATCATGGGATTTATTTGGGGCTAAACCTGGAGGAACACCTCAACTCCGGTGATCCCAACTAAGGCTCGACCTTAACAGATGACTACTCGTTAGAGAAGGACCCATGCTTATAATAGTAAATTGCAGTAATGAAAATGCGGTAATTAAAGTTATTGATAATATAAGCTGCATAATTAGAGTGTTGGAATGAAATGTGACCAGTACGAAACTGGAGTAGTACTGAAATGAAAGTACTAAATTTTACTTGACCAGTACAAGACTAGAGTAGAACTGAATTGAAAGTACTTAATTGAACTTGACCAATACGAGAGTAGAGTAAAATTAAATTGAAAGTACTGAATTGAACTTGACCAGT
This sequence comes from Platanthera zijinensis, assembly GCA_039513925.1. Taxonomy (NCBI): domain Eukaryota; kingdom Viridiplantae; phylum Streptophyta; class Magnoliopsida; order Asparagales; family Orchidaceae; genus Platanthera; species Platanthera zijinensis. The sequence goes on along the minus strand of CM077090.1, from coordinate 50,202,365 downwards.
ACGAGACTGGAGTAGAACTGAATTGGAAGTACTGAACTGAAATAAATAAAGGCACTAGACTAGCGCAAGACTAGAATAATCATAAATAAAATGGTTAGTAGTCCAATCACTCCATTCAGGAGGCTTCAGTTCTATCTCCGTTCTCAGGAGGTGTATTTATTTCCTTTTTAGTTTTCAAGATTTTCTTGGGTTATACCCACTATTAAGATCCGATAATTTGGTTGCACCTTTTTAATTCTTGGCTTAATTAGATCAAAGGCTTTTTAGGAGTTACCCCTTTATTATTCGTCGAGAATAATTAGCAACTCACGACTCGTACTCTACTTTCCGAGTCTGCCCAAACTACCCGAGAGTCGAGGCGCTCAGCGGTTTCACGAAATCTCGAAATGCTTAGAGCTTGGCCACTTGCCTCAGCCACTCTCGTCGATGAGGTAATTTGAATTTAGTATTCAAATTAGGGAGGGTAGTCTTGCGTTCCAATTTTCATTTCTGAGGAAAAAGAGCGAAATAAATTCCGAGCGCGACCCTAGGATTCCAGAAATTGGGAAAAATATCAATTCTTATCATCATGCCCCCAAATTTTAATACAACCTCTAATGAGGTATAAAATAAGGCTTAAAAAGTTTTCATAATTTTCCGAGCCATTTTGGGTCTTTATATTGGCCAAATAAATATTGTTTAGGCTTTTTAAAATACCAAATCTTTTTTAAAAATTCTTAACAGAAGGTCCAGCTGGAACCCGCCATATACCACGGACAGTCAGAAGGGTTACATAAGAATATCAAAATTCAACTACAACTACTCGAGACCTAATCCAGAGCATTCTAGCGGAAGCTTTTAAACAGTTTGAAAGAACCCATAATTGAACAACTATCATGAATGTCCACCTACAACTATAGGAATGAAATAACAAATACACCAAAAGTACTTGGCCTTATGGCCTTACAAAAGTTCACTTAACAATGTAATATTTTTCATACATCGGCTCGCAGGTCGGCCACACATGACAAAAATAAAATAACAATTCGCTTTTGCCTTTGAGGGCCAGCTCAGTAACATGGGCTTCAGCCCGCTATTTGGTACTTGGCTCCGCAGCACCTGCAAGCAATATTCCACCGCACGGTGGCAAACAAAGCAACGGTCAGCTAAAGTTGACCAAATTATAATGGCCCCGCCCCTTACTCGGGACGGCGGTGCTCCTTCCCTGCATTTCATTAGCCCAACTAAATAATAAAGTGAAAACATACTTCGCCACAGGTGTTGGCTCGCACGGCCAAACACCTCGTGCTCTCAGGGCACATTATCGGTGAATCCGGTCAATTCCGTGGCTTCACCACCATCCCCGGGATGGCAACATCGTGAGAATTTTAGTCTTTCTGACCATAGTCTAAGACTCCCGACTATGCCAACAACCAGTCCCTCTTTTGGGTCTCTCGCACCGAACCGCATAGCCCAGGTCCGATTCTACTTGCCCGTTGCTCACTCCGCCTAGTCACTTTAAGACATACGCGCGAGACAAGCTTCTCTCGGATCCTAATTCATTCCTAATCATCACATAACCCAGTTATGTACAAGGCTGGCTCTTCGACCGAGAAGTTAACAAAACTACGTTTCCGCTCAGTTTTCCGAGTGCGCCTTGGAGTTAATCCCCAAGGATCCCTATTGCAATCTACCGTGTAGAAACCCGAAAAACACATAGCACGGAGTCTTCTCCGGCAATCCATATAATATGCAACATCACTGATCCAAACCAACACGTCCGGGTAGGCTTCACACACAATGCCTATGTCCGTACTTCGATTTCGGACTCTATATGCAACACAAGGGGGACTATTCACATTTACCCCAAGGAACACCGCACACTCGCGGGAGTGGGTTTCCTTATGCAAATAAAGAGAGCTTCACATGCTCAAGTAGAGAATCGTTACCCTTGAAGTTTGCTTTTGCACCATGGGAAACTATCCGGATGGAAAGCTTCGTAAAGGAATTTCCTCCGCGGATCCGGTCTCGGTTCTCGATTCGGTGCTCCGATGCTCCACCGGCGGCCGGATTCCTCCTCTTCCTTACTCCTTGCTCTATCCACTCTCTAACTCCTTAGAAAGAGAATGCCTTAAGATATAATGAGGAATTAATCCTCTATTCCCGGCCTTAATACAGCAGGAACACATTTGAGCTGTCAGATCTTGTTTAAAGAAAACAAACGGCTCGGATTTGCCCAAAATTTCTCATTCCTGGGCCGAACACGACCCTGCACATGGTCGTATCCCAGGCTGTGTGCCCCGATCCAGGCACGATCGTCGAGCGCAGAAAAGTACACGGGTCGAGACACGACCGTGTCTCCACCTGACACGCTCGTGTCGGGTCCCGACACGCCCGTGACCTAGAAGCGTGTCACAAATAACCGCCACATCAACCGTCACGTCCCGGACTGGACACGGGTAGGAACATGCTCGTGTGGACCAGTACACGCCCGTGTCGACCAGTACACTCCCGTGTACTATGGCCATGTACTTCAGTCGGCGCAGCTAAGTTTTCAACCCGAGCGGGACACGGGTAGTGACACGGGTAAGGACACGCCCGTGTCACCCCTGACACGCCCATGTCAACACTATTCACAGCAGTTTTTCCTGTCGTGTCCCTCACTGGACACAGTCCGGCCAACACAGAGAAATACACGGCCTTGGACATGCCCGTGTCCCAGGCCGTGTGCTCCTATTTAGGCACCAAAAATTCCTTAGGACACGACCGGTTCGATTACGATTTTCGGGGCGTTACACAAGGGGTGGCGCTGGAGAAGGCTTGACCCACCGGGATGACTTTTTTGGTTAGGGAAAGCCGGGGTGCCGCCAAAAAACGCTGCCCTGGCGTCTCCCGAGAGGCAGAGCAATTGCTCTGTTTTACCTCTAACGGCGGCCGGCGGCAGATGGTCGCCAGACCACCACTGGAGAAGAGCCCTACCCCTGGCGCATCGGCTGGGGGTGGTTTCGGGGCTAAGCTCAACGCTGGTGAGGCGGGGTGGCGCGGTGGCGCGGTGGCACTGGGAGCAAATGCACTGCCACCCTGCTCTCGGGTTGGCCAAACCAGGTGGTGGCAAGACGCCGAGCCACCGCCTTGGGGCTCGCCGGCCCCCGACGAACCGGCTGGGGGCAGTGCCGGCGCCCGGTGATGACTGGCCGGCGGTGGCAGCGGTTATTGCTGACTGCCGTCGGCGAGGAGCAGCTACCGTCCGATCTGTGGTAAAGATTGGATGGCTGGGATTTCCTTAAATCCCGCCCCCGCCTCAGCATCAGCGCCCCCACAGCGGATCCGCGGCCGATCTGCTATGGGGATGGAAGGTTAATTTCTTGGTTTCGGCTCAATCTCACCCGCAAGATCGAGTTAATTATGGTTATCCGTAGACCTTATTAATAACAGAAGCTTATGAAATTTCTAGAAAAAAAATGGAGCCTCTGGGGGCAAAGTGGTCAATATGAAAAATGTTCTCCATAATGAGGGCTTTCCCCCACAAAAATTTTAGAAAAATTGAGGTGTTTTGTTGGTATTTTTAAAAGCCTAAATAAAGTTTGTTTGACAAAATTAAAGGCCCAAAACTTTTGGGAAAATTATTAAAAAAAAATTCTAGACTCTTTTTAGGCTCTTTTTAAGGTTGTATCAAAATTTGGGGACTTGAGGATCAAGATTGAATTTTCCTCAATTCCTTGGAACCTAGGGTCGCGCTCGGAAATTATTACGCTCATTTTCTTCGAAAATGAAAACTGGAGCACGCGACTATCCTCTCTAATTTGAATAATAAATTCAAATTGTCGTATCGACGAGAGTGGCCGAGGCAAGTGACCAAGCTCCGTGTGTTCCGATACTTCGTGAAAACGTCGAGTGCCTCGAATCTCGGGTGATCTGGGCACGCTCGGAAAGTAAGGGTACGAGTAGTAAGTTGCGAATTATTCTCGACAAATAATAAGGGTGTAACTCCTGATAAGCCCCTGATCCGATTAATTCATGATTAATAAGGCTAAACCAAATCATAATCGGATCTTAATAATGGTGTAATCTAAGGAAGCCTTATTAAAAACTAAAATAGAACGGAATGTGCCTCCTGAGAACGGAGATGGAACTGAAGCCTCCTGGATGGAGTGATTGGACTATTAACTATTTCCTTTGTGATTATTCCAGTCTTGCACTGGTCCATCTCATTTATTCATTTCATTTCAGTACTTTCACTTCAGTACTACTCTAGTCTCGTACTAGTCAAGTTCATTTCAGTTCAGTGCATTCAATTCAGTACTACTCCAGTCCCATACTGGTCAAATTCATTTCAGTTCAGTACTTTCAATTCAGTACTACTTTAGTCTCATACTGGTCAAGTTCATTTCAGTTAAGTATTTTCAATTCAGTACTACTCCAGTCTCATACTGGTCAAGTTCATTTCAGTTCAGTACTTTCAATTCAGTACTACTCCAGTCTCGTACTGGTCAAATTCAATTCAATTAAGTACTTTCGTTTCAGTACCACTCTAGTTTCGTACTGGTCATGTTTCATTCCAGTGCTTAAATTATGCAGCTTTTGTTTAGCAGCTTTATTTACCGCACTTCATTCCTGCATTTCACTATTATAAACCCGGGTCCTGCTCTGACGAGCAGTTATCTTTTAAGGTTGAGCCTTACTTGGGGATAACCAGAGTTGAGGTGTTCCTCCGGGCTTAGTCTCAAATAAATCGCTCCCTTACTCCATGCCGAAAGTAGAGTTGTGCGTCGCTGCCTGAAGGTTAACGTATAGTAGGGCAGGCCGCCGCATACCCGGTACGTATTAGCGTGATTGACTGTTTGATTTCTTGTAAATTGCTTGCGGTAAATTATGGCAGGTCAGTCCCTTTCGCAGACCGTTCGTACCAGTGCGGAAAGGTCGATGACTCAAGGCGACAGGGAGATGGGTACCACGGGTGACCGACCGTCATGTTTTATTCCCTGTTGGGTTTTCCTCTGCTGGTCGGCCAAAAATATTGAATCACCAGATATCTCTCACATCCAGGTGTACACGTATTTGTACATTGGGGCCTGGGGCTGTGCAGTACGACCACCCCCAGAAGTGGCAGGACTTGCCTCTACCACCGACGGCCACATCAGTGAGTCCCGCGGGGCTCGCTACCCTGCTGGAATAGAAGCTGAAAGTGAGGCTAAGATCTATCTCAACTCTAGAGGGGGGGGGGGTGAATAGAGTATTTTAAAATAATTTTTCACAGTTGAAATAAACAGCACATGTAAAATTCAATTTATGATATAGTGTAGAGTGCTAGTAAGAAGTTAAAAACTAAGAAGTAAAAAGCACAGCACACAGCAAACAAATCACACAAACAAACCAGAAGACACAAGGAATTATAGTGGTTCCCCAAAAACCTGGGTACATCCACTCTTCTACCACCCTTGGTAGGAATCCACTCAGGATGAGTTGATCAGGTGTCCTGACACCAATGAGCTTTTGATAAGGTGCCCAAAAACCAAAACTAGATTTTTTGATAAGGTGTCTTGCCATCACTGAGTTTTGACAAGGCTCTCAGAACCAGACAGAACTTTTGAAGGGAGTTCAAGAACCCTTTTACAGCAGGAAAAGAAAAATAAGAGTGAAGGGTGTCTTCTCTGTTCTCAATCAAATGAGAGAAGCACAAGTGGATTGATGATGTCAAAGCTCCCCCTGAGATGTAGAAAAGTTCAGGAAAAGAAGCTTTGCTCTAGGGTGATAGGTCTTCAGAACTTTGATCTCCAGCACAGGATGGTTTCAGCAAGAAGGCTGAAGGTAAGGTGTCTGGAGTTCTGAGATGAGATTGTGAACACTTTTCAGTCAGCAAGAAGATTTTTGGAGTCACAGTTCTTCTGTTGTTCTTCTGCTATCAGTATTCTCTATTCTGTGTGTTCACTTCTGTATATCTTCTTCTTGTGTATTCTGTAAATCTTAATAACACAGAAGAAAAGAATAAAAGTTTTCTGACGTTTCCTTGTCCAAAATTAGCCGTTGGGAGTCATAAATGTCTTCCAAAAATAGTCTTGTCTTCTAGAGGAAAGTCCAGCAAACAATCTCTGAAAAATTCCTTGAAACTTGCTCCAGAAATAAAGACAAACGGCTGGGAGATCTTCTGACATAAATGCTGATAATATTCAAAAACATTCCAAAGAACATCAGCATTTGAATTCCTGAAAGCGTCGATCTCTCCAAAGAAAACGTCGATCTGAGCTCTACGATCGTCGAACTGAGCTCAGAGATTAAATGGACAAGCAGACAGAAAACGTCGATCTGAGCTCGAAGATCGTCGAACCGAGCTCAGAGACCTGAGAAATAACTTTAGGGAGGGATCGTCGAACTGAGCTAGAAGATAGTCGAGGGGAGTTCGACGACTCAGCAGAAGCTAGACAAAAGCAGATAGTCGATCTGAGCTCGAAGATCGTCGACCGGAGTTCGACGTTTTATTGAAGATGAGCTCAGAGAGCGTCAAACGGAGTTCGACGATTCGTCGACCTTAGCTCGACGAAAATTGCCTTAGACTAAGCTCTTCAACCTTGATCTTGGAATGATCCTGGGGGCAGCTTCAAACCTAAGTTCTAAGCCCTAGACTCATTCTAATGTTGACCTTTTCAACTATACAACTAGGTCAACTGGGATTCCTAAGACAGGCATAGTGATCCTTACCCAAATTAGTAATAGGGTGTTCCAACAATCTCCCCCTATTTGGGTTAGGATTACTATTTACAGACAATCATAGGAAATGAAAAGCATACAACAATACATAAGCTAATACAAAATGCAGAGAAGATATATAGCTGTAAAGCAGATCACAGATAAATATCAGCAGATATCCAAAGGTGGATGAAATGTTTAGCTTACACAGTTCACTTCCTTTCAGATCCCTTTTTAAATAAAATTTCTCTATTTGGATTCTGACTTTCTTTCTTTGACCTTCTGTCATCCTCTACACCTAGAGAAGTTTGAGATTTGGGCCTTGGAACAACAGCCTCAGGGTGCAGCTTCATATAGTCTTCTGGATTGAAAAATTTCCTTGATGCATATCTTTCCAGTTCTTTCTTTCTCTGCTCTGATAAGGTAGTCATGTTTGAAGTATCCTTGCCTTGTTCTCTGGCCTTTTTTATTTGATCAAGGGCAGCCAATTCTTTCATTCTGGCTGTCCAGGATACAGGGTTGTTCTCAGGATCTTCAAAAGGAATAGGAGATTCATATCTGTTGATGATTTCAGAAACAGTAGAAGGAGTCCTGGAAACAATTGTGTCTTTCAGCTTGTAAGGAAAAGGACCTGAAGAAGGGTCAGGGAGACCTTGTCCTTCCCTTTGATAGGATCTTTGTCCTCTTTGATTACCTCTGTAATTACCCCTTCTGGGTTGATATCCTCTTTGATGCTGTCCCCTTTGATATGATCTTTGATAATACTGGGAAGAACTGTGTCTGGAGACTGGAGCTTGAGGGGCTGAACCTGAGCCAGAATCTGGAGGAGGAGGAGGAGGAGGAGGCTGATATTGAGAAGATCCTTTTTCATATTTGTCAAGCTTCCTCTTCTTCTTCATAGCTTTCAGTTGATTTTTGGAATATTGCATCCAAGGCTCAGAGATGGGGCAGTCATGCAGGATGTAGTATGGAATATCATTGGAGTCTTTGGCTTTGGCAGGAGGGACTGACATCATTGCTTTACTTCTGGCTTTTCTCTTCTTGGCAATAGTTCTAGCAGAATCATTAGAATCAGTCCTGTATTGGTCACTCTCAGAACTTTGATGTTGATCATACAGATCATCAATTCTTCTGATAAGCTCTTCTTGAGCTTTAAGTTTTGCAGAAACAGCAGGAGCAGGAGGAGAGAGAGCAACAGCAGAGCAGGCAGAAACAGGAGCAGACACTGGAGCAGGAGCAGCAATTTCATCAGCATCAGTTGCTGGAATCATTTCTATGTCAGCAGTAGCAGCAGTTTCAACAGAAGGAGGCACAGTGGCCTTAGTAGCAGCATTAGAGATATCCACAGCCTTCCAGGACTTGATGTAGGAATCAATATGGCTGGGATCACAGGTAGATACAGGCACAATGGCCTTAGACAAATCTTCAGCAGGAGTTGCAGGCAGATAGCTGAAATGGACTGTATCAAATATAGATAGCAGCCTCTGCAGATTCAGTGCAAAAACACATCCAAGAGCTGGAGCTGGAGCAGACATAATATCAGCAGCTGGCACATCCACTTCTTCATAAGGCATCTCCCCCTGCCTTGGTTCAGAGAGAGGTGAATCAAGGCACACAGAGGATGCGATAGCCAGGGAGGAGGAAAGGAAGGCAAGCTTGGTAGACAGCTCCTGTACTTGCTTCAGGAGTGGAGCCAGGGAAGACTCCAGTAGAGATGTCAGCTTGGGAGCTAGCAACTCATACAGCCTGTCTGCCAAGCTAGGAAGATCCACATGCTCAAGTGGGGCTTGAGCAGAGGTAGAGGCAAAGGTGGATGGAGGGATGGTGGCTGAAACTGAAAATGTGGAGAAAGGTGGAGAGGGAATGGTTGGTTCAGAAGATGGAATAATGGAGATAGAGGAGGTTGAGGTGGAGATAGGGGAAGTAAGAGATGGTGTGAAGGAGGGTTGAGAGAGAATGTCATGGAGCAGTTGTTGAAAGGAGGAAGTTGAGGGTGGCTCAGGAGGAGTAGAGGGTGAATCATCCATGAAGGAACCATCTGTAAGTGAGAAGGATGGTAGGGTGAAGGATGAATAGGAGAAGAGAGGATGGAATTCCTCTGAGGTGGATAGAGGAGGGGATGGCATAGGTGAGGAAATGGTAATTGGGGATGAGATGATTATGGTGGTGACTGGTGGTGAGGAGGTGACGACTTGGGTGGATATGGCTGGAGGAGGGGAGGAAGCAGGCAGCTCTTCTGCTGAAGGAGTGACTGAAATAGTCCTTGTGCCTGAATGAAGTGTTGCAGCAGCCCTGGAGGGGTTTATGATGTGCCTGTCCCATTTACTGAAGAGGGCACAGGAAAGCCTCTTGGATGTATTGATAAACATGCTAGAGGAGGTTAATAGGTCAGGGCACCTGTTGTGCAGAAAGACTCCTAAGATTCTCCCATAACTAACTGCATTCTTGTTGATCTTCTTCTTAATCAGAGTGAAGAAGATGGAGCCCCAGTCCAGGTGTTTCTTATCTAATAAAGCTCCCATCAGGCAGAACTGATATCTGGAAATGGTGTCATGGGCTGAATGCTTGGCCAACAGCACCTTCCCAACTACATCAGCCAGGAATTGAAATTCGATAGCCAGATTTTTCTTCAGTAGCTTATTAGGGTTTACTGCATTGTGACCCATCCTATCCAGCATGGAGTCAAACTCCTCTCCAGACAGTTCAATGGAGTCTTCTCCAGTACTGAGTTGAAAGACTTCTGTTAAAAGAGCCGGGGATAGAAATACCTGAGTCCCCTTAATGGTGCCGACAATAGAATTCTCAGTCTCGTCTGTTGCGGTAAAACACCACTCTTTAATTTCTTCTGAGGCGATCTTCATCCTTGTAGTCATTATTGGAGTCAGCTGTTGTTCTCGGAATAAGTTTAGGATGTCCTTGAAGCGCTGGTCGCTTCCGTCGAAGGAGTTTATGTCGATGTCAAAGCCTGTGTCGAACTTCATCTTAGCAATAGCAGCACTTGATTCAGCCATATTCACCTGCAACAGAAAACCAAAAACGACCAAGCGTAGAGAATTTGGAGGGAAAAGAAAGAGAGTTGCAGAGTATGAAAGCGCAAAGGGAGAACGACGGCTGAAAGAAAGATTTTATATTAGGGTTCGACGCGAAAAAGGAAAATCGTGGAGCTCAGTTCGAAGAAGCGTCGAAGTCAGCTCGACGATTTGGGCAACAGAGGGAAATGAAAAGACGCCAATAGCGTCGAACTCCGTTCGACGTTATTGAGAGCGTCGAGCTCCGCTCGATGACCAAGGATCAGACAGAAGGAAAGCCTAGATACAACGGCGGCGCTGAACTCAGATCGACGCCTCAAGAACCGTCGATCTCTGTTCGACGTTTTCTGGGAAAACGTCGAGCTCAGTTCAGAGCCAGAACTTATTCTACAGACAAAAAAAGAGAGGAAATTTTTGACCTAGTCTTGGTCTGTTTTAGCTTTTCAAAATCTTGTAATTTAATTAAGGCTTCCTCCATCTAACATGCCTAACTGATTTAGGAAGAAACTGTGTTTCTTTTCATCCAAAGGTTTGGTGAAAATATCTCCCCTTTGCAAATCAGTAGGGATATATTGAAGTTCAATTTTATTTTTCTCTACATTATCTCTTAGAAAATGATGCCTAATTTCTATGTGTTTTGTCCTACTATGGAGGACTGGATTTTGTGCTATAGAGATAGCACTAGTATTGTCACAAAAAATTTTAGACTTCTCTAAGTTGTAGCCATAGTCTAAGAGCTGATTCTGTATCCATAATATTTGTGAACAGCAACTGCCTGCAGCCATATACTCAGCTTCAGCAGTTGAAGTTGACACAGATGTTTGTTTCTTACAGAACCAAGAGACAAGTCTATCACCAAGGAACTGACAAGTTCCACTGGTGCTTTTCCTGTCTATTCTGCATCCAGCATAATCAGCATCTGAGAATCCAGTTAAATCAAATACTGAATCTTTTGGATACCAGAGACCTAGATTTGGACAACTTTTTACATACCTAAGAATTCTCTTAACTAAGATTAAATGTGACTCTCTAGGGCTAACTTGGAATCTAGCACAAATACATGTGGCAAACATTATATCAGGCCTACTAGCTGTAAGGTACAATAAAGAGCCAATTATTGCTCTATATGTTGTCTGATCAACAGGTTTCCCATGTTCATCAGCATCTATTACAGCATTTGAGGGCATGGGTGTTTTCATACATGATGCATCAGACATACCAAATTTCTTAACTAATTCTTTTGCATACTTGGTTTGAGAAATAAATATGCCTTCAGCATGTTGCTTGACTTGCAGTCCTAAGAAGAAGGACAGCTCACCCATGCTATTCATTTCAAATTTAGAGTGCATAAGCTTGGAAAACTTTTTGCACAATTTTGAATCAGTAGAACCAAAAATAATGTCATCTACATAAATTTGCACTAGTAGGGTATGAGACTTATGGGTTCTAATAAAAAGAGTTTGGTCTACTCTCCCCCTAACAAAATCATTTTCCAGAAGAAAGCATGCTAGGGTCTCATACCATGCTCTAGGAGCTTGCTTGAGTCCATATAATGCTTTATGCAATTTGAAAACATAATCAGGGTGAGTTAGAGAGATAAAACCTGGAGGTTGTCTAACATAGACTTCCTCTTTGATGTCCCCATTGAGAAATGCACTCTTTACATCCATTTGATACACTTTGAAACCTTTGTGAGCAGCATAGGCTAGGAATATCCTGATGGCTTCCAGCCTTGCAACTGGTGCAAATGTCTGATCATAGTCTATTCCTTCTTGTTGAGAGTACCCTTGAGCAACTAGCCTTGCCTTGTTTCTGACTATAACTCCTTGATCATCCAGCTTGTTCCTGAATACCCACTTTGTTCCAACAATGGGATGATCCTTTGGCTTAGGCACTAGTTCCCAAACCTTGTTCCTTTCAAATTGATGCAACTCCTCTTGCATTGCAATGATCCAGTGTGGATCTTGCTCTGCATCTTGAATGGATCGAGGCTCAATTTGAGATAGGAAGCAAGTGTGCATCAGGTTTTGGTTGACCTGACTTCTAGTTTGCACACCAGCTGAGATCTCTCCAATTACTTGGGTGATTGGATGATCTCTTGTTGTTACTAAGTCAACAGGGAGTGTTGATTGTTCACCAGCCTGTGTTGTTGTCTCCTCTAGTGGAGCAGCAACTGGCTCTTCAGGATGATTTTCTTCAAGATGTTGAACTTCTTCTTCATCATCACTGCTCTCATTCTTTTCAGCAACTTGCAGTTTGTTCAAGTCTTCAGCTAGAGAATGTACCTGCAGAGGTTCTATGGTAGAAGCATTCTTCTCCTTGAAAGACATGTTAGCTTCATCAAAAATAATATGAACAGATTCTTCAATTTTACAGGAAGATTTATTATAAACCCTATAGGCCTTGCTGATCATGGAGTATCCCAGAAACACTCCTTCATCAGCTTTAGCTTGGAATTTTGCTAGATATTTCTTGTCATTATTATGAATAAAACAAGTGCAACCAAAAATTTGAAATAGCCTAATTTAGGTTTCTTCCCTTTGAGCAATTCATAAGGAGTCTTGCCCTTCAGCTTGTGTATCAAGCTTCTGTTCAACACATAGTTGGAGGTGTTCACTGCCTCAGCCCAAAAGGACAGAGGTAAGTGAGCATCTGCCAATAATGTAGTTGCAGATTCAATTAGTGTTCTATTTTTCCTTTCAGCTACCCCATTTTGTTGAGGAGTTCTAGGAGCTGAGAAAGTGTGCCTGATCCCTTCACTCTGACAGAACTCTTGCATGAGAAGAGAATCAAACTCTGTCCCATGATCACTTCTGATCAGGGCAATGTGAGTGTTGAACTCAATCTGAATGCATTTGAGAAAATCTGTCAAACACTTGAAGTTATCAGACTTCTTCCTCAGAAAGAATACCCAAGTGAATCTTGAGAAGTCATCTACACCCACTAAAGTATAGGACTTCCCTCCTAGGCTTTGCACAGATATGGGTCCAAAAAGATCCATGTGCAACAGGTACAAAATCCTAGGTGAATCACTCTTATTAATTGATTTAAAACTACTTTTAGTTTGCTTGCCTAATTGACAAGCCTTGCAAAGTCCTTCCTTCTTGTAGGGACCAGAAGGTAGTCCTTTAACAAGGTTGTCTTTAGATAGCTTAGCAATGGTTCTAAGGTTAATATGCCCTAGTCTCTTATGCCATAAAACATTAGATTTTGAAATGGAATTAAACAGGCAAATATCTACCACTGGTGAATGAAAATCCACTAAGTAAATGTTACCTCTTCTGTTACCTGTCAACACAGTTGTGTTGTCCACTGACTTGACTTTGCATATGGCTTTGTTGAAGGTCACTTGATATCCTTCATCACACAGTTGACTGATACTTATCAAGTTGTGCTTGAGTCCTTCAACATATGCCACCTTCTTGAATGTGACTGGGCCAATTTTGACTACACCATATCCTTTTGTAGTTCCAAAGCTTGAGTCTCCAAAAATTACTTTGGGTCCAAGCTTGGCTTTGAAGGAAGTGAAGTTGTCCTTGTCCCCTGTCATGTGCTTTGAGCACCCACTATCCAGATACCATTGATGGTTTGATGCTGGATAGGTCTTCACCTACACAAAAACAGCTTATTTGTTTTTGACCCAGTTAACCTTGGGCCTAGGTTGATATCACTTGAATTCTGAAATAAAGGACATCCCAGGTTGATCCTTATAACCTTCAGGATGGTATCTCCTAGGAGGTACTATCCATTCAGTATAGGGATTAAAGCCTTGGGATGTGGAGCTTCTAGGATTGAATCTGAATGTGCCATTGAAGGAGTGTTCACAAGCCTGAACTCTATTCGACGATCGTCGAACTGAGGTCGACGATCTTGGGTCAGATCGTCGATCTCCGTTCGAAGATCGATTATGCTGAGGTTCAGAGTTTGGATATCGTCGAGCTGAGGTCGACGATCTGTAGTTAGATCGTCGAGCTCTGTTCGACGATCGTCGAGCTCTGCTCGACGCCATCTGTTGAACTGAGTTCTTCTCTGACAGATCTGCATTCTTCCTGGGTACCTCTATTACTCCCTTTCCTTTGTCAGAGACAAACTTGATTGGAGTTGTCAAAATTATAGGTTGGCTGGATGAAGCACCCAAGCCCAGTGTGCTATTAAATCTAGAGTTCACTGTGCTTGTGATGTCCATCAGTCTGATACTTCTCCCATTTAGGGATTCTTCAAACTTTTTGGCCTTTGATAGTTCATTCTTCAGTGAAGCTATCTCCTCCCTACAGCATTCTAACTCCTCAGAGAGTTTGAGGTTCTTTGAGTTTAGGACACTATGCTCAGATAATTGATTCCTGAGAGAGATTATCTCCTTCTCAGATTTTAATAGATCTAGACACAGTGTCTTAAATTCATCTTTGAAGTCTTCAGAATTAAAATCAAAAGAGTTGATTACCTGATCCTCATCTGGTTGACTTTCTGAATCTGAATTTGATTCTTCATCAGAGTTTTGCTGTGATGCATTGATAGCCATCATGCAAAATTCTTTTTCATCTGCATCATCCTCATCATCACTGGAGCTTGATGAGGCTTCAGATTCCTCTTTAGTCTCACTCCATGTCTCAGCAACAAAGCCCTTCCTTGTATGTTTGTTCTTGCTGGAGGAGGCTTTGTCTGAGCTATTCTTCTTGTAATCCTTTTCTTTTCTTCTTTCTCTTCTTTCCCTTTTGTCCTTGTTCTTGTTTTCTGGACAGTCAGGCACAATGTGGCCTGGTTTCCTGCAACCAAAGCATATGATTTCTTTATTGTTATTTGATTTATCATACCTTGGTTTATCATGACCCTTGTATGGTTTCTTTCTGAAGTCTTTTCTGGCCATCTTGTAGAATCTTTTGGCTAGTAGACTTATGAGCTCATCATTTCCTGTAGCTTTATCTTCAGGCTCCTCTTCTACAGCTTTGAAGGCTATGGTCTTTTCTTTCCTTGTAGCTGGAGAGATAGCCTTTTGTTCTTCTTCTCTATTTTTAATGAGCAGCTCATAGGATTTGAGCTTGCCCAAGAGAGCTTCAGTAGTAATCTCATTTAAACTTCTGGCATCCTTAATTGGCCAGATTCTTGAATCCCAAGTGCTGGGGAAGCACATCAGGATTTTGTCATTCAGCTCAGTCAGTGAGATTTCTTTGTCTAGGGTTTTTAGCTCATTGACAATTAGACTTAGTCTATTGTACATGTCAGCCACTGATTCAGCTTCTCCCTTTTTGAAGTTCTCATATTGGCTTATTAGATGAGATCTTCTATCTTTCCTTTCATCAGCAGATCCTGAGACAATTTCAGAGAGTTTGTCCCAGATTTCTTTGGCTGAGTGGCATTCAGCTACCTTCTGAAAGATTTCATCAGACATTGTTTGGGCTAAGATGTTCATAGCCTTAGCATCTGCAGTCTTCCACTTCTTTATATCTGCATCTGTTCCAGAAGGAGGTGGGACAGCATTTGTACTTGAGCTTGCTGGTGGAGTTGGACAAACTGTCAAGACAGAATTGAAAATGTCTTCATCAATAGAATTCATGTATAATCTAATCCTTGCCTTCCAGAGTGCAAACTTAGAAAGGTTGCACACTGGTGGTCTGGTGCTTGCATAATCTTTGTTCTGTGCCATGTCTTTAAATAAAAAGGAAGATGTAGAGAAAATAATCCCCTTAAGAGATTGATCTTATCAAGGATCTTTTAGTTCAGGTGTTAGCCTGTATGAGCAACCAACCTGCCTCTGATACCAATTGAAAGTGAGGCTAAGATCTATCTCAACTCTAGAGGGGGGGTGAATATAATATTTTAAAATAATTTTTCACAGTTGAAATAAACAGCACATGAAAAATTCAATTTATGATATAGTGTAGAGTGCTAGTAAGAAGTTAAAAACTAAGAAGTAAAAAAGCACAGCACACAGCAAACAAATCACACAAACAAACCAGAAGACACAAGGAATTATAGTGGTTCCCCAAAAACCTGGGTACATCCACTCTTCTACCACCCTTGGTAGGAATCCACTCAGGATGAGTTGATCAGGTGTCCTGACACCAATGAGCTTTTGATAAGGTGCCCAAAAACCAAAACTAGATTTTTTGATAAGGTGTCTTGCCACCACTGAGTTTTGACAAGGCTCTCAGAACCAGACAGAACTTTTGAAGGGAGTTCAAGAACCCTTTTACAGCAGGAAAAGAAAAATAAGAGTGAAGGGTGTCTTCTCTGTTCTCAATCAAATGAGAGAAGCACAAGTGGATTGATGATGTCAAAGCTCCCCCTGAGATGTAGAAAAGTTCAGGAAAAGAAGCTTTGCTCTAGGGTGATAGGTCTTCAGAACTTTGATCTCCAGCACAAGATGGTTTCAGCAAGAAGGCTGAAGGTAAGGTGTCTGGAGTTCTGAGATGAGATTGTGAACACTTTTCAGTCAGCAAGAAGATTTTTGGAGTCACAGTTCTTCTATTGTTCTTCTGCTATCAGTATTCTCTATTCTGTGTGTTCACTTCTGTATATCTTCTTCTTGTGTATTCTGTAAATCTTAATAACACAGAAGAAAAGAATAAAAGTTTTCTGACGTTTCCTTGTCCAAAATTAGCCGTTGGGAGTCATAAATGTCTTCCAAAAATAGTCTTGTCTTCTAGAGGAAAGTCCAGCAAACATTCTCTGAAAAATTCCTTGAAACTTGCTCCAGAAATAAAGACAAACGGCTGGGAGATCTTCTGACATAAATGCTGATAATATTCAAAAACATTCCAAAGAACAGCAGCATTTGAATTCCTGAAAGCGTCGATCTCTCCAAAGAAAACGTCGATCTGAGCTCTACGATCGTCGAACTGAGCTCAGAGATTAAATGGACAAGCAGACAGAAAACGTCGATCTGAGCTCGAAGATCGTTGAACCGAGCTCAGAGACCTGAGAAATAACTTTAGGGAGGGATCGTCGAACTGAGCTAGAAGATAGTCGAGGGGAGTTCGACGACTCAGCAGAAGCTAGACAAAAGCAGATAGTCGATCTGAGCTCGAAGATCGTCGACCGGAGTTCGACGTTTTATTGAAGATGAGCTCAGAGAGCGTCGAACGGAGTTCGACGATTCGTCAACCTTAGCTCGACGAAAATTGCCTTAGACTAAGCTCTTCAACCTTGATCTTGGAATGATCCTGGGGGCAGCTTCAAACCTAAGTTCTAAGCCCTAGACTCATTCTAATGTTGACCTTTTCAACTATACAACTAGGTCAACTGGGATTCCTAAGACAGGCATAGTGATCCTTACCCAAATTAGTAATAGGGTGTTCCAACAGAAGCGGTCCATACTATGTCGACATAGAGTCGGTATGTGCGCGGATGTGAATTCCTACGAGGCATGTGCACGGTTGTGGATGCCTGCGATAGGGTACAGGTTAGGGATACCTTATGTTCTAGTGGAACCTTGATTATATCTGATAAATATTACTGCTGTTGTTCCAAATATACTATGCTGCGCTTCGTCATAGTTGCTCCTAGACTATATATATGAAATGCTGTACTAACTCTTCATTGCTTCGGCTATCTACTTTCATTGGGTGGGTGGGTGCTCGTCCCAAGAATATGGATTCGGGGAGGAGAGTTGTTTCTACTTAGCTCAGTGACTACTGGTTATATAAATAACCATTCATAGGAAATGGAGCACCGTAGTGACCCACTGCTGCAAGAGATCGCGCCAGCAGTTAGGACTACTCAAGCAGATGCACCCCCGACGTCTTCAGAGTTTTGAGATGTGAGTACTGATGAGCTAAATAAGGAGAGAGAATGAAGTGTTATATATATTACTTGTATAGCCTACATTAATACTAAGGCTTCGACCTATTAATAATGTAATATATATGATATTATGTATATTTGATACTTGTTTCCTGTTAATGCTTCTGTAAATCTCTGATGTGTTGTGTATGTTGTGATTCTAGCCGATCAAGGCAGCCACCTAATGCTTAGATAGGGTGGGACATTACCCTAAGGAGCACTGGGTGGACGTTTTGGGCGGTAAGATTCCCCTCCGACACGACCCGGGTAAACGTTTGGGCAAGGGGACTCACAAATGTATCAGAGTTATCACGATTTGTCCTTGTGGAGCAGTCTCAGAAATCCCCCGTCCCTCGCTTCGTTCCTCGGTTCGGGATGAACCTTACAGCGAAAGCCTGGTGGACCCTTGTGTAGAGGCTTAGGGATTCTATACTATACATTAGTATGCCCATACACCGATGTTTTCGCTTCGTCAGTCATTGTTGCAAATTTTCCCTACTTTTGCAAAGTACTGACACTTTTCCTGTTACTTCTCCAGATACCAGAGTATAGTGACGGGGGTCCTCTTCCAGAGTATATGTTCCCGCCACCCCACCTCCAGACCCGGTCGCCCCTGCGGCTGTACCGTTTGCCAAGACTGACTTGGGGCAGACACTGACAGCCATTCTGGCCACTTTTCGAGTAGCCTTGACACAACCACCATGAGAGATGACGGCACCTACCGATTTACTGACGACTTTTTGAGGAATGAGGCCGCCCGCTTTTAGAGGTATAGAGACTGCCATCCAGACAGAGTAGTGGGTGGAGCGTGTGTAACAGCTGCTAGTGGGAATGATGTGCCCATCAGTGGCTACAGTTCCTCTAGTGGTGACCTTGCTGGAAGGATACGCTAGGGATTGGTGGAGAGTGTATAGTCGCTCTACTTTTAGAGGACGGCCGTTAAGCGCGATCCTTTGGGGGGAGTTCTCCGAGGCCCTTCTGGAATTTTTCATTTCAGATGCAGACCGAGCTGCTTTGCAGGAGAGATTCCTGCACATTCGACAGGGCAACCGCATGGTGGCAGAGTACGAGAGAGAGTCCATACACCTGGCATGCTTCGTCGGAAACTTGGCTGCCTTCGATAGGGATAGAGCTTCCCGCTTATACCGGGGATTATGTGATGAACTAAGGCAGGCTCTGATTATGATCTCAGTCTACCTTCCACACCATAGCCTCTCACACAACAGCGCTTGAGTTGGACTAGAGGATGGTAGCCCTGCAGCACAGAGGACAGGTCGATGCCCCTCGAGATCTGAGATGAGACAGGGGAGCTGCTCCAAACTGACAGGATAAAGAGCGTAGGCAGAGACACCGCAGACAGCCTTATAGGAGCCCACCAGCACCCCCAACCCCACAACAGGGCATCAGACTAGCTCCAGCACCACAGCCTACGCCAGTGGCCTGACGTGATGTTCCCTTCACAGGGAACTGTTTCTTGTGTCAGCAGCCAGGGCATATGAGAGCCTTCTACCCACAGACAATAGGAAGGCCATGACTAGGAGAAGTACAGGGTGGGCAGCCAGCACGGGGACAGGGCCAGAGAGGCCGTAGAGGTAGAGCTGGTAGGAGAGTCCAGCATGGCCGAGCAGCACCCTTGGAGGCCTACGTACTGGACTTGCAGCACGGGCCAGCCCTCGATGTAGTGATAAATATATATATTAGGGGATAGGATATATCAGATGTTACTACTTATGCTATGGATATATATGTATGCATACATCTTATATATTAGTTATATGATATATATACTTCCTATATCGTCAGGAATTCTGTTGGTAGAAGGACTTTCTTCCAAGACCCTCTTCGACACAGGAGCAACACACTCCTTTGTGTCCCATGAATTTATCGCAACAAAAGAGAACGTTATCTGCACAACCGGCCTAGCTATAAGAATCCGTTTACCGGATGGATCAGATATGATGTCTACAAAAAAGTGCTTGTTCCAGACTGTGCTAGGAGAAGTAGAATTTGAGATCTACGCAACCATCCTGACAATAACTGGATTTGATATTATACTGGGAATGGACTGGCTAGCCGAGCACAAAGCCCAAATAAATTGTTCAACGTGAGAGATCTGCCTGCAGAACACAAATGGCCAGGACGTTACGTTGGCAAGTATACCATCGATCTCGCGTATTATTTTAACTTCTGCGCAGATTGTAAGGTCAGACCAGCAGAAGAATGAGGAGTACCTTATCTACTTCGAAATGGAAGACAAAACTCAAGTACTCGCCAAAGTCCCGATGGCACGCGATTTCCTGGACATTTTTCCTGAGTCCCTCCTAGGATTGCCACCCAAGCGAGAGGTCGACTTTCATATTGAGATCATGACCGGAGTACGACCGGTATCACGAGCACCCTACCGGATGGCCCCAAGAGAACTGGCTGATTTAAAGATTCAGTTACAAGAGCTAATAGATGCTGGATTCGTCCATCCTAGTTCCTCACCTTGGGGAGCCCCGGTGCTGTTCGTAAAGAAAAAGGATGGAACACTTCGTCTGTGCATAGATTACAAGGAGCTAAATAAGCTTACTATACGAAACACATACCCCCTTCTCAGGATCGATGAACTATTCGATCAATTACAAGGTGCATCCGTGTTTTCCAGGATGGACTTGAGATCAGGCTACTATCAGCTTTGAATCCGAGAAGAAGACATCTCCAAGACTGCCCTCAGCTCCTGATACGGTCTCTATGAGTTTCTTGAGTTCCGTGTGGGAGAGATGGTGTTCTTAAAAATCAAGCCCATGCATGGTGTCTCCCGGTTGAGGAAGCGGAAGAAGCTAGATCCCTGCTACCTGGGCCCCTATTAGGTGATAGAACGCGTTGGCCCTGTTGCCTACCGATTAGCCCTACCTCCAGAACTGGGAAACCTTCATGATATATTTCATGTCTCCTCCTTGAGACTAGTTCTCTGGCAACCAAAGCAGCATCTGCCTACACCACCAGTCCGACTGCGATCGGACAGATCCGTCCAACTCGAACCAAACAGTATCGTAGATCATAAAGTGAAGAATCTACGTAACAAGACCATCCTAATGGTCAAGATTTTATGGTCAAATCATGGACAAGATGAGTACACTTGGGAACCAGAGGCCCTCGTCCGCGAAAAGCACCCAGAGCTCTTTCCCCAGGTATGTTACTCTTTTCCCCCTACTTTGAGCAAATTTTTTAGGACGAAAATCCTTTTATTTTTATTAGATTGTAACATCCCAACTTTAGTGGGCCACCAGAACCCTAGTGGGTCCAATAAAGGTGACCCGAACCCTACCTGTGACTCGATAGAAGGTAACCATAGACAGGAAATAGAGCTAGATAACTCTAATTTGAGTTCTATCAGTTCCCGTGGCCTCGTATAATCAATACAAGCGCGTTGAAACTCATTCCGCTGGACCCCGAGGTCATATGATGGATATGACCATTCCTCGTAAAACGTCGCGAAGACAAGATTTGGAATATCGGTCTAGAGAACTCCGATTTGAGTTCTGTCAGCTCCTACGGCCTCGTATAGACAATACGAGCATGATGGAATTTGTTGCATTGCAATCCGAGGTCTAATGATGAATATAAACATTTTGACCGATTTAGTGTGCCGTGACAAGCAGATTTTTGAATATTTAGCAAATGAACTCCGATTTGACTCCGGTCAGTGGCATTGGACTCGTATGGTCAATACGAGGTCAATCAAGTTTGCCCCGGTCAAATTTCGATATGAGTAGTCAACCTATGGTAAAATCAAGCATACTCTTGCACCTAAAAGCGTGCACGCACAAATTATGATGCGACACCCCAACTTCGACCCAACTCCCGGTGTCTTGGACCCACTTTGACCTTGACCAACATGGGGGACCCATCCTAGGGTTGACTTTGGTCAAACCCACCCTAAAAAGTCCAAAATTTTGGTTTTTTACATAAGGGGTATGCTTTCTCCCCCCCACCCTTCACTAGTGACAAAGCCTTACCCCCTTACCTCTTGGGCCACCAACCAGCAAGGTTGAAAGGGAGATGAGCCATGGTCCAAGGTAGGCCCAATTTCCTCCTCCCCCTCTTCTTTTCTTCTTAAAGAACGAAGGCCCAAAGGCCCACCAAACTCCTTCCCCACCAAGTTGCTGCCACCTAGGTACTCTGAGATGGTGCCACGTGGTCGGATCAGGTGAGGGAGAGGGGAAGAACTCCTCCTCTACATGGGTTAATCCCACACTGCCGGTGGGAGGGGGGAGAAACTTCCCCCAGCCTATAAAAGGCCTTGCCTGACCCTCTTCCCTCCACACAAACCCAAGTGAGCCAGGGCCCCCTCTGCTGGAGCTGTCCTCGCAGGAAACCACCACCCTCAAGCTACACCATCGCCACCTTTAATGGTGGATCAGGCTTGTCCTTCCCAAGCTCCTCCTCCTCAGGTAGAAGCTTCTCCCCTCCCCTTCCCTTCCTCTTTGACGTTCTGCATGGACCCTCCGGCGGTCGGAGCGCCGCCGGCACCACCCGACCCTTGCTCTAGGTCGGGTGGTGGCCATAGGAAGGCTGACCCCTTCCCCGCACCAGGGGTGGCACTGGAGAAGGCTTGACCCATCAGGATGAATTTTTTGGTGCGGGAAAGCCGGGGTGCCGCCGGAAAACGCTGCCCCGGCGACACCCGAGAGGCAGAGCAATTGCTCTGTTTTACCTCTGGCGGAGGCCGGCGGCGGATTGTCACCAGACCACGACTAGAGAAGAGCCTTCCCCCCGGCATGTCGGCCGGGGGTGGTTCCGGGGCTGGGCTCAACACCGGTGAGGTGGGGTGGCGCGGTGGAGCTGGGAGCAAATGCACTGCCACCCCGCTCTCGGGTTGGCCAAACCAGGCGGTGGCCGGCAATGGCAGGATGCCGGGCCACCGCCCAGGGACTCGCCGACCACCGATGAACTGCCCGGGTGTAGCGTTGGCGCCCGGCGATTACTAGCCAGCGGTGGAATCCGTTATTGCCGACTGCCGCCGGCGGGGAGCAGCTGCCGTCCGATCTGTGGTAAAGATCGGACGGCTGAGATTTCCTTAAATCCCGCCCTCGCCTCAGCATCAGTGCCCCCACAACGGATCCACGAACAATCTACTGTGGGGATGGAAGGTTAATTTCTTGGGTACGGCTCGATCTCACCCGCGGGATCGAGTTAATTATGGTTATCCGCAGACCTTATTAATAATAACAGAAGCTTATTAAATTTCTAGAAAAAAATTGGAGCCTCTGGGGGCAAAGTGGTCAACATGAAAAATGTTCCCCATAATGAGGGCTTTCCCCCACAAAATTTTTTTAAAAAATTTGAGGTGTTTTGGTATTTCTAAAAGCCTAAATAAAGTTTGTTTAGCCAAATTAAAGGTCCAAAACTTTTGGGAAAATTATGAAAAAAATTCTAGACTCTTTTTAGGCTCTTTTAAGGTTGTATCAAAATTTGGGGACTTGGAGATCAAGATTTAATTTTCCTCAATTCCTTGGATCCTAAGGACGCGCTCGGAAATTACTACGATCATTTTCTTCGAAAATGAAATTTGGAGCGCACGACTATCCTCTCTAATTTGAATAATAAATTCAAATTGTCGTATCGACGAGAGTGGCCGAGGCAAGTGACCAAGCTCCGTGTGTTCCGAGACTTCGTGAAACCATCGAGCGCCTCGACTCTCGGCTGATCTGGGCACGCTCGAAAAGTGAGAGTACGAGTAGTGAATTGCGAATTATTCTCAACAAATAATAAGGGTGTAACTTCTGATAAGCCCCAGATCTGATTAAGCCGTGATTAATAAGGCTCAACCAAATCATAGTCAGATCTTAATAATGGGTGTAACTCAAGGAAGCCTTATTAAAAAGTAAAAATAGAACTGAATGTGCCTCTTGAGAACGGAGATGGAACTGAAGCCTCCTGGATGGAGTGATTGGACTACTAATCACTTCCTTTGTGATTATTCCAGTCTTTCACTGGTCAAGCTCCTTTATTCATTTCAGTTCAGTACTTTCAATTCAGTACTACTCCAGTCTCGTACTGGTCAAGTTCATTTCAATTCAATACCTTCAATTCAGTACTACTTCAGTCTCGTACTGGTCAAGTTCTTTTCAGTTTAGTACTTTCAGTTCAGTACTACTCCAGTCTCGTACTGGTCAAGTTCATTTCAATTCAGTACTTTCAATTCAGTATTACTCCAGTCTCGTACTGGTCAAATTCAGTTCAATTAAGTACTTTCATTTCAGTACCACTCCAGTTTCATACTGGTCACGTTTCATTCTAGTGCTTAAATTATGCAGCTTTTGTTTAGCAGCTTTATTTACTGCACTTCATTCCTGCATTTCACTATTATAAACCCGAGTCCTGCTCTGACGAGCAGTTGTCTTTTAAGGTTGAGCCTTACTTAGGGATAACCGGAGTTGAGGTGTTCCTCCTGACTTAGCCTCAAATAAATCGCTCCTGCACTCCTCGCCGAAAGTAGAGTTGAGCATCGCTGCCTAAAGGTTAACGTATAGTAGGATAGGCCATCGCAGACCCGATACGTATTAGCGTGATTGACTGTTTGATTTCTTGTAAATTGCTTGCGGTAAATTGTGGTGGGTCAGTCCTTTTCGCAGACCGTTCATACTGGTGCGGTAAGGTCGATGACTTAAGGTGATAGAGAGATGGGTACCACGGGTGACCAGCCATCATGTTTTATTCCTCGTTGGGTTTTCCTCCACTGGTCGACCAAAAATATTGAATCACCGGGTGTCGCTCACATCCAGGTGTACACGTATTTGTACATTAAGGCATGAGGCTATGCGGTACGACCACCCCCAGAAGTGGCAAGACTGGCCACTGCCACCGACGACCACATCGGTGAGGCCCACTAGGCTCGCTACCCTGCTGGAATAGAAGCGGTCCATATTATGTTGACATAGGGTCGGTATGTGCGCGACAGTGAATGCCTGCGAGGTATGTGCGCGGGTGTGAATGCTTGCGAGGTATGTGCGCGGGTGTGAATGTCTGTGATAGGGTATAGGTTAGGGATACCTGATGTGCTGATGTGCTAGTGGAACCTTGATTATATCTGATAAATATTACTGCTGCTGTTCCAAATATACTATGCTGCGCTTCGTCATAGTTGCTCCTAGCCTATACATATGAAATGTTGTACTAACTCTTCATTGCTTCGGCTATCTACTTTTGTTGGGTGGGTGTGTGCTCGTCCCAAGGATATGGATCCGGGGAGGAGAGTTGTTTCTACTTAGCTCTGTGACTAACAGTTATATAAATAACCATTCACAGGAAATGGAGTACTGTAGTGACCCACTGCTGCAAGAGACCGCGCCAGCAGTCAGGACTACTCAAGCAGATGCACCCCCGACGTCTTCAGAGTTTCGAGACCTGAGTACCGACGAGCTAAATAAGGAGAGAGAATGAAGTGTTATATGTAGTACTTGTATAGCCTAGTTCAATACTCAGGCTTCGACCTATTAATCTTGTAATATATATGATGTTATATATATTTGATACTGGTTTCCTGTTAATGCGTCCACAAATCTCTGATGTGTTGTCTATGTTGTGATTCTAGCCAATCAAGGCAGCCACCTAATGCTTAGATAGGGTGGGACATTACCCCAAGGAGCACTGGGTGGACGTCTTGGGCGGTAATATTCCCCTCCGGCTTGGACGTCTTGGGCGATAAATTCGTGGGACACAAAGGAGTGTGTTGCTCCTGTGTCGAAGAGTGTCTTTGCAGAAATTCCTCCTACCAACAGAATTCCTGACGATATAGGAAGTATATATATCATATAACTAATATATAAGATGTAGGCATACATATATATCCATAGCCCAAGACATTCACCCAGTGCTCCTTGGGGTAATGTCCTACCCTATCTAAACACTAGGTGATTGCCTTGATCGGCTAGAATCACAACATACATAACGTGTAACACCCCAAAAATCTCAAAATATGCTTGCAAACAATTTTGGGTTGGAGGCTGTTAGACACGGCCTGGGACACGGGCGTGTCCCAGGGCGTGTCGGGTGTACACGGCCTGGGACACGGGCGTGTCCCAGGGCGTGTTCAGGCTGGTCGACGTTTGATAGTCGACGATCGTCGAGCCTGGGACACGGACTCCGACACGGGCGTGTCCCAGGGCGTGTCGCGCAATTAAATTTGAAAAATGGCCTGTTTGAGTCAGAGAGGTACACGGCCTTGAACACGGCAGTGAACACGGCATGGAACACGGCCGTGTTGGGTTTGACATGGGCGTGTGCCCTACCCGTGTACTGGTTTTGGAGATCGGCGAATACCGTGTAACAGGAGACACGGGCGTGTCTCATGACTGACACGGGCATGTCAGGTTCGACACGGGCGTGTCGATGCCCGTGTTCTCGAATATTTCAGTCGGTGCGACTGCCGCATGTGCCGCTTAAGGGTACACGGCCTGTGACACGGGCGTGTCACAGGCCGTGTCGGCCAAAAGAGAAGGAATTTTCAGATGGATCTTGGCCCTTCATTTTCTTTAAATAAGATCCTGTGGCTGGAGATCATTTCTGGGCTGATAAGGCCGGAAAAGGGGGAAGAAAAGCTCATTCTTCTTTTCATCTTCTCTTTCTAAAGTTTAAGAGAGAGGTGAGAGCAAGGAGGAAGAAGAGGAAGTGGAGTCCGACTGCCGGTGGTGCTACGGTGGTCCAAATCGCGAGCCGAGTTCGGATTTGCGAAGGCAACGCTGCTGCGAAGGCTTTCATCCGTCTCAAATTTCTCTCCATGGCTCCGAAGCGAACTCCTAGGGTAACGATTTCCTGCTTGGACATGTGAAGTCCTTAATTCCTGCATTGCATAGGGAAAACCCTTCCCCGCGAGTGTGCGGTGGGTTGTGGCATCCCTTGGGGTAGATATGTGAAGTCCCCCTTGTTAGAGTCCGGAATTGGAGTACGGATCTAGGCATGTTGTGTGAAGCCCATCTGGACATGGTCTGGATTGGTGATGCTTGGTTGCATATCGGAGAAGACTCCGTGATTATTGCTTGTATGCTTGATGGATAAAGTACTGGAGGAAGTCCAGGAAATATTGAGAGTTGGACTCTCTTGTGGCCGTGAGTGCTACTTTGTGGAAGGTTGAGCCGTGAGGCTGCAACTAGGAAATGGTGGAACGGGCAAGGTGAAACTGTACCCGCGTCAGTCCAGGCGTGAGTCTGATGATGTGAGCAACGGGAAAGGTGGATCTGTACCCGCGTTATGGTTGTCTAACCTTGGGTGCTTAAGGCCCTGTTAGGATCACATAGCGAGAGTCGACGGCTTGTGAGCCGATCAGACTAGAATGCTCATAGTGCACCGTTATGTCTGGGACCTCTGAACGGTGTGAATGTGCCCTGAGTGCACGGAGCGTCGGGCCGTCGTGCCGACGTTTGTGATATGTGACGGTGCGGGCGTGCACGTCTTGCTTGAATGGCTATATATCATGTGGATGATTGCTGTGCAGGGATGGAATTCCGCTGCCCCGTGCCAGGGGCAGGGTCGTTATAATTGGTCAGCTGAATGCTGACCGTTGCCCTGTTTGCCACCGCTTGGTGGATTGGTTCTTACAGGTACTGGAGGTGCTAGCCCGAGCGGGACTTAGCGGGCTGAAGCCCAAAGCTGTGTTGCTGCCCTCGAAGGCATTGTTTTGTTTCTTTTGTTCATGTGTGGCCGGCCTGCGTGCCGATGTCTGTAAACCACACTCTTGTTAAGAGAAACTGTTGTAAGGCCTTAAGGCCAGACTCTTTTGATGTATATATACATTCCTATGTTAGTGGACAATGTTATTTATCTTGAGTTCATTTAATTCAACCGTGAAGCTTCCGCTAGAATGCTCTGTGTTAGGACGCGTTGGTTTTGATATTATTTCGTAGCATCTCCGCCTGTTTGTGGAATATGGTGTGGGGCCCCGGCCGGACCCTCTATTATATTCTTCTTGACGGGTAGAGGTGTTACAATTTGGTATCAGCTTGTTGGTCGATCTCTTCCGAATTCGCGGACGAATTCTTTTGAGAGGTGGCGAGCACGTGTCAGTGCTGTCGTTATAACACTTAATGGAACTCAAGATTGTCCACTTAGGAATGAAAATACACTTGTTTATTGCACTTGTGTATTCTCTTGGTCGTTAAGGCATGAAAATACACTTGTTTATTGCACTTGTGTATTCTCTTGGTCGTTAACCTGTGTATTTTACACATATAGGTGACCAGAAGTGTTGCGGGTCAATCCGAACCACAACGTTCTGTTGAGAGTGCGGCACCAGCCGAGGTGCCCACAACTCCTCCATCCGCTGAAACAGTCCGTCTCATCACGGAAACGGTGCTTGCGGTGATGAATGCTCAGCAGGCGGGGCAGGCACGTCCTGTAGTGGTGCCAACGCAAGCTGGGGTACGGCAAGAATCGGTAGAAGCCGAAGTTGATCTGCGGATAGCAGATCAACAATGGAAGCAATTCTTGAGCTTTAACCCTCCGCAGTTTCATGGGGCGGGTAAACCGGCCCAAGCAGAGGATTGGCTTGCAAGAATCAAGAGAATTATGAGGGCTGTCAGGGTTGAGGAGGAATAGAAAGTGATGTTAGCCACTTTCCTACTGGAAGGAGAGGCGCGATTGTGGTGGGATGAGATTGAAATGCATCACTTGGCTGGCAGGCAATTGGCAGAGATTACAATGGATGAATTTTCTCGTTTGTTCTTAGCACAACATCTGCCGGTGCAGCAAAGGATATCGATGGAAATGGAGTTTCAACGGTTAGCACAGGGAGATCGAAGTGTGGATGACTATCTGCATGAGTTCACCCGTTTGGGAAGATATGCGGGCACGATCTTCGCCGAAGAAGAGCATAAGACTAGTCGGTTTTATGCGGGACTGCGAGATGAGCTGAGGTATTTGCTCTCGAGTTCTGTGAGTCAGGGATTCCAAGCCTTAGTCTGTACGGCTCGTTCTTTGGAGACGGACATGAAACGGGGGCAAGCAAAGGGAAACTTGGCGGTGGTGAAGCCAGAGTTTAAGCCGCCGCGTCCGGACAAGTTTGGCTACCGAAGGAAATGGAATAAGAAATCTAAGTCTTCTGGACAAGCTCCTTCTGCGACTGTGACGGATACATCTGGGTATGGATCTCGTGCTTGTTATACGTGCGGGAAGGTTGGACACTTCGCACGTGAATGCCGATTTGGTCCTCCAAAGGGTGATAAGAAGACGGGAGCGTCTTATGCGGAGAAGGGGAAGGCTGTGGTGGAGTCTTCTGCCTCGCACGCGCAGCCCAGGGTCTTCAACCTTGGACAACAGGAGGCCATTAAGCAGGCAGATGTCGTCACAGGTGCGCATAAGTTGTAATGTTTTTACTTTTGATGTGCTGTGCTTGTTTTAATTGTAATGTTATAGGGTTTGTCCTTATACGAGAGTATCCGGCGCGAGCACTGTTCGACACAGGTGCTTCACATTCGTTTCTGTCTGAGGACTTTGTCTTTCGTGTCGGGGTGCCTATCCGGACCAAGACAGACAGTGTAAAGGTGTTGTTGCCTAACGGATGTTTGATGTGCGCGGATCGATCTTGCGGTCTTGAGGTCAAGATAGGAAGTCGGGAGTTCAAGGTGGAAACACTAGTATTGCCGATCAAAGAGTTTGATATAATCTTTGGTATGGACTGGCTTTCAGAGCAGCGTGCCTGTATCGATTGCACTTCAAAAGAGGTCACACTTGGGCAAAATACCGAACAAGAGACCAAGTTTATTGGTATGCAAGGGATGAGTGGGATGTTGTTATCCGCTCTCCAAGTTGTTAAGGCAGTTCGGAAGGGTGCGGAGTTGTTCTTCACACTCATAGAGGCGGTGGCGCCGAAGGCCAGTGTGAGTGAAGTGTCGATTGTGTCGGAATATGCGGATGTGTTTCCAAAGGACCTTCCGGGGTTACCTCCCCAAAGGGAAATTGACTTCGCTATCGAGCTGGTGCCGGGTGCAAAACCCGTGGCCCGTTCGCCGTATCGGGTAGCGCCAAAAGAAATGGCCGAACTGAAAGTTCAGTTGCAAGAGTTGTTGGAGCAGGGATACATACGCCCAAGTATGTCACCTTGGAGCGCGCCTGTTCTTTTTGTGAAAAAGAAAGACGGGGGTTTGCGACTATGTATTGATTATCGCGAACTAAACAAGCTGACAGAGAAAAACAAGTATCCAATTCCTCAGATCGATGACTTGTTCGATCAGCTAGCAGGCTCAACCGTCTATTCGAAGTTGGATTTGAAGTCCGGGTATTACCAGTTGCGGATTAGGGAAGGTGACATTCCCAAGACAGCGTTTGGCACACGCTATGGTCATTATGAGTTCACAGTGATGCCGTTCGGCTTATGTAATGCGCCTTCGGTCTTCATGGATCTCATGCATCGGACGTTCCGCGAATACCTGGATCTGTTTGTGATTGTGTTTATTGATGATATCCTGGTATATTCACAATCGGAGGAAGATCATGCAAACCACTTGCGATTAGTATTGCATACCTTGCGAAGGAATAAGCTGTATGCTAAGTACTCTAAGTGTGAGTTCTGGCTCTCGTCGGTGGCTTTTCTAGGCCATGTGGTAAGTGGAGAGGGCATATCGGTGGATCCGGCTAAGATAAGTGCCATTCGTGATTGGCCAGTGTTGTCTTCGGTGGCCGAAGTCAAGAGTTTCCTTGGACTGGCGGGCTACTATAGAAGGTTCGTGGAGAACTTCTCCTGGATTGCTTTGCCTCTGACTACGTTGACGAGAAAGGATCAGAAGTTCGTTTGGACGTCGGAGTGCGCACGAGCTTTTGAGGAGCTGAAAAGTCGTTTGACCACGGCGCCTATTTTGACGTCGCCATGTGGTACAGATGGATTTGAAATATACAGCGATGCGTCAGGAAGCGGCTTAGGCTGCGTTCTCCTGCAGTTTGGCAAGGTGATTGCTTACGGTTCACGTCAATTGAAAGTGCATGAGCGTAATTACCCCGTCCATGATTTGGAGTTGGCGGCGGTGATCTTTTCGCTAAAGTTGTGGCGGCATTATCTATATGGCGTGAAAGTGGATATTTATACCGATCATAAAAGCTTAAAGTATCTGCTCGATCAAAAGGAGTTGAATATGCGACAAAGGAGGTGGATGGAATTCCTTGGGGATTATACCTTCGACATTCACTATGTTCCCGGAAAGGGAAATGTGGTCGCTGATGCCTTGAGTCGTCAGACTCCAATACGAGTAAATTGGTTGCGGATACATGATGAGCGGTTAGTCCAGGAGTTGGAAGCTCTGGAGATATCTTGTGTAGAAAGAGATTCTTCGACTGAAGCATGCGTGAACTGGTTGGAGGTTCAATATGACCTTGCTGACAGGGTTCGGCGGGCAACGGAGTTGGATGAAAGTCTCCAACGTTATGCAAAGGAGGGATCTGGTGATCAGTTCTCCTGGGATGATGGCTTATTACGAAAAGATGGCCGATTGTGCGTCCCTAGTGCGGGTAAATTGCGGGAAGAATTGTTATATGAGGCGCACTTTACAAAGTACTCAATTCACCCTGGAAGCACAAAAATGTACAAGGACATGAAGAAACTGTTCTGGTGGCCTGGTTTAAAGAAGGACATAGCCGCGTATGTGGCTAAATGTCGTACTTGTGCTTTGATAAAGGCAGAATGCCAACGGCCGAGTGGTTTCCTGAAGTCGTTGCCGGTTCCACAATGGAAGTTTGAGGATATCTCTATGGATTTCGTGCACGGATTGCCGAGATCTCAGCGTGGCCATGACTCAATCTGGGTGATTGTAGACCGGTTGACAAAGGTGGCTCACTTTATACCAAACAAGCGGGACGATTCAGTGGAAACGTTGGCAAAGCTCTATGTGGAGCAGATTGTTCGATTGCACGGTGTTCCCCGGAGCATCATAAGTGACCGAGATGGGCGCTTTACCTCAAAGGATTGGAGATTAGTTCATCAAATGTTGGGCACGAAGTTAGCATTCAGTACGGCTTTTCACCCGCAAATGGATGGCCAAACTGAACGAACCAACAGAACGATGGAGGATATGCTCCGTATGTGCGCCCTAGACTTCGGTAAGAAGTGGGAAGAGCATCTTATTATGGTGGAATTTGCCTATAATAATAGCTATCAAGCGAGTATAGGCATGGCCCCATTTGAAGCGCTGTATGGTCGTAAATGTCATACACCGCTAGCTTGGGCAGAAACTGGCGAGACCAAACTTTTAGGCAAAAAGGAAGTCGAGGATGCTACCTCAACAATACGCTCTATTCGAGAGAGGCTCCTAATAGCCCAAGATCGGCAGACCAAGTATTACAATGCTAAGCACCGGAACGTGGAGTTCGAGCCGAGAAACAGTTGCGGAACAAGGTGATCGGGATGGTCAAAGTCCGGTGGGACAATTGTGGCCGAGAAGAGCTAACATGGGAGCGCGAGCAGACCATGCGAGCCGAATTTCCCGAGTTATTTTCGTAACTTGTTCGCTCGTTGTATATGTACTAGAAACATATAAATGTTTGTTATTTTCTCCGTATTGTCTTCAAATTTCGGGACGAAATTTTATTAAGGGGGGGGGGGAGGATTATAACACCCCAAAAATCTCAAAATATGCTTGCAAACAATTTTGGGTTGGAGGCTGTTAGACACGTCCTGGGACACGGGCGTGTCCCAGGGCGTGTCGGGTGTACACGGCCTGGGACACGGGCGTGTCCCAGGGTGTGTTCAGGCTGGTCGACGTTTGATAATCGACGATCGTCGAGCCTGGGACACGGCCTCCGACACGGGCGTGTCCCAGGGCGTGTCGCGCAATTAAATTTGAAAAATGGCTTGTTTGAGTCAGAGAGGTACACGGCCTTGAACACGGCAGTGAACACGGCATGGAACACGGCCGTGTTGGGTTTGACACGGGCGTGTGCCCTACCCGTGTACTGGTTTTGGAGATCGGTGAATACCGTGTAACAGGAGACACGGGCGTGTCTCATGACTGACACGGGCGTGTCAGGTTCGACACGGGCGTGTCGATGCCCGTGTTCTCGAATATTTCAGTCGGTGCGACTGCCGCGTGTGTCGCTTAAGGGTACGCGGCCTGTGATACGGGCGTGTCACAGGCCGTGTCGGCCAAAAGAGAAGGAATTTTCAGATGGATCTTGGCCCTTCATTTTCTTTAAATAAGATCCTGTGGCTGGAGATCATTTCTGGGCTGATAAGGCCGGAAAAGGGGGAAGAAAAGCTCATTCTTCTTTTCATCTTCTCTTTCTAAAGTTTAAGAGAGAGGTGAGAGCAAGGAGGAAGAAGAGGAAGTGGAGTCCGACTGCCGGTGGTGCTACGGTGGTCCAAATCGCGAGCCGAGTTCGGATTTGTGAAGGCAACGCTGCTGCGAAGGCTTTCATCCGTCTCAAATTTCTCTCCAAGGCTCCGAAGCGAACTCCTAGGGTAACGATTTCCTGCTTGGACATGTGAAGTCCTTAATTCCTGCATTGCATAGGGAAAACCCTTCCCCGCGAGTGTGCGGTGGGTTGTGGCGTCCCTTGGGGTAGATATGTGAAGTCCCCCTTGTTAGAGTCCGGAATTGGAGTACGGATCTAGGCATGCTGTGTGAAGCCCATCTGGACATGGTCTGGATTGGTGATGCTTGGTTGCATATCGGAGAAGACTCCGTGATTATTGCTTGTATGCATGATGGATAAAGTACTGGAGGAAGTCCAGGAAATGTTGAGAGTTGGACTCTCTTGTGGCCGTGAGTGCTACTTTGTGGAAGGTTGAGCCGTGAGGCTGCAACTAGGAAATGGTGGAACGGGCAAGGTGAAACTATACCCGCGTCAGTCCAGGCGTGAGTCTGACGATGTGAGCAACGGGAAAGGTGGATCTGTACCCGCGTTATGGTTGTCTAACCTTGGGTGCTTAAGACCCTGTTAGGATCACATAGCGAGAGTCGACGGCCTGTGAGCCGATCAGACTAGAATGCTCATAGTGCACCGTTATGTCTGGGACCTCTGAACGGTGTGAATGTGCCCTGAGTGCACGGAGCGTCGGGCCGTCGTGCCGACATTTGTGATATGTGACGGTGCGGGCGTGCACGTCTTGCTTGAATGGCTATATATCATGTGGATGATTGCTGTGCAGGGATGGAATTCCGCTGCCCCGTGCCAGGGGCAGGGTCGTTATAATTGGTCAGCTGAATGCTGACCGTTGCCCTGTTTGCCACTGCTTGGTGGATTGGTTCTTACAGGTACTGGAGGTGCTGGCCCAAGCGGGACTTAGCGGGCTGAAGCCCAAAGCTGTGTTGCTGCCCTCGAAGGCATTGTTTTGTTTCTTTTGTTCATGTGTGGCCGGCCTGCGTGCCGATGTCTGTAAACCACACTCTTGTTAAGAGAAACTGTTGTAAGGCCTTAAGGCCAGACTCTTTTGATGTATATATACATTCCTATGTTAGTGGACAATGTTATTTATCTTGAGTTCATTTAATTCAACCGTGAAGCTTCCGCTAGAATGCTCTGTGTTAGGACGCGTTGGTTTTGATATTATTTCGTAGCGTCTCCGCCTGTTTGTGGAATATGGTGTGGGGCCCCGGCCGGACCCTCTATTATATTCTTCTTGACGGGTAGAGGTGTTACATAACACATCATTGAATTAGGAACACAGATCATATCATCATCACATGTAGATTCATCACAGTTTCCAACTCGAAGTAGAAAATCCGAAAAATATTGATCATTTAATGCCCGCATATTTTCGGTCAATGAAAGTACTTTTACAGTTGACCACAAAGATGATTCTACTATGCTGGCATTGACAATCTGTGCCTTAGTTCTGTTAATTACGACAGGCAGAACATGTCGAAAATTCCCTACCATGATTACAACTTTACCACCAAAAGGTTGGTTTATCTCAAGAACATCTTGCAACGATTGATCAACGGCCTCAAATGCATGTTTGTGTGACATCGGCGCCTCATCCCACAATCTAGCCGAACGCTGCTGCAAAAGATTTTTTAGCTCCGATTGCTTGCCAAATTTACAGAATGAGCCTGCTTCAAAAGGAATTGAAATTTTGAATTTCAAATGTGTTGTGCTTTCACCTGGAAGAAGAGTCACATCAATTCCTGATGATGCTGTCGCAAGCACAATATGACCATCTTGTCGTAAATTTGCAATTATAGCTTTGCATAGAAATGTTTTCCCAGTGCCGCCAAGGCCATCTATGAAAAAAGACCACTTCGCCGTTGTCTAATAGTTTCAATAATATTATAGAAGGCATAACTTTGGTTGAGATTTAAAGATGATACAGAGATTAAATAAAAATATGAGAATGGTATTGAGAGTTCATCTTTAATTAAGCCTGAGAAGCAGTTAATATTTTCAAAGACAACATATATTTGCGAGATATCAAACTGTTTGATGCTTTTCTTATGTAGTTGCAGAGTGCTGATGACTAGTTTTAGTCACCCTTTTTTGGGGTAATTAAGTAGTTAAAATCCTTAAGTTTTATTATAATTTTGTGTTTTGTATGCTTGTTATGATGTCATTTTATGTTTTGATATTAAAATCTATATAGTCTTATTATATGTATTATGTTACTATATATTATGTTATGTCTATTTATGTTTTGTTATTTTATTTTAATGTTTGAATGTTATTGTTATGTTGTTTTTTTTACTTGATGTTTTATTGTTTTAACTTTGTTTGACTAATCTATGTTTTTTATCTTTTTTTTGTAGGATCAAGCCCTCAAGACCAGCCCGAGCCCATTGGAGCAGCCCCTAGCCAACCCGTCACCTTTACATGGCCTTTCTAAGCAGCCCGAGCCCATGTGCAGCCAGCCCACTCCAACATGTGGTCGGCCCTCTTCCACTACAAGCAGCCCACCTCTCATGAGCAGCCCACTAACACCCCCCTTAGCATGGCCGGCTACCTTTCACTCTCATGCATGCACTTTACCACCTAATTCACTCTCTCTCTCCATTTATTACATGCATGAATTTTCCCATGCATGTGGCCGGCCCCCTCTCTTTTTCCCCTTCTACACACTTCCATTCATCCTCTCTTCTTTATTTTATATTTTTAGTTTTCATTCCCATAAATGAAATACATTGAACCCCCTCTTTTCTCTCTCCCCTTCATCAATGAAGTGCATGAACCTTCTCCCCTTGATATGGCCGGCCACCCCCTTTGTCTCCCCCTAATCTAGAAGCTTCTCCATCTCTTATAAAAGGAGCCCATGGTCTCATGTTTTGGAGGTTGGATTTTGAAGAGAGCAAGAGAGTTCTAGTGCAAGTTTTCATCTTTCATGTTTTTTTTCCTTGATTATTGTAATAGTCTTTTGTTAGTAGCATAATATTTTCTTGTATTCCCTTATTGTGTACTTTTTTTTTCAAGAAATGAAAATGTTTTTCTCTTATCTTATCTTGTCTTCTCTTTCAATTATGAGTAACTAATTGTACTTAGCATTCGATCGTGAGGATCCATGAAGTGAGATGAGAGTTTATTTTCTTTCTTAGTTTTATTTTTGTTATTTCATGCTCGATCCTTCTTTGATTTATTTTGTGTCGACTCCGTATTTCCGGTATACGGTAGTAGACCTTGTTCTCATTTCATAGTAGTCGAGAGACTCATGATTTGAAAGGCCACTCAAAGAAGGAAGGAGTTGCATGCAATCCTAGAGATAGGACGACGTAAATTCTCTGGATTGGAGTCAAATCCAATAGTGTGGATCACCTTGATAATGCAACTTTAGGCTTCTTTGATTTGTAAAGAGATTTCGATCAAAGAGTATATAAGTTAGGAGACCTAATGCTCAAGCGAGATTTTGTCTCATTTTCGGATCCGTCACGGTCGAGTATGATTTGCAAATTAAAACTATGTCTTTTTTATCTCTCTTATATCATTTCATGGTGATTCACTGATCGGGTGCTAGCTTTTTATTATAAGTTTTTTCGTCTAAAAATTGTCCTTTATTTTACCTTTAAAAATTCTCAAACCCCAACAATTTTCCGGTAGGATAATAGTTCGAGCGTGAGTAGCAGTACTTGATAACCCCGTGTTTAAATACGACCTTGGTACTACAATTTGATAGGTACACTTGCCTGTTCGGGTTTTGGCCCACCAAGTTTTTGGCACCGTTGCCGGGGAATTTCTTCGCCAATATTTTGAAAACATTTTCGCTATTACTTCTGCAAAAAAAAATTTAAAAAATATATATAAATATTTATAATCAACTCACATCATCTTATTTCTACCCAACTTAAATTCTCTCGAAAAGGATAAGGGGCTTTAAGCGCCACCATTTTACCTAGTACCTTGCGAACCCTTCACCGGGTAGCCCTTGGGAAGTTCGAGAGCCAATCCGTAAAAAAAATCTATTTTCAAAAAAAAAAAATCCTTTCTTCCCTTTTTCTTTTTTTCAAGTTTACATTTTCATTCTCCTTCATTTTCTTTTCTAGTGCATGACCCGCACGAATCCGTCGCTACTTGTTGATTTGGACCCAGAAATCGAACGCTCCTTTCGGAGACAACTACGATTCGGGGCTTCCACTTCTCAAACAGCGGTTGAGGATTCATACGGGGATTGCAATTTTAATTCTGCAATGGGAGACCCTAACCCAGGAATGGCTCAGCAAAGGACCATGTCTGATAATGCACGACCCAACTTGGAAGGGACTGAATCAAGTATTGTTCAACCTGCAATTGCGAACAATAGCTTCGAGCTTAAGCCTAGCATCATACAAATGGTGCAGCAATATGTACAGTTCGACGGATTACAAGATGAAGATCCGAACTTGCATATTGCAAATTTTCTTGAAATCTGTGACACCTTTAAAATTAATGGTGTTTTAGACGATGCTATAAGGTTAAGACTCTTCCCATTCTCCTTAAGGACTAAAGCCAAACAGTGGTTGAGTTCTCTTCCAAGAGGATCAATCACTACTTGGAATATTTTAACTGAAAAATTTCTCTCTTGATACTTTCCCCCCGCCAAAACTGCTAAGCTAAGAAATGATATAACTTCTTATTCTCAAATTGATTCTGAGACCCTCTATGACACTTGGGAGAGGTTCAAAGAACTTTTGAGAAGATGCCCACATCAAGCTCTGCCTGTATAGTTGCAGGTCCAGACATTTTACAATGGGCTAAATCAAGAAACTAAACAAATGATAGATGCCGCTTCCGCTGGTTCTTTGGACCGCAAAACTACGGAAGCCGCTCTTGAGCTTATCGATGACATGGCGATGAACACTTATTAGTGGAATTCGTCTAGGTCTCGCCCATCTAAACCTGCAGGTATCTATGAAGTGGATTCGGTGACGCAACTGGCGATGCAAGTGGAAATGCTGAACAAGAAGATTTCAGAGATGACTGCTGCCTCCGCCGCTAAGGTATATGAAAATGCTGCTACTGCCGAGCAGGTGGATTATCTGGGGAACATACCCAGGCCTGCTCAAAATAATTCTGCAAACAATTTTTTTGCTTTTTCGAATTTTTATTCTCCTCCTGGTTTAAATTCTTCTTCTAATTCTTATCACCCTGGATGGCGTAACCAAACCTTTATTTTATTGGAATAATAATGCTAACGTCGTACGCCCACCACACGATTTTACACCACCACCACCACCACAACAAAACCAAAACTTTCAAAAACCTTCCCCTTTGGAAGAGATCCTTTCTAAGTATATAAGTTTGAACGAAGCCAATATTAGAAGTCTAACTGGGTCCGTGAAAAGTTTAGAAAATCAGGTTGGGCAACTCGCCAAGGCTTTTTTCGAGAGACCACCTGGAACTCTTCCCTCGAAAACTGAACCTAACCCAAGGGAGCATGCAAATGCGATTTCCCTTCGGAGCGGTAAGGTTGTTAACGAGCCCACCACAAGGGAAGAGCCAAAGGTGTTTGTCCCTCCTGCTTTGGAAACAATTATCCCTACGAAAAGTGAAAAATCTATTTTTGAAAAAGAAAAAGATGACGTTCAAAATGATGCTCCGGTTGTTATAAAGGAATTTCCGCCACCTCCTTATCCGACTCAACTTTGAAAAGAAAAACTACACAATCAGTACCAACGCTTTCTTGAAATGTTCAAACAAATTCATATTAATTTTTAATTTCATGAAGCGATTAGTCAAATGCCTAAGTATGCGAAATATCTTAAGGATTTATTAACGAACAAGAAGAAATTAGAAAATTTATCGCATGTAATGTTAAATGAAGAGTGCTCGGCGATCATTAAAAACTCAAATCTTCCAAAAAAAATAAATGACCCGGGTAGTTTTTCAATTCCTTGTGTTTTTGGCGACCTTTTTGTAAAACATGCGTTAGCAGATCTTGGAGCGAGCATAAATTTGATGCCTATTTCTTTATTCAAGAAGTTAGGATTGGGCACTCTTAGCCCTACAAGAATTAGTATCCAGTTAGCTGATAGGTCAATTAAGTATCCGTTAGGTATCGTTGAGGATGTGTTAGTGAAGGTCGACAAATTCATCTTCCCGGTGGATTTTGTCATTCTCGATATTGAAGAGGACATCGAGGTCCCTCTTATCCTTGGTCGTCCCTTCCTAGCCACCTCTCGTGCGGTCATCGATGTGTGTAATGGAAAACTTTTGCTTCGCGTGGGAGATTACGAGGTGATGTTTTCAATAAACCAATCCATGAAAAATTCTTTAAAAAATGACGATTCATATTTTTTCCTCGATGTTTTAAATGAAGACTCCTCTCTTTTTCTCTCAAATATTTCTTCCAATGATTTTTCTTCCTCTTTTTCTGATTTCTCTACAAATGTTTTTGAAGACACGGCTATGTCCTCACAAGCCAACTCTGCAAATGAACCAGTGTTTAGAAAAAATTATGAAAATATTGTTTTTGAAAATGAAAAAGTTTTAAAAAACTCTTACGATGAACCACCCAACTTAGAGCTCAAACCCCTTCCCGAACATCTCAAATATGCCTTTCTTGAACAGAATTCTAAATTGCCCGTTATAATCTCGGCTTTGCTTTCTCAATCCGAAAACGATCAATTGATCGAACTACTACAAAAGCATCGCCGAGCTATAGCGTGGCAAATTTTTGTTATTCCTGGCATTAGCCCTTCCTTTTGCACCCACAAAATATTATTTGAAAATAACTCTAAGGGAGTGGTCCAACCTCAACGTCGTCTTAATCCTAATATGAAAGAGGTTGTGAAGGGCGAGGTTCTTAAGTTATTAGATGTGGGGATAATTTATCCTATTTCCGATAGCTAGTGGGTAAGTCCGGTCTAGGTTGTTCCTAAGAAGGGTGGGGTCACGGTAGTAACAAATGAAAATAACGATTTAATTCCAACTAGGACGGTAACGGGATGGAGGATGTGCATCGACTACCGTAAATTAAATGATGTCACTCGTAAAGATCACTTCCCCCTCCCCTTTATCAATCAAATTTTAGAACGCTTATCCGGGCATAGTTTTTATTGTTTTCTCGACGGTCTTTCGGGATACTTCCAAATCCCTATCACACCCGAAGACCAAGAGAAGACAACATTCACTTGCCCCTTCAGAACTTTTGCTTATCGTAGAATGCCTTTCGGTTTATGCAATGCACCCGCTACTTTTCAGCGGTGTATGCTTGCTATTTTTTATAAGTACGTAGAAAATATTATGGAAGTGTTTATAGACGATTTTTCTGTTTTTGGCGACTCATTTAACTTATGTTTAGCGAATTTAGAAAAAGTTTTACAACGCTGCGAAGAGACCAATTTAGATTTAAATTGGGAGAAGTGCCACTTTATGGTACGTGAAGGCCTTGTCCTTGGCCACAAAATTTCCGCTAAGGGAATTGAAGTGGACAAGGCAAAAATTGAAATAATTGAAAAGTTACCGCCACCTACAAATATTAAAGCGATTAGAAGTTTTTTAGGGCATGCAGGGTTTTATCGAAGATTTATTAAAGACTTTTCAAAAATTACTAAGCCTCTCACTCACCTTCTCGAAAAAGACACTCCTTTCATTTTTGATGAATCTTGTCTCGCTGCGTTTGAATTAATTAAATCAAAACTTATCAATGCTCCTATTATGATCGCCCCAGTTTGGGATTTACCATTCGAAATAATGTGCGATGCCAGTAATCATGCGGTAGGTGCGGTTCTAGGACAACGAATTGCTAAGAACTTTCATCCGATTTTCTATGCTAGTAAAACTCTAACTTCTGCTCAAGAAAATTACACCACGACGGAGAAAGAGCTCTTAGCTGTTTTTTTTTGCTTTTGATAAATTCCGACCGTACGTTACTCTTGCTAAAGTAATTGTTTTTACTGATCATTCCGCTTTGAAGTACCTCCTTTCTAAACCGGATGCCAAGCCGCGTCTTATTCGCTGGATCCTCTTACTTCAAGAATTCGACTTGGAGATTCGGGATAAGAAAGGAGCAAAAACCTAGCAGCTGATAATCTTTCTCATCTTGAAAATCCCAACCTTGATATTTTAAATGAAACCTTTATTAATGACTCTTTGCCGGATGAGCGTCTTTTAAATATTTCTTCTTCTACCCCCTGGTTTGCCGATCTGGCCAATTATCTTGTGGCCCGGGTCCTTCCAAAAGAATACTCTTCTCACCAAAAGAAGAAATTCTTTTCTGAGTTGAAGTATTATTTTTGGGAGGACCCCTTTCTATTTCGCATTTGTGCGGATCAGGTGGTAAGAAGATGTGTTTCCCGGGAAGAGGGTCAGTAAATTCTAAAACATGTTCATGAAGGTCCGACTGGCAGACACTTTCAAGCAAACCGCACCGCACACAAAGTACTTAGTGTTGGCTTCTATTGGCCAAGCATATTTAAAGATGCACAAATCTTTGTGGGCGGATGCGATCGATGCCAGCGGACTGGAAATATCTCTAATAAAAATGAAATGGAACAAAACTATTTTCTTGAGTGCGAAGTTTTTGATTTGTGGGGCATAGACTTCGTCGGCCCTTTTCCCTCAAGTTTAGGAAATAAATATATTTTAGTCGCCGTAGATTACGTCTCTAGGTGGGCCCAAGCTTTACCATGTAATGAAGCGCGCGTGGTCATAAGCTTCTTGAAAAAATTATTTTCTCGTTTTGGTTTTCCTCGAGCGATCGTTAGTGATAGGGGGAGCCACTTTTGTAACGCACAACTAACTAAGGTTTTAACTAATTATGGCGTTACCCATAAATTATCCACCGCTTATCACCCCCAAACTAACGGTCAGGTCGAGGTAGTCAATCGAGAGTTAAAAAGAATTTTGGAAAAAACTATTTCTACTTCTCGTAAGGACTGGTCCCTAAAATTAGACAATGCTCTTTAGGCCTATCAGACAGCGTACAAGACCGCCATCGGTTGTACTCCTTTCCGATTGGTCTATGAAAAATTGTGTCATCTTCCGGTAGAAGTAGAACACCGTGCGTATTGGGCGTTAAAGTTTTTTAATTTTGATCCGCACTCGGTCGGCGAGCATAGAAAAAATTAGTTGAATGAACTCGATGAATGGAGAGCGTACGCTTACGAAAATAATAAAATTTATAAAGAACGCATGAAGTTGTATCACGATAAGAACCTGCGCCATCCTAAAACGTTTAACCTGGCGATCAGGTTCTTCTTTTTAATTCACGTTTACGTCTCTTCCCTGGTAAACTAAAATCAAGATGGTCTGGACCGTTTACGGTCAAGGACGTTTTTTCTTATGGAACTGTGCTACTCTCGCACCCGGATAAGGGTGAATTTAAAGTAAATGGGCATAGACTTAAATTATTTTTTTCTAATGATTCTGTGTCTCCTGCAAAGAAGAACCTTATTCTGGACTCTTAAATGTTTATTTTTATGTGGAACTGTTATTTTTATTTTTAGACTTATTATTATTATTATGAAACTTTTATTCGGACTTTAAATTATTGTAATAAAGAACAATTTTGGGCTACTGCCCACAGACTCTATTTTTCTGCTTTTATTTTGCTCTTCCTCTCGGTGGCTCAAGTACAAGTTCGTGATCGCCGCTCCAACGTTGCTGATTTCAAGATGGATCAAGTCAAACTGCTGACGATCAAGTGCGCTAAACAGCAAGCACGGGGGAGTGACATCCGCCTTCATCTCACAAACCCGGGGAAGTCCTGTTCTTTTTTTTTATTTCATTTACTTTCTGCATTTTTTCTCTTCTTCTCAGTCTCCT
The DNA here is from genome assembly GCA_039513925.1 of Platanthera zijinensis. Lineage (NCBI taxonomy): Eukaryota > Viridiplantae > Streptophyta > Magnoliopsida > Asparagales > Orchidaceae > Platanthera > Platanthera zijinensis. The sequence goes on along the minus strand of CM077090.1, from coordinate 50,159,763 downwards.
TCTCTTTTTCTTTTTGTTTCCTTCATTGAGGGCAATGAAGAATTTTAGCATGGGGGAGGGTCTAGTTTCTTTCTTTCTTCTTTCCTTTCAAAAAAAAAGGTTTTTTAAAATTAGTATAGTTATAGTATTGCTTTTTATTTTAACTGCATCAAAAACCCCAAAAAATTAGAAAAACAAAAATAAAAAAAATTATGCTAAAATCTATTTGAAAAACAAAATCGAAAATTATTTTCTATCTTTATTTTTATGTTTCTTCTAGTGATGTGTAGGTCCGTGCGGTTTTTGTAGTTCTATGTAAATTTCTTTGAAACGGTTTTCTAAACTTATCCTTTTAACATAGCTTAGTTTTACTAGTTTCTTCTTCTTAAATATAGGCATCCATCTTTTACGTTATAAGTTAGCAATTTGTAGTTATGTTTTTTTATTCGGTCAAGTTGCTTACGAATGGTTGCTAGGTAATATTAGCTCTTTTTCATTTATGGTGTAGTCTTTCTTGGTGTCTAGAACTTGTCTCAAGCAACTCTCAAAGCATTTGTGTCCTTTTTACGTTCTTTAGAAATGATTTAGGCCACAATTTTACTAGTTTGAGCTTTTCTTGTCCACCAAAAACATTACCATTGCAAAACAATTTTGAGCCTTTTCCATATTTTCTTTGTTTTTAGCTCCACCTTTCATTTCACTATTTTCACCAAAGCCAAAATGCCTTTCCTATTTTTCACACTAAAACTTTGAGCTTAAAAAATATTTTTGTGAAAGGGTTTTACCTTTAAAATGAATAGGAAATTTTCAAGCCTATTTTTGGAGCTTTCTTTTATGAAAGAATGTTATAATCAAAATGTTATCAAAAAAAAATCAAAAGCAAAAAAAAAAAAAATCAACACAAAAATGAAAAAAAAGGGTTTATGTTTGGCCAAATTTATAAAAGAAAAATTTCATGGCCTTGTTTTGTAGTTTGAATTGGAGAAATGACTTGCTTGTCATTTCTCATTTTGTTGTCATTTTTTTTATATATTTTTGAGCTCAACCTTGGTTTAGTGTGTCTTAGCCTTCATGTTTATCCTTATTCTCCTTTCCTAATTATTTACCTAAGCCAAGTCTTAACGCCTATTAGAAGTCCTATTGATCTTTAGAACGTAAATTCGCGTAGTGGAGAAAGTGTGAACGTACAAGCCTATGACCACCATCATTGATGGATTTCTTTGGAGGTTACCTTGAGGTGTTTTAGGGTTAACTAGCAACCTAGTAGTTTGTTAATGCGCTGATTATTTAGAACCTCTACTTGTGTTTTCCTTATCTTCATTTATTTTGGATGCCTTGTTTTAAGATTTAGAAATGTGTAAACTTTTCTTATGTTTTAATGAGATTTTTAGGGTTCCACTTTCAAGTTTTCTATTGTGCACTTCTCACCCCACTAGTTGATAACATGGAAATTAGGATAGTTTAATTTTTCATGTTTTGCTTTTCTTAACTATGGAACCTAAAAAAAATATCTTTTGCTCTTTCCTAGTTATTTATTTCTATTTGCTTGAGGGCAAGCAAATGTCTAAGCATGAGGGAGTTTGATGACTAGTTTTAGTCGTCTTTTTTTGGGGTAATTAAGTAGTTAAAATCCTTAAATTTTATTATAATTTTGTGTTTTGTATGCTTGTTATGATGTCATTTTATGTTTTGATATTAAAATCTATATAGTCTTATTATATGTATTATGTTACTATATATTATGTTATGTTTATTTATGTTTTGTTATTTTATTTTAATGTTTGAATGTTATTGTTATGTTGTTTTTTTTTACTTGATGTTTTATTGTTTTAACTTTGTTTAACTAATCTATGTTTTGTATCTTTTTTTTGTAGGATCAAGCCCTCAAGACCAGCCCGAGCCCATTGGAGCATCCCCTAGCCAACCCGCCACCTTTACATGGACTTTCCAAGCAGCCCGAGCCCATGTGCAGCCAGCCCACTCCAACATGTGGTCGGCCCTCTTCCACTACAAGCAGCCCACCTCTCATGAGCAGCCCACTAACACCCCCCTTAGCATGGCCGGCTACCTTTCACTCTCATGCATGCACTTTGCCACCTCATTCACTCTCTCTCTCCATTTATTACATGCATGAATTTTCCCATACATGTGGCCGGCCCCCTCCCTTTTTCCCCTTCTACACACTTCCATTCATCCTCTCTTCTTTATTTTATATTTTTATTTTTCATTCCCATAAATGAAATACATTGAACCCCCTCTTTTCTCTCTCCCCTTCATCAATGAAGTGCATGAACCTTCTCCCCTTGATATGGTCAGCCACCCCCTTTGTCTCCCCCTAATCTAGAAGCTTCTCCATCTCTTATAAAAGGAGCTCATGGTCTCATGTTTTGGAGGTTGGATTTTGGAGAGAGCAAGAGAGTTCTAGTGCAAGTTTTCATCTTTCATGTTTTTTTCCTTGATTATTGTAATAATAGTCTTTTGTTAGTAGCATAATATTTTCTTGTATTCCCTTATTGTGTACTTCCTTTTTATCAAGAAATGAAAATGTTTTTCTCTTATCTTATCTTGTCTTCTCTTTCAATTATGAGTAACTAATTGTACTTAGCATTCGATCGTGAGGATCCATGAAGTGAGATGAGAGTTTATTTTCTTTCTTAGTTTTATTTTTGTTATTTCATACTCGATCCTTCTTTGATTTATTTTGTGTCGACTTCGTATTTCCGGTATACGGTAGTAGACCTTGTTCTCATTTCATAGTTGGTTAGAGACTCATGATTTGAAAGGCCACTCAAAGAAGGAAGGAGTTGCACGCAATCCTAGAGATAGGACGACGTCAATCCTCTGGATTGGAGTCAAATCCAATAGTGCGGATCACCTCGATAATGCAACTTTAGGCTTCTTTGATTTGTAAAGAGATTTCGATCAAAGAGTCTATAAGTTAGGATACCTAATGCTCTAGCGAGATTTTGTCTCATTTTCAGATCCGTCACGGTCAAGTATGATTTGCAAATTAAAACTATGCCTTTTTATCTCTCTTATATCATTTCATGGTGATTCACTGATCGGGTGCTAGCTTTTTATTACAAGTTTTTTCTTCTAAAAATTGTCTTTTATTTTACCTTTAAAAATTCTCAAACCAACAATTTTCCGGTAGGATAATAGTTCGAGCGTGAGTAGTAGTACTTGATAACCCCGTGTTTAAATACGACCTTGGTACTACAATTCGACAGGTACACTTGCCTGTTCGGGTTTTGGCCCACCAAGTGCAATCTATTTAATGAAGAATCTTGTTCAAAATATATAAATCACTAATAGAAGTAGAGGAAACATAATCTTCATTCATTGCACTATAATTATCATTCCACAATTGTCTAACTTCTGTAGAATTGCAGTACAACAAAATTATAATAAATAAAGTTCACAGTGCTGACGACATTTTGAATTCTCTGAGCTCGCGCATACAGTTATGTAGGCTATTGTCTCGTTTAAGTAGACCATAATGCTCTGCGACTTCTTTAAATGTTGAGTGGATTGTAGTACCAACTGTCATCAAATGTTCAAAAGATTTCAGACCTCGAATAGGATTTAAAAGTATTCGTAGATAAAACATTTCACCTTCAGAAGGATGCATAGAGTAAATTAGGGCCAATAACCTTTTGGCGTCGTCTTCGCTTATGCTAAGTTCTGGAAGTCAAATTCCATTTGTAGTGTTTAGGAAATTCACTGTACACATAATTGAGTGTTTATTTTTAGGTCTCATAAACCCTGAAAAAATCCGATAACATTATTCTCGAATTGCGTTCTTTTGCAAGGACATTATTAACTAAGTCAGTAGTGCGAAATTGAACTTGATGCTTATTAGGCAAATGAATCTGCAGACGAATAATAGAAGGGTATGTCTGGTACATATCGAAATTGAATATCTTCCAAAATGCTTCTTGTGGGTATATCCATCGGCCATTTACATATTGAGATACTTCGTTATGATCTAGAAGAGGCTGAACATGGAATACAATGAATTTTGGTCCTTTGTGAATGTATTTATATAAATATTTTATACTTTTAATACTACTACAAATCTCAACATTGATATGACAATTATATTTTAGCAGAAGCCACGGGTTATAAGGAACAACCCATCGATTATCAACAACAAAATCCTGAGCACGTTGCAGTGCAAATGATCGTCCATTATCACGATGTCGATAAATTGGGTATGAGTCTGCTTCTTGCAAGGTATGCTCCATAAAGATTTTTCGGTAACCCGGCCTTTTTGCAACTGCCATGTTTCATGCAAGGGGCATGATAATTTATATGACCGCACGGGCCATGAATCATATGTCGCACAACAGAATTGTATAATTCAGGTTCATGTTCAACATGATGAAGCTCGGCTCTAACAATCTTGTCATAATCATCTTGAGTATTTATTTTATCACATGAATCCAAAATAATCAGCATATGAACATGCAACAAGCCTCTTTTTTGGAACTCAATTACATCAACATGACTAATCGTTTTTCCCAGAACATGTTTATGAAAAAGATCTTGCTTTAACTTGTCATATTTAGCATGAAATATCCGGGCAACTAAATTAGGACTGAGAGTGCTAAGTTGTCTACCTAAATCACCTAGAGGGGGGTGAATAGGTGAAATGCGTGCCAAATGCGGAATAAAAAATTAACACAGCACAGATCAAGCAATCACACAGAGAACACAGGATTTATAGTGGTTCCCCAACCCTGGGTACATCCACTTTCACCTCACCAATCTAGTAAACCACTAGACTTGGCTACTCCACTATCTCGGATCAAAACGATCCTACAACTCGGAACAACGTTCCTACAAATCTCGATCCAAATAGATCTACACTCGGAAGAAAACCTTCCTACAAATCTCGATCCAAACGGGATCTACAGAACTCGGAGTCAAGACTCCTACAAGAATAAAAGGTTGTATAAAGAAATATACAAACAGAACCGATCAGATCTGGATCTTCAAATCTTTCTTCCTTCTTCAGCTTTTAGAGATCGGCGGAAATAAATCGAGGAAGACAGAGGCGAAAACCCTTGGATCTGGAAACCTAGAATCAGCGTGATCAAGCACGGGATCTATCGATTGAGAGTAGCTTGATCTTCTGAAACTTCTTGGCTGAGTCTCTGTATCGGAGAAGACCGGCGACGAAGAAGATGAACAGTATTTTGTCGGCGTGAACTTTGCGGCTTCCCGATGTCGGCGATAAAATCAGATTCAGAATTCTTATATTTTCTTCTTTTTTGTTGTTAGGGTTTGTCGATTTGACAAGACCTATTTATAGGACTTCTGTAACGGTCAATACTTAAACAAGTACACGTGGACCAATCAAAATAGAGGATTTGAATTAGCCCGCAAAATCAGAACTTAGAAAAATTTCTCAGATAAGAGGAGGAACTACTCGAGTAGAAGAGTTGGAGATACTCGAGTAAGAGAAGAATGAATTACTCGAGTATCTTGGAAAAGCTACTCGGGTAATCATTGAACTACTCGAGTATGAAAAACATCTACTCGAGTTCAGCGTCACTTACTCGAGTATATAGGGAACTACTCGAGTATGTAGACTTAGAATTATTCTGAGATGAGAAGCACAGATCTACTCGAGTATGAACATACCACTTACTCGAGTAACTAACCAACTACTCGAGTACAAGTTATCATCTACTCGAGTAAAATAGTCTACTCGAGTATGTAATCCAACTTACTCGAGTGCAGACCCACTTACTCGAGTATACAAGAGATGTACTCGAGTATGTGGACTTGGAGAAAATTCTGGATCTAAAAGCACAAGGATTTACTCGAGTATAAGATATGACCTACTCGAGTGACTGACAATCTACTCGAGTATAAACTTATCTACACGAGTACACAGAGTCTACACGAGTATGTCTAAGGATCTACTCGAGTACTAAGTCACTTACTCGAGTATATGAAGAAACATACTCGAGTATGTGGACTTAGAAAAAATTTCTTCTGAAAAGATAAAGTTCAAAACTTCAGTCCACCAATCCAAGTGCTTGTATAGGAAGTGTATCCCAATAGAGAGGCTATACATGGGCCAACACTTTGAATCACACAATGAGGGATTACATTGTATGGTCCTGTGTTTGGTGACCCACTATAGACTGACATTGGTTCACACTTGGCAGTAGGGTCCTGCATACACAACTTAAACACAACATCAAATACAACTGCAATTCACCTTAGTTTTAGGAGGACTTCTTCAAATTAAGGTCATTGTGGAAACAAGACCCAACAATCTCCCCCTATTTGAAGAAGTCAGAACACCATCTACTAAGTTGAATTGCTAGAGATATTAAAACAAAATAACATGAAAGAGGATGCTTGTCTTACATTTCTTTACTATAGTTGTCCAACAATCTCCCTATTTCTGTACTAGAATTGTTTTGTATTTCTCCTCCTTTCTGAAATCTTCATTTGGATTTGCAATTTCTCTTCCTTTTTCATCTCTATATTCCATTTCCTTTTGCGCTCCCCCTTTCTGACCTCTTTAAATAGGGGACACTAGAAACTCCCCCTTAATCTTCTAGTTCCAAGAATTTTTCTGGAACAACTACTTGTCCAATTGCCAGATAAGAATTTTATTGGCCTATGGACATACCTGCATAAACAAGATTAGAATCCCTTAGGAGCCCAAACAAGATTGGGTCCTAGGTCTCTTGTTAGTATCCTCCCCCTATGAGAGTTAACATTATGAGTGGTCTTTCTCACATTATCAACTTGAGGAGTTAAAACATAGCTGGGATTAAACCAGCAATCTATGGCGAAGTGACCAACCTTGCCACAACACCAACAGTTAAACTTGTTGTACCTTCTCTTGTTCTCTTGCTTTACCTTATGGATGGGGGTTCTAGCAAGAGCAACTGACTTGGAGGAGGAAGCCTCATGATTGCAACAGGTACATGGCTTCCTTGTCTCCTTGGCCTTTGTTACACCAGTTTTAGCTTTTGGTGTCTTCTTCTTATTTGGCCCATGATTGTAAGGATCATATTTCAGTAAGGCAACGATTTGGCTTGGGAGGGCCTTGCCTTTACCTTTGGCTGATTTATGTCCTATACTGCTATTTTTCCCAAAGGAGGTTTCTCCATTAGTGATTGGAAGCACAGTTGTAGGCATGGTGAGAGTTTCAACCAGCTTTCGTTCAATGACTAGCTTTGCTTCCAATTCATCCAGGAGAAAATCTTTATGATTTACTAATTCAGTAAAGTCTTTGATTTCCTCCTTCAAAGATTGAACTTCATCTCTGAGAGGGGTCATTTGGTCAATCTCCTCCCTCAGATTTGATTCCACCTCTTTGAGGGATGCAATCTCTTTTGATTGCGATTTGACTACCTTCCGGCATTTGTCAAATGCAGTCAATAAGACTTGATACTGATTTACCAATTCAAAATCATCCTCCCCAGAAGAATAGCAATCATGACCATTTGAGTCAGAATCTGAGGCAGAAAGAGGAGTGTGAGAATTTACCTTCCCGGTATATGAGGAGTTACCGTTGTATTTGTCCTCTTGGTCAGAAAAAGCCATAAGCTCGAAGTAGGCTTCTTCATCCGCACTTGACTCAGATGAGTCAAAGTCACTGAGGGTCTTTGGCTTTTTGGCAATGAAGCTTCTTTCTTTCTTCCTTTTCCCTTGAGGGGAATTCTTTTCTATGCCTCTTCCTTCTTTCTTCTTCAGAGGGCACTTAGTGCTTATATGCCCTGGCTTACTACAGGAATAATAAACAACGTTAGATGAAACATGTTTGTTAGGTTTAGATTTATACCTGTCATGTCTGCTGTGACGATCACCATCAGGACGTGATCTTCTGGACGAGGAATCATTTTCTCTCATTTGTTTCTTATTGCTAAGAAACTTCTTAAATTGTCGGGAGAGAAGATGAAACTCTTCATCTGATGAATCTGAGCCTGAGGTGCTTGGCTCGGACTCTTCTTCTTCATAGTCTCCTTGAGTGGAAGCAGCTTTGGCCTTCCTTGAGCTGTCTGCCCTTAGTGCAACTGGCTTATCTTGGAATGAGGAGCTGTTGCCCTCTTCTTCAGCTTTTCTATTATTGATTTGAAGCTCATATGACATAAGCTTTCCGAAGAGGTTCTGAGGGTCAGTTTCTGCTAATCTTCCAAACTCTCTGATGGCACATATCTTGTTGTCCCAATCCTTTGTCAAGGATCTTAGGAACTTGTCATTTAGTTCACCATCTGAGAACACTCTGCCGTATTTCCTCAATCCATTGACAATCTTGAAGAAATTTTCATATGTGTCAGCAATAGCTTCCTTTGGTCCTTGCTTGAAGGCTTCATACTTCTGATTTAGAAGGGATCTTCTATCATCCCTTACTTCTCCTGTACCTTCCATCAAGATAATTAGAGATCTCCACATTTCCATGGCAGATTGGCAGTGAATGAGGTTTTGCAACATAGAATCATTGACTGCACTTGCGATGATGTTCTTGGCTTTCTTGTCTAAGGAGACAAGTGCAATCTCATTCTTATCAAGATCCATCAACTTCTTTGGCACCTCCTTTGTAGGATCACTAGTGGAGGCAATCATAGGAATATAAGGGCCTTCCTCCACTATCATGAATAAGCGGGGGTCAACAGCTTCCATGTAAAGTTTTATTCTCTCTTTCCACATGAGAAAGTTTGCCTTATTGCACACTGGGAGCTTAGAAAAATCCTTGGCTCTGTCCATGCTTTATTAACTCAGAAAGACAACTAGGAGGGATCAGATCAAGGTGTTAACCTTTTAAAGATCAACCTCCCTCTGATACCAATTGAGAGTGCTAAGTTGTCTAACTAAATCACCTAGAGGGGGGTGAATAGGTGAAATGCGTGCCAAATGCGGAATAAAAAATTAACACAGCACAGATCAAGCAATCACACAGAGAACATAGGATTTATAGTGGTTCCCCAACCCTGGGTACATCCACTTTCACCTCACCAATCTAGTAAACCACTAGACTTGGCTACTCCACTATCTCGGATCAAAACGATCCTACAACTCGGAACAACGTTCCTACAAATCTCGATCCAAACAGATCTACACTCGGAAGAAAACCTTCCTACAAATCTCGATCCAAACGGGATCTACAGAACTCGGAGTCAAGACTCCTACAAGAATAAAAGGTTGTATAAAGAAATATACAAACAGAACCAATCAGATCTGGATCTTCAAATCTTTCTTCCTTCTTCAGCTTTTAGAGATCGGCGGAAATAAATCGAGGAAGGCAGAGGCGAAAACCCTTGGATCTGGAAACCTGGAATCAGCGTGATCAAGCACGGGATCTATCGATTGAGAGTAGCTTGATCTTCTGAAACTTCTTGGCTGAATCTCTGTATCGGAGAAGACCGGCGACGAAGAAGAAGAACAGTATTTTGTCGGCGTGAACTTTGCGGCTTCCGATGTCGGCGATAAAATCAGATTCAGAATTCTTATATTTTCTTCTTTTTTGTTGTTAGGGTTTGTCGATTTGACAAGACCTATTTATAGGACTTCTGTAACGGTCAATACTTAAACAAGTACACGTGGACCAATCAAAATAGAGGATTTGAATTAGCCCGCAAAATCAGAACTTAGAAAAATTTCTCAGATAAGAGGAGGAACTACTCGAGTAGAAGAGTTGGAGATACTCGAGTAAGAGAAGAATGAATTACTCGAGTATCTTGGAAAAGCTACTCGGGTAATCATTGAACTACTCGAGTATGAAAAACATCTACTCGAGTTCAGCGTCACTTACTCGAGTATATAGGGAACTACTCGAGTATGTAGACTTAGAATTATTCTGAGATGAGAAGCACAGATCTACTCGAGTATGAACATACCACTTACTCGAGTAACTAACCAACTACTCGAGTACAAGTTATCATCTACTCGAGTAAAACAGTCTACTCGAGTATGTAATCCAACTTACTCGAGTGCAGACCCACTTACTCGAGTATACAAGAGATGTACTCGAGTATGTGGACTTGGAGAAAATTCTGGATCTAAAAGCACAAGGATTTACTCGAGTATAAGATATGACCTACTCGAGTGACTGACTATCTACTCGAGTATAAACTTATCTACATGAGTACACAGAGTCTACACGAGTATGTCTAAGGATCTACTCGAGTACTAAGTCACTTACTCGAGTATATGAAGAAACATACTCGAGTATGTGGACTTAGAAAAAATTTCTTCTGAAAAGATAAAGTTCAAAACTTCAGTCCACCAATCCAAGTGCTTGTATAGGAAGTGTATCCCAATAGAGAGGCTATACATGGGCCAACACTTTGAATCACACAATGAGGGATTACATTGTATGGTCCTGTGTTTGGTGACCCACTATAGACTGACATTGGTTCACACTTGGCAGTAGGGTCCTGCATACACAACTTAAAAAAAACATCAAATACAACTGCAATTCACCTTAGTTTTAGGAGGACTTCTTCAAATTAAGGTCATTGTGGAAACAAGACCCAACAAGGACGATCTTATGGGGTTTGGCCTAGATAAAGTGTTTCCGTAATTTCTTACCAAGAAGAGTTGCATGTTATTGTTAAAAATATATCTGGTATACCATAATGCCGGACAACAGTCATTGCATCTTGATAGTGTTGGTACATGTCGCGAGGATTTCCAATAAAAGAGGACGACAATATGACGCGCTGACCGATATTTGCTGTTAGAAAAAAACATTACGCAAGAGCTTAGATTAATCAAAATTATAAAATAAAAACACTATGATATGGATTGAGAATGTGCATACCTCCACTATTTTCCCCAGCATTGAGACAATCCTGCAAGCCGCTGTACAATTCAGCGCGAATATTTTTCTGATTTTTTATCCATCGCAGTTTATGAGTTTCAATCTTAATGTAATTGTCAACAACATATTGTTGCAGCAACCAAAATCCGTATAACAGTATTGACAAAGGTGCTTGACGATCCTAAAACATGATAAATATGAAGTCAAATATGGTTTCAAGGGAAATAGTAAACTGTGATAAAAGTGTAAAGTTTTCTTGCAAACCTGAAACACGTATGAGTAGTAGTCACAACAGCTAACATGATGATTATTCAGTCCTTTATATTCAGCTAACCAACCATGCGTGTAATGTGGGAGGAGTATTGGATATTGAAGCGGATCATAATAACCAGCAAATTCTTGAACAGTAACCAAATCACCTTCAATTATCTGAACAATTATATTCCGTTCATTTGATTCAAGATACTCTTCAGCACCAACAATTATAGCAACAACTTGCGATGTAGTTGGCAATGTATATTGTTGTTGAGCAGTTGAAATTTTCCTGATAACTAATCTCCATATACTAATATCTTTCTACTGAGCTAATTGTTGAAATATTGATACAAACGGATTATATATGTCCATAATCCTTCTAATTTTTTCATGTAACGCACGATCCAGCTCAGTGTTTTCTTGTAAGCAATGATCTATCTCATGTTCAGTATCGTATATTTATAGTTGCAGGTATCTATGCCTTATGTTTGCAACAAGCAAAAGAGATCCTATTCGGTGATATATTGCTCCTTGAGCCCGAAATGTATAAATGGCGTGTTGATCTACTACCAATGTTTCATCTAATTTAACACCCATAGAAGTACAAGAAAAACGTGATTATATGATCGGATGTATCTTCTAAAATGCCGACTTTCAGCAGAATCACTGATGTATAAATTGTAGAGCTCATTCGGAATAGGTATATTTGGAATTTGTACTCTTCCATTGTTGCAGCACATAGCTGATGTTTCACCATCAAATAATCTAGCACGATAATAATCACAGAAATGAGGTCGCTGCAGCTGCAAGTAAACAATTTATCGTACTGCATTAGATAAGCGAGTTATGTTGTGGTGTAGGGTACGATGATTTATAAAAATAACATGATCACCCGAGCTTTCGTCTTCTGTGCTTTCATCCTGCTGAACGGGGATTGCTGAATCTAACATGTAGATGGAAATAAATGCAAATATTAAAGCAATAATACCGAAAGTCGTACGTAGTATTCTAGGAAAAACAAATCTTGCAGCTGCGGATGATGAAGTATGTTTCATTGTGATAGTTGTGTTGCATTTTGCTGTATGTTTGAGCATGATATTTGTATAGAATTTGGTTGTAATGAGTTTGCAGCAGGAGCCGTTGCCGAATACATGAGTCAGAACACAGCGGTGCTATAATTGGATGTGGTGTGGATGGCTGTCCAATTTAAGGTGCTCGCATAGCACAACAACACGATGATGGTTCAATGTATATCTATACACAATACCGTTTTCCGCATATAACACTGTTAATATGCAATAACATTACGAAGAGACAATACTTAGTCTTATTTAGAAGTATTTATAAAGAACAGAGAATAACAAAAATTTCATACTTACCTCGTGTCATGTTTGAGCATATGCATTCATTGTTAGAAGCCGCTGCAACCGTAGTAGTCTGGGGTTAAGGTGCAGAGGTGGATTGTACATCAGAGTTTTGGTTTTGTAATTGTGTGCTTTACTGCCGTAATTGTTAGCGACGTCTTTGAGCAGCAGCACGCCAAATTTCTCTTTGGTGTTCTTGTTGTGCTTCTGTCATTTGAGCTCGTCTAGCTCTCTGACGGGTTCGATTGTATGCTCGCTGTGTCTCATGTTGTTCTTCTGTCATTTGCGCTCTTCTTTCTCGTTCACGTTCTCGATTAGAAGCTCGCCGAGCAGCGCTTTGTGCGTCCGTCATCTGTACATTTCTTATTGATACATAAGATTGATTGTGTATAAGGTGCATTGCGCATTGTTTATCAGTCATAGATATTCCTGTGGTTCTAACAGTAGACTGACCAGTCACATGCAATTGTTCCATTGCACATAAGTTGGTTGTCATTTCACCTATGTTGATATAAAATAACTCACTATTTAGATTAGTAGATATGCAAAACAGGAGAAACAAAATTGGAGGAACAGTGGGTGTAAATCATTTTTTCTGCTCCCTCAAATAAACAAACTAATTCAAGATAAACTCACTACTGCAAAATGATCTATACAAACGACAAACAAAATTTTTCTTAGAGAAATTCACAGGACCAAACGTGACCAAAACAGTTAGGCGTTTAGGCAAGCAAAACCCAAAACAATTTTTTTCAGAAAACCAAACCTTAATCTTCGCGAAGAAGCAGCGGAGCAGGATAGGAGAGCATGCGGGCGAGCATAAACCGATCACGCAATGCCAAAGAGAAGATCCACTGACCTGTATATGAATGGATCTGGATTGTAAATTGTTGCTGGACAGGTGATAATTATTTTGGAGCTCTTTTATAAGATTGAGATAATGGTGGTATGAACCTTTTTGTTGAATTGATTAAATGATTCCTCGAGTTTGTAAAAATATCAAACACCTTCATTAAGGTAAAAATTATAATTTAGTCCTTGAGTTTGTAGCATCTATCACCTACAACTCTCACCTAGATCACCTCACACAGAATCAAACACAACAATCAATCTTCAATTCAACTCGGTGCTCACAAATGGAAGAATAAAGCAGTTGAAAACAACTCACGCAATAACCACAGCTTCGCATTGTTCATCCAAATTAAAAATTGGAGAAGAAAAATAGTGATTTCAAGCTTTACCTTAGATTTGGGTGCAATGTTGAGCCACCAGAAGAATAGCCTTAGTATCTGAAAGGAGAAAAAATGGTGAGGAATGACTCAACCATCTAAAAGGAGAAAAAAATGGAGAGGAATAAGGACTCCAAGAGCTGAAATCGGAGAAGAGTTGGGGGAGCGGGGGGCTGGAAGGAGAAGAAAAACAGGGAGGAAGGAGTCCAACAGAGTTTCTAGCTGGCCGGAGGTGAAGAGAGGTTCTGGCTGGCCGGCCGGCCAGCGACGAATAAGCGAAGAGCGGATCGAGCAAAAATCAGATAATGCGGAGGCAGAGGCGGAGGCGGAGGAATAACGAAGAGCTCTTACCCTAGATTGGCATTGGGACGGCGTGGATGAGGGATTCAGCGAAGCATCTCTTACCTCGACGACCTTCGGCTCTTCTCGCCGGAGCTTGACAGCTACTCTCCGGCGCCGGAGATGATGTTGGAGGAGCTCGCCATCGAAGATATTCCGCCATGCTATAGAAGTAATATCATGCTGCGACAGACATTGCTACTGTAGAAGGCAGAATATCTTTATATATAAGTATAGACACACACACACACACACACACACACACACATATTTTTATATACTAGCATCTTCGAAACGGGCTTCGCCAGTTCTTGATGCGGCGCTGCGGGTTGCGCCCACATCCAAGCGGGCGTCGCCCGCAAACCAATGACATTGGTCATGGGCGGCAACATTTTTTGTGGGCGGCGACATTGGTTGTGGGCGAAGACATTGGTCGTGGGCGTGTTGAATTTTGACAAGATGCTCAGTAAGATAGCCCAAACGCCAAATTAATATCTTTGGAACTACCCAGATCACAACTTGTTCACGTGGAAAACATGAAGAAGACTCAGGCAACCAAGTGCATTGACAGAAACAAGCAGATCAAAATCTTATTAATCTTACTTACAAGGCGAGGTATACGTGGCGAGACATGATTTCGCCAGTACATGAAAAAACCAAAAATTATAATAATTCGGGCGGACAGAAACTCTGAGACCGTCGAGGCCGCCTGCCTGCACAGACCGCCCGAACTGAACTGAAGCCGAACTGAACACGGAGTTCGCCGAGACCGCAAGGTCGCGCGGACATGCCGTTATTCGCAGAGCTTCCTGCTGCTGGTGAACTGAGGAACAAATCGCCTACCCGTCGAGACCGCGAGGTCGCGCGGACAAGTTATTGAACAGGGAAGGTTGATGCAGAAACTGATAACAGCTGAAAGCAGTCCGCTAACTTACTGAGCCTGACCGAGGTCAAAACTGAAAGTGAGGGTAAGATCTATCTCAACTCTAGAGGGGGGTGAATAGAGTTTAATTAAAGTAAATTCACAATTTTAAACTTAGCAAAGCTTTTAAGATTTGATTTATATATATGTGTAGGGTGCCTAGCTATAGAATTAAAAAGACAGTAAAAAGGAAGAGCACAGTACACAACAAAGAAAACACACAAGCAAACCAGAAAACACAAGGAGCTACGGTGGTTCCCCAAAAACCTGGGTACATCCACTCTTCTACCACCCTTGGTAGGAATCCACTGCAGGATGAGTTGATCAGGTGTCCTGGGCACCAATGAGCTTTTGATAAGGTGCTCAAAAACCAAACTAGATTTTTTGATCAGGTGTCTTGCCACCACTGAGTTTTGACAAGGTTCTCAGAACCAGAATCAAGACTTTTGAAGGGAGTTTTGAAAACCCTTTTACAGAGTGAAAAGAAAAGGAAAAGAAAAGGGTGAAGTTGTCTTCTCTGTCTCAATCAAAGAGAGAAGCACTAGTGGATTTGTATTGTCAAAGCTCCCCCTGAGATGTTGACTAGTTCAGGAGAGGAAGCTTTGCTTCAGGGTGATAGGTCTTCAGAAGCTTCAGATCTCCAGCATAAGATAGTTTCAGCAGAGGCTGAAAGATGAGTTGTCTGGAGTCCTTGTGATGAAGCTATGATAACTTTTTGAGTACACAAAATTATTCAGCTAATTCTTCAGGATGGATCACTTGAGTTTTCTTGTGTTGATCAGAGAAATCTGTGAATCACTTCTTTCTTTTCTTTCTTATCTGTATCAGTCTGTGTATCTGTGTGTCTTGTTGTTAAAGAAAAAGAGGTGAAGAAGAATATCTTAATTCTCTGAAGATTCTATGTCCAAGATAGCCGTTAACCACACATTAAATGCCTTCCATAACAGATTTTGTCTTCTAGAGGAAAGTCCAGTAAAACATTCTCTGAATAATTCCTTGAAACTTGCTCCAGAATAAATGAAAACGGCTGGCAGATCTCTTGACATAAATGCTGAGATAATTTGAAATACATTCCAAAGTCTGACTGAAATTGAATCCTCAAGATCGTTGAACTGAGGAAAAGCATCGATCTGAGCTCTACGATCGTCGAACTGAGCTCAGAGACTGGAAATGATCATCAGACAGAAAACGTCGAGCTGAGCTCGAAGATCATCGAACTTAGCTCAGCGACCTGGAGAATAAGTGAAGAAGGATCGTCGACCTGAGCTAGAAGATCGTCGAACAGAGCTCGACGACTTAACTTAGTTAAGCTCAGAGAGCGTCAAACGGAGTTCGACATTTCGTCAAACTGAGCTCGACGAAAAAGGTCTTAGACTTGGCTCTATCTCTGAAATCTTGGAATGGTCTTGGGGGCAGCTTCAAACCTAAGTTCTAAGCCCTAGACACATTCTAATGTTGACCTTTTCAACTATACATCTAGGTCAACCTGGTTTCCTAAGAAAAACATAGTGATCCTTACCCAAATTAGTAATAGGGTGTTCCAACAATCTCCCCCTATTTGGGTTAGGATTACTATTTACATATTGCAGAAATAAAAATTACAACAACATATAGAAGAGCAACAAACAAAATAACAGAGCAAGAAATCATAGCATCAATCAAGAGGAATTTCAGCAAAAGTTCAGAAAGATTATACTGTCTGCTTACACATGTTACTTCTTCTCATTTCCTTTCTTGAATATAATTTCTCTGTTAGGATTAAGGGCTTCCTTCTTTGACCTTCTGTCATCTTCTGCTCCTAAGGAGGTTTGAGATCTAGCTCTTGGAACCACAGCCTCAGGATGCAGCTTCAGGTAGTCTACTGGGTCAAAGAATTTACTTGAAGAATACCTTTCCAATTCAACTTTTCTTTGTTCTGACAGAGTAGTAATATTGGAGGTATCTTTTCCTTACTCTCTTGCTTTCTTCAATTGATCTAGTGCAGCCAATTCTTTCATCCTTGCAGTCCATGATAATGGATTGTTCTCTGGGTCTTCAAATGGCACTGTAGGCTCATATCTGTTAATAGTTTCTGAAGAAGTAGGAGTTCTGGTCTCAACTTTTTCTCTGAGCTTGTAAGGGAAAGGACCTTGAGAAGAGTCTGTGAACCTTTGTCCTTCCCTAGCTTGAAATCTATGCTCTATTTGGCTTCCTCTATACTGTCCTCTTCTTGACCGATAACCCCTTTGGTATTGCCCCCTAGGATGGTATCTCTGATAAGACTGGGAGGAACTTTGTTTGGAAGCTGGGGCTTGAGAAGCTGAGCCTCCACCTGTCCCTGAATCTGGAGGAGGAGGAGGAGGCTGAAAATGAGATGAACCTTTCTCATACTTTTCAAACTTTCTTTTCTTTCTCAAAGCCTTTAGTTGATTTTTAGAAAATTGCATCCAATGTTCAGTAATTTGACAATCATGCAAAATATAGTATGGAATGTCATTTGAATCTTTAGCTTGAGTTGGGGGAACCTTCATCATAGCCTTGCTTCTGGCCTTCCTTTTCTTGGCAATAGTATTAGAAGAATCATCAGATTCAGTTTGAAACTGGTCACTCTCTGAACTTTGTGCTCTATCATACAAGTCATCAATGCTTTTTATATACTTTTCTTGTTGCTTGATTTGATCAGGGGTAAGGGCTGGAGCAGTAGCAACATCAATAACAGGAGCAGAGACAGCAGGAGTAGAAATAATTGAAGCAGAAATAGATTCAGATTCTTCTAGGTAGGTAGTAAGTTCTTTAGCAGTAGCAGTATCCTCAATCACAGAGACCATTTCAGTATCTTCTGAAGACAGACTTGTTGTAACAGCAGCAGCAGCACTTAAAATATCAACATCCACAGCTTTGAAGGAATTTACATATATTTCAATCAGCCTGGGATCACAGTAATTGATAGGCACAATGGCCTTAGTGAGGTCTTCAGATTGTTGAACTGGCAGAGAGCTGAAATATACAGTATCAAAAGTAGAGAGCAGACTCTGAAGGTCCACTGCAAAAATAGGAGCAGAACTGGAACCTTCAGCAGTCTCAGGCACATCCACTGCTTCATGAGGCATCTCCCCCTGCCTTGGTTCAGAGACAATTGAATCAAGGCACCCAGATGAAGGTGTTGTCTGGGAAGAGATGAAGGAAGACAACTTGGTAGACAACTCCTGAACATGTTTCAGGAGTGGAGCCAAGGAGGTCTCCAGCAGTGAGGTTAGCCTGGGGGCTAGCAACACATAAAGCTTGTCTGTCAGGTTTGAAATATCTACTTGCTCAAGATGGGCTTGAACAGAGGTAGGAGTTGAAGGTACTGGAATGAAGGTGACTAGGACTAATGGGATGGAGGATGTGGTGGTGGAAAGTGTAGGGATGGATGGCTCTAAAGGAGGAATAGTGGAGATAGAAGTTATTGAGGTGGAGATGGATGAGATGGAAGAGTCATATGATGGGGTGAAGGATGGTTGAGAGATGATTTCTTGAAGAAGTTGTTGATAGGAGGATGTTGAGGGAAGCTCAGAAGGAGAGGGAGGATAATCATCCATAAAGGAGACATCTATAAGAGAGAATGATGGAGAGGTGAAAGTTGGATAAGAGAATAGAGGATGGAATTCTTTTGAGGTTGTGGCTGGAGGAGGTGACATTGGTGAGGAAATGGTAATGGAGGAAGAAGCTAAGATTTGAGGAGAGGTTGAGGTGGTGACTGGGATAGAAACAGCTGAAGGAGGAGAGGAAGAGGCAGTCAATTCTTCTGCTGGGGCAGATACCTGAGGAGGAGTGACTTGTGTAGTCCTGGTGCCTGAAGCAAGTGGTGCTGCAGCAGCCCTGATTGGGTTAATGATTTGCCTGTCCCATTTGCTGAATAGGGCACAAGTAAGCCTCTTGGATGCATTGATGAATATCCCACTAGAGGTCAGCAGCTCAGGGCACCTGGAGTGCAGGTAAACCCTTAATATTCTCCCAAAGCTTACATGGTTTTTGTTTAGTTTATTCTTGATTAAGCTGAAAAAGATTGATCCCCAGTCTAAATGCTTCTTATCAACCAGTGCTCCCATTAAGCAGAATTGATATCTTGATATAGTGTCATGGGCTGAGTGCTTTGCCAGAAGCACTTTGCCAACCACATCAGCCAGAAATTGGTATTCGATAGACAGATTCTTTTTAAATAGTTTGTTAGGATTCACAGCAGTGTGACCCATTCTATCAAGCATAGAGGCATACTCTTCTCCAGATAAGTCAATGGAGTCATCTCCAGAACTAAGGAGGAAAACTTCAGTCAGAAGGGCCGGGGACAATGGTACCTGAGTCCCTTTTATGGAGCCGATGACAGAATTCTCATTCTCATCTGTCGCGGTAAAACACCATTCTTTTATCTCTTCTGAAGCAATCTTCATTCGGGTGGTCATGATCTGAGATAGCTGTTGTTCTTGGAAGAGGTTGAGAATATCCTTGAATCGCTGATCACTTCCATCGAACGAATTCATATCAATATCAAAACCTGTATCGAATTTCATCTTTGAAATAGCAGCGCTTGACCCAGCCATCTGTACCTGCAACAATGAAACAAACACGACCAAGTGTAGGAGATTTGGAGGGAAAGAGAGAAAGTTGCAGAGGGTATGAAAGCGTAAAAGGCGAACGAAGGCCGAAGAAATGATTTTATATTAGGGTTCGACGGCGAAACAGAAAATCGTGGAGCTCAGTTCGATGAAACTTCGAACTCAGCTCGACGATTTGGGCTACTAAAGGAATCTGAAGAGACACCAATAGCGTCGAACTTCGTTCGACGATATTGTCGAGCGTCGAGCTCCGCTCGACGACCTCTGAACAGACAGAATGGAAGCCTGGAGCTAACGGCGGCGCTGAACTCAGATCGACGATTCAAGAAACGTCGATCTTCGGTCGACGATTTCTGGAAAATCGTCGATCTCCGTTGGACGATTTCTGGGGAAACGTCGAGCGTAGTTCAGAGACAAAACCTATACTACAGACACAAAATGAGATAAGTTTTTAGCCTAGTCTTGGTCTGTTTTTAGCTTTTCAAAATCTTGTAATTTATTTTAGGCTTCCTCCAGCTAACATGCCTAACTGATTGAGGAAGAAGTTGTGCTTCTTTTCATCCAAAGGCTTGGTGAAAATATCTCCCCTTTGCAAATCAGTTGAGATATATTGAAGTTCAATTTTATTTTTCTCAACATTATCCCTTAGAAAATGATGTCTAATTTCTATGTGATTTGTCCTACTATGGAGAACTGGATTTTGTGCAATGGAAATAGTACTGGTGTTGTCACAAAATATTTTTGACTTCTCTAAGTTGTACCAATGTCTAGGAGTTGGTTTTGTATCCACAATATTTGTGAACAACAACTGCCTGCAGCCATATATTCAGCTTCAGCAGTTGAGGTTGACACAGATGTTTGTTTCTTACAATACCAAGAGACAAGTCTATCACCAAGGAACTGACAAGTTCCACTGGTGCTTTTCCTGTCTATTCTGCATCCAGCATAATCAGCATCTGAGAATCCAGTTAAGTCAAATGCTGAGTCTTTTGGATACCAGAGTCCTAGATTTGGACAGCTTTTAACATACCTAAGAATCCTCTTAACTAAGGTTAAGTGTGACTCTCTAGGGCTAACTTGAAATCTAGCACATATACATGTAGCAAACATTATGTCAGGCCTACTAGCTGTAAGGTACAATAGAGAGCCAATCATTGCTCTATATGTTGTCTGATCAACTGGTTTCCCATGTTCATCAACATCCAATACAACATTGGTAGGCATGGGTGTTTTCATACATGATGCATCAGACATACCAAATTTCTTAACCAGCTCTTTTGCATACTTGGTTTGAGAAATAAATATGCCTTTAGCATGTTGTTTGACTTGCAATCCTAAGAAGAAGGATAGCTCACCCATGCTACTCATTTCAAATTTAGAGTGCATAAGCTTGGAAAACTTTTTGCACAAGTTTGAATCAGTAGAACCAAATATAATATCATCTACATAGATTTGTACTAGTAGGGTATGGGACTTATGGGTTCTAATAAAAAGAGTTTGGTCTACTCTCCGCCTAACAAAATCATTTTTCAGCAGAAAACATGCTAGGGTCTCATACCATGCTCTAGGAGCTTGCTTGAGACCATATAATGCTTTGTGTAGTTTAAAAACATAATCAGGATGGGTTAGAGAGATAAAACCTAGAGGTTGTCTGACATAGACTTCTTCTTTGATCTCCCCATTGAGAAAAGCACTCTTGACATCCATTTGATAGACTTTGAATCCCTTGTGAGCAGCATAAGCCAGAAAGATTCTTATGGCTTCTAATCTTGCAACAGGTGCAAAGGTCTGGTCATAGTCTATCCCTTCTTCCTGAGAGTACCCTTGAGCAACTAGCCTTGCCTTATTCCTTACAATGATTCCTTGATCATCCAGCTTATTTCTGAACACCCATTTGGTTCCAATAATGGGATGATCTTTTGGCTTAGGCACTAGTTCCCAAACTTTATTTCTTTCAAATTGATGCAACTCCTCTTGCATTGCAATAATCCAGTGTGGATGTTGTTCTGCATCTTGAATGGTTTGAGGTTCAATTTGAGAGAGGAAGCAAGTGTGCATTAGGTTCTGGTTGACCTGATTTCTAGTTTGCACACCAGCTGAGATGTCTCCAATTACTTGAGAAATTGGATGATCTCTTGTTGTTACTAGATCAACATAGGGTGTTGATGGTTCACCAACCTGTGTTGTTGTGTCCTCTTGTGGAACATCAACTGGTTCTTCAAGAAGATTTTCTTCCTGATGGTGAGCAGCTTCTTCATCTTCACTACTATCATCCTTTTGTGTAACTTATAATCTATCCAAGTCTTCAGCTAGAGAGTGCACCTGCAAATGTTCTATGGTAGAAGTATTCTTCTCCTTGAAAGACACGTTAGCTTCATCAAAAGTAATGTGGACAGATTCTTCTATTTTTTGAGTAGTTTTACTATAAACCTTATAAGCTTTACTGATCATGGAGTATCCCAGAAACACTCCTTCATCAGCTTTTGCTTGGAATTTTGCTAGATATTTCTTGTCATTATTATGAATGTAACAAGTGCAACCAAATACCTTAAAATAGTCTACTTTAGGTTTCTTCCCTTTGAGTAATTCATAGGGAGTCTTGCCCTTCAATTTATGTATTAGAATTCTATTCAACACATAATTGGAGGTGTTCACTGCCTCAGCCCAAAAAGATAGAGGTAGGTGAGCATCTGTCAATAATGTAGTTGCAGATTCAATAAGGGTTCTATTTTCCTTTCAGCTACCCCATTTTGTTGAGGAGTTCTAGGAGCTGAGAAAGTATGCCGGATCCCTTCACTTTGACAGAACTCTTGCATGAGAAGAGAATCAAACTCTGTCCCATGATCACTTCTGATCAGGGCAATATGAGTGTTGAACTCAGTCTGAATGCATTTGAGAAAATCTGTCAAACATTTAAAGTTATCAGACTTCTTCCTCAGAAAGAATACCCATGTGAATCTTGAGAAGTCATCTACAACCACTAAAGTATAGGATTTCCCTCCTAAGCTTTGTACTACAATGGGTCCAAAAAGATCCATGTGTAACAGATACAAAATCCTAGGTGAATCACTCTTGTTAATTGATTTAAAGCTATTTTTAATTTGCTTGCCTAATTGACAAGCCTTGCAGAGTCCTTCCTTCTTGTAGGGGCCAGAAGGCAGTTCTCTGACAAGGTTGTCCTTGGATAGCCTAGCAATGGTTCTAAGGTTAACATGTCCTAGTCTCTTATACCATAGAATATTAGGTCTAGATATGGAATTAAACAGGCAAATATCTACCTTAGATGAATGAAAGTCTACTAAGTAAATATTACCTTTCCTGTTACCTGTCAACACAGTTGTGTTGTCTTCTAACTTGACTTTGCATATTTCTTTGTTGAAAGTCACTTGATATCCTTCATCACACAGCTGACTAATGCTTATCAAGTTGTGCTTGAGTCCTTTAACATAGGCTACCTTCTTGAAGGTGACTGTCCCAATTTGGACTGCACCATATCCTTTTGTAGTTCCAAAGTTTGACTCACCAAAAATTACTTTGGGTCCAAGCTTTGCTTTAAAGGATGTGAAGTTGTCCTTATTCCCTGTCATGTGCTTTGAGCACCCACTATCCAGATACCATAGTTGGTTTGATGTTGGATAGTTCTTCACCTGCACATAAACAGCTTATATGTTTTTGACCCAGTTAACCTTGGGCCTAGGTTGATAACCCTTAAATTCAGAAATAAAAGACATCCCAGGTTGATCCTTATAACCTTCAGGATGGTGTCTCCTAGGAGGTACTATCCATTCAGTATAGGGATTAAAGCATTGGGATGAAGCACTTCTAGGATTGAACTGAGATTTGCCTCTGAAAGAAGGTTCAAAGCTCTGAACTTCGTTCGCCGATCGTCGAGCTGGGTTCGACGATCTTGGGTAAAATCGTCGAGCTCCGTTCGAAGATCGACTATGAGGGAGTTCAGAGTTCAGGAAACGTTGAGCTGAGTTCGACGTTTCAGCCTGAGATCGTCGACCTCTGTTTGACGATCGTCGACCTCTGCTCGACGTTTTCTGTTAAGCTTTCTTTTTATTAGGTAGATCTGAATTTTTCCTAGCTACCTCTATAACACCCTTTCCTTTATCAGAAATAAATTTGATTGGGGTTGTTAATACTATGGGTTGGCTAGATGAGGCACCCAAGCCCAGTGTACTATTTAATCTTGAGTTCACTGTGCTTGTGATGTCCATTAATTTGATACTTCTCCCATTAAGGGATTCTTCAAATTGCTTGGCCTTGGATAGTTCACTTTTTAGTGAAGCTATCTGCTCCCTATAGCATTCTAACTCTTCAGAGAGTTTGAGGTTCTCTGATTTTAAGGTGCTATACTCAGACAGTTGATTTCTGAGGGAAATGATTTCCTTCTCAGATTCTAACAAATCTAGGCATAGTACTTTAAATTCATGTTTAAAATCCTCAGAGTTGAAATCAAAAGAATTGATTACCTGATCTTCATCTGGTTGAACTTCTGAGTCTGACTCTGATTCTTCTGCTTCTGAATTTGATTGTGAGGCATTAATAGCCATCATGTAGAATTCCTTTTCATCAGCATCATCCTCATCATCACTGGAACTGGATGAAGCTTCAGACTCCTCTTCAGTTTCACTCCATGTCTCAGCAACAAAACCCTTCCTTGTATGTTTGTTCTTGCTGGAGGAGGGTTTGTCTGAGCTGTTCTTTCTAAAGTCTTTTTCCTTTCTTCTTTCTCTTCTATCTTTCTTGTCCTTGTTCTTATTTTCTGGACAGTCAGGCACAATATGGCCTGGTTTCCTGCAACCAAAACATATAATTTCTTTATTGTTATTTGATTTATCATACCTTGGTTTATCATGACCCTTGTATGATCTCTTTCTGAAGTCTTTTCTGGCCATCTTGTAGAATCTTTTGGCCAGTAGACTTAGGAGCTCATCATTTCCTGTAGCTTTATCTTCAGGCTCCTCTTCTGCAGCTTTGAAGGCTATGATCTTTTCTTTCCTTGTGACTGGAGAAGTAGCCTTTTGTTCTTCTTCTCTATTTTTAATGGGCAGCTCATAGGATTTGAGCTTGCCTAGGAGAGCTTCAGTGGTAATCTCATTTAGACTTCTGGCATCTTTGATTGACCAGATTCTTGAATCCCAAGTGCTGGGGAAACACATTAAGATTTTGTCATTCAGCTCAGTCAATGAGATTTCTTTATCCATAGTCTTTAACTCATTGACAATCAGACTTAGTCTATTATACATGTCAGCCACTGATTCAGCTTCTCCCTTTTTGAAGTTCTCATATTGGCTTATCAGATGGGATCTCCTGTCTTTCCTTTCATCAGCAGATCCTGAGATAATTTCAGAGAGCTTGTCCCAAATTCCTTTGGCTAAGTTGCAGTCAGCTACCTTCTAAAATATCTCATCAGACATTGTTTGAGCAAAGATGTTCATGGTCTTGGCATCTGGAGTCTTCCATTTCTTTATTTCAGCATCTATTCCTGAAGGAGGTGGAACAACATTTGTACTTGAGCTTGCTGGTGGACTTGGGCATACTGTCAAAACAGAATTAAATATATCTTCATCAATAGAATTCATGTAAAGTCTAATCCTTGCTTTCCAAAGTGCAAACTTGGATAGATTGCACACTGGAGGCATGGTGCTTGCATAATCTTTGTTCTGTGCCATGTCTTTTTATAAAATTAAATATAATGAAAATAACTCTCTTAAAGGATTGATCTTATCAAGGATCTTTTGGTTCAGGTGTTAGCCTGTATGAACAACCAACCTGCCTCTGATACCAATTGAAAGTGAGGGTAAGATCTATCTCAACTCTAGAGGGGGGTGAATAGAGTTTAATTAAAGTAAATTCACAATTTTAAACTTAGCAAAGCTTTTAAGATTTGATTTATATATATGTGTAGGGTGCCTAGCTATAGAATTAAAAAGACAGTAAAAAGGAAGAGCACAACACACAGCAAAGAAAACACACAAGCAAACCAGAAAACACAAGGAGCTATAGTGGTTCCCCAAAAACCTGGGTACATCCACTCTTCTACCACCCTTGGTAGGAATCCACTGCAGGATGAGTTGATCAGGTGTCCTGGGCACCAATGAGCTTTTGATAAGGTGCTCAAAAACCAAACTAGATTTTTTGATCAGGTGTCTTGCCACCACTGAGTTTTGACAAGGTTCTCAGAATCAGAATCAAGACTTTTGAAGGGAGTTTTGAAAACCCTTTTACAGAGTGAAAAGAAAAGGAAAAAAAGGGTGAAGTTGTCTTCTCTGTCTCAATCAAAGAGAGAAGTACTAGTGGATTTGTATTGTCAAAGCTCCCCCTGAGATGTTGACTAGTTCAGGAGAGGAAGCTTTGCTTCAGGGTGATAGGTCTTCAGAAGCTTCAGATCTCCAGCATAAGATAGTTTCAGCAGAGGCTGAAAGATGAGTTGTCTGGAGTCCTTGTGATGAAGTTGTGATAACTTTTTGAGTACACAAAATTATTCAGCTAATTCTTCAGGATGGATCACTTGAGTTTCTTGTGTTGATCAGAGAAATCTGTGAATCACTTCTTTCTTTTCTTTCTTATTTGTATCAGTCTGTGTATCTGTGTGTCTTGTTGTTAAAGAAAAAGAGGTGAAGAAGAATATCTTAATTCTCTGAAGATTCTATGTCCAAGATAGTCATTAACCAGACATTAAATGTCTTCCATAACAGATTTTGTCTTCTAGAGGAAAGTCTAGTAAAACATTCTCTGAATAATTCCTTGAAACTTGCTCCAAAATAAATGAAAACGGCTGGCAGATCTCTTGACATAAATGCTGAGATAATTTGAAATACATTCCAAAGTTTGACTGAAATTGAATCCTCAAGATCGTCGAACTGAGGAAAAGCGTCGATCTGAGCTCTACGATCGTCGAACTGAGCTCAGAGACTGGAAATGATCATCAGACAGAAAACGTCGAGCTGAGCTCGAAGATCGTCGAACTGAGCTCAGCAACCTGGAGAATAAGTGAAGAAGGATCGTCGACCTGAGCTAGAAGATCGTCGAACAGAGCTCGACGACTTAACTTAGTTGAGCTCAGAGAGCGTCGAACGGAGTTCGACGTTTCGTCGAACTGAGCTCGACGAAAAAGGTCTTAGACTTGGCTCTATCTCTGAAATCTTGGAATGGTCCTGGGGGCAGCTTCAAACCTAAGTTCTAAGCCCTAGACACATTCTAATGTTGACCTTTTCAACTATACATCTAGGTCAACCTGGTTTCCTAAGAAAAACATAGTGATCCTTACCCAAATTAGTATAGGGTGTTCCAACAAAAACCAAACTCCTGGTTTCACAGAGCTAGCCGCGTCACCTGCACACAACAATCGGTTAAGCAAACCATCCACACGGATAACAAAAATGAGTCTGCAGTCTAAACCCAAGTCCAACTTACTGTTCACTCTGTTATCAAATGACGAGTCGGGGGGGTCCTATTTATAAGCGAGGTGAGGAGTGTGATCACCGCCCTAAGAGATAGGCTAACCGCCCCTTGATCGCAGCTAACTCGCCAGTCCGTCGTGTCCGCACCGACAAGCTGGACTCGCGAACAGATCGCCAAGCCGCAAGAGTGCCACTAGCTGAGCACCAAGCTAGTCCGCGGGGAGAGAGGACAAAACAACTGTCTGCAGGATCAAGTCCACGACCATAGGCATACCCGCCCGGTCACAACAGACTATGCGGAAACCCTGGACTCCACAAAAAACAAGTCCAGACACAAGCTCGCGCGAGCTCGGCGAACACCAAAACAATCCGCCAGCTCCAAGGCCAGATTGCGGCTCACCACAACTCCAGACCAAAAGCTAATCGCGCGGATACGAGCCACAGTCTGCCCAGACTGCGAACAACATCCCACACACCTCAGCCAGCCACTGCCAGACTCAACCAGTCCGTGCAGTCCGCACAACTGACCGGGAAAATAGCCAACACTAGTCCGCCGAACTCCAGTCCGCGCGGATAGTTTGCCCAGGCCGCCCAGTCCGCCCGGACTGCCCGATCACTACTTTCACTTCACAAACTTCAACACTCCCCCTTGAAGTGATAAGTAGAGATCAAGCCCAGTAAACCCCAAAGTCGCTGGAAAGGTCCCTTCGACAGCGGCTTGGTGAAGATGTCTGCAAGGTTGTCCTCACTCCGAACATGCCCGACCACTAGAGATCCTTCCAACACCTTCTCCCGAATGAAATGGTGCTCGATCTCTATGTGCTTGGTCCTCGCATGACAAACAGGATTGTTCACCAGCTTTAGAGCACTCTCATTGTCACCTCGGAGCAGAGTGGGACCTTGCACTTCCTTATGGACGTCCTCTACTAGCCTTCTTAGCCAAATGGCTTCCCGAGCTGTCAAGGCCGAAGCCTTGTACTCTGCTTCCGTAGTAGAGACGGACACTGAATCCTGCTTCTTGCTACACCACGAGATGCCCGCTGATCCACAAGTGAACACATAACCAGAAGTTGACCTTCGGTCATCCGAATCACCGCCATAATCAGCATCCGTGTAGCCCAGTAAAGAGAAGCTCGAGTCCCTCCTATAAAGGAGTCCCATATCAGAAGTCGTCATCACATACTTCAGAATACTCTTTGCTGCCATCAGATGAGACTTCCTTGGCTCCGCCATAAACCGACTTACTCGGCCAACCGCATAAGCAATGTCTGGCCTTGTAATCGTCAGATAGATCAAGCTCCCCACAATAGCTCGGAACACCAGGGGATCAGGAAGAATTCTTCCCTCATCTCGCCGAAGCTTCAAGCTAGAATCCAACGGAGTAGAGCAACTCTTTCCCTTTTCCATGCTGAATCGTCTCACAATCCGATCCGCATAACCTTTATGGGAAACAAGAATCCCACTCTCCTTCCTCTCTACTTCGAGACCGAGAAAGTGATGAAGCTCCCCCAGGTCTTTCATCTCGAAGCGAATAACAAGCTCAGACCTGAGTCTAGTAACCACCTCTTCTGAATTCCCTGTAATTATAATGTCATCAACATATAACAGAACCAGGACCTGAAGCTCTCCCTTCTTCTTGATGAACAAGCTCGAGTCTGAGTTGGAGGCAAGATAGCCACAAAATTGAAGATATTCTGCAATCTTCCCATACCATGCCCTCGGAGCCTGCTTCAACCCATAAAGGGCCTTCTTGAGCTTGCAAACGTAGTCCGGATGTTCTTCAAAAATATAACCGAGTGGCTGATCTATGAAGATGTCTTTATCTATCTCCCCATAAAGAAAAGCGTTCTTTACATCCAGCTGCCACATCTTCCAGCCCTGGCAGGCCGCCAAAGCTATCACCACTCGTACTGATATCATCTTTGCCATCGGACTAAATGTCTCTTCATAATCCTCTCCATACTATTGAGAGAATCCTCGAGCAACAAGGCGAGCCTCGTACCGCTCGATGCTTCCATCCGCCTTCTTCTTCAGCTTATAGACCCACTTGCAAGTAATAGGAGTAACGCCATCCACCTTGGGCACCAAGTCCCAAGTCTCATTTTTCCTGAGGGCAGCCATCTCCTCATCCATGGCATTATCCCACTCCTTCACTCCAGTGGCCTCTTCAAACTTTGAAGGCTCTCTCTCATCCAGAGGGCCTACAAAGAAACAGGAGACAAAACTCACTGTATTCTCATCACAATACCGAGCCAGAGGCTTGATGGTCCTCTTTGATCTCCTAAGAGGCTACTTCTCATTGTTCACCACCTCCACTACTTCTTCAGGATCAACTCCTTCTTTAAGCAAACATGGAGCAGTGCTTCCCCTGCTTCCTAAACCAGAAGCCTCTTCCCCTAAACTAGAAGTAACAGGAGTCGTTGGTGAAACAGCTAACTCCTCTTGAAGAACTTCAGCAGCCACCTCCTGTCCTTCATCAACCTTTCCCTCCGGTAGCTCAACCGAGCTTCCTCCATATGAAGTCAGTTCGTCAAAGACAACGTATCTTGACACAACAAACTTCTTCGTCGCAAGATCCATGCAACTTCATCCCTTCTTCCGCTCATCATAGCCAACAAAGACAAGCTTCCTTGCCTTTGCATCAAGCTTAGTCCTCAGAGCATCCGGGACATGCACGTAACAAGTTGAACCAAACACCCGAAGGTGTTCAACACTTGGCTTCTCCTTCAGCAACATCTCAAAGGGAGACTTCATGTTGATCGGACTGAGGGGAATCCGATTGATGATGTAAGCTTCACAAGACATTTCCTCCGCCCAAAAGGACCTTGGGATATTCTTGGCATGAATCCAACATTTGTAAGTCTCCATCAGATGACGGATCTTCCTTTCTGCAACTCTATTTTGTTGTAGAGTATGAGCACAAGTAAGCTCTCTCTTGATCCCGTACTTCCTGCAAAAAACAGAAAACTCGGAGGTGACAAACTCTCTGCCATTATCAGTTCTAACTTTTTTAATCCGCAGGTTAAGCCGGCCCTCCACCAACTCCTTGAACTCCACAAACAAACGGAAAGCTTCAGACTTCTCCTTCAATAAATACACCCAAATGTATCTTGAGTAGTCATCAATCAAGACTAGCATGTACCTGCTCCCGCCAAGGCTAGCAGTAATGGTAGGTCCCATCAGATCACCATGGATAACCTCCAGTGGTGCTTTGCTTCTCGTTTGTGACTTATCAAAAGAATGACGGTGAGACTTGTCATACTGACATCCAGCATAAACGTGACCATCACCGAAGGATTATAGCTTAGGCAAGCCTCTCACCAGGCTCCTATTTACCATAGCTTTCAGCTTATCCATCCCTACATGCCCCAGCCTCTCATGTCACATAGCAACGCTATCGTTGGCCCTCATGCGATCAATATAGGAGCTTGTTGATAAAATAAATAAGTCCTTCACTCTCCTTACAACGTGAGAAACATCAGCCTTAACCACTGATATGTTGCGGAGAAACTTCACCTCTGTTCTATCAAACAGAACCTGGTAACCTGCATCTACTGCGTTGGTAACCGAGAAGAGATTTTTCTTCATGCCTGGTACGTGATAGACACTCCTTAATGTGAGTGGACCCTGATCACTACTTACGGACACTACACCTTCCTTATCTATAGTATGAACAGTATTGTCAGCAGTGATGATGGCTTCGTTACCTGAGTAAGACTGCAGCGAGGAAAACTTCGACTTATCTCCGGTGAGATGATGACCACACCTGGAGTCCACGATCCAGTCGTCCTCGAAGTCAACGATGGACAAAGAACGGACACAAGTGCCCGTCATGAAAGCTCCATCCCAACCAGCTTCCTCATGGCTAGAGGAAGCTTCCTCCTTGCCTGCAGCATGCCCAGGATGCAGCTTGACTTTGCAGTCAAACTTGAAGTGACCCAGCTGATGACATCTGTAGTACCTCAAGTTCTTCTTCCAATCCTTGTTTGGAGCAAAACTCCCCTCTTGCTGATTAGAAGTTGAAGGTTCATCTCCAGCCGCAGTCTTCTTCTTCTTCCCTTCCTATCTCTTCTTCTTCTTCTCAGTGAACAGAGCTTCACTTCCTCCTTCAGAGACAGTTACCTCGGCCATCTGTCTAGCCAAGCTCTCCTGCGACGCAAGCAGGTTATCCAGCTCCAGAAGAGAAGGCTAAGTCGCCCAGCCTTGAACAGAAGTGACGAAGGCCACATACTCCTTCCGTAGACCGCGGATTATGTGCCTCTTCAGCTTAGCCTCGGAGATTGGCTCATCAGGATCAAGTGCTGAAAGCTCAGCATATAAGCTCTTCATCTTCAAGAAGAATCTAGAGACAGAAAGATCTCCTTGAGTTGCCTTAGCCAACTCATTTTCCAAGAACTATAGCCAAGCTACATTCTTCCTATTGAACAACCCATCAAGGGAAGTCCAAATCTCAGCAGCAGATTCACATCCTAAGATGTGATCGAAGAGCTCAGGTGACACCGCCCGCTTGAGAGCAAACTCAGCCTTGGCATTTGTCTTCCTCCACACTCTCACCTGCTCGGCAGTTCCAAAAGCAGCTGTAATCTCTACCTGGTCATCACCATCGACGACCTCTCACAACTCCTCGCCTAGAAGATAGCTCTTCATGCACGAATTTCACTTCTTAAAGTTAGTCGGCGTTAAAAGCTCTATTCCAAGACCTCTTGCAAGACCTCCGTCAATTGCACTATCCTGGTAAACCTTTCATAAGCACAGAGCAGCAACAGAACTTGTTGATCACCACTCAAGCAATTGAACCTCCCTCTGATACCATGTTGAATTTTCACAAGATGCTCAGCAAGATAGCCCAAACGCCAAATCAATATCTTTGGAACTACCCAGATCATAAGTTGTTCACGCGGAAAACAGGAAGAAGACTCAGGCAACCAAGTGCATTGACAGAAACAAGCAGATCAAAATCTTATTAATCTTCCTTACAAGGCGAGGTATATGTGGCGAGACATGATTTCGCCAGTACATGAAAAACCAGAAATTACAACAATTCGGGCGGACAGAAACTCTGAGACCGCCTGCCTGCACAGACCACCCGAACTGAACTGAATCCGAACTGAACACGGAGTCCGCCGAGACCGCGAGGTCGCGCGGATACGCTGTTATTCGCAAAGCTTCCTGCTGCTGCTGAACTGAGGAACAGACCGCCTACCCGCCGAGACCGTGAGGTCGCGCAGACAGGTTATTGAACAGGGAAGGTTGATGCAGAAACTGATAACCGCTGAAAGCAGTCCGCTAACTTACTGAGCCTGACCGAGGTCAAAACCAAACTCCTGGTTTCACAGAGCTAGCCGCGTCACCTGCACACAACAACAGGTTAAGCAAACAATCCACGCGGATAACAAAAATGAGTCCGCAGCCTAAACCCAAGTCCAACTTACTGTTCACTCTGTTATCAAATGACGAGCCAGGGGGTTCTATTTATAGGCGAGGTGAGGAGTGTGATCACCGCCCTAAGAGATAGGCTAACTGCCCCTTGATCGCAACTAGCTCGCCAGTCCGCACCGACAAGCCGGACTCGCGAACAGATTGCCAACCCGCAAGAGCGCCACTAGCTGAGCACTAAGCCAGTCCGCAGGGAGAGAGGACACAGCAACTGTCTGCACGCTCAAGTCCACGACCACAGGCATACCCGGGTCACAGCGGACTATGCGGAAACCCTGGACTCCACAAAAAGCAAGTCCAGACACAAGCTCGCGCTAGCTCGGCGAACACCAAAACAATCCGCCAGCTCCAAGGCCAGATTGCAACCAGATTGCGGCTCACCGCAACTCCAGACCAAAAGCTAATCGCGCGGATACGAGCCACAGTCCGCCCAGACCACGAACAACATCCCGCACACCTCAGCCAGCCACTGCCGGACTCAACCAGTCTGCGCAGTCTGCACAACCGACCGGGAAAATAGCCAACGCTAGTCTGCCGAACTCTAGTCCGCACGGATAGTCCGCCCAAGCCGCCCAGTCCACCCGGACTGCCCGATCACTACTTTCACTTCACAAACTTCAACAGGGCGGCGACATTGGTCGGAGGCAGCGACATTGTTTGTGGGCGGCAACATTGGTCGTGGGCGGCGACAATGTTCTGGGGTGGCGACAATGTTCGGGTGCGGCAGCATTGTTCAGAGACAGCGACATTGTTCGGAGGCGACGACATTTTGCTGTAGTTTGCAAAAATGCTGCCAGTTAGCATAAACTGCTGCCATAAGCTGCTGCTAGCAGCAGTTTTGCATTTACAAATTGCAATTTTTGCATTTTATAATCACACAAACATACATTATGTGCACCAGCTCATTACATTTTATTACGTGGAAAGTTGACTAAGTCCATAAGTACCCCACTGTTGATCATCAATTGTCTACTCCTGGGGGCCTATATGCTTTAATTCAGGCGTAGAACCTCTAATGAAGAGTAGGGAAAAATAAAAATAAGTTCTCGGCCAACATGTTATAAACACGTGGATGTTTATAATGAAAAGAAAGCACATGTGTAATATAAAGCATGTAAACTTTATTGAATACCTGAAGCATGTATGATGCACTTACAACACAAGAATATGAAACACCATTCTAACCACCATTTAGCATCATAATTTTTTTCTAGCTTGAACTACGTCTGTTGAATTTTGTGAAGTGAAAGTGGGGGTTGATCAGGCAGACCGTGCGGCTTGGGCGGACAGACCTTGCGGTCTGGTGTATGCGGCCTGATGGGGGCGACCAGCCAGGTTGACTAGTTCCCTGAAGTACCTTGCAGATAGGGGTGTATTTGGGGGTAGGGCGCTCTCATGTAAAGCTCGCGGAGTCCGCCCTCTTTGCGGACTGATCAGAGTTCTTCTTTGACTTTTGTTTGCGTTTAAGCGTTGTTATGGAGCTGGCGGTCTGGGCGAACTAATGTTAGTGTCCGCCAAGCTCGCGCCAGGTGTTCTCCAGATTGTCCGCCTGGTTGTGGGCTGGTCTCCTGTCCGACTATCTTTTGGTAGCAGACGGTTAAGCTGATGTTTGTCCTTGTCTATGCGGACTAGGCAGACTGCGTTGTGCTCGCCGCGAGCTCGGGTGGTGTCTCTATCTCTAGGGCGGTGACCACACTCCTCTCGGCGCCTATAAATAGGACTCCCCGACACATCATTTGTAACTGGATGAACAGTAAGCCAACTCGCATTTAAGTTGCTGCAGACTGGATTTTGGTATCCGCGCGGGTTGAAGAGTTTAACTATTTCTTGCTATGCAGGTTGTACGGACAACACTAAAGGCTCGGGGACATGGTTCTGAGGCTAGTGCGGACTCTGCGGCTACAACAGGCAGTTTACAACAGGTTGCGTGCGACCAGCAGCGGTTACTCTTCTGCAACTTTTTTTTCTGTTCAATAAGTTGTGCACCTCTGAGCGGCTAGTTCAGTTGGTGGCAGCAATCCGCTTGTTCTGGCGATTAGGCAACCTCGCGGTCAGGCAGTTGTAGTTCGGCGGATAGACTTCCTTTCAGCACTGGAATAACGGGTAGTCCGTGCGGTTTGTTGTGGTATCATGATCTGGCGACCTGAGAGGACTCCTTCAGTAGTAGCAGCAGTTCCGACGGTTACTCATTGAGTGCGCGCGGTTTGATTGAGTTGTATTTTCCTGTTTTTCTCCAGATTCTTTGGCAAGCATGTCTGTCATGTCTGCCCAGCATTGTAAAGAAGTTTTTAAGACAAGATTCTTGCTTTTTCTCTTTGCATCTGATTTACTTGCTCAAGAGTATTGAGTGTTCCTGCGCCTGGTTCGCGCTTTCCGCTATATCAAATTTTAACATGGTTCAGAGCGAACAATGGCTTAAGCAGTGAATCCACCCCCAGTTTGCTTTGTTGCTTCTGTGAGTAAGTAACCAGAGTTGTTGCAATGCAAGTTAGGTATGCAAGGAGTCTTGGAATCGAGCTGCTCACACCGACAAACTTCAAGAAGTGGAAGTCATGTATGAGATGTTATCTTCTTGGTGAGGATCTGTGAGATGTTGTCGATGGTGACAACAAGCAGGAGATTACTGTTGCTGCTGTTGCCAACACTGATGAGGTGAAAGCTTGGAGAAAGACTAACGCGAAAGCGGAGTTTGCTCTCAGTCGAGCTATATCACCGAAACTCTTTGATCACATCCTTGGATATCAATCTGCTGCAGAGATCTGGACATCCCATGATGGATTGTTCAACAGGAAGAACGTAGCTAGACTACAGTTCTTGGAAAATGAGTTGGCCAGAGCAACTCAAGGAGATCTGTCCATCTCCAAGTTCTTCCTCAAGATGAAGAATCTCTGCGCTGAGATCTCAGCGCTTGACCCTGATGAGCCTATTTCTGAAGCCAGGTTAAAGAGGCACATAATCCGCGGCTTGCGTAAGGAGTATGTGGCCTTTGTAACATCTGTTCAAGGCTGGGCTACTAAGCCACCTTTGTTTGAGTTGGAGAACCTGCTGGCTTTGCAGGAGAGCCTGGCTAGGCAGATGGTTGGCATTACTATATCTGAAGGAGGTAGTAAAGCTCTCTTTACAAGGAAGAAAAAGAAATGGGAGAAGAAGAAGAAGATTGTTCCTGGTGATGGCCCTTCAACTTCTCATCAACAAGAGGAGAGCGCTGCTTCTAAGTAGGATTGGAAGGAGTGGCTTAAGTGCTACAAGTGTAACCAACCAAGACACTTCAAAAAGGACTGCAAGGTTAAGCTGTAGCCTGGACATGTTGCAGACAAGGAAGAAGCTTGCTCCAGTTCTGAGGAAGCCGGATGGGGAGGAGCATTTATGACCGGCACTTGTGTCGGTGCCTTGTCCTCCGTCGACTACCAAGATGACTGGATCATGGACTTTGGGTGTGGTCATCACCTCACTGGAGATAAGTCCAAGTTCTCCTCTTTGCAGACATTCACAGGTAATGAAGCCATTATTACAGCTGATAATACTGTTTATGCAGTAGAGAAGGAGGGTGTTGTGTCTGTGGGTAGTGATCAGGGTCCACTCACGTTAATGAGTGTCTATCACGTACCTGACATGGATAAGAACCTCTTCTCTGTGACCAATGTGGTTGATGCAGGATATCAAGTTCTGTTTAGTCCAACAGAAGTGAAGTTTCTCCGCAATATTTCAGCGATGAAAACTGATGTTGATCACGCAGGGAGAAGAGTAAGAGACTTGTTTGTTTTATCAACAAGCTTTTATGTTGATCGGATGAGGGCCAACGATAGCGCTGTTATTTGGCATAAAAGGCTAGGGTACGTAGGGATGGACAAGCTGAAAGCTATGACGATGAGAAGCCTTGTGAAAGGCTTGTCGAAGTTTTCATCCTACGGAGATGACCATATTTGCGTGGGGTGTCAGTTTGGAAAGGCTCATTGCCTTCCGTTTGACAAGTATCAAACAAGGAGCAATACACCATTGGAGTGTATCCATGGTGATCTGATGGGGCCAACTATTACCGCTAGTCTTGGAGGCAGCAGATACATGATGGTGCTGATTGATGATTACTCAAGATACACTTGGGTGTATTTCATGAAAGAGAAGTCAGATGCCTTTCGCTTTTTTGTGGAGTTTAAAGAGCCGGTGGAGGGCCGTCTTGGCCTGCGGATCAAGAAGTTTAAATCAGACAACGGTGATGATTTTGTTTCATCCGAGTTCTCTAACTTCTACAGGAAGCACGAGATCTAGAGAGAGCTTACTTGTGCTCATACTCCACAACAAAATGGAGTGGCGGAGAGGAAGATCCGTCATTTGATGGAAACCTGCAAGTGCTGGATTCATGCAAAGGGCATTCCTAGGTCATTTTGGGCGGAAGGAATGGCCTGCGCAACTTATGTCATCAATCAGATTCCTTTGAGTCCGATCAACATGAAGTCTCCTCATGAGCTGATGTTCAAGGAGAAGCCCAATGTTGAACACCTTCGGGTGTTTGGATCAACCTGCTACGTTCACGTCCCATATGCTCTGAGGACCAAGCTTGATGCAAAGGCAAGGAAGTTTATCTTTGTGGGCTACGATGAGCGGAAGAAGGGATGGAAGTGCATGAATCCTAAGACAAGGAAATTCGTTGTATCAAAAGATATTGTCTTTGATGAGCTAACGTCATATGTAGGTAGCTCATCTATGGAGTTACCAGGAGCAAGTCTGATGAAGGTCAGAAGAAGGCTGCTGAAGATCTTCAAGTGGAGCTGCTAGTATCACCAGGAGCTCCAGGTGTTTCAAGCTCTAGGGCTGAGGCTTCTGGTTCAGGAAGCAGGGGGAGTGACGCTCCAAGTGTGCTCGGGAATGGAGCTGATTCTAAAGAAGCAGCGGAGGTGGTGAGCAAGGAGCAGACTCTTCGAATATCGAAGAGGACCATCAAGCCACCAACTCGTTATTACGAAGGAAATGCGGTGAGCTTTATCTCTTGTTTCTTCACAGGCCCCCTGGATGAGTGGGAGCCTTCTAGCTTTAATGAAGCCACTGGAGTCAAGGAGTGGGAAGATGCCATGGATGAGGAGATGGCTGCTCTCAAGAAGAATGAAACCTGGGACCTTGTGCCCAAGGTTGATGATATTACTCCTGTTACTTGTGTTGGGTACATTGGAAAATGTGTACCTGATTTGAAGAAGCCCAACCTAGCTCAATGATATACATCAAGGTGTATTTGATGTTGTTTTAAGTTGACATGTGCAGGTGAAGAATTGATAAAGTATGCAGAAAAATTCTAAGTCCAAGTGTCGACACAGAGGAAGCAGTGTCGACACATAGAAGAAAATAGTCGACACAACACTGGGAAGCAGTGTCGACACATAGCAGTTAGTCTACAACTACACTGGGAAAAAGTGTCGACACAGAAGAAGTAAGTCGACACAACACTGGGAAGCAGTGTCGACACATAGCAGTTAGTCTACAACTACACTGGGAAAAAGTGTCGACACAGAAGAAGTAAGTCGACACATCACTGGGAATTTGTGTCGACACAGAAGAAAAGAGTCGACACATCACTGGGAATTTGTGTCGACACAGAAGAAAAGCGTCGACCTCAACATTGGGAGAATGTGTCGACACAGAAGAGTATAGTCGATCTCAAGATTGTCGACATCAGCTGAATGTGTCGACACAGAAGAAAATAGTCGACCTCAAGTTTGTCGACACCAGCAGAATGTGTCGACACATTGTGATTAAGTCGACACATTAAAGCAGATTTAAGAAATGAATGTGTCGACACCTGAAGGCTAAGTCGACACTTACTAAGTTATGATTCTACAACAACTGTGTTGACACACAGGACTTGTGTCGACACACTGAAGAGTCAAGACCAAGTTATTTTCAGAAGAAGCTGTGTCGACTCAAAGGCAACATAGTCGACATCACTGAAGACTGTGTCGATACCAAAGTCAATTGTGTCGACACAGATAGACAGATGGTCTCGACACTTTCTGACAGATTGTTTCAACAACTTGTGGTTCCAGACTAAGGCACAGGACTTGTTTGAAGACTTGACAGCTGTGGGTTACCACCGGTTAACTGAAGCTGTCAGACTTGTCAGAAAACGGTTAGAAACCGGATCAGCCGGTTACCTTGAAGAATGTCTATAAATAGACAGATTCAGAAGGAAAAGAAAAACACACAACAGATAGACGATTCACTTTGAAATAAAATAACGAAATAAATTAGTTTAACATTTGCAATACTATTAAGACCATGACAGATCTGATATTAGGAAGTAATCTCGCTCGAGCATTAAATCCCCTAACTTACAGACGTTTTGACCTAAATCTCTTTACAAGTCAAAATGGCCTAAAGTCGCATTACAGAAGTGACCCGCACTATTGGATTTGACTCCAATCCGGAGGATTTACGTCATCATATCTCTAGGGTTGCGTTCAACTCCTTTCTTCCTTGAGTGATCTTTCATATTCACGAGCCTCTCGGCTACTCAAATATGAGATCAGAATCTACTGCCGTATACTAGCAATACGGAGTCGATACAAAATAAATCAAGGAAGGATCAAAAATAAAAATACAAATGCAACATAAAATGAAAGATATTATTTTATCGCAAAGATCATTGTGATCGGGCACAAAACAAAGTTAGCTACGCATAGTATGAAAAGGAAACCAAAATAAGGTAAAGAGCGATCATTTTCATTGTTTGATAAAGTAAAAGAGTACACAATATTAAAAAGACAAGACTATATTAAGAAGGAAAATTACTACAATAAAAGAAAACTACAACAAGTAAAGAAAAGAAAAGAACTACTAACACTCTGGAACTAGCACTCTACTTTCTACCACCAAAAACTTCACTAAAAAAACTACTTCCTAAACAAGAGGAAAGGGGTTCCTTTTATAGGAGAGGGAGAAGGGTCTAGAATGAAGTTGAAATGAAGGGGCAAAGGTGGTGGCCGACCATGCATGGTGATGTGGGTTCATGCATGTAATAAATGAAGGGGGGAGAAAATGGGAGGATGCATGCATTTAATTTATGGAAATGAAATTGAAAAATGGAAAATAAATAAGGGGTATGAATGTCATAAGAGTGG
Source organism: Platanthera zijinensis (assembly GCA_039513925.1). Taxonomy (NCBI): domain Eukaryota; kingdom Viridiplantae; phylum Streptophyta; class Magnoliopsida; order Asparagales; family Orchidaceae; genus Platanthera; species Platanthera zijinensis. The sequence goes on along the minus strand of CM077090.1, from coordinate 50,120,352 downwards.
AGAAAATAATTAAAAAGAGACAAGATTGGAATGAAAGAGAGGGGGGTGGCCGACCACATGTATGCATGCAAGAAATAAATGATGAGGAAAAGAGAGGGGCTGCTTTAAGTGGTCGGCCAAGCATAATGGGCTGCTTGTATGGGTTCGGGTAGGGTGGTGGGCTGTTTGGAGGAGGGATCGGCTTGGACATGAGGGCTGCTTGCTTGATGGCTCGGCTTGGACATGAGGGCTGCTTGCTTAATGGGGGGCTGCATAATGATATGGGTTGCACCATAAGTGGTCGGGCAGTAAGTATGTTGGACAAGGGCCCCACCAAAGTGAAGGCTTTGGACCTACAAAACACAACAAAACATTATATTATTATCATAACAAAATATAACTAAACATAATAAAAATATAAAACATATAAAATTAAATAAAACTAAGAACTTATATATCATAATATAACAAAACACATAACATAAAATAAAAAGAACAAAACACAAACAATAAAGCTAGAAATTATAATAACAAAACACAAAAGACATTAAATGAGCAATAAAACAAAATAAGTATAAAATAAACAAAAAATATAAATAAAATGAGGGATTTCTTCTTATAAACTATACAAAAAACTATGAATACTCTTAGTTCTGAACACCCATTTGGTTCCAATAATGGGATGATCTTTTGGCTTAGGCACTAGTTCCCAAACTTTATTTCTTTCAAATTGATGCAACTCCTCTTGCATTGCAATAATCCAGTGTGGATGTTGTTCTGCATCTTGAATGGTTTGAGGTTCAATTTGAGAGAGGAAGCAAGTGTGCATTAGGTTCTGGTTGACCTGATTTCTAGTTTGCACACCAGCTGAGATGTCTCCAATTACTTGAGAAATTGGATGATCTCTTGTTGTTACTAGATCAACATAGGGTGTTGATGGTTCACCAACCTGTGTTGTTGTGTCCTCTTGTGGAACATCAACTGGTTCTTCAAGAAGATTTTCTTCCTGATGGTGAGCAGCTTCTTCATCTTCACTACTATCATCCTTTTGTGTAACTTATAATCTATCCAAGTCTTCAGCTAGAGAGTGCACCTGCAAATGTTCTATGGTAGAAGTATTCTTCTCCTTGAAAGACACGTTAGCTTCATCAAAAGTAATGTGGACAGATTCTTCTATTTTTTGAGTAGTTTTACTATAAACCTTATAAGCTTTACTGATCATGGAGTATCCCAGAAACACTCCTTCATCAGCTTTTGCTTGGAATTTTGCTAGATATTTCTTGTCATTATTATGAATGTAACAAGTGCAACCAAATACCTTAAAATAGTCTACTTTAGGTTTCTTCCCTTTGAGTAATTCATAGGAAGTCTTGCCCTTCAATTTATGTATTAGAATTCTATTCAACACATAATTGGAGGTGTTCACTGCCTCAGCCCAAAAAGATAGAGGTAGGTGAGCATCTGTCAATAATGTAGTTGCAGATTCAATAAGGGTTCTATTTTCCTTTCAGCTACCCCATTTTGTTGAGGAGTTCTAGGAGCTGAGAAAGTATGCCGGATCCCTTCACTTTGACAGAACTCTTGCATGAGAAGAGAATCAAACTCTGTCCCATGATCACTTCTGATCAGGGCAATATGAGTGTTGAACTCAGTCTGAATGCATTTGAGAAAATCTGTCAAACATTTAAAGTTATCAGACTTCTTCCTCAGAAAGAATACCCATGTGAATCTTGAGAAGTCATCTACAACCACTAAAGTATAGGATTTCCCTCCTAAGCTTTGTACTACAATGGGTCCAAAAAGATCCATGTGTAACAGATACAAAATCCTAGGTGAATCACTCTTGTTAATTGATTTAAAGCTATTTTTAGTTTGCTTGCCTAATTGACAAGCCTTGCAGAGTCCTTCCTTCTTGTAGGGGCCAGAAGGCAGTTCTCTGACAAGGTTGTCCTTGGATAGCCTAGCAATGGTTCTAAGGTTAACATGTCCTAGTCTCTTATACCATAGAATATTAGGTCTAGATATGGAATTAAACAGGCAAATATCTACCTTAGATGAATGAAAGTCTACTAAGTAAATATTACCTTTCCTGTTACCTGTCAACACAGTTGTGTTGTCTTCTAACTTGACCTTGCATATTTCTTTGTTGAAAGTCACTTGATATCCTTCATCACACAGCTGACTAATGCTTATCAAGTTGTGCTTGAGTCCTTTAACATAGGCTACCTTCTTGAAGGTGACTGTCCCAATTTGGACTGCACCATATCCTTTTGTAGTTCCAAAGTTTGACTCACCAAAAATTACTTTGGGTCCAAGCTTTGCTTTAAAGGATGTGAAGTTGTCCTTATTCCCTGTCATGTGCTTTGAGCACCCACTATCCAGATACCATAGTTGGTTTGATGTTGGATAGTTCTTCACCTGCACATAAACAGCTTATATGTTTTTGACCCAGTTAACCTTGGGCCTAGGTTGATAACCCTTAAATTCAGAAATAAAAGACATCCCAGGTTGATCCTTATAACCTTCAGGATGGTGTCTCCTAGGAGGTACTATCCATTCAGTATAGGGATTAAAGCATTGGGATGAAGCACTTCTAGGATTGAACTGAGATTTGCCTCTGAAAGAAGGTTCAAAGCTCTGAACTTCGTTCGCCGATCGTCGAGCTGGGTTCGACGATCTTGGGTAAAATCGTCGAGCTCCGTTCGAAGATCGACTATGAGGGAGTTCAGAGTTCAGGAAACGTTGAGCTGAGTTCGACGTTTCAGCCTGAGATCGTCGACCTCTGTTTGACGATCGTCGACCTCTGCTCGACGTTTTCTGTTAAGCTTTCTTTTTATTAGGTAGATCTGAATTTTTCCTAGCTACCTCTATAACACCCTTTCCTTTATCAGAAATAAATTTGATTGGGGTTGTTAATACTATGGGTTGGCTAGATGAGGCACCCAAGCCCAGTGTACTATTTAATCTTGAGTTCACTGTGCTTGTGATGTCCATTAATTTGATACTTCTCCCATTAAGGGATTCTTCAAATTGCTTGGCCTTGGATAGTTCACTTTTTAGTGAAGCTATCTGCTCCCTATAGCATTCTAACTCTTCAGAGAGTTTGAGGTTCTCTGATTTTAAGGTGCTATACTCAGACAGTTGATTTCTGAGGGAAATGATTTCCTTCTCAGATTCTAACAAATCTAGGCATAGTACTTTAAATTCATGTTTAAAATCCTCAGAGTTGAAATCAAAAGAATTGATTACCTGATCTTCATCTGGTTGAACTTCTGAGTCTGACTCTGATTCTTCTGCTTCTGAATTTGATTGTGAGGCATTAATAGCCATCATGTAGAATTCCTTTTCATCAGCATCATCCTCATCATCACTGGAACTGGATGAAGCTTCAGACTCCTCTTCAGTTTCACTCCATGTCTCAGCAACAAAACCCTTCCTTGTATGTTTGTTCTTGCTGGAGGAGGGTTTGTCTGAGCTGTTCTTTCTAAAGTCTTTTTCCTTTCTTCTTTCTCTTCTATCTTTCTTGTCCTTGTTCTTATTTTCTGGACAGTCAGGCACAATATGGCCTGGTTTCCTGCAACCAAAACATATAATTTCTTTATTGTTATTTGATTTATCATACCTTGGTTTATCATGACCCTTGTATGATCTCTTTCTGAAGTCTTTTCTGGCCATCTTGTAGAATCTTTTGGCCAGTAGACTTAGGAGCTCATCATTTCCTGTAGCTTTATCTTCAGGCTCCTCTTCTGCAGCTTTGAAGGCTATGATCTTTTCTTTCCTTGTGACTGGAGAAGTAGCCTTTTGTTCTTCTTCTCTATTTTTAATGGGCAGCTCATAGGATTTGAGCTTGCCTAGGAGAGCTTCAGTGGTAATCTCATTTAGACTTCTGGCATCTTTGATTGACCAGATTCTTGAATCCCAAGTGCTGGGGAAACACATTAAGATTTTGTCATTCAGCTCAGTCAATGAGATTTCTTTATCCATAGTCTTTAACTCATTGACAATCAGACTTAGTCTATTATACATGTCAGCCACTGATTCAGCTTCTCCCTTTTTGAAGTTCTCATATTGGCTTATCAGATGGGATCTCCTGTCTTTCCTTTCATCAGCAGATCCTGAGATAATTTCAGAGAGCTTGTCCCAAATTCCTTTGGCTAAGTTGCAGTCAGCTACCTTCTAAAATATCTCATCAGACATTGTTTGAGCAAAGATGTTCATGGTCTTGGCATCTGGAGTCTTCCATTTCTTTATTTCAGCATCTATTCCTGAAGGAGGTGGAACAACATTTGTACTTGAGCTTGCTGGTGGACTTGGGCATACTGTCAAAACAGAATTAAATATATCTTCATCAATAGAATTCATGTAAAGTCTAATCCTTGCTTTCCAAAGTGCAAACTTGGATAGATTGCACACTGGAGGCATGGTGCTTGCATAATCTTTGTTCTGTGCCATGTCTTTTTATAAAATTAAATATAATGAAAATAACTCTCTTAAAGGATTGATCTTATCAAGGATCTTTTGGTTCAGGTGTTAGCCTGTATGAACAACCAACCTGCCTCTGATACCAATTGAAAGTGAGGGTAAGATCTATCTCAACTCTAGAGGGGGGTGAATAGAGTTTAATTAAAGTAAATTCACAATTTTAAACTTAGCAAAGCTTTTAAGATTTGATTTATATATATGTGTAGGGTGCCTAGCTATAGAATTAAAAAGACAGTAAAAAGGAAGAGCACAACACACAGCAAAGAAAACACACAAGCAAACCAGAAAACACAAGGAGCTATAGTGGTTCCCCAAAAACCTGGGTACATCCACTCTTCTACCACCCTTGGTAGGAATCCACTGCAGGATGAGTTGATCAGGTGTCCTGGGCACCAATGAGCTTTTGATAAGGTGCTCAAAAACCAAACTAGATTTTTTGATCAGGTGTCTTGCCACCACTGAGTTTTGACAAGGTTCTCAGAATCAGAATCAAGACTTTTGAAGGGAGTTTTGAAAACCCTTTTACAGAGTGAAAAGAAAAGGAAAAAAAGGGTGAAGTTGTCTTCTCTGTCTCAATCAAAGAGAGAAGTACTAGTGGATTTGTATTGTCAAAGCTCCCCCTGAGATGTTGACTAGTTCAGGAGAGGAAGCTTTGCTTCAGGGTGATAGGTCTTCAGAAGCTTCAGATCTCCAGCATAAGATAGTTTCAGCAGAGGCTGAAAGATGAGTTGTCTGGAGTCCTTGTGATGAAGTTGTGATAACTTTTTGAGTACACAAAATTATTCAGCTAATTCTTCAGGATGGATCACTTGAGTTTCTTGTGTTGATCAGAGAAATCTGTGAATCACTTCTTTCTTTTCTTTCTTATTTGTATCAGTCTGTGTATCTGTGTGTCTTGTTGTTAAAGAAAAAGAGGTGAAGAAGAATATCTTAATTCTCTGAAGATTCTATGTCCAAGATAGTCATTAACCAGACATTAAATGTCTTCCATAACAGATTTTGTCTTCTAGAGGAAAGTCTAGTAAAACATTCTCTGAATAATTCCTTGAAACTTGCTCCAAAATAAATGAAAACGGCTGGCAGATCTCTTGACATAAATGCTGAGATAATTTGAAATACATTCCAAAGTTTGACTGAAATTGAATCCTCAAGATCGTCGAACTGAGGAAAAGCGTCGATCTGAGCTCTACGATCGTCGAACTGAGCTCAGAGACTGGAAATGATCATCAGACAGAAAACGTCGAGCTGAGCTCGAAGATCGTCGAACTGAGCTCAGCAACCTGGAGAATAAGTGAAGAAGGATCGTCGACCTGAGCTAGAAGATCGTCGAACAGAGCTCGACGACTTAACTTAGTTGAGCTCAGAGAGCGTCGAACGGAGTTCGACGTTTCGTCGAACTGAGCTCGACGAAAAAGGTCTTAGACTTGGCTCTATCTCTGAAATCTTGGAATGGTCCTGGGGGCAGCTTCAAACCTAAGTTCTAAGCCCTAGACACATTCTAATGTTGACCTTTTCAACTATACATCTAGGTCAACCTGGTTTCCTAAGAAAAACATAGTGATCCTTACCCAAATTAGTATAGGGTGTTCCAACAAAAACCAAACTCCTGGTTTCACAGAGCTAGCCGCGTCACCTGCACACAACAATCGGTTAAGCAAACCATCCACACGGATAACAAAAATGAGTCTGCAGTCTAAACCCAAGTCCAACTTACTGTTCACTCTGTTATCAAATGACGAGTCGGGGGGGTCCTATTTATAAGCGAGGTGAGGAGTGTGATCACCGCCCTAAGAGATAGGCTAACCGCCCCTTGATCGCAGCTAACTCGCCAGTCCGTCGTGTCCGCACCGACAAGCTGGACTCGCGAACAGATCGCCAAGCCGCAAGAGTGCCACTAGCTGAGCACCAAGCTAGTCCGCGGGGAGAGAGGACAAAACAACTGTCTGCAGGATCAAGTCCACGACCATAGGCATACCCGCCCGGTCACAACAGACTATGCGGAAACCCTGGACTCCACAAAAAACAAGTCCAGACACAAGCTCGCGCGAGCTCGGCGAACACCAAAACAATCCGCCAGCTCCAAGGCCAGATTGCGGCTCACCACAACTCCAGACCAAAAGCTAATCGCGCGGATACGAGCCACAGTCTGCCCAGACTGCGAACAACATCCCACACACCTCAGCCAGCCACTGCCAGACTCAACCAGTCCGTGCAGTCCGCACAACTGACCGGGAAAATAGCCAACACTAGTCCGCCGAACTCCAGTCCGCGCGGATAGTTTGCCCAGGCCGCCCAGTCCGCCCGGACTGCCCGATCACTACTTTCACTTCACAAACTTCAACACTCCCCCTTGAAGTGAGAAGTAGAGATCAAGCCCAGTAAACCCCAAAGTCGCTGGAAAGGTCCCTTCGACAGCGGCTTGGTGAAGATGTCTGCAAGGTTGTCCTCACTCCGAACATGCCCGACCACTAGAGATCCTTCCAACACCTTCTCCCGAATGAAATGGTGCTCGATCTCAATGTGCTTGGTCCTCGCATGACAAACAGGATTGTTCACCAGCTTTAGAGCACTCTCATTGTCACCTCGGAGCAGAGTGGGACCTTGCACTTCCTTATGGACGTCCTCTACTAGCCTTCTTAGCCAAATGGCTTCCCGAGCTGTCAAGGCCGAAGCCTTGTACTCTGCTTCCGTAGTAGAGACGGACACTGAATCCTGCTTCTTGCTACACCACGAGATGCCCGCTGATCCACAAGTGAACACATAACCAGAAGTTGACCTTCGGTCATCCGAATCACCGCCATAATCAGCATCCGTGTAGCCCAGTAAAGAGAAGCTCGAGTCCCTCCTATAAAGGAGTCCCATATCAGAAGTCGTCATCACATACTTCAGAATACTCTTTGCTGCCATCAGATGAGACTTCCTTGGCTCCGCCATAAACCGACTTACTCGGCCAACCGCATAAGCAATGTCTGGCCTTGTAATCGTCAGATAGATCAAGCTCCCCACAATAGCTCGGAACACCAGGGGATCAGGAAGAATTCTTCCCTCATCTCGCCGAAGCTTCAAGCTAGAATCCAACGGAGTAGAGCAACTCTTTCCCTTTTCCATGCTGAATCGTCTCACAATCCGATCCGCATAACCTTTATGGGAAACAAGAATCCCACTCTCCTTCCTCTCTACTTCGAGACCGAGAAAGTGATGAAGCTCCCCCAGGTCTTTCATCTCGAAGCGAATAACAAGCTCAGACCTGAGTCTAGTAACCACCTCTTCTGAATTCCCTGTAATTATAATGTCATCAACATATAACAGAACCAGGACCTGAAGCTCTCCCTTCTTCTTGATGAACAAGCTCGAGTCTGAGTTGGAGGCAAGATAGCCACAAAATTGAAGATATTCTGCAATCTTCCCATACCATGCCCTCGGAGCCTGCTTCAACCCATAAAGGGCCTTCTTGAGCTTGCAAACGTAGTCCGGATGTTCTTCAAAAATATAACCGAGTGGCTGATCTATGAAGATGTCTTTATCTATCTCCCCATAAAGAAAAGCGTTCTTTACATCCAGCTGCCACATCTTCCAGCCCTGGCAGGCCGCCAAAGCTATCACCACTCGTACTGATATCATCTTTGCCATCAGACTAAATGTCTCTTCATAATCCTCTCCATACTATTGAGAGAATCCTCGAGCAACAAGGCGAGCCTCGTACCGCTCGATGCTTCCATCCGCCTTCTTCTTCAGCTTATAGACCCACTTGCAAGTAATAGGAGTAACGCCATCCACCTTGGGCACCAAGTCCCAAGTCTCATTTTTCCTGAGGGCAGCCATCTCCTCATCCATGGCATTATCCCACTCCTTCACTCCAGTGGCCTCTTCAAACTTTGAAGGCTCTCTCTCATCCAGAGGGCCTACAAAGAAACAGGAGACAAAACTCACTGTATTCTCATCACAATACCGAGCCAGAGGCTTGATGGTCCTCTTTGATCTCCTAAGAGGCTACTTCTCATTGTTCACCACCTCCACTACTTCTTCAGGATCAACTCCTTCTTTAAGCAAACATGGAGCAGTGCTTCCCCTGCTTCCTAAACCAGAAGCCTCTTCCCCTAAACTAGAAGTAACAGGAGTCGTTGGTGAAACAGCTAACTCCTCTTGAAGAACTTCAGCAGCCACCTCCTGTCCTTCATCAACCTTTCCCTCCGGTAGCTCAACCGAGCTTCCTCCATATGAAGTCAGTTCGTCAAAGACAACGTATCTTGACACAACAAACTTCTTCGTCGCAAGATCCATGCAACTTCATCCCTTCTTCCGCTCATCATAGCCAACAAAGACAAGCTTCCTTGCCTTTGCATCAAGCTTAGTCCTCAGAGCATCCGGGACATGCACGTAACAAGTTGAACCAAACACCCGAAGGTGTTCAACACTTGGCTTCTCCTTCAGCAACATCTCAAAGGGAGACTTCATGTTGATCGGACTGAGGGGAATCCGATTGATGATGTAAGCTTCACAAGACATTTCCTCCGCCCAAAAGGACCTTGGGATATTCTTGGCATGAATCCAACATTTGTAAGTCTCCATCAGATGACGGATCTTCCTTTCTGCAACTCTATTTTGTTGTAGAGTATGAGCACAAGTAAGCTCTCTCTTGATCCCGTACTTCCTGCAAAAAACAGAAAACTCGGAGGTGACAAACTCTCTGCCATTATCAGTTCTAACTTTTTTAATCCGCAGGTTAAGCCGGCCCTCCACCAACTCCTTGAACTCCACAAACAAACGGAAAGCTTCAGACTTCTCCTTCAATAAATACACCCAAATGTATCTTGAGTAGTCATCAATCAAGACTAGCATGTACCTGCTCCCGCCAAGGCTAGCAGTAATGGTAGGTCCCATCAGATCACCATGGATAACCTCCAGTGGTGCTTTGCTTCTCGTTTGTGACTTATCAAAAGAATGACGGTGAGACTTGTCATACTGACATCCAGCATAAACGTGACCATCACCGAAGGATTATAGCTTAGGCAAGCCTCTCACCAGGCTCCTATTTACCATAGCTTTCAGCTTATCCATCCCTACATGCCCCAGCCTCTCATGTCACATAGCAACGCTATCGTTGGCCCTCATGCGATCAATATAGGAGCTTGTTGATAAAATAAATAAGTCCTTCACTCTCCTTACAACGTGAGAAACATCAGCCTTAACCACTGATATGTTGCGGAGAAACTTCACCTCTGTTCTATCAAACAGAACCTGGTAACCTGCATCTACTGCGTTGGTAACCGAGAAGAGATTTTTCTTCATGCCTGGTACGTGATAGACACTCCTTAATGTGAGTGGACCCTGATCACTACTTACGGACACTACACCTTCCTTATCTATAGTATGAACAGTATTGTCAGCAGTGATGATGGCTTCGTTACCTGAGTAAGACTGCAGCGAGGAAAACTTCGACTTATCTCCGGTGAGATGATGACCACACCTGGAGTCCACGATCCAGTCGTCCTCGAAGTCAACGATGGACAAAGAACGGACACAAGTGCCCGTCATGAAAGCTCCATCCCAACCAGCTTCCTCATGGCTAGAGGAAGCTTCCTCCTTGCCTGCAGCATGCCCAGGATGCAGCTTGACTTTGCAGTCAAACTTGAAGTGACCCAGCTGATGACATCTGTAGTACCTCAAGTTCTTCTTCCAATCCTTGTTTGGAGCAAAACTCCCCTCTTGCTGATTAGAAGTTGAAGGTTCATCTCCAGCCGCAGTCTTCTTCTTCTTCCCTTCCTATCTCTTCTTCTTCTTCTCAGTGAACAGAGCTTCACTTCCTCCTTCAGAGACAGTTACCTCGGCCATCTGTCTAGCCAAGCTCTCCTGCGACGCAAGCAGGTTATCCAGCTCCAGAAGAGAAGGCTAAGTCGCCCAGCCTTGAACAGAAGTGACGAAGGCCACATACTCCTTCCGTAGACCGCGGATTATGTGCCTCTTCAGCTTAGCCTCGGAGATTGGCTCATCAGGATCAAGTGCTGAAAGCTCAGCATATAAGCTCTTCATCTTCAAGAAGAATCTAGAGACAGAAAGATCTCCTTGAGTTGCCTTAGCCAACTCATTTTCCAAGAACTATAGCCAAGCTACATTCTTCCTATTGAACAACCCATCAAGGGAAGTCCAAATCTCAGCAGCAGATTCACATCCTAAGATGTGATCGAAGAGCTCAGGTGACACCGCCCGCTTGAGAGCAAACTCAGCCTTGGCATTTGTCTTCCTCCACACTCTCACCTGCTCGGCAGTTCCAAAAGCAGCTGTAATCTCTACCTGGTCATCACCATCGACGACCTCTCACAACTCCTCGCCTAGAAGATAGCTCTTCATGCACGAATTTCACTTCTTAAAGTTAGTCGGCGTTAAAAGCTCTATTCCAAGACCTCTTGCAAGACCTCCGTCAATTGCACTATCCTGGTAAACCTTTCATAAGCACAGAGCAGCAACAGAACTTGTTGATCACCACTCAAGCAATTGAACCTCCCTCTGATACCATGTTGAATTTTCACAAGATGCTCAGCAAGATAGCCCAAACGCCAAATCAATATCTTTGGAACTACCCAGATCATAAGTTGTTCACGCGGAAAACAGGAAGAAGACTCAGGCAACCAAGTGCATTGACAGAAACAAGCAGATCAAAATCTTATTAATCTTCCTTACAAGGCGAGGTATATGTGGCGAGACATGATTTCGCCAGTACATGAAAAACCAGAAATTACAACAATTCGGGCGGACAGAAACTCTGAGACCGCCTGCCTGCACAGACCACCCGAACTGAACTGAATCCGAACTGAACACGGAGTCCGCCGAGACCGCGAGGTCGCGCGGATACGCTGTTATTCGCAAAGCTTCCTGCTGCTGCTGAACTGAGGAACAGACCGCCTACCCGCCGAGACCGTGAGGTCGCGCAGACAGGTTATTGAACAGGGAAGGTTGATGCAGAAACTGATAACCGCTGAAAGCAGTCCGCTAACTTACTGAGCCTGACCGAGGTCAAAACCAAACTCCTGGTTTCACAGAGCTAGCCGCGTCACCTGCACACAACAACAGGTTAAGCAAACAATCCACGCGGATAACAAAAATGAGTCCGCAGCCTAAACCCAAGTCCAACTTACTGTTCACTCTGTTATCAAATGACGAGCCAGGGGGTTCTATTTATAGGCGAGGTGAGGAGTGTGATCACCGCCCTAAGAGATAGGCTAACTGCCCCTTGATCGCAACTAGCTCGCCAGTCCGCACCGACAAGCCGGACTCGCGAACAGATTGCCAACCCGCAAGAGCGCCACTAGCTGAGCACTAAGCCAGTCCGCAGGGAGAGAGGACACAGCAACTGTCTGCACGCTCAAGTCCACGACCACAGGCATACCCGGGTCACAGCGGACTATGCGGAAACCCTGGACTCCACAAAAAGCAAGTCCAGACACAAGCTCGCGCTAGCTCGGCGAACACCAAAACAATCCGCCAGCTCCAAGGCCAGATTGCAACCAGATTGCGGCTCACCGCAACTCCAGACCAAAAGCTAATCGCGCGGATACGAGCCACAGTCCGCCCAGACCACGAACAACATCCCGCACACCTCAGCCAGCCACTGCCGGACTCAACCAGTCTGCGCAGTCTGCACAACCGACCGGGAAAATAGCCAACGCTAGTCTGCCGAACTCTAGTCCGCACGGATAGTCCGCCCAAGCCGCCCAGTCCACCCGGACTGCCCGATCACTACTTTCACTTCACAAACTTCAACAGGGCGGCGACATTGGTCGGAGGCAGCGACATTGTTTGTGGGCGGCAACATTGGTCGTGGGCGGCGACAATGTTCTGGGGTGGCGACAATGTTCGGGTGCGGCAGCATTGTTCAGAGACAGCGACATTGTTCGGAGGCGACGACATTTTGCTGTAGTTTGCAAAAATGCTGCCAGTTAGCATAAACTGCTGCCATAAGCTGCTGCTAGCAGCAGTTTTGCATTTACAAATTGCAATTTTTGCATTTTATAATCACACAAACATACATTATGTGCACCAGCTCATTACATTTTATTACGTGGAAAGTTGACTAAGTCCATAAGTACCCCACTGTTGATCATCAATTGTCTACTCCTGGGGGCCTATATGCTTTAATTCAGGCGTAGAACCTCTAATGAAGAGTAGGGAAAAATAAAAATAAGTTCTCGGCCAACATGTTATAAACACGTGGATGTTTATAATGAAAAGAAAGCACATGTGTAATATAAAGCATGTAAACTTTATTGAATACCTGAAGCATGTATGATGCACTTACAACACAAGAATATGAAACACCATTCTAACCACCATTTAGCATCATAATTTTTTTCTAGCTTGAACTACGTCTGTTGAATTTTGTGAAGTGAAAGTGGGGGTTGATCAGGCAGACCGTGCGGCTTGGGCGGACAGACCTTGCGGTCTGGTGTATGCGGCCTGATGGGGGCGACCAGCCAGGTTGACTAGTTCCCTGAAGTACCTTGCAGATAGGGGTGTATTTGGGGGTAGGGCGCTCTCATGTAAAGCTCGCGGAGTCCGCCCTCTTTGCGGACTGATCAGAGTTCTTCTTTGACTTTTGTTTGCGTTTAAGCGTTGTTATGGAGCTGGCGGTCTGGGCGAACTAATGTTAGTGTCCGCCAAGCTCGCGCCAGGTGTTCTCCAGATTGTCCGCCTGGTTGTGGGCTGGTCTCCTGTCCGACTATCTTTTGGTAGCAGACGGTTAAGCTGATGTTTGTCCTTGTCTATGCGGACTAGGCAGACTGCGTTGTGCTCGCCGCGAGCTCGGGTGGTGTCTCTATCTCTAGGGCGGTGACCACACTCCTCTCGGCGCCTATAAATAGGACTCCCCGACACATCATTTGTAACTGGATGAACAGTAAGCCAACTCTCATTTAAGTTGCTGCAGACTGGATTTTGGTATCCGCGCGGGTTGAAGAGTTTAACTATTTCTTGCTATGCAGGTTGTACGGACAACACTAAAGGCTCGGGGACATGGTTCTGAGGCTAGTGCGGACTCTGCGGCTACAACAGGCAGTTTACAACAGGTTGCGTGCGACCAGCAGCGGTTACTCTTCTGCAACTTTTTTTTCTGTTCAATAAGTTGTGCACCTCTGAGCGGCTAGTTCAGTTGGTGGCAGCAATCCGCTTGTTCTGGCGATTAGGCAACCTCGCGGTCAGGCAGTTGTAGTTCGGCGGATAGACTTCCTTTCAGCACTGGAATAACGGGTAGTCCGTGCGGTTTGTTGTGGTATCATGATCTGGCGACCTGAGAGGACTCCTTCAGTAGTAGCAGCAGTTCCGACGGTTACTCATTGAGTGCGCGCGGTTTGATTGAGTTGTATTTTCCTGTTTTTCTCCAGATTCTTTGGCAAGCATGTCTGTCATGTCTGCCCAGCATTGTAAAGAAGTTTTTAAGACAAGATTCTTGCTTTTTCTCTTTGCATCTGATTTACTTGCTCAAGAGTATTGAGTGTTCCTGCGCCTGGTTCGCGCTTTCCGCTATATCAAATTTTAACATGGTTCAGAGCGAACAATGGCTTAAGCAGTGAATCCACCCCCAGTTTGCTTTGTTGCTTCTGTGAGTAAGTAACCAGAGTTGTTGCAATGCAAGTTAGGTATGCAAGGAGTCTTGGAATCGAGCTGCTCACACCGACAAACTTCAAGAAGTGGAAGTCATGTATGAGATGTTATCTTCTTGGTGAGGATCTGTGAGATGTTGTCGATGGTGACAACAAGCAGGAGATTACTGTTGCTGCTGTTGCCAACACTGATGAGGTGAAAGCTTGGAGAAAGACTAACGCGAAAGCGGAGTTTGCTCTCAGTCGAGCTATATCACCGAAACTCTTTGATCACATCCTTGGATATCAATCTGCTGCAGAGATCTGGACATCCCATGATGGATTGTTCAACAGGAAGAACGTAGCTAGACTACAGTTCTTGGAAAATGAGTTGGCCAGAGCAACTCAAGGAGATCTGTCCATCTCCAAGTTCTTCCTCAAGATGAAGAATCTCTGCGCTGAGATCTCAGCGCTTGACCCTGATGAGCCTATTTCTGAAGCCAGGTTAAAGAGGCACATAATCCGCGGCTTGCGTAAGGAGTATGTGGCCTTTGTAACATCTGTTCAAGGCTGGGCTACTAAGCCACCTTTGTTTGAGTTGGAGAACCTGCTGGCTTTGCAGGAGAGCCTGGCTAGGCAGATGGTTGGCATTACTATATCTGAAGGAGGTAGTAAAGCTCTCTTTACAAGGAAGAAAAAGAAATGGGAGAAGAAGAAGAAGATTGTTCCTGGTGATGGCCCTTCAACTTCTCATCAACAAGAGGAGAGCGCTGCTTCTAAGTAGGATTGGAAGGAGTGGCTTAAGTGCTACAAGTGTAACCAACCAAGACACTTCAAAAAGGACTGCAAGGTTAAGCTGTAGCCTGGACATGTTGCAGACAAGGAAGAAGCTTGCTCCAGTTCTGAGGAAGCCGGATGGGGAGGAGCATTTATGACCGGCACTTGTGTCGGTGCCTTGTCCTCCGTCGACTACCAAGATGACTGGATCATGGACTTTGGGTGTGTCATCACCTCACTGGAGATAAGTCCAAGTTCTCCTCTTTGCAGACATTCACAGGTAATGAAGCCATTATTACAGCTGATAATACTGTTTATGCAGTAGAGAAGGAGGGTGTTGTGTCTGTGGGTAGTGATCAGGGTCCACTCACGTTAATGAGTGTCTATCACGTACCTGACATGGATAAGAACCTCTTCTCTGTGACCAATGTGGTTGATGCAGGATATCAAGTTCTGTTTAGTCCAACAGAAGTGAAGTTTCTCCGCAATATTTCAGCGATGAAAACTGATGTTGATCACGCAGGGAGAAGAGTAAGAGACTTGTTTGTTTTATCAACAAGCTTTTATGTTGATCGGATGAGGGCCAACGATAGCGCTGTTATTTGGCATAAAAGGCTAGGGTACGTAGGGATGGACAAGCTGAAAGCTATGACGATGAGAAGCCTTGTGAAAGGCTTGTCGAAGTTTTCATCCTACGGAGATGACCATATTTGCGTGGGGTGTCAGTTTGGAAAGGCTCATTGCCTTCCGTTTGACAAGTATCAAACAAGGAGCAATACACCATTGGAGTGTATCCATGGTGATCTGATGGGGCCAACTATTACCGCTAGTCTTGGAGACAGCAGATACATGATGGTGCTGATTGATGATTACTCAAGATACACTTGGGTGTATTTCATGAAAGAGAAGTCAGATGCCTTTCGCTTTTTTGTGGAGTTTAAAGAGCCGGTGGAGGGCCGTCTTGGCCTGCGGATCAAGAAGTTTAAATCAGACAACGGTGATGATTTTGTTTCATCCGAGTTCTCTAACTTCTACAGGAAGCACGAGATCTAGAGAGAGCTTACTTGTGCTCATACTCCACAACAAAATGGAGTGGCGGAGAGGAAGATCCGTCATTTGATGGAAACCTGCAAGTGCTGGATTCATGCAAAGGGCATTCCTAGGTCATTTTGGGCGGAAGGAATGGCCTGCGCAACTTATGTCATCAATCAGATTCCTTTGAGTCCGATCAACATGAAGTCTCCTCATGAGCTGATGTTCAAGGAGAAGCCCAATGTTGAACACCTTCGGGTGTTTGGATCAACCTGCTACGTTCACGTCCCATATGCTCTGAGGACCAAGCTTGATGCAAAGGCAAGGAAGTTTATCTTTGTGGGCTACGATGAGCGGAAGAAGGGATGGAAGTGCATGAATCCTAAGACAAGGAAATTCGTTGTATCAAAAGATATTGTCTTTGATGAGCTAACGTCATATGTAGGTAGCTCATCTATGGAGTTACCAGGAGCAAGTCTGATGAAGGTCAGAAGAAGGCTGCTGAAGATCTTCAAGTGGAGCTGCTAGTATCACCAGGAGCTCCAGGTGTTTCAAGCTCTAGGGCTGAGGCTTCTGGTTCAGGAAGCAGGGGGAGTGACGCTCCAAGTGTGCTCGGGAATGGAGCTGATTCTAAAGAAGCAGCGGAGGTGGTGAGCAAGGAGCAGACTCTTCGAATATCGAAGAGGACCATCAAGCCACCAACTCGTTATTACGAAGGAAATGCGGTGAGCTTTATCTCTTGTTTCTTCACAGGCCCCCTGGATGAGTGGGAGCCTTCTAGCTTTAATGAAGCCACTGGAGTCAAGGAGTGGGAAGATGCCATGGATGAGGAGATGGCTGCTCTCAAGAAGAATGAAACCTGGGACCTTGTGCCCAAGGTTGATGATATTACTCCTGTTACTTGTGTTGGGTACATTGGAAAATGTGTACCTGATTTGAAGAAGCCCAACCTAGCTCAATGATATACATCAAGGTGTATTTGATGTTGTTTTAAGTTGACATGTGCAGGTGAAGAATTGATAAAGTATGCAGAAAAATTCTAAGTCCAAGTGTCGACACAGAGGAAGCAGTGTCGACACATAGAAGAAAATAGTCGACACAACACTGGGAAGCAGTGTCGACACATAGCAGTTAGTCTACAACTACACTGGGAAAAAGTGTCGACACAGAAGAAGTAAGTCGACACAACACTGGGAAGCAGTGTCGACACATAGCAGTTAGTCTACAACTACACTGGGAAAAAGTGTCGACACAGAAGAAGTAAGTCGACACATCACTGGGAATTTGTGTCGACACAGAAGAAAAGAGTCGACACATCACTGGGAATTTGTGTCGACACAGAAGAAAAGCGTCGACCTCAACATTGGGAGAATGTGTCGACACAGAAGAGTATAGTCGATCTCAAGATTGTCGACATCAGCTGAATGTGTCGACACAGAAGAAAATAGTCGACCTCAAGTTTGTCGACACCAGCAGAATGTGTCGACACATTGTGATTAAGTCGACACATTAAAGCAGATTTAAGAAATGAATGTGTCGACACCTGAAGGCTAAGTCGACACTTACTAAGTTATGATTCTACAACAACTGTGTCGACACACAGGACTTGTGTCGACACACTGAAGAGTCAAGACCAAGTTATTTTCAGAAGAAGCTGTGTCGACTCAAAGGCAACTTAGTCGACATCACTGAAGACTGTGTCGACACCAAAGTCAATTGTGTCGACACAGATAGACAGATGGTCTCGACACTTTCTGACAGACTGTTTCAACAACTTGTGGTTCCAGACTAAGGCACAGGACTTGTTTGAAGACTTGACAGCTGTGGGTTACCACCGGTTAACTGAAGCTGTCAGACTTGTCAGAAAACGGTTAGAAACCGGATCAGCCGGTTACCTTGAAGAATGTCTATAAATAGACAGATTCAGAAGGAAAAGAAAAACACACAACAGATAGTCCTTTTGAATAACTTTGAATCAAAAAGGAAGAGAAGGATCACAATCTAATTCATTTCAAGAAAGTGCTAGTCACTTAAGAAGATCTTCTCCGGGAGATCTAAGAAGACTATCTAAGGATAGATCTAAGAAGAGTTCTAATCAGAATTCAGAAGAATCTTTCAAAGTGCTGGATAGAGAGAGATCAAGCCTGAATTAGAAGAAGAAGAAAGAAACCACCAGTGGATTCTCAAGAAGCTGTTTGGAATCAACTCAGCTAAGTTCATTTTCAAGAAGCCTTGAAGAAGGCTCAGATACAGTTGATTGCATCAGCTGATCAAGAATTGTCTTGGCCTTTTCTCTCTCAATTTTGGCAAGACAGTTTAATAATCTTTTCTATATTCCTGTAGGATCTGTTTACACAGATCTGAGTTGTAAGCCTATGTTATAAAGGCTGAGTGTAGGAGTGTTGAACTCTGAGTGGTAGGGCTGTTTGCCTGAGTGTAGGAGAAGGATATTCTCTGAGTTGTAGGCCTTGGGGCAAGGCTGAGGTAGGGCAGTTGTGTCTGAGTTGTAGGAACCAGTTGGGTTCTGAGTTGTAGGATCTGTTGATCTGAGATAAGTGGAAGTTTGGCCGAATCTAGCATACTGCTAGATAGGTGAAGGGGGAAAGTGGATGTACCCAGACCTTGGGGAACCACTATAAAACATTGTGCAATCTGTGATGTTTTATTTTCTGTGATTGCTGTGCCAATTGTGTTAGCTATTGAATTGAATTCTGCCTAGAAGTTTTTATAAGAAAAGCAGAACCTATTCACCCCCCCCCCCTCTAGGTGTTTAGGCTGCCTTGAAAGTTAAACTATCAAGTGGTATCAGAGGGAGGTTCCTCAAAAAGGACTTAACAGTCTGAGGTAGATCTGAAAGGCAGATTCAAGATTCAAGAAGATGGGTTCTGGAGAGAATCATAAGGAGCTAGGGTCTATGAAATTACCCATATGCAAGAAGGAAATCTTTGGGATCTGGAAAGAGAGAGTCAGATTGTTTATGGAAGCATCTGACCCAAGGATTTACATCACAGTACAGGAAGGGCCCTTCATTCCAATGAAGATATCTGTTCTTGATGCAAATATCCAAATACCAAAGACTTATTCAGAAATGACCAAGGATGAAATCATCTTGGCAACCATGGATAAAAGGGCACAGAACATCATTGTCAGTGCCATAGATGATTCAACATTTCAGAATCTGATTCACTGTAAGACCTCCAAGGAGATGTGGGACACATTGATTGTCTACATGGAGGGATCTGAAGAAGTAAGGCTGGACAGAAAGTCTATGCTAAATCAGGAGTATGAAAGCTTTAGACAAGGAAAATCTGATAGCATAACTGAGTGCTATAAGAAATTCTATAGAATTGTGAATGAGCTAATATCCTATGGAAGAGTCTTCAGTACCTATGAACTGAATGACAAATTCTTAAGATCCTTATCAAAGGATTGGGATACAAAGATCTGTGCCATAAGAGAAGTGGCTAAATTGGCAGAGATATCTCCTCCAACCCTGTTTGGAAAGTTGTTATCCTATGAAATGCAACTTATGGTAAGGAAGGAGGAGGAAAGAAACTCAAGAGGAGAGCATAGAGAAAAGACTGTGGCATTTAATGCTGAAGCCACCAGAAAGAATAGGAGGAAATCACCATCTCCTCCTAAGGAAGTTGAAGAAGATAGTTCTGAAAATTCAGATAAGGGTTCAGTTAGCTGTGATTCAGATGCAGACTTTGCTGCATACACTAGGCAATTCCAAAGGTTCTTGAAAAAGAAGCAATGGAAGTCTAGGCCTTCCACATCACAGTAAGTTGATGACTATTATCAGAAGAGAAGGTCATCAAGGAAAGAGAAAAGAAGATCAAAGCCCAGCAAAGCCACTACTTCAAAGATTGTCTGCTATTGTTGCAATAGGCCTGGACATGTAGTGGCTGATTGTCCTGACAAAAGGAAGGAATCTTCAGAAAAGAAGAAGACTTATCAGAAAGGCAAGAAGGAGAAATCCTTTGTAGCAAAGAAAGATAAAAGTCTGTCAGACCAGTCAACTTCAGAATCAGGATCTGAAGCTGAAGCATATATTGGACTATATGCTGCATCTGAGGAAGAGGAGTTTATGCAGTTGCTAGACTCCATCAATGAACATCAATGCATGGGTTTGATGACAAGATCAGAAGAGGACATATGCCAGAATCAGTCTGGTCCTAATGAGGTAAACTGTCCTTCATGTACATCTGTTTGTAGTACAAGTGAAGAATCAGCTACATCTGCATCAAGTGATGAAGATGCATCTGGATCTGAAGGAGATGTCTATCAATTGATAGACAAGTATGGGGACTTGTTGCAGGCCCTTAAGAAAAGCAAGAACCTGGTTAAAACACAGGCTCAGGAAATTGCTGAACTAAGGGTAGCAACAACTGAGTTAGAAAAAGTCCTTGATCAAAAATTAAATGAAATTGCCAAGCTGAAGAATATAACTATTATTCAGATGGGCACAATTAATTATACTAATGATCAAGTAAAGAGTCTGGAGGCCAGACTTAGAATTGAAAGGGATTTAGTGGCTAGTTACTCTAAGCCAAAATCTGTCTTACCCTTGATAGATGAATTTGTCACTCAGAAGGGTAAGGCTGGATTAGGATTTAAAGGTAACTCCAGGGCTGGCAGATTCAAGAGGAAAGGCAAAGCCCCTATTCAGCCACTAAACCTTTCAGTCCCCATAAGGTTTAGTAAGGAGAAAGTGCCTTCTAACATATATGATCATGAAGACATTCAAGGTCATATTAAGACAAATGTTCTGAAGAACAAGGGTGTTAAGGCAAGCAGGCCTACCTATGGTCATAAACCCAATGGTTTTAAGAAATCAGTAGGTGAAGTTGCTACAGCACCAGCAATGAACAGAAATTCTACTGACAAGGATGTATCTAGATCTAGATACAATAAGTTTGAATGTTGGTGCTGTGGCAAGAGGGGCCATTTTGCATTGGACTGCTGGTATAACACAAGTGTTATAAAGAATAAGAGTCTACCTGTTAGAAGAGGTTATGATAACTTTATTAATGCTAACCTGAACCAAGGACCCAAGACTTACTTGGGTTCTAAGGGTAAGTAATTCTGTATTGCAGGTGAATCCAAGTAACCATGCCCCTATATGGTACTTGGATAGTGGTTGTTCCAGGCACATGACTGGAACAAAGGGGCTGCTGAAGGAGTATTCATCTGTCAAAGATGGACATAAAGTGATCTTTGGTGGATCTGAAAAAGGAGTCATCAAAGGGTTTGGTAACATTTCTTCTAACCTAATTACTATCACCCAAGTGGCCTATGTAAAAGGTTTGAAACATAATCTAATAAGCATAAGCCAGCTGAGTGATCTAGGATATGACATTTCATTTGGTAAGGATGGATGTCATATCAAAAGGTCAAGTGATCAAGAGATCATTTTGACTGGGTATAGGAAGAGAAATGTATATTGCCTTAATTTTGAATGTGAAAATAAGGCTTCCCCCATTTGTCTTGTAGCTGATGACAATGCTTCCCATTGTGTTAAGTGGCACAAGAGATTGGCTCATCTAAACTACAAGACAATTGGCCAACTCATTAGTAAAGAACTAGTGAGGAATGGGCCTCAAGTTAAGTGTATAAAGGAAGGGGTATGCTCAGCTTGTCAAAAGGGCAAGCAGACAAAATCCTCATTTCAAAGCCTTGAAAACAAGGATTCTGTGAGGTGCTTATACCTCTTGCATATGGATCTTTTTGGTCCTATGCCAGTTCATAGTCTAGGTAGGAAGGTCTACACATTTGTGGTTGTAGATGACTATTCTAGATTTACATGGGTGTTCTTTCTAAGACAAAAATCTGAAACCCCAAGTGTACTACTTAATTTTGTGAAGCAAATTCAGAATGAACTGAATAGTACAGTGGTCAAAATCAGAAGTGATCATGGTACTGAGTTTCATTCTGAAAGCATAACAAATTTGTGTAAAGACTTTGGGATTTTCCAAGAGTTCTCCTCACCAAGAACACCTCAGCAAAATGGAATTGCTGAAAGAAAGAATAGAACATTAATTGAAGCTGGTAGAACTCTATTGAGTGACACCTCTCTCCCAGAATATTTTTGGGCTGAGGCAGTTAACATTGCTTGTCATGTCATCAATAGGGCTTCTATCACCAAAAGCCACAGAAAGACTCCCTATGAGATTGTGAAAGGCAGAAAACCAAATCTATCCTATTTTAGGATCTTTGGTTGCAAGTGCTATATACTTAACAATGGCAAGTCATATTTGACTAAGTTTGCTGCCAAATCCCAGGATGGGATATTTGTTGGGTACAGCACAAATAGTAAGGCCTATAGAGTCTTTAACTTAACTACTCAAGTTGTTGAAGAATCTGTGCATGTTGTATTTGATGAAACAAGATTAATCAATAGTGAGTTGTCTTGTAGATCAAATGACTCAACAGGTATAAGCAAGAAGATGGACAAGCTCTCCATTGCTGAAGCTTCAAAGGAAGATGAAGCATTGGAAAATGAAGGCTGCTGTCCAGGGGGAGTACAAGAGATAATGGAAGCTGATGAAAACCAGGAGGCTCAGCAGAATGAAGAAGCTGGAGATGCTCAACCTGAAGGGAATCTTCCTCCAGCTATAAGATATCTGAGAGATCATCCAACTGATCAGATAATTGGTGATCCAAGACAAGGAGTGCAAACTAGAAGCAGAAATCAAAGCACAGTTTTGCATTCAAGTTTCTTGTCCCAGATGGAACCTAAGAAGTTTGAAGAAGCTATCCAAGACCAGCACTGGATTGATGCTATGCAAGAGGAGCTGAATCAATTTAGAAGATGCAAAGTCTGGGAGCTTGTTCCTAAACCAAGAGGCCACAACATAATTGGCACTAAGTGGATCTATAGGAACAAGCTAGATGAAAGTGGGATAATAGTGAAGAATAAAGCAAGATTAGTTGCAAAAGGATACAGGCAGGAAGAAGGAATTGACTTTGATCAAACCTTTGCTCCAGTAGCAAGGCTAGAGGCAATCAGAATGTTCCTTGCCTATGCAGCCTACCAAGACTTCAAAGTATACCAGATGGATGTGAAGTCAGCATTTCTGAATGGTGATCTTAAAGAAGAAGTATATGTAGAGCAGCCATCAGGTTTTGTAGATCCTCTTAAACCTGATTCTGTGTATAAGCTTAGGAAAGCTTTGTATGGGTTAAAACAAGCTCCAAGGGCTTGGTATGAAACCCTGTCTACCTTCCTCATTGAGAATAAATTCTCAAGAGGAAAGATAGACAAAACTCTATTCCTTAGGGAATCCAAAGGAAAGATCATCTTAGTCCAGATATATGTTGATGACATAATCTTTGGATCTACTGAAAACAACCTTTGTAAAAAGTTTGCCAAACTTATGCAAGGGAAGTTTGAGATGAGCAGTATGGGAGAACTTAAGTTCTTCTTGGGACTCCAAGTAAGACAGACTGATGATGGATTGTCCATATCCCAGTCTAAGTTCACCAAAGAATTAATTAAGAAGTATGGTATGGAGTCATCCTCCACCATGAGAACTCCTATGGGAACTAGTATGCCTATATGCAAAGATGAGACAGGTAAACCTGTTGATGAATCATTGTATAGAGGAATAGTTGGGTCTCTACTATATCTCACTGCTAGTAGACCTGACATTATGTATGCAACATGTGTCTGTGCTAGGTACCAAGCCTGCCCTAAAGAATCTCATTATACTGCAGTCAAAAGGATTCTGAGATATCTAAAGGGCACTCCTACTCTAGGTCTTTGGTACCCTAGGAATAGAGATTTTCTACTAACAGGCTATTCAGATGCAGATTTTGCAGGATGTAGAGAGGATAGAAAGAGTACTACAGGTACTTGTCAATTCCTGGGAGGAAGACTAATATCTTGGAGTAGTAAGAAGCAGACCAGTGTGGCAATTTCCACAGCTGAGTCAGAGTATGTTGCTGCTGGAAGCTGCTGTGCACAGCTATTGTGGATGCAGCATCAGCTTAAGGATTATGGTATACAGGTAAGTAGAACACCTCTTTTATGTGATTCAAAGAGTGCTATTTCTATTGCTAATAATCCAGTTTCTCATAGTAGAACTAAGCATATAGAAATCAAATACCATTTTCTTAGAGAACATGTAGAAAGAGGAGACATCTCATTGGAATTTGTAAAAACAGATTATCAAATAGCAGATGTATTTACTAAGCCTTTAGATGAAACCAAATTCAATAAATTCAAAATTGAATTAGGTATGTTAACCATTGATTAATGTATTAAACAAAATCATTAACAATGCAATTGAAGTGGTATATAAATAAGTAGAGGTAATAACAACAACATAATCAAGTGTTAAAAAAGGACACATTGAAGTTACAGAAATTGGCTAAGTAAGAATGTGTCGACACATTCAGTAGTAATGTGTCGACTCAGAGAAATTATGTCGACAAGTCAGAAATATTGTGTCGACACAGAGAATATGTGTCGACACTTGAGAGTTATATTGTCGACTTAACCAGAAATGTAATGTCGACTCAACCAGGAAAATGGTGTCGACACTTACAGAATATGTGTCGACACTTATCCTTAGAGTCGACACAGAATTTCTGTTTATCTAAGGTGTCGACATAACCACAAATTGGTGTCGACACATAATAGGCTGTAGTAATGTCGAGACAATAGAAGTTTGTGTCGACACATTCCGTCTGTGTCAACACATTTTGACTGTTTTTGGCGCCTTTTGAACTTCTTTCAACTGAGGCTATAAATAGGTCAAAAACTCATTCTGTCGACACGCTTCCAAGGTTTTCGAGACTAAAACCCTGTGTCGACAGTCTATCTTTCTCTCTTCTCTCAAGCTTTCTCGACGAACCGATGGCGCCAAGGATTGAAGACAACATAAATGAAGGGTATGAGTTGGTGCGCCAGGCCTTTGCAGAGGCGCCGCCAGATGTTCAAGGAGTTATCACCCTCCTTTCTGAGTCAGGGTTAGAATTTCTCATCTCAGAACCTACTAAAATCTGGAAGAAGGAGATGCACGAGTTCTTTATCTCTGCATCAGTCCACTCTACTGGCCTCAAGATTAAGTCCACTGTTCAAGGGACTAAGGTGAAGATTAATCAAAGAAGATTAAGAAAGATCTTTCAATTGAAAGTAGTTGAGAATGAAGAGGAAGTTCCTATATCTAAGACAAGGGAAGCCCTTCAATGGTGTGGACTGGACTCAGGATTGAAGATTGGAGCTGCCTTCAACAGGAAGGGTATGAATCAACAAGGGAAGTTCTTGTCAGAAGTAGTTGGGAAAGTAATCCTCTGCAAGACAGGTGGACATGATAGGATTTCTGCCTATATGTTCAGCCTGATGACCAGGATAGTTTTTACTATTCCTACTGATTGGTCAGGAGTGATCTTTGACAAGATCAAAGAAGGAATCAAGAAGCCTAACATGGCTAGGATCATGAGCCTGTACTTCACTGGAGTGATCCCTGAAGTGATGCAGCAACTGCAAGCGAGTAAGATTAATCATATGAGAAGAATGGATATGAGATTGTTCTCAAGGTGGGATAGGATACTGTCCAAGGATGTGCCTGAAGAGAGCAGGCCAGACACCCCTGTGAAATCCCCTACTCAAAACCAAGAACCTGAATAACTACAGGACGACCCACTCAGGACACAGGTTGAAGATCAGCCAGACTCAACTGTAGTCCAGGAAGTGTCAACACCTGCACAGATGCAGGGGGAGCCAGTTTCCACTCCTGCTCCAAAGGTATCTACTCCTGCTCAGGTATAGGGGGAGCTAATGTATTTTACTATAAAAGACATTGCTCATATTCTTATTACTGCACAGGTTCAGGGGGAGCTAGTGTCCACTCCTACTCCAGATACTACAAATACTGAAGTGCAAGTTCAAGAGGAAGCACAGTTAAACTTGTCTCAAGATTTAACTGCTGCAGAAGTTACAGCTCAACTGGAATTTACTATGGAGGAGTTGTTCCCAGATATTGATACTACTGCTGATAAAGTAGGAGGTGGACCAGATGTTGAGAAGTCCATAGGTATGGACATTGATCAGATAGCTGAAGTTGAGCCACAGGTTGAGGGTGAGCCAGTGGATGTTGAAGCTGAGCAACAGGTCCCTGGAACTGATACAATTCATCATCTTCAAGAAAGAATTCATGTAGATACTTCATCTGAAACAGAAACTGAAGAAGCCAGGGTGGCAAAGAAAAGAAAACTTATTGTATTTAAGAGAAGAAGCAAGCATTATAAGCAGGCTTTACAGACCACACCTCTACAAGTATCTCCAGCCTTTGATTACAACAAATTTATGATAGATCTACAAGTAAAATTGGATGAACAAAGGATGGCTATGGAAAAGTATGTTGATGAGAATAGCACGTCACTTCAGTTTGACTTAGCTCAAGATATAAAGTCCATACAGTTTCAGGTCAACATGCATAAAACTGAAATGACAGATTGCTTCCACAAGGGTGGCAATGCTGTGGTTTATCTAGCTAAACAACAGGAGGCTATTACTACAAAGGTGGATGACATTGCTTTGAAGCAAAGCTATGTTTTGGAAAACCAGCTAAGAATGAATGATAATTTAACTGAATCTCATAATGAGATCATTGAGGAAGTAAAGAAGATTGGTCCAGGTCTGCCTGTAGATAGAGCCAAAGAAAGGGAAGAATTTGATAAGAATTTTCAAGCTGCCATTGCATCTGTTCATACTGCCATCTCAACCTCTCAAAAAGAAATATCTGAAAAGCTTCAAAGGTTAAAACCATTTTTCAAAGAGGGTGTGAATTATTTGGATGGCCAAATCCGATTTCAAAAGGAAGATCTAAGAGATCATATATCTAGAGAAGCCATAAAGGGGGAGAGGATGCTAATTCATGCAGGCTCAGAGCACTCCAAATGGGTGACCAATAGTATCCGAGCCACTTTGGGATATCCCCCATTGTGTGATGATGCTATGGTAGCTGAATCAGGAATACAATCAAATCTACTTGAAGGCAATCAACCTGAGGTTGCCCAAGTCATTTACCCCCCTCCAGATTTTGACATGATTGATCAGAAGGTTCAAGGAATGTACAGTCCTCCAAAGGAGGTTACTAATATTGTCTTTGGAAAGGTTGATAAGCCTGAGGCTACTCTAAAAGAACAGCAAGATGCTCTAGTAGCAAAGAAGAAATTCAGAGAGCAGGCTGTACTGAAGCCAGATTATGAGCAGTGGAGTCCTACTTCAAGGAACATAATACTCACTGTATGGAAAGCTGTACAAGATAAAGTTCATGAGAGAGGCAAGTGGTACAATGAAATAGAATGGCAGAAGTATGAGGCAAGACAAGAAGCAATAGTACAATTCAGAAGGAAAGCCAAGCTGGGAAGACAGCCATCTGATGCTAAGGAGCCAAGCAAATACTTCCCTAAGCCTTTTCATTATTTTGAAAGGCAAAGGATCAAGGAAGAAGCTCAGAAGAAAGCTGATCTTAAAGGAAAGAAGATAGCTGAAGAATCAGAAGCTCCTGTGACAGCTACAATTCAATCTGGCAAAGGGATTATAATTAGAGAGCCTGATCAATCCTGATTATGTTTTAAGCTCTTTTATAGTGTTTTGTAATGTTGTGATGTAATCATTAAATGTAAAACATTGTAATCAAACATTACCCAGTTATAAACAAAATGTTGTTTGGCATATTATAATGTGCATTCTGTGATGAATTGTTTTTATGTCTTGTTTATATTAAAGTATTCCTGTTATGTCATTAATCATCATTTAGTACTGTTTATAAATGGTGTATATCATTGGCTATAGGGGTTATGACTTCTCCAAATAGGGGGAGATTGTTGGGTACATTGGAAAATGTGTACCTGATTTGAAGAAGCCCAACCTAGCTCAATGATATACATCAAGGTGTATTTGATGTTGTTTTAAGTTGACATGTGCAGGTGAAGAATTGATAAAGTATGCAGAAAAATTCTAAGTCCAAGTGTCGACACAGAGGAAGCAGTGTCGACACATAGAAGAAAATAGTCGACACAACACTGGGAAGCAGTGTCGACACATAGCAGTTAGTCTACAACTACACTGGGAAAAAGTGTCGACACAGAAGAAGTAAGTCGACACAACACTGGGAAGCAGTGTCGACACATAGCAGTTAGTCTACAACTACACTGGGAAAAAGTGTCGACACAGAAGAAGTAAGTCGACACATCACTGGGAATTTGTGTCGACACAGAAGAAAAGAGTCGACACATCACTGGGAATTTGTGTCGACACAGAAGAAAAGCGTCGACCTCAACATTGGGAGAATGTGTCGACACAGAAGAGTATAGTCGATCTCAAGATTGTCGACATCAGCTGAATGTGTCGACACAGAAGAAAATAGTCGACCTCAAGTTTGTCGACACCAGCAGAATGTGTCGACACATTGTGATTAAGTCGACACATTAAAGCAGATTTAAGAAATGAATGTGTCGACACCTGAAGGCTAAGTCGACACTTACTAAGTTATGATTCTACAACAACTGTGTCGACACACAGGACTTGTGTCGACACACTGAAGAGTCAAGACCAAGTTATTTTCAGAAGAAGCTGTGTCGACTCAAAGGCAACTTAGTTGACATCACTGAAGACTGTGTCGACACCAAAGTCAATTGTGTCGACACAGATAGACAGATGGTCTCGACACTTTCTGACAGACTGTTTCAACAACTTGTGGTTCCAGACTAAGGCACAGGACTTGTTTGAAGACTTGACAGCTGTGGGTTACCACCGGTTAACTGAAGCTGTCAGACTTGTCAGAAAACGGTTAGAAACCGGATCAGCCGGTTACCTTGAAGAATGTCTATAAATAGACAGATTCAGAAGGAAAAGAAAAACACACAACAGATAGTCCTTTTGAATAACTTTGAATCAAAAAGGAAGAGAAGGATCACAATCCAATTCATTTTAAGAAAGTGCTAGTCACTTAAGAAGATCTTCTCCGGGAGATCTAAGAAGACTATCTAAGGATAGATCTAAGAAGAGTTCTAATCAGAATTCAGAAGAATCTTTCAAAGTGCTGGATAGAGAGAGATCAAGCCTGAATTAGAAGAAGAAGAAAGAAACCACCAGTGGATTCTCAAGAAGCTGTTTGGAATCAACTCAGCTAAGTTCATTTTCAAGAAGCCTTGAAGAAGGCTCAGATACAGTTGATTGCATCAGCTGATCAAGAATTGTCTTGGCCTTTTCTCTCTCAACTTTGGCAAGACAGTTTAATAATCTTTTCTATATTCCTGTAGGATCTGTTTACACAGATCTGAGTTGTAAGCCTATGTTATAAAGGCTGAGTGTAGGAGTGTTGAACTCTGAGTGGTAGGGCTGTTTGCCTGAGTGTAGGAGAAGGATATTCTCTGAGTTGTAGGCCTTGGGGCAAGGCTGAGGTAGGGCAGTTGTGCCTGAGTTGTAGGAACCAGTTGGGTTCTGAGTTGTAGGATCTGTTGATCTGAGATAAGTGGAAGTTTGGCCGAATCTAGCATACTGCTAGATAGGTGAAGGGGGAAAGTGGATGTACCCAGACCTTGGGGAACCACTATAAAACATTGTGCAATCTGTGATGTTTTATTTTCTGTGATTGCTGTGCCAATTGTGTTAGCTATTGAATTGAATTCTGCCTAGAAGTTTTTATAAGAAAAGCAGAACCTATTCACCCCCCCTCTAGGTGTTTAGGCTGCCTTGAAAGTTAAACTATCAACTTGTAAGTGGGTTTACAAGCTGAAAAAGAAGGCGGATGGGAGCATCGAGTGGTACAAGGCTCGTCTTGTATCTCAAGGATTTTCTCAACAATATGGTGAAGACTATGAAGAGACGTTCAATCATGTGGCGAAGATGACTTCAGTTCAGGTGGTGATGGCCTTAGCTGCTTACCAGGGTTGGAAGATGTGGCAGTTAGACGTAAAGAATGCCTTTCTTTATGGGGAGATCGACAAATACATCTTCATGGATCAGCCACTAGGATACGTATCTGAAGAACATCCAGACTACGTCTGCAAGTTTCGGAAAGCCCTCTATGGTTTGAAGCAGGCTCCTCGAGCCTGGTATGGGAAGATTGCAGAATACCTCCAGTTCTATGGTTATCTTGCTTCAAATTCAGAGTCGAGCTTGTTCATCAAGAAGAAGGGGGAGCTTCTAGTCTTGGTGTTGTTGTACGTGGATGATATGATCATCACGGGGAACTCAAAGGAGGAGGTAGCTAGGCTCAGGGAAGAGCTAGCTATAAGGTTTGAGATGAAGGACTTGGGTGAGC
This sequence comes from Platanthera zijinensis, assembly GCA_039513925.1. Lineage (NCBI taxonomy): Eukaryota > Viridiplantae > Streptophyta > Magnoliopsida > Asparagales > Orchidaceae > Platanthera > Platanthera zijinensis. Next base: position 50,090,228 of record CM077090.1, on the reverse strand, counting down.
TCCACCACTTCCTTGGACTCGATGTGGAGAGGAAAGAGAGCGACATACTTGTTTCCCAAAAGGGTTATGCAGAGCAAATTGTTCAGCGATTCGGCATGCGAGAAGGGAAGAGTAGCTCTACTCCTTTTGATTCGGGCATCAAACTTCAGGGGGATGAGGAGAGGATTCTTCCTGATCTTTTGGTGTTTTAGGCTCTGGTTGGGAGTCTTATCTACTTGACGATTATAAGGCCTAACATTGCTTATGCAGTTGGCCGAGTAAGTCGTTATATGACGGAACTTAAGAATCCTCATCTGATGGCGACGAGGAACATTCTGATGTACGTGGGTCCACTTCTGATATGGGTCTCCTTTATAGGAGAGGCACAAGTTTTACTCTTCTAGGATACTCGAATGCTAATTATGTGGGAGATTCAGACGATCGGAAGTCAACATCCGGTTATGTCTTCACATGTGGATCAACCAGTATCTCTTGGTGTAGCAAGAAGCAAGACTCGATGTCTGTCTCTACTACAGAAGAAGAGTACAAGGCTTCGGCCTTGACAGCTCGAGAAGCCATTTGTCTTAGGAGGCTAGTAGAAGACGTCCATGAGGAAGTGCTAGGTCCCACTCTGCTCTACGGTGACAACGAGAGTGCTCTCAAACAAGTGAACAATCCAGTTTGTTAAGAAAGGACCAAGCATATTGAGATCGAGCATCATTTCATATGGGAGAAGGTGTTGGAGGGGTCTCTTATAGTTGAGCATGTGCAAAGTGAGGACAACATCGCAGACATTTTCACTAAGCCTTTGTCGAAGGGGCCTTTTACTCGTTTACGAGGATTACTGGGGCTGGTCTCCACTTCTCACTTCAAGGGGAAGTATTCAATTTTGTGAAGTGAAAGTGTGGGTTGATTAGGCAGACCGTGCGGCCTGGGAGGACAGACCTTGCGGTCTAGTGTATGCGGCCTGATGGTGGCGACCAGCCAGGTTGACTAGTTCCATGAAGTACCTTGCGGATAGCGGTGTATTCGTGGGTAGGGCGCTCTCATATTGATCTCGCAGAGTTCGCCCTCTTTGCGGACTGATCAGAGTTCTGCTTTGACTTTTTTACGGTTAAGCGCTGTTATGGAGCTGGCGGTCTGGGCGGACTGATGTTAGTGTCCGCCAAGTGTTCTCTAGATTGTCCGTCGGGTTGCAGCTGGTCTCCTGTCCGGCTTTCTTTTGGTAGCAGGCGGTTAAGCTGATGTTCGTCCTTGTCTATGCGGACTAGGCAGACTGCGTTGTGCTCGCCGCGAGCTCGGGTGGTGTCTTTATCTCTAGGGCGGTGACCACACTCCTCTCCGCGCCTATAAATAGGACTCCCCGACATTTCATTTGTAACTGGATGAACAGTAAGCCAACTTGCGTTTAAGTTGCTACGGACTGGATTTTGGTATCTGCGCGGGTTGAAGAGTTTAACTGTTTCTTGCTGTGCAGGTTGTGTAGACAGAACTAAAGGCTCAGGGACAT